>CM044322.1:51097237-52308904 GCA_024291935.2 Okapia johnstoni
TGCTTGAATAATTTACTGCTGAGCTTCAACAACTGGCATATGATATGCACTACTCAGGAAAGAGATTTTATTAAGGAAAACTCAGTTGAATCAGAAATCTTTTAGTTTACTTACCCTTTATCATCTATTTGTTCTGTGGGTATGTTTGAAAATATCCCTAAAGAAATATGCCAGATAATCTCCCCTTTCAACAAGATTTTATCACACATAATTCACTGTTTTTTTTTTCACTGACATATAGTTGATTTACAATATTATATTAGCTTCAGATAAATCTTGATTCAAAATTTTTATAGATTATACTCCACTTAAATTAAAAGACACTTACTCCTTGGAAGGAAAGTTATGACCAACCTAGACAGCATATTAAAAAGCAGAGACATTACTTTGTCAACAAAGGTCCGTCTAGTCAAGGCTGTGGTTTTTCCAGTAGTCATGTATGGATGTGAGATTTGGACTATAAAGAAAGCTGAGCGCCGAAGAATTGATGCTTTTGAACTGTGGTGTTGGAGAAGACTCTTTAGAGTCCCTTGGCCGCAAGGAGATCCAACCAGTCCATCCTAAAGGAGACCAGTCCTGGGTGTTCATTGGAAAGACTGATGTTGAAGCTGAAACTCCAATATTCTGGCCACCTGATGAGAAGAGCTGACTCATTTGAAAAGACCCTGATGTTGAGAAAGATTGAAGGCGGGAGGAGAAGGGGACAACAGAGGATGAGACAGTTGGATGGCATCACCTGCTCAATGGACACGAGTTTGGGTAAGCTCCGGGAGTTGATGATGGACAGGGAGGCATGGCGTGCTGTGGTTCATGGGGTCGCAAAGAGTCGGACACAACTGAGCAACTGAACTGAACTGAACTGATACTCCACTTAAAATTATTATAAAATATTGGCTATATTCCCTATGCTGTATAATATTTTCTTAAAACTTTTTTATTTTATGCACGGTAGTTTGTACCTCTTCATCTTATGCACTATTTTGCCCCAACCCCCTTCCCTCTACACTCTGGTAACCGCTAGTGTTTCCCTAGATCTGTGAGTCTGCTTCTCTTTTGTTACACACATCCCTTTGTTTTATTTTTCAGATTCCACATATAGCTAATAACATACAGTATTGTCTTTCTCTGTCTGACTTACTTAACTAAGCATGACACTCTCCAGGTCCATTTATGTGGTTGCAAATAGCAAAATTTCAGTTTTGAGTAGTATTGCATTGTATGTATATACCTCATCTTCTTTACCCATTCATCTGTTGATGGATACTTAGATTGCTTCTATATTTTGGCAACTGTAAATAATGCTGCTATGAACATTGGGGTGCATGGGTCTTTACAAATTAGAGTTTTCCTTTTCTTCAGATATATACCCAGAGTGGAAATGCTGGATCATATGGTAGTTCTATTTTTAGTTTTTTTTTTGAAGAATATCTATACTATTTTTCATAGTGGCTGTACCAATTTACATTTCCACTAACAGTATACAAGTGTTCTCCATTCTCCACATCTTTGCCAACCATTTTTATTGTGGCCTTTTTGATGATAGTCATTCTGACAGGTGTGAGGTGATAGCTCATTGTGGATTTTATTTGCATTTCTCTGATGATTAGTGATGCTGAGCATCTCCATAATGGATGTTGAATTTTGTCAAAAGCTTTTTCTGCATCTCTTGAGATGTCCGTATAATTTCTATTCTTCAACTTGTTAACGTGGTATATCACATTGATTGATTTGCACATATTGAACCATCATTGCATCCCTGGGATAAATTCCACTTGACCATGGTGTATGATCCTTTTAACATGTTGTTGAATTCAGTTTGCTAACATTTTGTTAAGGATTTTTGCATCTATGTTAATCAGTGACATTGGCCTATAATTTTCTTTTTGTGTGATATCTTTGTGTGGTTTTGTTATCACGGTGCTGGTGGCCTCATAGAAAAATTTTAGAGACATTTCTCCCTCTGCATTTTTTTGGGAATAATTTGAGAAGGAGAGGTGTTAATTTTTCTGTAAATGTTCGGTAGAAATCACCTATGAAACTATCTGGTCCTGGGCTTTTGTTTGTTGAAAGTTTTAAAATTACTGATTCAATTTCATTGCTAGTAATTAGTCTGTTTATATTTTCTATTTCTTCAGTCTCGGGAGAGTGTACATTTCTAGGAACTTGTGCATTTCCTCACTCTTGGTATGTCTACTGGATGGAAACCATCATATGTTTCAGTCAAGGAACTAGATCCATGTTCTTCAAACTTTTTAAGCTTGACCCAAAGAAATACATTTTCCACTGAAACCCAGTATACACAAGTATCTATAAAACTGAAACAAAAATTTCATGAGACTACCTATCTTTATTAACTTCTTGCTGATATTTTCTTTTTTTACTCCATTTCTTTTCAAAAAAACTTAGAGTGTAAGACTCATTTAATCAATTTCAAAACTGATTGGGTCCTGATACTAATACTGAAGAACTCTGAAACAGATAAGTACTTTTGAGGATACATCTTTTTAGTGGAGAACTACAACACTGAAATGGAAGGAAGAAAATGTTTGTACATTGTTTGCTCCATAGACTTTTGTTCAAAGGATTATAGTGCGATAGTGTGATGACTCAACAGTGAAAGCTCCTGGCACTGTGCATTTTTCCTGCACATAGTAGGCTCTTAACAAAAGTTAGCTAATCAGTCAGTGTCTGCAGTGACAGTATTTTCTGCATGATGTTCAGGGCCCTGAATCCTGAGAGTTTACTTTTCCTTCAGATTGTGTTTCTTAGTCTCTTCTCTGAACTGTCATTGTTAGGTATTACCATAGGCAGCAGTTTTGTTCCAGTTTTATCTTTTTCTCTTCATGCATCAAGAATCATAGAACTAAGATTTAAAATATATTTTAAAAAGAATATTTTGCCTTATAAACCAAAAGACAAAATTTTCTCTTGCTCTTCAAGAGGAGGAAGGCATTGTCATCTCCTAGTCTCAATTTATGGAGAAGGAAATGGCAACCCACTCCAGTATTCTTGCCTGGGAAACCTCACGGACAGAGGAGCTTGGCAGGGTCACAAAGAGTCCATGGGGTTGCAAAGAATCAGACACAACTTAGCAAGTGAACACACATGTATGCATGCAGGCTCAATCTAATTCTACAAAGATAACTGGAAATTAACCTCTAGCCAGTAACACTCAAATCTACTGCTTTTGTCCCCCTTTCCTTCTTTTTTGGAGACTTGTGGAGAATAGTTGCCCTGGAACAGCCTTCACTGGGTGTGCCCATTAGATGCTTAAACTTCTTATTCCTCACACTCTGGGAAGAAAGTTATAAGATCTTTAAATTGTCAAAAAGACATCAAAGACTTGTACCAATCCTTGCCTTGTCCTGAGACCAACCCTGCCTAGGATGAAAGATTAGATCTCTCTGCATTTTAACAACACAATTAGATGGAAATTCCCTCAACTTACCTGGATGAGTCTAGATTGCTTAGTCCTCCTCTGCCATCTTTCTTTATATATGAAAATACATATGTACATATACAAAATACATTTCTTGAGAAAAACCTGTGGAATTAAATCATTTTTATACTCTGCATTATTGTGATGTATTTCCCCATCAGGTTTCCTTAGTATTTCTCTCCTGAATGACTCATTATAAGCATTATATAGTAGAAAACAAAAATAACTTAGAGCTGTATAATGGTTAAAATAACCCTATCAGTGTTTGCACAAAAATAACTTAAAGCTGTATAATGGTTAAAATAACCCTATCAGTGTTTGCCCAGTGATAGCAACACTGAGTGAGGGCATTCATATGAACCCACTAAATATGCATGTTCCGGTGATTGTGCTTAGAGGTGCTCAAGCTATTGTCTTCGAAAAGAATGGGGAAATTCCTCAGTGATTTGTTTGTTAATTCTTCCCTCCTTAACCAAAGTTTACCACCTAGTATCTATCCTTTCACACTTCCTTCATATTCATATAATTACATACAATCTATACATACGTAAACTTTTTCAATTCACGTTTTACAAAAATGAGTCACATCACATATACTATTTTGCATCTAGCTTTTTTCACTTATAGATACATCATGGAGATTTCCACAAGTCAAATGGTTTAAATCCAACTCATTCTTTGCAATAATTTCATATATTCCTTGATCTAATCTTGGCACAGTTTATTAGACTATGCTGAAGGGCCATTCCTCTGTTTTTGCCACAACAGAAGATGTTACACTAAAATATCCTCATACATGTTTACATGTGTTTACACACTAATGCTTTCATATTTAGCACATAGATTTCCTGAAAGATGCATGGTCAAAGCGTATGCATATTGTAACTTTTAAAGTATTTACAGATTACCTTCCATAAAAGCTGAAATAATCCAAATTCCCACCAACAGTATGTGCAGAAAATAATTTTCTCCATATCTCCATCGACAGTAGGTGTAATTTTCATTGTCTGCTAATCTGGTGGATAACTAAGGATATCTCATTGTTACATTAATTGGCATTTTCTCCACGTTAGAGAATATTTTTCATTAGCTTATTGGAAATTTGTATTTCTCATCTTCAAATTTCCTTTTCATATTATTTGTCCCTATTTCTGTATTTGTGTTTGCTAATCAATTTGTGAGAGTCTTCTAACTGGTATAGATTTTTTTTTCTTTTATAGGAGTCAATTTGTGGCACATGTTTTTTTCCCAAACTACTGTTTGTCTTGTGCCTTTGTTTTTATACTTGTTATATAATTTTTTTGTTTCATATTAGCAAATATATTTATTTTATGCTTTCTAGATAACACTTGAATATTTCTTTATCAGTTTAAGAGTGATATATAAACATCTCACTTTTACTTTTGCTTTCTGCTCCACCAGAAAGTTTCTACAACTTAGTGGATTAGATTATCCTGGTTAAACATAGTAAAATACCTGTTGGACTTCTCATTACTTCCGTTTTTATTTTTTACTATTTACTTAGTCATTTCTCCTTTTTCCTTTTCATTACTATTTAATTCATGTTTCCCCTTGTCAATTGGAAAGTTCACTATACTTTTTCATTTCTAATAGTCATCTTCTCTCCTGAAATTCATAATCAAATACCTACATTTCTTGATTATTACATGAAAACGAGTGGTCAACTAGTTCCACCACACACACACCCCTGTCACTACCCAGGTCCTCTACTTACCACTGTTACCAGGTAGAATCTTTACAATGTTATTAATTTCTCATTCTCCATACTCACTCTACCCCCAAATAAGATAGTCTCAAGAGTTTCTTTTACTCCCTTTTTTTCTCTACCCCCCATTCCTAGGTTTTGCTGAGATAATTCAGTACCTTTCATTCCAATCTTTTATTAGACTTTTCCCTTGCAGAAAATATATTCTATTTCAAAAACCCAAGTTCTGCCAGTCTCTCAACCATTATCCATCTAAATTTTAGTGTACATTAAAAGGCTTATTTATCATCACTATTTTCATTTCCTCTTTATCTTCCTCCTCCTGAGGTCTCTATTTTGATTCTTCTCTACTTTGACTTGATTTCTTTCTAAAATATTTTCTTCACTTCAGGTACCTGGGATGTTTTATTCTCTAATAACTTTTGTTCCCCCTAATAACTATATGTTTCCGCATATAGAATGGGGTGTACCATTCTATCTTGGCAGGTAGATACCATTCTATCTTGGCAGTAGAAATGGTATTCAAATACTTAAACAGACACTGACCATTTAATAAGAAAGAAGAACCTCTGGTGTGCCAGAACAAGTTTGCAGGAGAGGGACAGGAGAGGTTGGGAAAGAGAGAGATGCTCAGGGCCTGAGCTATTTCCTATCCACTGTAGAAGTATTTCAGTATTTTAACAAATGTGACTAAACAACTGAGTTCTGGCTGTGTATTAATAGAAGCCTTGGGTATCAGTCTTTTTCTTTCAGGAAATTGAATGTTATTTTACTCTCCTTCAATTTCTAGGAGCAGCTGATGAAAAATCCAATGCCAGTCTAAGATTTTTTAAACCACTGTATGTCTAGGTGTATGTCTATTTTTTAAATAAAGTATTTATAAAACTTGGTGAATTTTTGAAATTTGCATCCTCAAGTATTTGTTTAGGTCATAGAAATTTTTCTCGTTATTTAATTATTGTCTTCCTCTGCTCACTTAAAAAAATAGAGTATTTTTAAAGGGGTGTCTTAGGTTCACAGCAAAATTAAGCAGACAATATAGAGCTCCCATACGCCTACTGCTTCCATTATGAACATCTTGCACACCAGAGGTACTTTTGTTATAACTGATAAATCTATGTTCATGTAGCATAAACACCCAAAGCCCATAGTTCACATTAGGGTTTGCTCTGGTGTTCGTACATCCTATGGGTTTGGACAAATGTATAAAGGCACACATCCACCATTATAGTATCATATAGAATAGTGCCTGGGCGGGGGGGGGGGGGGGGGTAGAAATCTTCTACACTTTACGGGTCTTCTAACTTGTCTAAGAATTAAATTGACATAAGACAGATTAGCAAGAGAAAATCAGACAGAAGTTTAGCAACATGTGTATGTAAGAGACACCCAAGAAAATGAGTAACTTGTCAAAATGGCTAAAGTCCTCAGCTTAAATACTATCTTTTGCTAAAGACAGAAAAGGATGATAAGGGTAGTGGTTTAGGACTTCAAAGGGGAAGAAGGCAATTCACATGGAGATGGAAAAACAAATATTTGGTAAGTAAATATTGTGCAGAGACAATGGGATTCAGAGAGGAATTTTAACTAACAAGCTTTTCTTGGTTCCTCCCTCTCTACACACCTAGTTCATACTATAGTTATCTATAGTAGATGTCTCCTTTCTGGAACAGGTCCTCTGTCTACATTTTCTTAGGCATTCAAGGGGTAAGTCAAAGTTTTTTCCCTAAGTCTTTTGGGCCTTGATTGTTTTCAGCTCAAAATAATCGTCAAACTAAAGAGATGTTTTGAGATGGCAAATTTTACTCCCCCTACAATACTTGTATTGCCTGAAAAATTCTCTGTGCTTTGCCTACTTATTCCTCTCTCCTAGCCTTCCTAGTTTTCACAAATAAGATCTCTTGGCTCTGTCCTACAAATCTCGATTTCTTTCCTAAACATTTTTAGCACCATATTTTGATCTCTTTGTATTTTCACTCTGTATGTCGAGCAATTGCTTCTACCTGATCTTCCAGGAAATATATTCAAGTTTCAACAGTGACTATTTCCCACTATAATTTTGAACTTAAGATATTCCCTTTTTGCTCCAGAAAGTACTTTGCATCCTGTAATTTTTTGTACAAGTTCTAATAGTTCTTGTACTATTAGAAGGAGCTGCCTGTCCTATGTATTCTGCATGTTGTTTCTCATACTCATGCCTTCCAGACCCCACTGGGTTGCAGGACCAATAAGTGATTTACTCAGGAGAGGTGCTTGGTAGCTAGATTGGGGTTCAAAGGAGACTATCAGGCACAAAATGATATTCAGTCTCCTGTCTTCCTGCAAAAAAATCCACAAAACTATTTAAATGATTCTTTGATTTACTCATTTTTTTTTAAATCTACTTTTTCAACACTGGAATATAGGCATTTATTCTTTTTTAAACTAAGATGACCAATAAGCATAATCCACTCTTAGGAAAACATAGGTATGGTGACTATGGAGGTGTACTGCTTAATTTCCTATAAGAGAAATGCTGCCACAGGGAATATAGTTAGCTAACCGCCTCCAGGTATAAGTGGCTTCAGGATCTGCCTCAGCTTTCAGGTCAAGGTCACCTGCTTCCTGGGGTCCCAGGCAAGGACTGGTCCAGGGTACTTCCATTTTGGGGTCAGCAAGAGATTCCTCTAGGATCAATCTCTGATCGAGAGCTTCTTATTGATTTGTCATTAGCACTGCAGGAATGCCTGAAACTCTTCCTATCCAATCCTCTTTCCTTCTCCCTCTCCTCTCACAAGTCAGACTTGTGCCATAGTGTGAAGGTTCTCCCTGCCTTCCTTCCCCCCTTACTGTTCACATGTAAAACCCTCAATAGATCGTTTGCACTTCTAACTCTGTCTTAGTGTTGGCTCCCTGCCGGACCCATCTACACCAACTGAGAGAAATTCTTGCATATGAGTATCAGGAAACGTGCACGAGAATGTTTTTGGCAGTACTGTTCACAACAACAAAAACTTGAAGTCACACAATTTCTCAGACTTCTGTGGTGGCAAAGAAGTATCACACATCATTATTGACTTAACTGAAGACAAAGATCCTGAAAGCTGAAAGGGATCTTAGTCCAAAGATTGCAAAGTGGCAGCTTTGGGGAACAAACAGCCCACAAACACGGTTTGTTTGACAGGCACAATGATATTTTAAAAATTGAATGTGTTGGGACTTCCCTGCTGGTTCTGTAGTTAAGAACCCACCTGTCAATGCAGGGGACGCACGTTAGATCTCTGGTCTGGGAAGATCCCATATGCCTTGGAGCAACTAACCCCGGGCGCTACAACTACTGAGCCCACTCTCTGGAGCCTACGTGCTGCAACTTCTGAAGCCTGCATGCCTAGAGCCTATGCTCTACCACAGGAGAAGCCACTGCAATGAGAAGCCCACACACTGCAACGAAGACCCAGCACAATCCCCTCCCCAACCAAATAAAAAAAAATTGAACATGCGTGACTCTAACAAGGCTTCGTTTTTATCTAGCTTGCTATGGTGTGTCTCACACGTTATTGCTCACTGCCTAATTGACTCATTTATGTTACAAATTGAGACCCTGTAGACATACGAACTCACATTCCTGATAGTCTGGGCTTCCCAGGTGGGGCAGTGGTACAGCATCTGCCTGCCAGTGCCAGAGACACGAGAGATGTGGGTTCGATCCCTGGGTCAGAAAGATCCCCTGGAGGAGGAAAGATCCCTCACTTCAGTATTTTTGCCTGGGAAATCCCATGGACAGAGAAGCATGGCAGGCTACAGTCTATAGGGTCACAAAGAGTCAGACACAACTTAGCAACTACAACAACAACAACCACCTATGACTGCCTAGGCAAAGATTTTCATCTTTGTTTCTGCTGTGGCCCATGGAAAGTTTTCCCCACCTTTTCTGAAACATGTGTCCAGATGTTCACCAACAGGAATCAGTCTATGGCAGCTTCTAATGAAATGGTGTGTATTATTTTTGTAGCTTTAGTTCTTAGGCAAAGACAAATATTATAACACACTTCTTAAGTGAACTGAGGAGAGTGGTAATGGAGTCAGACTAACCACTGGAAATGACTTGCTCCAAAAGGTTTTACAGGTAGATCTGTGTGTTGTTTTTCCCTTTAGAGTAATATGGACCATTCTAAGTTTCTCCTTGCAGAAATATCAACTCAGAGCATTATTTGTTTCAGCTCTTTTGGGAACTAAGAAAGACAGTGTATGAAGAAAGCTCCCACCTCTGCATAATAGGCAGCTCACTAGATGCCATTTATTGGGATGACTTCCAAGTGGCTGTATCTTCAAAGATAAGAGACGAGAAGGAAAAAATTAGCTACTGATGATAAAGAATTAACTTATGGTAGGCTATTCGGAGCCACGGGAAACTGTCAAAACTTTCATTCCATCTTTAAACAAGGTAGAAATAGTCCCCACCTACTCTTCTCCTGAAACCTTTGTTGTCGTTCAGTCACTCAGTCACGTCCAACTCTTTGCAACCCCATGGACTGCAGCACACCAGGCTTCCCTGTCCTTCACTAACTCCCAGAGTTTGCTCAAACTCATGTCCACTGAGTTGATGATGCAATCCAACCATCTCATCCTCTGTCACTCCCTTCTCCTTCTGCCCTCTATCTTTCCCAGCATCAGGGTCTTTTCCAGTGAGTCGGCTCTTTGCATCAGGTGGCCAAAGTATTGGAGCTTCAGCTTTAGTCCTTCCAATGAATATTCAGGGTTGATTTCCTTTCTTTGAATTAAATTCTTTCATGTACCTGCTGTTTGCATGGTCTTGTGCCAGAGGTCATGGATGCTATAAGCATGAACAGAGTAGGATTGCCTTCCAGAGCCTGAGTGGGAGGGAAAAAGGGGTTGAAAGCAGACATCAACACAGCTATATGTGTAGTGTCTTTATGTTTGCTTTTTTTTTTTTTGGTTGCACTGGGTTTGGTTGCTGTGCACAGGCTTTTCTCTAGTTATGGTGAGCAGGGGCTACTCTGTTGCCGTGCATGGGCTTCTCATTGAAGTGGCTTCTCTTGTTGTGGAGCACAGGCTGTAGGTGCACACAGGCTTCAGTAGTTGTGGCTTGCAGGCCCTAGAGCTTGGGCTCTATAGTTGTAGTGCAGGGCCTTAGCTGCTCCGCAGCATGTAGGGTCTGCCCAGACCAGGGATCAAACCCATGTTCCCTGCATTGGCAAGCATAGATTCTTATCCACTGTGCCACAAGAGAAGTCCTGCGTTTACATTTTAAAGTGATAGAGGAGAAAGAAGGAGAGTTGAATGAACAGTGGATGGAGAAAGAGAAACGAAAAGCAAGAAGAGCAAATTGAGGAATTTGCTTCCACTTGGAAGTCAAGAGTATAAATAAGCCACCAAAAACATATCTGGTTAAACTTCTCACATGAATTCTCTCCTTTTCACCCCCAGCACTGCCTTTCACATGGAATTAGAGCTCCTGAGCTGAAAGACACCACAAAATCACCACACTTCACCTCCTTTGACTTGCTTATTTCCGTGCTGCTGGCAGGAGCCATCATCACATCATCACCTCTATCACTTTGTCCAGTTTTTTTCTCAGTGTGGTAACTGCTGAGCAAGGAAGGGCTCCAGAGGATGCTTAAGAAAACTGTTGTGATGGATGCTCTTCATTTGGACCCAGAGAATGTCATTGCTTGTGGTGGCAAGTCATAACCTGGGGTTCCTATACAACTTATCTGGGGAGCTTTTAAAGACACAGATATCTGGGTCCCCACTCCAGACCTCCTGGAATTAGAATTCCAAGGTTGTGCCTCTGATATGTGGAAATTTTTTAACTCCCACAGGGGATCCTCCTGGAGGGTAGGGATACACTCCTCGGATTAGGAACCACTGCCTCACAGGAGTCCAGGGACTTGATCCTATACTAGGACCCTATGGAGATGCACAGTCTTCAGAAAAGAGTGCCGATGTCACTCTCACTCTTTGGGGGACATTGTGTATACTTTCCACCCCCCAAATTTTATTATGGAAGAATAGGACAAGTAATTACTCTGATATCCACCATCTAAATTATACCATTAATATTTTACTATACTTGTTTTATATCTATCTACCTCTTCACCTCTCTATCCATCCATCAATCCATCTTATTTCTGATGCATTTGAAAGTAAACAGCAGACATCAGCACACTGCCCTCTAAGTACTTCAGGATGGCATATCATTGCCTAGAGTTCAATACTGGTTTGTTCCATCTAAGGTAATAAAAATCTTAAGGGGGTATTACATAGCCCAGTGACTCCACCTATGCACATGATCTAAACCACCGTCAAGGTACAGAACATTACCATGATCCCCAAAGTTCCTCATCCCTCCTCCCAGTCAATCCCCTCTCCTACTTCCCAGAGGCAACCATCATTCTAACTTTTTTCCACCATAGATCAGTTTTGCCTGTTCTGATCTTTATAATAATGGAATCATATGGTATGTACAGTACTTTTTTGTTTAGGCTTCTTGCATTCAACATACCCTTGAGATTTAATTTTGTTGTGTGTGTGAGCATTCCATTCCTTTTAATTTCCTTTTCCTTTTTTTAATTTATTTTCCTTTTTTTTAAAAGGAAAATTCCATTTCCTTTTAATTGCTGGGTTGTATTTCATTTTATAAATATACCAGTTTGTTTTTCCATTTTTCTAGTGTTGTCACATTATATATTCTTGAATAAGTAAATATTTGTTTTAGACTGTATTTGGGAGAGAGATTGACAGTCTATACTGGGATCTTTCTTACAAATATACCTCACTCAGTTACCTTCTAGTAGGATTTTAAGTCTTAACAATATTGATGGGGAGTAGTAATTCATAGAAAGAAAATATAGAGGCAACTGAAAGGATGGAGGGAAATGGAGTGCTTCCAGTAGTCCTTTGAGTTTGTTTGTTTTTAAAGAAAACCTCTCTTCCCTGTGCATCCTGTTCTAATGATTCTATCTTTGCTATAACTACATTTTATTATAATTAACTTTTTATGTATTTGCCTCTCCAACTGACTTGAAGCTCCCTGATGGCAGAGGTTGTCTCTGGTTTCCCCAGCACACAGCCCAGAATCTGACACATACTAAGTATTTAGTATCTGTTTCATGAAGGAGTAGGACAGGACTGAGTGACTTCACTTCATGAATGAATGAATAAATGAGTGAATGAATGAATAAATGAGTGAATGAAAAAAAGCATTCACTGAATGACTTCTTTAGCCCAAGTTTCAGTCTCAATATTTCTCTATTAATATAGGTAATATTTTCTTATATAGGCTGATCTATAGTTGTGGAATATTTCAAATGTTGTTTCAGTCATGTGTGCTTTTGTTTCTAACTAGACTCTAAAATCTGAAGGCAAGGGAAGGGATGGATACTAAAGAACAGAGTTGGTGTCACCTAATGCTCATTGGGAGAAGGCAATGGCACCCCACTCCAGTACTCTTGCCTGAAAAATCCCATGGACACAGGAGCCTCTTAGGCTGTAGTCCATGGGATCACTAAGAGTCAGACATGACTGAGCGACTTCACTTTCCCTTTTCACTTTCATGCATTGGAGAAGGAAATGGCAACTCATTCCAGTGTTCTTGGCCTGGAGAATCCCAGCGACGGGGGAGCCTGGTGGGTTGCCGTCTATGGGGTCGCACAGAGTCGGATACGACTGAAGTGACTTAGCAGCAGCAGCAGCAGCAGCAATGCTCATTGTCTTCCGCGTCTTTCAACATAAAGGTAGGATGGAATACTGAAAAACAGTATTCTGCTTGCATGAAAGATCTTTTTTTTTTTAAAGATCATATTTGGAATGAGAAGCCCCAAGTCCTGGAAGATGCTTGGATCACAGCATCCCACTTCCTGATTCTTCAAAAAGACCATTAGCATCCAGAGGACAGGGAGTGTCTTTTGTATTTTTATGTCTCCAGGATCCAACATATCGCCTATCAGTAGTTGTCACTGGATAAATTTTTAATAGAAAAAAAGAAGGAAGGAAGGACAGATGGGAGGTGGGTGGGTGGAAGCAGGAAACTGAAGCTAGAGTTGAAAAATGATTTTACCAAAATTTGCATCAGAATCCAGGTCTCTTCTTTCCCAACACAACTCTGTTTCCACTAGATGGTTCACATTGTAAGCATTACGAACGTTGTCAAAAATGCCATCTATTTTCCTGTTACTGATGGCAATTTAATTATGAGAGCAGTCGCTTTGCTTCACTGCAGCTGTTTCCACCAGGGTACCTGAAATGCCAGTGCCCCAGCTGTCTTGATTGAGAGGCCTAGTTTGCAGGGAAACAAGACAAAATACTTTGCTGCCTTAATTCTAGTGGGAATTTAATTTAATTAGCGTCTGATTTACACAATGCACTTCTGACAGCTGTGTTTGTGGAGTATCCGTGGAAGCAAGAAATTATCATCTATTGAAACCATCATCAAAGCTTATTTATCTTCCTGCTGCATCTTCCCAGCCTTCAGCTCTGGGGACTTCTGTGTGTTTATTGCACACTTCATGGAGGTTACAGTAAATAAAACTGTAGTACGTGCATAAGGATTTGCGGGGTGTTTAGTGCAGGCATGTTGCAGGGCCTTAATAGAATGAATCTGAAAATGAGGCTTTGGCGGGTTGATCAAAAGACAGGTGTTTTTTTAATGTTAGGTTCTAAAGATCATTAAGGATCTCAAATGAGAGAATCTTACCACCTGGGCCAAAGGAGCAATCACAGAGGCAATATTTGGGACTTGCGCTTGCGCAATGAGCTCTGCTCGTCACTGCTCTGGAAGGACGTGGTTGATCGTGGATGGGCTGAGCGCTGGGGCCTCTGCTCGAGCACCTGGAGCTGTCTTGGGGGAACCAAGGGACTGATTTCAGGACCTTACCCCTGCTTATATTCCCCAAAGCCCGGCACACAGTAGATAGTTGTTGCATGAGAGAACAAATGAATGTGATCAGGTATAACTGAACTGGAGGCAGAATTTTAATAAGCTTTGTCCAGGCATTCACTGTTCCTTCTGTGTTCAATACATCCATTATTTGAAGAATGATTAACATGATTTTACAAATCACAATAATACTGGCAGGGGACTAACTGATAAAGGAGGTTCTAACCGGGTACAGAGAAGGGAGCTCGCACATCTAAATAAGGGCTCAGGTATGGGTTGGGAGGGAGGCTCAAGAGGGAGGAGTATATGTATACTTATGACTGATTCACCTTGTTGTATAGCAGAAACCAACCAAATATTGTAAAGCAATTATCCTCCAATTAAAAATAAATTTGAAGAATAAAGCCACAGGAAAGTTTCAAAGAAGAGGTAGAAATAGAGATGAGTCTTGAATCATAGAGATATTTTACGGGAGACAAATGTTTTTTGTTTTTTCAGCAGTTATTTATTTATTTATTTATTTGACTGTGTCAGATCTTGGTTGTCACACTTGAAATCTTCATTGCATCACGCAGGATCTTTCATTGTGGCGCACAGACTCTAGTTGTAGCGCGTGGGCTCCAAAGTGTGCAGGCTTCGGTAGTTGTGACAGACCAGCTTAGTTGCTCCATGACATGTGGGATCTTAATTCCCTGACAAGGGATTGAACCCAAGTCCCCTGCACTGCAAGGAGGATTCTTAACCACTGGACCACTAGGAAAGTCCTGGGAGACAAACGTTTTGATAACAAGAGATAAGAGGTGGGAATCCCAAAGAGAGAAAATTATATTAACAGAGTTGAAAAGGCATGAAATAAGATGATTTTAAGGATAAGGGAACTTGGCTTATAGAAATAGGAAGTGTATGGTTAAGTTAGGGCTAGGTTATGAATGACCTTCTCGAAGAATTTCAAATTTTACTCTGTAAAAACTATGGGACCTTTGAAGATTTTTGAGAAAGGCGGTGACCTGACTAGCTTCATGGCTTAGAAGAAAAAACTCTGGCAGTGTGGTAAAGAACAAACAAGCAGAGAGAAGGAAATTTTTCATGCCATCAAGAGTTGGAGAGAGTTTCAGTGTTTCCACAGGTGAAGTAACAGTGAAAAAACTGACCCATCAGTAAAGCCTGGAAGCTTGGTTGCTGATTTGGAAATGAGTTTCAGACATAATACAAAGGACAAATTGTCAGGATTTAGCAATGGGTAGCTGAGAGTCAAGGTCACCCCTTAGGTACCAAGGTTGCCAGCTGGGCTGAAGGCAAGAAAGCTGATCCCTTTAGAAAGAGAGAAAAAAATCTAAAAAAGATATTGGTAAATATAGCATATGTTTCCTACTTTAGCATGTCATTAATAAACCTGGTGTGCGTGCTCTGTTGCTTAGTCGTGTCCGACTCTTTGAGACCCCAAGGACCCACCAGCCATTCCCTTCTCCAAGATACCTGATACATGCCCGTTTTTTAAATACCGTTTCAGCTTGATAGAATAGGAATATTAGAATTAAAAAACACTTTTTAGTGTCTAGGATTCCTGGCTTTCACACACTTTTTTTTCCCCACCATGTCATGTACCATGTAGGATCTTCGTTCCCTGACAGAGATTGAACCAGAACCCCTACGGTGAAAACACAGCGTCTTAACCACTGGACCACTGGGGAAGTCCCTGGTCTCCTGGCTTTTGAATACTCACTAAGCTTTCCTTTTAAAGGCCAAGATATTCTCCCTTCCCATTCACTTGAATCCTCTGTTGGGATCTGCTGGGTATTTCATCCACTCATTGTCCCCCAGCCAACTAAGTGGAGGACTTTCAGTTCTCAGTCATGCAGTTTTATTTGATCACAATTAACCATGAGAAGAGAGAACTCCAGCCCAAGTACTTCTTCATAAATATTAGGATGTTGAACTTCTTTTGGAAACAATGGGTAGCCAAGATGAAAGGGTTTTGCATAACAATGTAAGCAGTTAAGTGTGTTTAAATCAGGACAGGATGAAAAATGTGAAGCAAAGAGAGCTGTCACGCACATTGCATAATAGAAACACCAACCAACTGGCAGTCTAATAGTTTGCTAAATATGGTAGCAGTAACTTCCAAACTGTATGCTGGATACTAGCTGTCTCAGTTGAGGTTCTCCAGAGAAAGAGAATCAAAGAGATTTATTTCAAGGGGTTGATTGTCTTACACAATGGTGCGGACTGACAAGTCCAAAATCCGTAGGGTGGGCCAACAGGCTGGAAACAAGGGCTGGATTTTTTTTTAATTTATTTTTGCCTGCACTGGGTCTTTGTTGCATGTGCTTTCCTCTGGTTGTGGTGAGTGGCGGCTACTCTGTAATTGTGGTGCACCAGCTTCTCATTCGGAGAAGGCAATGGCATCCCACTCCAGTACTCTTGCCTGGAAAATCCCATGGAGGGAGGAGCACGGTTGGCTGCAGTCCATGGGGTCACACAGAGTCAGGCACTACTGAAGCGACTTAGCAGCAGCAGCAGCAGTAGCTTCTCACTGTGGTGGCTTCTCTTGTTGTGGAGGGGCTTCCCAGGTGGCGCTAGTGGTAAAAAACTTTCCTGTCAATGTAGGAGCCAAGGAGACCTGGGTTCGATCCCTGGGTCAGGAAGATACCCTGCAGGAGGAAATGGTAACCCACTCCAGTATTCTTGCCTGGAGAATCCCGTGGACAGAGGAGCCTGGTGAGCTACAGTCCATGGGGTCGCAAAGAATCGGACATGACCGAAGCTGCTTAGCACACACTCTTGTTGTGGAGCCGGGCTCTAGGGCATGTGGGCTCTAGTAGTTGGGGCTCTTGGGCTCTAGAGAGCAGGCTCAGTAGTTGTGGCGTGGGCTTAGTTGTTCTGCAGCGTGTGAAATCATCTCAAATCATGGATTGAACCCATGTCTCCTGCATCAGCAGACAGATTCTTTATGACTGAGCCACCAGGGAAGTTGGGCTGGATTTGATGTTGCAGTCCTGAGGTAGAATTTCTTCCTCTTTGAGGAACCTCAGTTTTTCTCTCATAAAGCCTTTCAACTGATTAGATAAGGCCCATCCACATTATTGAGAGTAATGTCCTTTATGTAAAGTCAACTGATTTTTAGATGTTAACCACATCTGCAAAAATACCTTCATAGTAACAGCTGGATTAATGTTTGCTTAAATAACTGGGCGCTAGAGCCTAGCCAAGTTGAGACATAAAACTATCACATCAGCCAATAAGGAAGACTGATTTTTCAATCAATTGCCTAAAATTAACATTAATAAAGTTTGTATATGAAGTTTCAAGGGACTTCCATGCTGGTCCAGTGATAAAAATCCACCTGCCAATACAGGGGACATGGGTTTGATCCCTGATCTGGGAAGATCCCACATGCCATGCAGCAACTAAGCTCATGCACCACAACTACTGAGCCCACGTGCTTCAACTCCTGAAGCCCAAGCACCCAGAGCCTGTGCTCTAAACAGGAGCACTCCAGACAGTGACAACAAGAGAAGTCACTGCTGTGAGAAGCCTGCACACTGCAGCAAAGAGTAGCCCTCGCTGGAAGAAACTAGGGAAAGTCCACACAAAGCAATGAAGACCCAGCACAGCTGAAAATAAATAAATAGAAATAAAGTTTCAAGAACTACCTTGCTTTGAATTTGAAGATGTATGTTCCCCACCATCAAGACATTCTTGGGAGACATCTTGTTCTTGGGGGTCATTTTTCTCTGTTACTGAAACTAACTTTTTTCCCAAGACCACTAAAGACCACCATGAAACATTTATCTTAGAAGACATTTTACATAGAAATCCACTCAATTCTAAATAGAATTTTGTTTCTACCACTTTGCCTTGATTTATACAGCTGGTCAGCCTGAGGCTGTCTTCAAGATGACAAAGCAAATGTGTCAGGTAAATTGTATCCACTTCCTTTCAAATGATTTGTTGGGGAAACTTAATCTTCTTTTTCTCAGTATAAATCCTGTCTACTCAAATTAAATTCAGACTAATGTCACTCCCACTTTGTCCCCAACATATATGAAATCATATACAGAAGATTTTCCCTAAAGAGATCTCAGCATTCTTTTTTCCTCTTTTGCCTGAAAAGCTGACAACTGTATTTGCTAGCTCTTGGCAAGCCTACATAAGTTTCCTGAGAAACAGAATGGTTAAAGGTGTGGTTGACTTCATTTTGCTGTAGGTATAATAAATAATTATATCTTGTGGTTGGAGATGGTGCAGTTTGGCAGAAGACAGAAACTTTTACAGGAATAATTGAAGGGTATCATCTCCCACAAGCCTGCAAAGATGAAAAAGACCCAGACAATTCTTGGCAGGCTGTTCATCCAGGGGAAGATGCTCAAATGATGTTTGGAGGTATGGAGATAAAGGGTAGACGCCTGTGTGCATTTGCCAGACAGCTTCTCTCATCACTTCAGACTTCATGAATTTCCACTCTCAAGGTTAAGGTTTAGGGTGACTCCATCATTAGAAAAGAAAGATAATGAAATTAACTTTAATTTGCCTATATTACACACAATGAAGTGTGGTGGCAGTAACCTAAAACATTAAGAAATCAGAATGATCATTAAAATTTAGTTGATTGACTAAATCAACAAACTTTTGCTATTTAATTGGTTAGTTGGGGATATTTTTGGCTGGCAAGAATCTCATGTTTAAATATCATTGGAAGGGGAAGTTAGTTAGCCCTTTCCCAACGTTTATCTTTGGATCTTGGAAGCTGCCAGATAGAGCTGGGCACCTACTGTTTAGCATCTATCAATCTACAAAAGGCAGAGACGACTCCTGGGAGAAAAGTGACTTGGATTGGAACTCCTTCTCCAAGGTTCAATGATATAAAAATAAGGTAGAATGAACTGAGATGATACTGACCAGGGTTAGGTGTCATGGAAGGAGATGAAGACTCAAGAGGAAACCCTCTGTGAAAAGAGGTGGGGTCTGGAGTGGTGACAAGTACTAGTCTTTATCTAGATTATTGTTAGGGAGTGTTCCAGTTATAGGGTATGACTAATGGTAGAATCTCATCCTACTAAGTCAATCTGACATTATGATTGTGTTTTGGGGAAAGCGGCCATGGGTCTGTAATATCACCAATGAGTTGTACTTTCTAGGAGGCTCTCTAGAGGCTCCTAGCATCTAGGAGGCTAGGATGCTCATGATTAATATATCAGAGAGTGTTTCCCTGGTCCAGATGACCCAGATAACCCATCTGGGTAAATAAACCAGTGGAAAATATAGGAATGGATAATGGTGGTAATAATTTTGGTCGGTTATCTGATGCGAACAGCCAACTCATTGGAAAAGATCCTGATGCTGGGAAAGATTGAGGGCAGAAGAAGAAGAGGGCGTCAGAGGAGGGCATCTGCCAGGCTGAATGGCATCACTGATGCAATGGACATGAACCTGGACAAATTTCAGGAAATGGTGAGGGAAAGGGAGGCCTAGTGTGCTGCAGTCCATGGGGTTGCAAGGAGTTGGACACAACTGGGCTACTGAACAACAACAACAATGGTGGCAAATGAGACAGCTAGACTAAGCTTGCAGGAGATGGTTGCCTGGATAGGCCCCAACACAACACAATAAGGCAGGAGGAATAACTGATACAACTCAGCATGATCAGTCTAGCCTTGAGGAGTAAGGCAGAATTCTGGCACTTTGGGAGCATTGTGACTTGAAGTCAGCTGGCTCCTGAATAGAGGTTCCCATTAACCTGAAGCTATCCCTTCCAGGAACTCTGAAACCTTGATTGACGGGAGCAGGGCTTCCAAAAATGAAAGACAATGGAGAGCCCAAGTTCCTAGAGAGACCTGGGGCCCCAATGGCAGCAAGACCAAATTAGGAAATTACCGTTGCTACCTTTACAGCCCATCTCAGATGCATTTCAAATGGGCGCCCTTCAAAGAGATGCATATCTAGGTGATTAGGCCAGGCAGTGGCGTCAGAGGCCTGAAGGGCCCCAGTTTCCCCAAACCTCCTGAAACAGTGTATGCTCTCCATAGACATTCCAGGAAACTGGAACAGGAAAATGGTATGAAGAGGCTGGGACATGGGCTCTTGGGAGACAAGTCATATGCCTAATAGCAAACCCTAACCTACCCAGTGGGGAAAAGAGCTCAGGCTTACCTGACAGCCTTAGGGGCAGGGAGCAGGCAGGCTGGCTAGGGCATCCTCCAACTGAGTCACCAGGGAGCCCTAGTTGCTGGAGAAGCCTAGGGCTAATCAGTCAGCAAGTTCAAATGTAGACTGTCACCCACTCAGAGTGATGGGAATAGCAGTTGCTATGGCCTCTCCGTGTGGCCTCATATCATTCAGAAATCCAGCCCAACCTTCTTTACCACATGAAGCTTTCTAAGAGGACAAGTGTCCGAGTGTAAGTGCTTATCAAGCATCCAGTTGTGTCATATTTGCTACTCTCTCTTTGCCCAAGCAAGTAACATAGCCATGGCCATAGTCAATGTAGGCGAGGCTATATGAGGACATGAATTCCAGAAGGCATTGTTCTTTGGGGACTTTCAATATAACAGTCTATGGGCTCAGTCACATCAGTCATGTCTGACTCTTTGTGACCCCATGGACTGTAGTCTGCCAGGCTCCTCTTTCCATGGGAATTTCCAGGCAAGAATACTGGAGTAGGTTACCATTTCCTCCTCCAGGGGATCTTTCCAACTCAGGGATTGAACCCACATTTCCTGTGTCTCTTGCATTGGTAGGCAGATTCCTTACCATTGAACCACCTGGGAAGCCTATAACAGTCATTAATTAACCATTAACAACTAATATTCACAGTTTTTAAAAGCGTTTTCACATTTATTATTTCAGTTTGTTTAACAATAACCCTTGAGAAACAAATAAAACCCCTATTTTACAAAGAAAGGAGTGGAGGCTCAGAAATTAAGACATCTAAAATTACACAATTGGTAAGAAGGGGAATTGAAACTTGAACTCAAGTCTTATCACTGCAAAACTTGTAGTTTTGTATATCATAGCTACCTTTGGCTAGCACACCCTGTGTTATGCAGTTATGATTTCCACGTCTGATCTTTACAGTTTTCAAAAATCTGTTGCCAAGTTAACAAGAGAGTCAATTACTTTTTCCAAATACTTTCTGTAGAACTTAGATTGCCATTTATTTTTGATACATTTGGGGAAAAATGCACTCAACTCTCAAAGACTGCTATGTTGTAACAGAGTTATTGGCAATGTTTGCTTATTGGGGAAAGCAAGCCCCAAGTAAACCAGCACAGCTGTAGGGAAGGATATCCCTTATGTCAAACCCCAAAAGGAAGTTTTATTTAGACTTTATGATGCCCAAAGTTTCTTTTTAGGAATAGGAGTTTCTTTTCTACACTCTAGCCACCTGATAAAGAGTTTTAGCCTAAAACTCCCATGCCCAAGTTCCCTAAGGCATTTATGTGCTGTGGTGTGCTGTCCTTAGTCACTTCAGTCATGTCCAACTCTTTGCAACCCTATGGACTGTAGCCCACCAGTCTCCTCTGTCCATGGGATTCTCCAGGCAAGGATACTGGAGTGGGTTGCCATGCCCTCCTCCATAAGGCACTTACACTACTATGCAAATATCAATACTAACAGCCCACAACTGATGGACAGGACTTGCATCATGGGTGGAGTTGGGTTTCAGGGCTTATAAATAAAAATGTATACTGAGAAAGAAACCACAATTGTTCTCACGATGGCTTGCAATTCCTGGCTAGTGGAGAATAAATCACAAAGAGATTAAGATCAGATCTGGCTCAGAAGCACCACCTGCGGTGCTGTTGCCATGGTAATCAATGACCAGGGAACAGAAATCCAGGGGAACCATAGCCCCGCTGCCCATCAGGAGCTGGAATCTGCCACCAGGCCCTCCCTGGATGAGGCGCTCCACTGAGAAATGCCCTCTGCAACATCTCGTAGTCTTGTTCCGTACTCACGGCCCCTGGCCTCCAGGTGACATTTCTCGTTAGGAGCATCGGCTGGTTGGGCCTTTGATCCCTTCTTTTCACTTCCCTTGTCACTTTGCTAATACAAAGAGAAATAAGGAAATGTTTACCTGTAAATCCAATACCTCTGACCTCTACATCTTGTAGAGACACCCTTGTAAGAAGCTTCTCCTTTAAGCAATCTCAGGTTTCACATTACTTTCTACAACCTATCTCATGATGTTCTGACTTCACACCAGAGGCAAATATGAATAAACATCATGCAGTGAGGCACCTTAGAAAAATAAGTCAGTCCAACCATGAGAGCTCAGTGAAACTGCAGTATGTGAAATACCAAGTGGGAAATGCTCCTCTCTATGGGCCCAGATCAGAAACACCCAATATTCCCATCTCACGGCTCTTGCTGTCCCCATCAGGATGTCACATACCTTACTTTGTGTTCTACAGTATTCATATAACATATATTGGTACTTGGGCTGATGAAGACCAAAGAAGACAGCAAATCTTTCACCAAGGAATTCACAGGCTAGAAGAAAGAAGCAGCACTTTGGTAAGCTGAATTAATAATGAAAGCTTAGAGTCTGTGTAGATGCCAAGAGTTTCGACTTGCCCACAGACTATTATTATACTTACCTTCAAGGCTGACAAGATATTTTAATTGCTGTAGACTCTCAAAAATTTTAGGACTCAGAGGGAATTTGTTAAGTCTTGTATCTTCACATAGGATGGCATCTAAACTATCCTTTTCAGGTGAATATATCAAGAGATTTTCAAAATACCTAACAAGTACAGGTCCTGAGCAATCAGAATAGATGTTGTCCATCTGCATGTGTGTCATCTGATCATCAGCTGTGAGTACATTGAAAATTATACCAAAAGTTAAATCCAGTATTACCAAGACGCATGTCAGAAATTCTTCCATGCATCAAAAAACAAAACAAAACAAAACTCCCTAAGCAGCAATTTAAGGCTTTCTTTATCTGCCTTCACTTCGGTAGCAAGGTGGCTTGTAGCCTCAGGGATTGTTAGAGTCAGGAATAAAGGGTTAGCATGAATAATAAGTGGTTTCCAGGTCTTTCCTAGGGATGTTCTCCCTTATAAGTACAGGACTAGGACTTCCCTGGCGATCCAGTGGTTAAGACTTCTCTTTCCGATTCAGGGGGTGCAGGTGTGATTCCCAGTGGGGGAGCTAAGATCCCACATGTCTTGTGGCCAAAACCCCAAAACATAGAACAGAAGCAATAATGTAACAAATTCAATAAAGACTTTAGAAATGAGCCACATCAAAACATGTAGGACTTCTGATGCGCCTCCTCCCATTAGAGGACTTTGTGATTCCCATGATTCGTTCCACTTCTAAAGATACTGCTCATACAGTACATCAAAATGATGCTCTCTGTTTTTTTTTTTTTTTTAATGTGCTTTATACTTTCAGAAATACTCTAGCTCTTTAATCTTTTTAATTAAAGATTACATGTGCCGAGTACATGTGCATGAGAGAAGTTTCTAAAATATTAGCATCTCAGGACGTTTTCCTGTTTATGACCTACTGGAATTTTAAATTGGAGAAATTAATTACCAGTGTCTCTGTGTTCCAATTCTCACCAAAATCTCTGTGTAGAGATCAGGATACTGACGATTAACATATTTATGCCTCCACTATAGTTTGGAACCTCCAGGCAGAAGCTCTTTAAGATTACAGTTCTATTTGGAACCCAGAGGTAGATAGATTCCCCATGTGTCCCATCCCTGTCATCTGAAATCAAAGGCCAAT
The DNA here is from genome assembly GCA_024291935.2 of Okapia johnstoni. Taxonomy (NCBI): domain Eukaryota; kingdom Metazoa; phylum Chordata; class Mammalia; order Artiodactyla; family Giraffidae; genus Okapia; species Okapia johnstoni. The sequence continues at coordinate 51,121,022 of CM044322.1, forward strand.
GTGGAAATCACTGTAGTCCCCATTCTCCTTCACACTCTCATATTGCTGTTTTGAGTTTTGCTTTTTTTAACCTGATCTAATCTTTTAAGTTTCCATCCCTCAAAAGCATTTTACCTCTTCAAACAGTCTTGCCCTAACTAAAGCATAGAAGTCTCTAGAAGAAGCATTTCTTCTGCCAATGTGTTTTGGTCAAGGTAAGGTCAGTATTGGGGGTTTCCCAGGTGGCACTAGTGGTAAAGAACCCTCCTGCCAATGTAAGAGATGTAAGAGAAGCAGGTTCGGTCCTTGGGTTCAACAACCCACTCCAGTATTCTTGCCTGGAGAATCCCATGAACAAAGGAACCTAGTGGGCTATGGTCTATAGGGTTGCAAAGAGTCAGATACCAACTAAAGCAACTTAGCAGGCACACACAAGGTCAGTATTCACCTGGATCTCTAAAGTAATTTCCAAATTACTAACCCTTTACCTTGATTTAAAAGTACTTAGGGCTCATACCATCTGACTAAATCACCCTTAATGTAATTTAAAGACCCCTCTCACCCCCAGTCACTTTCATGGTCCCCAGGCTGGCATTGGCCAGACGTACTTTCAGAACTCTCTTAAGGTCACCTCCAGAGGTCACCATTGCTGAGTACTCCAGTCTATAGTCCCTATATTCCTCCTACCCTGGAAATCGTAACAACAAAGTATCATTATAAGCATGCTTACTGGCCAGTATTATTTATCTAATATTAAGGTCGTTGAAAGCAAAGACTGTCATTTGTCTCTGAGTCCCAGGGTCCTGTACAGTGCTGAGCATATGAGTATTCAGTAAATGTTTATTTAATGAACTAATAGAAATCAGTTCCTAAGAGTTATGCTTTCTATTTTCTCAGATTTTTAAAGTTGTTTTCCCCCCATCATATACACGTTTGCTTAGTTGTTCAGTGCTCAGTTGTGTCCAACTCTTGGAAACCCTGTGGACTGTATCCTGCCACGCTCCTTTGTCCATCAGATATTTGAGGCAAGAACACTGGAGTGGGTTGCCATTTCCTCCTCCAGGGGATCTTCCTGACCCAGGGATTGAACCCTCCTCACATTGCAGGCAGATTCTTTACCCACTGAGCAACCAGGGAAGCTCATCATATATATAAGTATATATGAGTTAGAAGGAAATGAGTAATTAGATGTTGCCAATTGTGTGTTTTTTTTTTAATTGATGAAAGTCAAACAAGAGTTACTATTTCATCTCTTATAAATAAATAAATACAGGAGCCCCTGGTTGCTCAGAGGGTAAAGAGTCTGCCTGCAGTGCGGGAGACCTGGGCTTGATCCCTGGGTCGAGAAGAATCCCCCGGAGAAGGAAATGGCAACCCCCTCCAGTACTCTTGCCTGGAGAATCCCATGGACGGAGGAGCTTGGCAGGGTACAATCCATGGGGTTGCAAAGAGTCGGACACGACTGAGCGACTTCACTTTCACTTTTTCTTATAAACAGCCACTTAGGCCATTCATTATCTCCTTGAGAGGGGTCAATAAAATTCTTGCTTATAATAGAATGATTATGACAAGGGAACTGGGAACCGTGTCAGATAACAGTAGTTAAAACCAAGAAAGAACTTGAAATTTTATTCATGTGAAGAGTCCACTCAGTGAGGACTGGCTATTGTCTTCAAATGTTTGAAACTCTGTCCTATGAAAGAGGAACCTAGACTGGTTTTGTCTGGTCTTTAAAAGGGACAACTAGGATCAATGGGAAAAACTCTAAAAGAAGATTTAAAGGAAGATAGAATTTACTAACAAGAGTTGGGAAAAGATGGCAAGGTCTCCCTGAAGATGTGAAGCTCTATGCCTTCAGGAATGTTCCAGTGTTTCAGTGTAGATCTGAAAGTGAACAGATCTTCAGAATGCCGTGGAATGGATTAAACCACTTCAAGTCTCATCTAACTCTGAGGGTCTATAAGCCTATATTTATGACAGGAAAAAAAAAAACACCTTAGCAGTACTTACTAGAAAGTGAGGTTCTTGCTATTTGCCCTGCACAAAACCGTAGGTAAGGCCCCCAGGCAAGTTTAGACTAAAAGAGAACAAGAAAGAGAAACCAGGTTAGAGTAATTAATAACAGATGTGATGACTGCAGAGTCTGCAGTGTAGAGGCTTCAAAATGCTTTGTAATAGGTTCCATTTTCCCTCTCATAGATGAGAAAACTAAGATGATCAAAATTATAAGCTGATTGTATACAGCTCCCGCAAGCAAACCAAAGAGAACAAGGAGTTAGCTTAAAACTATTTTTGACAAAACTTGTCTGATTTTATCTCTCATTCACTCAGCCCCTATGCTCACTAATAAAGATAATCTAAACTTACAGGATCAAGTGTTGAATTTGTTCTTTGTTCTTTTTCTTCCTCTTCCTCCTCCTCTGTGCTATATTCTTCCATGATGTCTCCATCAGCAAAGTGGATAATTCTTCTGGGAGTTGCCCTTTTGGAAGGTCCACTCTTCTCTAGTTCTAACTGCTGGAAATTGTCTTTTTCCATAAGGAAACAACTGGTAAGTGAAAATCAGGACACTTTAGAACAAGTTGTCCAGGAGAGTGTTATATAGCAGAGACATGTCTAGTCATTTTCTTTTCCTTTTTTGGCCATTTTGTGCAGTGTGTGGTATCTTAGTTCCCCAACCAGGGATTAAACCCTCACCCTCTGCAGTGCAAGGGCAGAGTCTTAACCACCAGGGAAGTCCTTGCTGATTATTTAGTTATTCTTGATGGATTGTGAAGACAAAGAGTTCACAGGTAATCACAACCATGATCTCATCAATTCTTCAAATCCAATACAGGACTGTTTAGCTCCGTACTAAAATGGAAAAGATTTAATTAGCAGTGAAAATGTGAACTTTAGGTCTTCAAACAAATATGTCAGCAGGGTTCCTTTACCCCTTATTAATTGCCAAATCCACAGCTGCTAGTAGGAAGTGTCCGTCACCCTGTGGAAATTCCTCAGTCATTTCAATAAATATTGAGGAGCAATACAAGTAGTGGTTAAGAGTACAGGCTTTACACAAAACAGCTGAAAATATTTGTCAAGTATATATCTGATAAGGGACTTATTTTCAGAACATATTTTTTAAAAACCACTGCAATTTATAAAATAAAAACAACTCGATTTAAATAGGGGCAAAGAATTTGAATAGACATTTTATCGAAGATTTATAGACGGCAAATAAATTTAGAAGTGCTCAATGTCATTAGTCATTAGAGAAATACAAGTGGAAACCATATGTCATATCATAACATAGTCACTGGAAGGCAAAAATTAAAGACTAACAATGCTAAGAGATGAGGAGTAAATGAAGCAACTAGAACCATCATATATCGCTTGCTAGTGGGACTGCAAATGTTACGGCCACTTTGGGAAACAGTTTGTATATGTGTGTGTCAGGTGTGTCCAGCTCTGTGACCCCATGGACTGTAGCCCACCAGGCTCTTCTGTCCATGGGATTCTCCAGGCAAGAATACTGGAGTGGGTTTGCCATTTTCCTCCTCCATGGGATCTTTTCAACCCAGGGACTGAACCTGATCTCCTGTGTCTCCTGCATCGCAAGTGGATTCTTTACCTACTGAGCCATCAAGGAAGCCCAGAAAACAATTTGGCAGTTTCTTAAAAACATAATTACCATATAATCTTGTAATTCCATGTCTAGATATTTACCCAAGAGAAACAAAAACGTATGTCAGTCTAAAGATGTATATGTGAACATTCTTAGCAACTTTATTTATAAGACCCCAAACTGAAAACAATCCAAATGTCCATCAACTGGTAAAAAGATAAAGAAAATGTGGTATATCTATGCAATACAATACTGCTCAGTGATTAAATGTTGTTGGACAACAAATATTTGCAATACTCTGAAGCAATCTCAAGAGCATTATACAAAGTGAAAGATGCCAGGTACTGTATGATTCTGTTTATTTGAAATTTTAGTAGTAGAACACAGATCAGTGTTTGCTAGGACTGAGAGGATGGAGGAGAAGATTGACTACAAAGGGGCCAAGGGAACTTATGCGGGTGAGGGGACTGTTTTCATAGATAGCATGATTATAGTGGTGGTTACTCAACTGCCTATACTTGTTAAAATGAATCAAAATCTAGACTTAATATGAATTTTATTGTATTTAAGTTAAATCTTACTACAACTAACAAGCTTGGAGCCGGAGTTCCTAGGTTCAAAATGTTATTGCTTAATATTCTGATGTCTTGGTTTCTTTATCCATAAAGAATAATATAACTTGAAAATGTGTTAAATATATTACTGACCTTGTAAAATTAAGGAGTAAATGAGGAAAGACACATACAGGAGTTGGTACAGTTCTTAGCAAACAGGAAACATTTAATAAAGTCTAGCTGTTGTGAAGTACTGTTATCACTTAATGGTGTGTATATATCAGGCACTGCTCTAATATAGGAAGTACGCTATTTTTCTATTTTTTTTTTTGAGAGCAAAACACCTAACACTATTTTCTTTATATTTCATATATTTTAAGATTATATCAGCAAACGGGAGGCTGAGCTGATATGGAAGAATTTTCCTTCCTGTTTGAAACATACAGAAATGCTGGATAAAATTAAACAAACAGCATTAAATCAGGCTGCCCATAAGGAAGTAATAAAGAGAGAGAGTCAGAGGGAGAGGAAGGCAAGGACTAAGGGAAGTAGGAAGGAAGGAGGAAGAAAAGAGGAGAAAAGGAAGGAAAAAAGAAAGGCACGTTAGGTGTCAGGAAAAGAGAGGAAACTCAGAATCATATGATGAGTTGAAGCTGAGATGGTTCCTGGGATTTCAGAATTAGATACAGGCCTTGAGGCTAGGGCTTTAATATTGGTGTGGAGAGGACAAAGTCTTAAATCGCAAATCCCACGAGTGCAAGGGGATGAAATGAAGCAACGTGCATAAAACGAAAATAATAAAGCACCATCTTATTATAAACTATGGAGGAGAAAAACTGTCTGCTGGTCTGTAAAAGTGGAAAAATAATTTATCATCTCTCAAGGCAACACGGTAGAAATAGTCACATGAAAAACACTATGGGCCATGTGAGCCCCAGGCCAGGACCACATACTGGCTTGTGGCCCAAGTTCATAGCCCTCATCTGGACCTGAAATTAAGCTGAGTGACCTGAAGTCATCGCAGTCCACAGAACTCTCAGATGCAAACGCAAATAACGCTGGAGGGACAGTTCAACCAGACTGGGAACACTGGACCTCCACTGCAAAAAACGCCCTAAGGAGGCACTCACTGCAAATACTTACGAATCATATGACCAAACCAACCATCAGGAGAAGGGTTCAGCAAATGAAAGGGAAAAAGATTGGGAGAGCCCCCATCCAAGAATGAGTAACGACAAACATGAAACTTTAAAAATGAAAGACGAGTTTTTAAATCTTTTAAAAAGCTTTAAAAATGATGGCGATTCAGTGATCAAGACTTCACCTTCCAAAGCAAGGGGTGTGAGTTTGATCTCTGGTTGGGGGACTAAGATCGCCCATGCCTCGGGGCCAAAAAACCAAAACATAAAACAGAAGCAGTATTGAACAAATTCAATGAGAACTTTAAAAAAAAGGGTCCACATTAAAAAATCTTTAGAAATGAATATGTTTAATATATTCCAAAAGGAAGCAAAACATTATAAAATCCAAAAGGAGCAGGTTGATTTGAAAAAGAACCAAACAGAAATTCCAGAAGTGAAATATTCAGGACCGTCAGATAGGTTGGATGTAGATTGAACATAGTAAAGAAATTGGAGGAAATCTCTCATAAAACAGCCTAAAGATATATATACACATACATATATATTCTGTTACCATGAAATATGGACTTCCCTGGTAGCTCAGACAGTAAAAGCATCTGCCTACAATGTGGGAGACCCAGGTACAATTCCTGGGTTGGGAAAATCCCCTGGAGAAGAAAATGGCAACCCACTCCAGTACTCTTGCCTGGAAAATCCCATGGACTGAGGAGCCTGGTAGGCTACAGTCTATGGGGTCTCAAAGAATTGGACACAACTGAGCAACTTCACTACCATGAAATACATATTAAAATATATATATATATTCTGTTAAGATGAAAGCGAAGTTATGAGCTGAAGAATAGATGAGAAAGTTCAGTATACATTTAATGGAAGTTCCAAAAGAAGTGAATAGAAATAATGGGGAAGGTGATGACTGAAGAAGTAATGGCTATGAATTTTCCATATTTGAAGAAAGACACATATCTTCAAATATTAGTAACAAGAGAATACTAAGATGGATAAAAGAAAATCAAACCTGATCATAGAAATTATGGCAAATCTTGGACTTCCCTGGTGGTCCAGTGGTTAAGAACCTGCCTGCCAATGCAGGAGACATGGATTTGATCCCTGCTCTGGGAAGCCTCCACATGCCATGGGGCAGCTAAGCCTATGAGCCACAACTACTGAGCCCACGCTCTAGAGCCTGTGCCCTGCAACAAAAAAGAAGTCACCTGAAATGAGAAGCCCGAGCACTGCAACTAGAGAAAGCTCTCATGCAAAAATGAAGATGCTGTGTAGCCAAAATAATAAATAAAAATTTAAAAATAAATAAATAATAGAAATTATGGAAAATTTTCAAGTTTATAATAGATGTGCATATTAGTCTACAGGCTAACTTAAAATCAGCATCAATTGAGATCACAAGACAATTGATTATTGCCATAAAGAACTCAAAATCCAAAAACAACAAGGTCTGACTGTATAGCACAAGGAACTACATTCAATATTTTGTAACAATCTGTAAGGGAAAAGAATCTGAAAAATTATGTATATAATATACACATACATATTTCCTGGTGTACATTTTGCTGCGCACCAGAAACCAACAAGATATTATAACCAACTATACAAGAATAAAAAATGGAAAACATTTTTAGAAAATAATTCAATATCTAGTTAAACAATTATTATTTTTATTAGGTTGGGGCAAAGTAATTGTGGTTTTGCATTGTTGACACTTGCCTTTGATACTGAAATACATTCTTAAATAAATGTGGCTACGTTATAGAGGAGAGTGAAAAAGTTGGCTTAAAACTCAACATTCAGAAAACTAAGATCATGTATCTGGTCCCATCACTTCATGGCAAATAGAAGGGGAAACAATGGAAACAGTGACAGATTTTATTTTGGGGGGCTCCAAAATCATTGCAAGTGGTGACTGCAGTCATGAAATTAAAAGACGCTTGCTCCTTGGAAGAAAATCTATGATAAACCTAGACAGCATATTAAAGAACAGAGACATTACTTTGCTGACAAAGGTCCATATAGTCAAAGCTATGGTTTTTCCAGTAGTCATGGATGGATGTGAGTTGGATTATAAAGAAAGCTGAGCACCGATGAATTGATGTTTTTGAACTGTGGTGTTGGAGAAGACTCTTGAGAGTCCCTTGGACTGCAAGGAGATCCAACCAGTCCATCCTAAAGGAAATCAGCCCTGAATGTTCATTGGAAGGACTGATGCTCAAGCTGAAACTCCAATACTTTGGCCACCTGATGAGAAGAACTGACTGATTTGAAAAGACCCTGACGCTGGGAAAGATTGAAGGTGGGAGGAAAAGGGGACGACAGAGGATGAGATGGTTGGATGGCATCACCGACTCAATGGATGTGAGTTTAAGTAAGCTCCGGTAGTTGGTGATGGACAGGGAAGCCTGGTGTGCTGCAGCCCATGGGGTCGCAAAGAGTAGGACACGACTGAGTGACTGAACTGAACTGAACTTAATGTTCATTTCTCGCTTTGCTTTTTGTTTTTGCCAATGACTTATTATTTGCTGCTTATTTTATATGTATTTTAGACTACGGAAATGGTTAGACAAAAAGCAAATTCGAGTGATTTCATTTTTCAAGTTCAAAATGGGTCGTAAAGCAGCAGAGACAACTCACAACATCAGCAATGCATTTGGCCCAGGAACTGCTAATGAATTACAGTGCAGGGGTGGTTCAAGAAGTTTTGCAAAGGAGATGAGAGCTTTGAAGATGAGGAGCGCAGTGACCGGCCATTGGAAGTTGATAATAATCAATTGAGAGCCATCATCGAAGTTGATCCTCGTAAGTTGCTGAAGAACTCAAGGTCAGCCACTTTATGGTTGTTCAGCATTTGAAGCAAATTGAAAAGGTGAAAAAGCTCAATAAGTGGGTTCCTCATGAGCTGACCACAAATCAAAAAAATCCTCATTTTGAAGTGTCCTCTTATTCTAGGCAACAACAATGAACCATTTCTTGATCAGATTGTGACATGCGATGAAAAGCGGATTTTATATGACAACTGGTGAGAACCAGCTCAGTGGTTGAACCGAGAAGAACCTCCAAAGCACTTCCATAGCCAAATTTGCACCCAAAAAATGTCATGGTCACTGGCAGTCTGCTGCCGGACTGATCCACTACAGCTTTCTGAATTTCAGCGAAACCATTACATCTGAGAAGTATGCTCAACAAATCAATGAGAGGCACTGAGAACTGCAACATATGCAGTCTGCATTGGTCAATAGGAAGGGCCCAATTCTTCTCCAAGGCAATGCCTGACCGCATGTCGCACAACCAACACTTCAAAAGTTGAACGAATTGGGCTACAAAGTTTTGCTTCACCTGACTTTTGCCAACTGACTACCACTTCTTTAAGCATCTCCACAACTTTTTTTTAAGGGAAAACGCTTCTACAATCAGCAGGATGCAGAAAATGAGTTTGTAGAATCTTGAAGCATGGATTTTTACACTACAGGAATAAATATATTTCTTGTGGGCAAAAATGTGTTGATTGTAATGGTTCCTATTTTGATTAATAAAGGTATGTTTGAGCCTAGTTATAATGATTTAAAATTCACAGTCTGAAACCACAATTACGTTTGCACCAACTTAATAATTGATTAGTCTCAGGTGTACAGCAAACTGATTCCGTTTTATGTGTGTATATTATTTCAGACTCTTTTCCACTACAGGTTATTACAAGATATTGAATATAGTTCCCTTTGCTATACAATAGGTCTTTGTGTTTATTTTATATATAATAAAGTGTATTTGTTAATTTCAAACTCCTAATTTACTCTTCCCCCCTCCCTACTTTCCCCTTTGGTAATCACATATTTGCTTTCTTTATCTGTGAGCTTATTTCTGTTTTTAAATAAGTTCATTTGTATCATTATTTTTAGATTTCTCATATAAGTGATATCATATGAAACTTGTCTTTCTCTGTTTGACTTACGTTACTTAATATGATAATCTAGGTCCATCCATGCCAGCTGAACAATTATTGAGAATGAAATAATGACATTTTATGACCTATAAAAACTTAGTTAACCATCCTGCATCTTCACTGAATGAATAATATAAGATGATATGTCAGTTAGAAGGAAAGTGAGCGCAGAAGCAAGAGATGCGAGAAAAAGTGTAGATAAGCGAGTAAACAAAGTGAGAAATCTTAATAGTGACTTAAAAACTCTATTTTGGTACGGCATAGCATAAGAACAGAGAAGTATTAAGTATTAGACAATAATAACAAAAATATGAGGGGCTGACTTCTTTAAGTATTGTTTTGAAATAGGAGAGGATTAGCGTGCATGTTGACAATTTAAAGGCAACTAGAAAAATAATGGAATTAGAATATACAGCTTAAAGCCGATAGAAAAAACTTAAGGGAAATAAACATCCAACAGAAGGCAATAAACAGGGAAGAAAGAGAACAAAGGAAAAGCATGAAAAATGAAAATACTATAAATAATTTCCAATAAAATATTAGAAATAATTCCAAATAAGTTAGTAGTCATAATACATATGAGTAAGTCAATTATCGACCACCTATCAAAATTAAAAACAGCAGATTGAATTCTTTAAAGATTTTATGGGTGGGAAAATAGTATTGCATACACACATACATATATATATTTATGTAAGTATGAATCAGGGAGAAGGAAATGGCAACCCTCTCCAGTATTCTTGCCTGGAGAATCCCAGGGACAGAGGAGCCTGGTGGGCAGCCGTCTATGGGGTCGCACAGAGTCGGACACGACTGAAGCGACTTAGCAGCAGCAGCACGTATGAATCAGTCACCAAATTGGTACAATGCTGAATTTATGCCGCTGTCAGAGTTACCAAAAACCATCAAGGGTTAAATTTGTTATCTAAACCAAGGTGACGTGAGACCTCTCAGCCCAGGGTCCCCTGAGGAGTCTCAAGGATGCACATGGTGTTTCCTGACTGACTGAGTGGCAGTGTATCGCAAAAGAGTCTTGCTAAAAAGTAGGAAGAGTTGTTACCACTTAGTTTCAGATGCCAAAGATCAGCAAAAAAAACAAACAAGCAAAACACTGTAACTTGGTGTTTAAATATGCTGAGCCTAATACTACTGCAAAACTAAATATTGTCAGTGCTATGAGAAATAAAGCGTTCTATATGATCAGAAGAAATTTAAAACATTTTCAAAAAACAACTCACCAAAGTTATTCCTCTGCTTTTTCTTTCATTGCTCTAACTGGTTGTGTTTGGTTTTGAAAGCTTTGACTGTGCTGACGTGGAAAGGTTCTCTTGTGTGCATCTTACAGGGCGGAACATATTTGAGTTGTGGGAAGGTCAGATGTATTTATACATTCGACATTAAATAAACCCTGTGGCTCTCAAACTTGTCTTCATGTTAGGATTATCTGGGAGCCCTTTTTTAAAATTTCAAGGCCGGGACACACACGAGACCCACAATCTCTAGGAGGGGGACATGGTCTCAGTTCTTTTCGAGGCTTCCCTGGTGATCACAATGGGCAAGCCAGTTTGGGGACCAGCTCCCTAAGGAAAGCAGGAAGAAATGTGACTTCTGAATTGAACAGACTTGTGATTTAGTCATGTGGTATACTGAAGAAAGAATCAACAGCAAGCAAAGATGTCTTGTTTTTTTCAAGAGGTTTTTTTATTTTTGCTTTCTGCTTTCTCAGGCCTTCTTGCCTTGCCCCAAGTGGAAAAGCTTAAACATCAGAAGTTTAATAATAAGGCCCAGCCGTCTCATTATAGTCAATTTACCTCCTTTCCAAATCATCTCCCAACTCAGATATTTCCAAACCAAATGAAGTTGTGCATTCCTCGTTTACCTGGCTCACCCTTGTTATATCACAAACAAATGATATCATGGCATCTGGTCCCATCACTTCATTGCAAATAGGAGGCGAAAAAGTGGAAGTAGCGACAGATTTTATTTTCTTGGGCTCTAAAATCACTGTGGAGAGTGACTGCAGCCATGAAATTAAAAGATGATAGTTCCTTGGAAGGAAAGCTATGACAAACCTAGACAGCATATTAAAGAGCAGAGACATCACTTTGGTGACAAAGGTCTGTATAGTCGCACCTATGGTTTTTCCAGTAGTCATGTATGGATGTAAGAGTTGGACTATAAAGAAGGCTGAGGGCCAAAGAATTGATGCTTTAGAACTGTGGTACTGAAGAAGACTCTTAGGAGTCCCTTGGACAGCGAGAAGATCAAATCAGTCAATGCTAAAGGAAATCAACCCTGAAAGGACAGATGGTGAAGCTGAAGCTGCAATACTTTGGCCACCTGGTGTGAAGAGCTGACTCATGCTGGGAAAGATTTAGGCCAGGAGGAGAAGGGGACAACAGAGGATGAGATGGTTGGATAGCATCATCAACTCAATGAACACAAATCTGAGCAAACTCTGGGAGATAGTAAAGGACAGGCGAGCCTGGCATGCTGCAGTCCGTGGGGTTGCAAAGAGTTGGACGTGCAAACGATATCTGTTGGCTTTCTGAAGAAAAGTGTAGTCTCTGTTCTTCAAAATACTGTTATGCATGAAATAGACATATTCATCTTTAAAATCAAGAGTGTTCAAAGGCCATGGTGTTGGTGAGAGAGAACGAGGAGGGGAGAGAGAGGTCTAGTTTATAGTCTATTTAGTGAAGTTTTCTGCCACCTAATGGACATTTCAGAATATGCTATGCAAAATTTATCTTTGTAACCACTGTGTCTGTCATATAGAGGGGGCTCAATATTGAAGTGAGAAATCTACTTGTTTTTATTTACCAAAATCTTGGGAGCACTACCAACTTCACACCAAGTACCTAGACTGGGGTGTTTTGTAAGTGATATTGCTGTTTAGTTGTTAAGTTGTGTCCAACTCTTTGCAACCTTATGGACTGGACTTAGCCCACCAGGTTCCTCTGTCCATGGGATTTACCTGGCAAGAATACTGGAGATGGTTACTATTTCCTTCTCCAGGGGATCTTCCCAACCCAGGGATAGAATCTGTGTATTTTCATTGGTAGGCAGATTCTTTACCACTGTGCCACCTGGGAAGTCATATTTCGGAGAGTCAAGTATTTCCTATAACATACTTTAATTCTTATGATAACCTCTAGTTTTTTCTTAAAACAAAAAATGAAACCTAGTTTATCAAGGATTGCTCCCAAGAGTATCGTGTAATTAACACACCCTTTGAGATTCCTGATCTTTCAATATTGGAGTACCCCAGGGCTCAGCCACTCGACTCATCCTGATTTTTATCTACTCCTCATTTGGCCCTATGGCTTTAAATACTATCTACACACACATTTATATCCAACATTTTTATCTCCCTGAATATCAGATGCATAGATCCCACGGTCTGCTTGTCATCTCTTCTTGGAGGTCTAACAGACACCTTGATCCTCATGTCTAAATCTGCTCATACTTTCAGGGCATCCTTCTCCTTCCTGAAACCACCCTCCTCCTCCCAGCCCCCACTCACACACTCCCATCTACTCCTCTGGCATTTTTCCCATTTCAATAAATGGCAACTCTATTCTTCCAAGTCCTCAGACCTAAAACATTGGAGACATTCTGATTCTTCTGCTATAATCACACCTCACCTTAAGTCCATCAGGAAATTCTCTGGACTATTGCCAGGGTCCTAACACCATTTATCCCAGTCTAAGGCACCGTCTCTCACCTGGATTACTGCAGTGCCTCCTAATTGGCTTCCTACTCTCTATACTCAAGAGTGTTAAATACAAAATCATACTGTGTCACTTCTCTACTTGTAACTCTCCAGTGGGTTCCCGGCTCACCAAGAGTAAAAGCCAAAGTCCTTAGAACGGCCTACAGAGATGTGGATTTGGCCCCAGTACTTTTCCGGTCCCATTTTACTCTACTTTCCCTCCGTTGACCTGCTTCATTCCGGCTGTTGCCCTCTTACTGCCATTTCCTGACCAACCAGGCTCTGTCCCCCACGGGACTCTGGACGAGTCCCTCTTCTCTGAGACTTTGTTCCCTCACTTCCTTCAGATCTTTGACTCAAAGTTCAGCTGACAGAGTTCCTACCTGAATTCCATAGCACCTGCCCACTTCCTTCACCACCCCCACTCCACAGCTTACCTCATTCTGTTTTGTCTCATCACTTATCAACATTTAACACAATCTGTATTTCACTTACCTGGCTTCTGTCTCCCTTTCCCCTTCCTTCTCTGCCCGACCTTCCAGCCAGGGTGGAAGGGGTTTTACCTGTGTGCTCCCTGCTTTATCTCCTGCCCCGTACAGTACCTGACGCAGGTGGAGCTCAGTATTTGTTTAACACGTGAATCATACAGTCAGTTCACTTTAATGGGTGGGGGAAGGTTCTACATGAGATTGGAAAAATAAGGAGAACGGCTTTATAATTGTCTTTATTTCCTGATGTTGAAATGGCTACCTTATTTTTCATTACACTTACACACTCATTACATTTCAATTAACTCCTTAACTGAAACACAGTATGCTCAGCTGTAGCAACAAAATAGTACGATACTTCTACATCTTGGCATTTAACTTTGGGAAAGCATAATAATACCTTAAATTTCCTAGAGTTCTTTCAGTTTTCACTAATCAAAAGAGTTTTCAAATGAATCTGGTTAATGCAGCAGAGAACTGGCATTGGGTAATTACCGAGAGTTTATCAGCCCTGTTCATAGGGGCTTGCGGTGCCCCCAGCTCCCTTCCCTTCTTTCCCTGAGCGGGTTGGGAGAGCAAGCCTTACAGGACAGTTGAAGCCCCACTTCAAAAGGCAATATTTACTCCCAACTTCTCTATGCCATTTCACCTGTGGACATGGGCCCTCTGCAATCAGTGACTCACCCCGGGCGGGCAGACTGAGGAATTCTGAGGAAATATGAATAAACGAACAATATAAACAAACCACTGCTCCTCCTTGAGAAATGCTGACAGGACATCATCTGGCAGGACTTTTCCATTAATATTTATTTTCAGTACTAGACCATGTACATGCACCCAAACACCATGGGTAAGTGACATTACTGATATACCTGTGCTATTGGGATATTTGTCAACTTTTCCTACATCATAGCAGATGATCTAGGAAATTCGTCCAAAATTCTGGAGGCGACCAGCCTGTGAGCTCCAGCCACCTGAGGCCCTGCCCAGCCAGCCCCACAAAGCTGAGATGAACAGCTTGAGGCAAATGACCAAAGATGCCTTAGACAGTATCAAGCCAATGGGTGATCTGACATTTTCTCTGAGACTCACCTCAAGCGCATCCCAGGCATCAGATACACTGAATTGTGTGACAGCTCTGGCCTTTTGGATAAGCACAGTCCGATGTGATTTTCTCTTCTATGGTTCACAGTAGGCTCTCCCTCCAGATTAACTATTTTAATCTCTATAGTTTACTACAAGTTTTTCTTAAAACAAAGATGTAAACTCTAAGTAACTCAGTCTTTAGATACAAAAGTACAGTAAACCAAATGACACATTTTATGCACATATTGAGATAAAAAATGCCTTATTTTCTATACCATGATTACTCTAGAAGGCAATACTTCTGAATATGATTTTGAGTACATTTATATAGTACTGAAAATGCCACCTCCAACTCCCCAAAGTTCTCCGCAGAATATTGTATAGCAGTAAGGTCCCTAGCTTAGCTCACCACAGTACACAAGACTGCAGCATGTTGGGTAATATTGTGAATAAGATACATGCAGGCTGGAGACCTCCCTGGTGGTCTGGTGGCTGACTCCACACTCCAAATGCAGCGGGTCTGGGTTCGATCCTTGGTCAGGGAACTAGACTCCACAGGCCCCAACTAAGAGTTCACATGCTGCAACTAAAGATGCCACAATGAAGATCAAGGATCCTGCATGCTTCAACTAAGACCCAGTGCGACCAAATAAATAAATAAATATTAAAAAAGAAAAAAGACTGTATGCAGGCTGATTGAAACCTTACTTCAAAATAAAAAGATAAGTACCAGTAAGCCAAAGAAGAAACTGAAGAGGTCAAGGAGCATTGAATATTTTAATGAATTCATGTAGCATAAAGCAACAGATACAAATACATCTGTCATTTTAAAATATAACTGTAAAGAATTATGATTTTACATCATATGAACCTTGTTACCAGCTTAATAAACATGAAAAATATTTATTGAAAAACAAAAAATTCCAATGAAATTGTAAGTAAAATCACTTTTATTTTCATAAATAAAAAGATAATTCAGTGTATTAACAACACCTTTAGCAGGATGTTAGCTGTCATTATCTGGTTTAAACTAAGTATGCAACAGTTAACACAAATAGTTACATCTAAGACGTTCATGCAACTTCATTACATTTGTTAACTTCCCCAAATTTCCAACACCCTTTTCAAAGGATAGTATATATATATATATATATATATATATATATATATATAAAATAGGATAGCTTAGTCATAAAGTGTCATGTTTGCTGAGTCAACAGAATACTTACTATCTGCTTATGTTGAAGTTGCCAATTGATAAAATGTGTCAGTATTTACTGCATTTTACAGAAGCGCTGCACATTTATTACATGTTCTCATTCCATATACAGTAGGAGGACCCATAAAAATGTCAAATGTGAAAATTTAGTAACTAGGCTAAATAAGCACTAGTTCCTAAAATAAATAGATCTTAGGCCAAGAGTAATAAGCTGGTATCAAGTACTGTTTAAAGTTTTGTCATTAAACGGCAGAAGAGCACAGAAAATAGTGAAATTAGAGTGTCTTTTTCTATAAACAACAAAACAAAACTAAATGTCTGCCCAGTTATTACTTCACTTATTCTGGAAACTGCAGCTTCAAATATTAAGTGTAATACAGCAAGGAGTAATTAGCGTTTCCACATGTTAAAAAAAAACCCTCACTGATTCTATATAGCTTTTTTCCCCAAGAATATAAACTATGATTTAAATAATCATTTATTTGAACACAATACTGATTCAGATAGGCATAATGTATTTATTTTTCCTAATGTAATGTTTATTCCTATCTCAATACTTTGTGCAGATTCTACTTGTTTCTCACAGAATTGCTGTGTAGATTCAAAGGTTTATCTATGTAAGTGCTCAGCACAGTGCCTAGCATGGAGTAAGCTCTTAACATCACTATTGTTTCTATTATTTGAACCAACCTGTCATTTATAATAGAAAAATTAGCTAATGCCCTAGGAGGCTCAAAGGAAGATAAATCTATAGGGGTGATTCTTGTTAAAGTATTAAATAGCCACTATTTCCCAGGATTGTGTATATACTAAACTATTTCAAATATTACAAGCTATTTGTAAGATATACTATATCTGTTGGCTAAGTTTTTGGTATGGCCTTTGACCTAAAGCATTACAATTCTGATAAGGGTTAAGTGTTATTAGAGAACTATATAAAAACCACTTACACTGAAATCAGGTAACAAAGGCATTACTCTAACTTCTGCAACAAGGAAGTAGAGGTTTACCAGTATAATTCAGGACAACCTATCTTGTTTAGGTTTCAAGTTCCTTCTTTTCATCATGCAATATATGACTTCTACAAAAACATTTCGCTGTCTTCTCACATAGAAACACTAAGAGTTGTTACAAAGTTCTGTCCCCTAAGTTAAAAAAAATCCATTAGAAAAACTACTTTAAAAAATATTGTAGGTTTATTGAGGCTGAAATGAAGTGCAGCACTACCAGCAGAGGAGTTAAATTCTTGGATGGTCTTAATATATCTATAAACACTAATGAGTAAGTTACAGACTCCAACATATACAAGTGATTTTGTATGAAGATTTTTTGATCCTTAATTGAAAGTAATTTTTTTCCCCACCAGAAAAGATAACTGACACGGAATATAACAAGTCTGTGCTACCAGCTGACATAATGGAGAGGGGAAAAAACTGTTAAAAACTGACTCCTGTCATTCTTCTGGTATCAAGAGGAAGAAAAATAAATTTTTCTTTGTGACGATAGAAAAACACACCTGAAACCACATGATTCTGGCCTATAGCGTTTAGCCTGAAACTGACTACTACACCCAGATGTTTGGAGAAAAAAATCCAATCCCCAAATATGCCCTTTAGAGGTGCAATAAAAATTGTCCACAGGTTGTCCTGATTAAAAAGGAGTTTGGAAACAAAGCAGAAAACATCTCTACTGTGTTAGAAATCAAGAATAAACCGAAGGAAGACTCCCTCTGAACGTACTAAATTAATTTATAGGCTTTAGAGAAATCATTGCAAGACACATGAAGTTCCATCGTTTATCCTATCTACTGGTAGAGAAATTCAAAGTGCACACTGGATCAATGTATTTTAGGAGATGTAGCACCCAGTGTCCTTTTGAGGTTTGATATCTGGTTCTTTCACAGGTTTCACCACTTCTTCTGGTTTGGGTTTAGCCTAGGAAGAAAGAAAAATACAGTGTAAGTACATAAACTAAGATCTGGAAAACAAACACTAGGTCTATTCCATTTCACACTAATATAAAGAGGATATATTAAAATGTATCACTGAGACTAACAAAGCTGTGCCAGAAGCTACATACCAACCAATTCAACTAAAGACAAAAGAGGAAAGCAACATTTCCACTGAAGATGAAAACCTGGATGGGTAGGCAAAATCAAGCTAATGGTATTCTTAGTCTTCCTGAGAAGGGGGAAACTGAATGATCAACCTATGGATGTGGAACCCTTAGGTTCAAAGATTACTTGTGACACTAACAGGCTACCTCTTGGGACATTATTTAAAAAGGCTGAACAGGATGCAAAAATTGCTATTTTTAGGAATAATGGTTTTATTATGGGTAGAAAATTATATATAAAAAATAAAACCAGGGACTTCCCTGGTGGTTCAGTGGTTAATAATCTGCCTTCCAACGCAGGGGGCATAGGTTCAATCCCTGGTCAAGGAACTAAGTTCCACAGGCCTCAGGGCAACTAAGCCCACATGCTGCAACTACTGACCCTGTGCACCACAAACCAGAGAAGTCCATGGACCCCAACAAAGACCCAGTGCGGTCAAAAAACAGTAATACAATTTAAAAACACTTAAAACAAAACAAAACAAAAACCAAAACACAATTTCAAGAAAGGGGCTATGTCTGCAAAGTAATTCCCAGCCCTTTTCTTCACAAACCTCTTGTCTTTTGGTAGCCAAACCTCAAAATTTCCACATAATCTACCATTTTATTTAGCACACTAAGATATGTTTAGATATAAATGAATAAAAGCAGTCTTATTTTGCCCCTGGATGATTTCACAGAATGTTGAAATTAGGTCAAATCTTCAAATAGCATGCACTATGCTAAATCAAATTGCTATAGCACTATAAACATTGGATGAGGCATCTTTTTAAGACCTGTCTTCCCACACTCCTAAAAGAGGCTTTGACAAACTGTAAAATGGCAAGATGTGTTGAAAGCTATCAGTCAACTATGTAAGAAATCAGAAGACAACTAAGGCCTAGAGAATTATCTCTGAGAGAGTTCTACAATAGATTTTACACAAAGCACTATAATTAGCTAACGTAACATTTAGACAAACATGTCTCTATTTAGAGAACAACATCAAACTGTGAAGTCTGAATTCTCTTAAAATTTTGTGAATGAATGGAAACAATCCATCTCATACACTGTCATCCTTGGGTCTTTTGGTGAGATCAAAAGCAGACAACGTTTCTGGTGTCCAGTGTGCACTTGGAGGAGGAAATTCGAAAGGTATAGGTTCAACGAGACCATAATTTGCTTTGAGTTCCAGTTGTGGGACTTCTGTTGGAACTTTCTGAAAGTAACTGCAAAAGAAATATAAACAGCAATTCATTCATTCATTTTTAACTATTTGAGTCTACCTGTGTCCAAGAGCCTATGCAAGGAAATGACAATTTAACATAGATTAACATAGAAAAGAATTTCTTGTCTCACACAGCTTACAGATGAGCAGGTGACAAAGTCAAGAAACCCTGGCAACTACAGAGCAATGTAATTGAAGCTATGAGGGATGTACAGTGCTGTGAAAACACAAAAGAGGGGCAATTAACCCATATTTGGGGGGTCAGGGATGCTTTCTGAAGTGATGAAAGTTAAACTGGGCATGTTCAAGGAAGTGAAAGAGCACAGCATGACCAGAACTAGAATATAAAGGGAAGAATGCAAGAGACAAAAGGACAAAATTAATTCTACCAGCTTACACAGGTGCTCATCTACAGCTTGAACAACACTGATTTAATAATGGTAAACTGCTTGACAGAACTAGACAGGACTGATAGAAAACTGACTACCCTTCTTTACACATGACCAAAACTAGAAGGGGATGAACATGTCAACAGAAGATATGTATTAATATGTGTAACAGATGGAGAAGGGATGGCAGAGAAACAAAGGTAAGACAAAGTTAGGACAGTAGAGTGGGCTCGAAGTTAATAATTCATGTGCATTTTAAAATCTGCTTTTATAGGTCATCATCAGAAGCAGAATAAAGTCAGGTGCAACATAAGTGAATTCTATCAACAATTTAAATGGAAAACTAATGCTCAACTTAAATGCAACTTGATATGAAACATACAGAATAGAGGTAACAAACTGTGGTATTATTAAAACAATATTACTATTTAAACATTATAAATATAGTTGTCCCTTGCTATCTTTAGTGAATTGGTTCCAGGATCCTCCTCAGATACTGAAATCCACAGATGCTCAGGTTCCTTATATGCAAAGAAGTAGTATTTGCATATAACCTACACATCCTCCCGTAAACTTCAAATCATCTCTAGGTTGAGATACTTACTAAGTATGACATTCTTATAATACCTATTAGAATGTAAAGTGAAAGTGAAAGTCACTCAGTCATGTCTGACTCTCTGCGACCCCATGGACTATATGGAATTCTCTAGGCCAGAATACTGGAGTGGGTAGCCTTGCCTTTCTCCAGGAGATCTCCCCAGCCCAGCGATCAGGTAAATACTATGTAAATAGTGGCTGGCCTGCAGCAAATTGCAGTTTTGCTTTTGAGGACTCTTTAGAATTGTTTTCCCCTGAGTATTTCCCATCAGTGGTTGGTGGACTCACAGATGTGGAACCCACAGACTAGAGGGCTAACTGTATACACTATACCATTATCAATATTACTAAAATCATACACTGAGTTGTACTCACATAAATCCATTTTCTCGCTGACATTTTTCTAGAGTGTTCTTCACAAGATTTCCAAGTTTCCTAAAGAACAAGTGTCCTGAAGGTTTGACTGTTGGTCCAGGTCCTTTGGTTTCTCCATAGTCTTTGCATAATGCTTCTGCCTTTGCATAAACTGAATGTGAAAGGATATAAAGTTATTTGATTATAATCAATTATTATTTATACTAAAAAGGCTATTCATCAGAGATGCTCTTTAACCAGTGTAAGAGCAGTACCAACAATAGTGTTAAGCGGTAGGCAGGTATGTTCTAGAAGTCTGAGGTTTTTGAAGCACTTCTTTCTTTTCTTCAGTACTTAATCTCATTCCCTTTCATGATCTCAGCCAAAATCTCTTTTAACTGCCTATTCCTCTTTCTGATAAAACATTCGTTTTAAAAGGGGAGTTAATATTCTGGTGGGATACTTACACTTTTCTGCTTCTTGGAGTGACCTGATCGCTTCACCACATTTATCACTAGCCAACAAAGTCTGACCATGATAACAATAAGCCTGATTAAAAAAAAAAACACAAATTTTTATTCATTCTCCCCTCAAATGATGTTTCTTTCCACTGTCACTGTTTTCTATATGCATCAGATAAAGAAATGCTTTTGTCCATTGTTGGAAGAATCAATGCAATCCCTTACACTTCTTTCCTTGGATAAGCTAACCCCCACTTCTGTTGGTATAAAAAGTGGAATTACATCAAGCCTTAAGCCAATCTAGCCATCTAACCATGGACTGAGAGCAAACAGTATTTGCTGAAACTGGTTTTTAAAATTAAGGCAGAGCAGGACTTCCCTGGTGGTCCAGAGATTAAGACTCTGCTGTTCTAATGCAGGGGGTGTGGGTTCAATCCCTGGTCAGGGGACTAGGATCCCACATGCCACGTGGCACGGCCAAAAAAAAAATAGGGCAGAGTGAATAAAGGAGGGCAATTACTAAGCTAATGCAGATGGGAGAGGGAAGGAGGACTTTGAGATTAAGGACTAACCAGGTTTTAAGAAAAAGTTGCCAGCCCGGAGTAGGCCATTTACTCTTCAAATGTCTACATCAGATCAGGGATTGCACACGGTGTTAACGCAGTGTGTCTAAGAGTAGATTATAAGCTATAAGAAATTTTATTGATGATTCTTCACCAACCCAGGTTGATACATTGCATGGTTAAGTCTTAAGATTAGAATTAGTAAATATCTTTCCCCATGAACAGGACAAAATTATAGAGAATTCTTATGAAGTTTGCAGAAGGCTGCAGCTTAAGTGGGTTTGAATCAAACAGCAATCCCATTGCTACACCCCAGCTCTACATCATCTCCTTCCACCCACTTTAATCTACAATGGCTGCACTGACTGTCAGGGAACATTTACTGAGAGCTGTCCATTATTTGTAAAATGCTAGCGAAGAGCCTGGAGAAATGACAGAATTGGCACTCAAGGGGCTGAAGAGACAATAACTCCCATTGTTTTGGGTGAAAAATACTTACATAAGCTGTGTAGAAACACATTTTCAAGTGAAGATATTTTCTCCATTTAGCAGAGTATGCAGGCTCCAAACTGGATAAAGCATGATCTAAAGTTACATTTTAAAAAGCAAAATATAATTTCACCCTGCTTCACTAGAAGACTTTTAGTTCATGTGTTCAGATGCTAAAAGCAGAATGCCATTCACACCTAAAACTTAAGCATTTACATTTTTAAAACTTCGCTTTATTTACAGTGATTTTCCCGTAACTATACTTTAACTACACAATAAGACAGGTTAAATACCAGGGCACCTCTTTGATTTGATGATTCATGTAATTTAAGTTGGAGATAATGATAAAAATAGAAATGACTGAGAACTTCAAGAGAAACATGAATACTATTAGAGTATCTCTTTTAAATATTTTACATAAACAGCAATGCAAAGAGTAGTCTAAACATCCAAGTAAGAAACAATGATACTCTCCTAACCCTTATTCACCACCCCACTGCTGCATCTTGTATAAAGCACACATGATCATATCTCCTGCCCAACACCTCTCAAATCTATTTCTTCCTCTCCATTTCCTACTTTGCTGTCTTTGTCAAAGCTTTCATTATTTTTCCATTGTACTTAGGAAGAAGTGATTATGGTCAGCCTTACTACTCCTTCACTAGCAGGCCCATTTTTCATTTTGCAATGATAGGGCTCTTAAATTCAAACCCAATCAAGTCACTTTTACTTCTTTTAAGAAGGTTATCAGTTTTATCTTTTGAGGAGTCCCAAACAGCTACTGAACAAAGGCCAAACTTCTTACATAGGCTTACGAATCAATTTGTAATCTCACACATGCATACTTTCCTACTCTTTGCTCCTACCACTCATTCTGTTTCAGCTAAGAGCATCTGTCTAAAGGTTCCAGAATGCAAAGTTCTTTATCTCTGTACATACTACAGAATTTTCTACTCTTTCCATAAGCTAAAGCATCCAAGCAAGCCTAGAATTTCTATTTATATTTCAAAATCAGGCTAAACCACAAACTTCCTTTAGAAAGCTTCCTCTAGCATACCCAGATTCTTTAGGTTTTTATTTCACCCCTGTGACAACACCTTTTTCATGCTATAATAATGTGGTTACATGTTTTTCTTCTTCCCTAGGCTGCGAATTGGTACACTCAGCAACTAAAAGGGTAACCATCCCATAAACAGAAACATAAGCATGTTTCCTAAATAACTGACTGAAAAGAAAACCAGGTTGAGGAGAAGACCTGAGCACTAGTCCCAGCCTCATACCTGCAAGCTGTTAAATTACAAGTTAGTTATGTTAATTTTCTGGGTTTCAGTTTCTTATCTAAATAAGGACAGTAATATAAAGTTGTTATAAAGATCAAAAACACTTCACAAGAAAAACAATTTTTAACTATTAGACGTAACTGGTTAAAAAGGACAGCACTGTCCTTTTCACTAGAAGTTATGGAGCCTATCAACTGTTAACATCTGTAATTCTTTTATTTTCTTTTAAATAAGAGTAATAAAATAATAAAATAATGTAGATATTATTCCAGCTTTGCAAATAATGAAACAATCTGAAAGTCCTTTGGTTTTGCTTGTTGCCTACTAAGCCAACAGCTTAAATGTGAAAACCTAAAGACTGAAAAACAGAACTGTAAACTTACCAGCTTTCTGATAGAAATTGGCTGTTTCATATGCCAGAGCAGCAATTAGTCCAGGAGCATGTTTCAACTCAATTGCTCGAGCAATTGTTACTATAACCAAAACACAATGAAGTGTATTGTAGGATTAAGTTCACTTGCATTCACCTTAAGTTCAATTATAAAAAGAAAAGACAGTTTCCTATCTATCGGGATTTTAATCCATTTAATTTTTTTGTTAAAAGTTTTAACATGAAAAGTAAGCTACAGAAAATACAAACATAAACAAACCAAAAACACTGAGTTTGTTGGTTCTGATACCATTTCCTTACATAAATCACTAGCTACTTACTACTCACAGAAAACCACTACAAAATTGCATGATGTAAGAGGAAACATACTTTCAGGGCACTGGAGTTTGAAATAAAGAACAACGAAAGACTATGAAGTCTCATTATTTTCATGTAACTCTTTATTTCCTGCCATTCAAAAGTGAAGATTTCAAGGTAAGCCAAACAATGGAAGAGAAAAAAAAGTTGGTGAAGCAAAGATGAGTTACAGACTTAATTTCATGCTGCCAGAAATGCATGAAATCAGAATCCTCTTAAGAGTCATTAAACTGTAATTCCTTTCCTGCTAATGAAAAATGGAGGCAAATGCTAAAAGTCAGTCATTCCTCACTATAAATTTCCCCAATTCTGAAACTTAATTCCAGCTAACTGATTTTTAAAAAGGATGAGTGAAGTGCTAATTCTTCAACAACAACAACAAAAATCTTACAATATTTAGGATACCTTCTTGAGCTTCAGCCTGACACTGGATGATGTAAGCTTCTATGAGTCGTGCCTCTAAATCCCGCCCCTTTTCTGCAGGTGTAATGAGCTTTGGGATATGACTTTCCTGAGAGAGGGAAAAAAAAACAAAGCCAAATTTTAACTCAGTTGTTAGAGACAAAGAAAATGGAAGTTATGACACCTGATTTGGGGATTTATCAGAAATTTAGGGTACAAATAAAAACTGTGTAAAAGGGAGCAATATGAAGCTTACAGAGAAGAAAAGTTCCTGTACACTAAAACTTTTTAAGTTGTCTTATAAACTTTTGTAAAGATAGGAAATTCAAGAGCAAAATCTGGGTCATAATAAATTGCTTAGATATGCAAGTCATATTCTCAATTTAGAAAATGTTTCACTGATGTAATCTAGTTCCCTTTTGCATGAGAGCCAGAACTGCTCATTCACATTACTACTAGTAGATACAAAGAAGCTCACTTCTGTAGCAGACTGAGGATCATAGCTTTTTCCATCACCATAAAACTATCTCATCATGAGAAAGTGTAACACTGGCTTCCAGGAGGCTTCAGTAAATATTGGTTTAATAAGAATGAGGTGGGGGTAATTCTGGTTGGAAAACATTTTAGTCTTTTCCCTTATTCCCATCACATCTCCAGGAAATTTAATATAATCAGCGTGTACTGACTGACCTGCTAGCATTTTCACTCTAATACAGAGAATATACTCAGAAAATTCCATTTTGCAGAATCATGAATATTCCTGGCAAGCGCAGCAGACAGCAAGGAGAAACGCTGAGAACCATCAGTTTTTGTGTTTTGCTTTCTCCTATCTTTTCAGGAGAGACAGAAAAACAAGCAGTGAAGTACCACCTGTGTCATCTAATTGTAAAAGTCATGGATGATTTTCTGAAGTGGAGACAATATTGTTAATTGGCTGCACTCATCAACCAGGTACTTAATGTAAGGAAAACAGAACACATACTAGTTCTTTTTACATGATTAAATAATTCCTTTACCCCAAGAAGGAAATAAAAATTATTTCAACAATTAATGTATTAAGAATATATTCTATTATTATTATGTTACCTTTAAATGTTTAAAAATCCCAGCTGCAATTTTTAAGCTTCGATGGACTTCTTTTGCTTCATCCTCTGTTATGCTGAAGGAGAGAGGTGACGTTAGCTACAGGATGAATCCTGCTTCTGGTATTAAAACAAACAACTAATATATTCTCATAAAACTGCAAAAGTCAATCATTTGTGTTTTTCACTATGTTTTCTTCCTTTTAAAAAATCTGACTTAACACTTAGAAAACTAACAAATGCACATGGAAATTATCCAAAAAGATGAGATGACAAGTGAAAAAGAGGTCTGGACAAAGGCTTCTTGCTTTCCCTTCCAGATAATCTTTCATACGTGAACAAGCATAAATCAGTACACATGGAAAGCATGCCCATACTTGAAAAACACATACATACACAGTATTCACTCTACTCTTCTTTTAATCACCTAAATTACTTCAGACACTATTTTACATCAGCACACACAATTCAACTCCATTTTTAAATGGCTGCATATTATTCCCACATTCAGCTGTACCAGTTTGTAGTTGCCAGTTTCCTATTGCTAACATTCAATTGTACTACTGTAAAAATTGTATCTCATTTTATTTCACAATTCCTTAATCCTTCAAAACACCTTTCACATACTTATAAGCCTTTGTCTTTTTTGGTGAATTGCCTGTTTATGTCCTTTGCTTATTTTCAACTGATTTGTTGGTCTTTTCCCTGTTGATTTGTAACAGCACAGATTATAAAAACAATTTGTCAGATGCACTACAATCTCTGGCCCAATCTGTCATTTGTTATTAAACTTTGTTTATGGTACTTTTATGTGGTCAAATAGTCAACCTTTCTCTTTTCTTAGTTTGAGATTTTAGTTAGAAAGATCATCCCCATAACAAGATTATTAAAACTGTTTTTGCTTTTAATAGCGGGCTCTGTGATTCTGGTACTTAAAATACCAACATTAAGAGGTAACCTTACATTTATCAGAAGTGGTACTTTAATCAGTAGGCTTTTTAATCATGAAGCTTGATATATTTGAAAAATAGTACATATGCATATAACCCTCTCCTTTTAACTTACTTTTCTTTTCCAGCCAGTCTTGAAGCATATTTGGTATACCATAAAGCAACATTAAATCCCATGGAAATTAATTCAAAAACAGCATCCTGCTGGGCACTAGAATTATAAACATGATCATTAAGTACTGTCCATGATTGAGACATCTCTATATGAAGCTCGTTATAAATCTTACCCAAAATCATAGAGCTAAATACCAACTGAAAAAAATGAAGGGAGTCCTTGTATTTAATATTGGTGGGGAGATAAGACACAAGCACACATATAATTAGCAATAAATGACTATGGGGGGTGGTGGTGAGAGAGAAGCTCAAGAGGGAAGGGATATATGTATACTTATGGGGGATTCATGGTGTTGTATGGCAGAAAGCAAGACAACATTGCAAAGCAATTATCCTCCATTAAAAATAAAAATTCAAGAAATGACTAAATATGAAGGTCCAGTATGTACTTCATAACAATAAACATGAGAACAGTAGTTCCCAAAGGTTACTGTACACTGAATAGCTTTAAAAACACAGATTTCTGGAACTTATCTCACAAAAAAAAGTCTAGGAAGTGTGTAGAATCTGCATTTTTAACAAGTATCCAGTTGCTTCTGGAGCAACTACCATATTTTAAGAAAACAGATTTCAGGGGAAAGATCATAGGCTAGAATGACTGAAGGCTTAATGGTATAAACAGAATTTGAACTGTGCCTTGAAAGATGGCTAGAAGGGAAGCAGAAAGAAATCCCAGATGAAGGAATGACACTGTTAAAGCACAAGGAAGGATCAAGATTTTTCTGATAGCAGTGACCCAACCAGCTTGATTGAAGCTGCCAATTTATAAAGAGAAGTTGAGGAATAAGAGAACAAAAAGCCAAGATGTGAACCTGGAAAAGATTCTGAATGCTAAGTCAATTACTTTATTACAAAAAAAAGTCTTAAAGATAAGTATATTTTACATCTTGTTTCCTTCAGATTCTATCACTAAACACAACACAAAGAAGGTAAAAAGCTTATGAAACAAAGAAGATTTTTTAATTCACTACTGTTAAAGATCCTGAAAATTCTTCATACATTACTGCATTTCTCTCAAATGATGAAGTAAAAAACCAGAATACCCTTATATAACCAGACCTTATATACACACATAATACCAGAGATACAGAAAAATTATCCAAAGGGAAGAAACTAGAATTGTGACTCTGCTTTGTACATTTTATTTAATTGTTGTCTCCATCTTAAAATGAACAGAGACATGAAAAC
The DNA here is from genome assembly GCA_024291935.2 of Okapia johnstoni. Classification (NCBI taxonomy): domain Eukaryota; kingdom Metazoa; phylum Chordata; class Mammalia; order Artiodactyla; family Giraffidae; genus Okapia; species Okapia johnstoni. The sequence continues at coordinate 51,148,760 of CM044322.1, forward strand.
TTTTTAGATTAAAAAAAAAGATTTGTTACAAAACATATAATTCAAAAATGACTTATAAGTGATCCTGTTTAATATAACATCAAAATATGACAGTTATGAACAAACTCCTTAAAATAGGTTCTCATGCCAGAAAAAATGTAATACATAGTTTAAGTGCTTATATTTTTCAGCACTGAGAGCTTTCTAATGAATTATGTCTTGTAACTACATCTAGTAATTTCAGCAATGGTGATCTAGGAGACATAACAAATTTATAACTTTACCTTTAATAATAGGATATTTTGTTAATTTATATAAAAGCCTCATGAAGAGCTCTCTCTTGTCCATCCCTTTTCTTTCAATCTGCCTTGCCCCCGAACACTCCATCTCTACTGTACTACATCTAGGTAGTAGTTAAGAGTGTGTATACTTGATAAAGATATTTTTCAGAACAGATACACTCACAGGACACTTTCCATTGAATAAGCAGCAATCAAGGATAAAATAGCTTAAAAATCTCACATGTACCAAACAGTCAATTATAACTTAACACCTTTATCATATAATTAATTCCTGTCTCATCAAACAATGCTGAGAAATGTTGTTAGAAGGAATAAAAATTTAGCACAGTAGGAAAAAGTGTCAAATTTATGCAATGGGAAACACTTTAGAATCTACCAACGTTTTGTAGTTTAATGACAGAGCTTTGATTCTTTTAAAGAAAAAAGTTTTAAGAAAAATATTCCTTCCAAGTTTAGATGAAGTACAAAGGGGTACATAAAGAAAAATAGAAAATGAGAACTTACTCAGAAAACCTTGGTATCCCAGAATATTAAAATTTGGAAGGGATTCATGGTCCCTAACTTCCTACCCAGTTTACGAATTCAAAGGAAACTAACATTTACTGAATGTCCATTCAATGTCGGACATTATATTAGTCCCTTAACATAAGATTTCCTATTTTGCTGCTCACAGAAGCCCTGTATCTATAACCCCAACATATAGCTGAGGAAGCAAATATTCACATAATAGAAGCTCTGAGGTTGCATCTCCATGTGTATGAATCCAAATTCCACACTCCTTCCATTGTAATGCCTGCCCTGGCTGTTCAGCAATCCCCATTTTCTTCCCTTCTGATTTTATAAAATGGTAATTCTAGAGCAAACTGAGACACAGATATATGACCATTTAAAGAACCCAGTGGTGAGTTAGGGGAAAGAATGGATACATGTATATGTATTGCTGAGTCCATTCGCTGTTCACCTGAAACTATCACAACATTGTTAATGGCTATACCTCAATACGAAACAAAAAATTTTTTGGAAAAAAACCCAGAACCCAATGGTGTTTTTAAAAAAAGGTAGTTAAAATTCAGCACCATTATGATCAGCTTCCTGTTACAATCTAACTAGTCTCAGGTGACTGATAAAGTTTTGAGGGGAAGTTTTTAAAAAGAGCAGAAACACTGAAATTAGGGAAAAATAAACACAGTACTGTGAGTCAAAAGTATGGAGCTGGGGTGGAACTAGGGAGAAAGAAAAAAGGAGAGTGACCGAAGACCTCTGAACTCTCCATCAGAAAAGAAAAGTAGTGGAGAAACCAAAACTCAGCTCTGCTTGAATGGAAGCAAGGACCAATTTTGGGAATTTGGATTTCAAATTCCCAAACCATTTTTTGTGTATTATTAAAAGTCAAGGCTGTTAAAATGGATAACCAACAAAGACCTACTATATAGCACGTGGAACTCTGGACAGGGGGTTTGAGGGAAAATGGATACAAGTATACATATGGCTGAGTCACTTTGCTGTTCACCTGAAATTATCATTACCATTGTTACTACCATTAACACTGTTAATCGGCTATGCCCCAATACAAAATATTTTTGGTGTTAAAAAAAAAAAAAGCAAGGCTTCTCAATTCTAGTTAATATTTACATTGATTATCTCAAAAACAGATGTGGTCCAGGATAAACAAATTTTCCTTTTACTTAATAGACTGTATTAGAAGTTTAGGTCAACATTTCTTCATTAATTTCCTGATAAAGGAAAATGATAACCAGATTTATATTTTATTTCTTTAATACCGAAGCTATGAGTTAAACCACTATCTAAATAGTTACAAAACTGGTTTCAGTTTAGTACCATTGGTGCTGCTCACCTTGGAATCTGTCCCTGTAATGTATCAGTCCACTTGAAATTTTGAATGTATCGTAACTTGCTTTCTTGGGTAGATTCATCCAATGAATTAATGAAACCTATAAAAAGGAAGACAACATTTTAAATTTTACAAGAAATATCGAGTGTTCTCTCTAGAACATTTTTCAGATGACTTTCAGGTACCTGAATGAAACCCCCAACCCCTCTCCCCTTCTCCTAAGGTAACATAATATGAAATATACACACATTTAATTTTCAGAATGTTAGAAAGACCACGTACCACCCTTACATTTTCACATTTCTGAAACTCAAGCATACCAAACAATATAGCCTAGAAGACTACTTAAATCTGGACTTCTCCATAGCTGATTTTTAAAAACTTAAGTTCATTTGAATAAACTAACCTTGTAAAAGTGAAAAATACGCATCTGCTGCATTTTTCATCATTTCTGGATTACAGGTCAAATCAGTGAACAATTCAAGCAGTCGTGCTCTAGATGATCTCAGATCACTTATATGACACAGAAAGAGATAGTAAAGTAAGCTGTATTACAATGTATCTATGTAAATATGGCTAAAAAGTTTCAATTGTAAAAGCTTAAAGACAGGTACACACCCCTCCTCTAAGACCTTTCTAAGTATACAGGAATGAATTTAATTAGGACTAACATTGGAGATAAGTGAAATTTCTAGTAATGATTGTTTTAGAATTATACTAAAAGAAGCTCAGTCCAATTAAAAGGGGTAAATCACGAATACAATTATGTAACAAAAAATGCACACCAAGTTTTAATTTAAAATAATCCAACTAACACAAGCATTTAAGACGGGAGGAAGGAATTAAGAATGAGTACGTTAACCTGACCACAATAAAAGTTTTTTGAAAAATGAAAATTTAACTTTTGTGCGTAATTTTAATATCCTCTTAAAACTTCAAAATTTGACATTATGTCAAAATATATTTAAGTACAAAATCGCATTTTAAAATTGCATCCTATAATACAATACACATAAATATGCAAAAAAAAAAAATTGAGGCCACTAGTTATTTTAAAAATGCTCCCTCATCTCCTGGCTCCTTTGATTCTCTGCAGCAATAAATGTGGCAGACACTTACTGTTTCTTTCCAAAATTCTTTTCTCCCTTGATTCCAATAACACTAAAATTTCCAAATTCTCCTCTTATCTCTTCAAGTTACCCCTCTATTTTCTTCCATGTCCCCTTTGTATTCCTACCTCCAACAATGTTCAGTCTTTGGCTCCCTGCTCTTCATTCTTCTGATGTCTCATCTACGAGGATGACTTTACATATAATCCTAGATCTACAGCGTCAGCTCTAACTTGGTCCTGTTTCAGTTCTCCATCTCATTTCATAAGGCAACTTGCTTAGTGAGGGATCCAGAAATCATTTTACATAGAGAAGGACTGAAGACAATTGTGTGTGAATAACTAAAGAAAGACTAAACTGTAAGCAGCAAGAGGAGGAACTGTATACCCAGAACTTAGAAAGTGCCTGGGATAAAGCACATACTCAAAATTCTTTGTTGAGTGAAATAATACTAACATTTCAAACACTTCTAAGATTCAGAAGGACTGTAACATAGTAGTAGTATTTAGAAGAGAGCACAAACTTAATCCTGTATGGTCCAGATGGAGTGTTTATGCATTGGTAAGAACTCTAAGGAGGCCGATTCAAGAAAGTATATACCAACAACTATATGCAGCTGACCAAAAATGGGATGGGCTACCTTATGAATCTGTCATTGTTGACTTATTTAATTAAAGGCTGGGAGGGAGTCATTCTGGACTACAAAAACAGTTTGAATCCTTAAGACCTATTCTAGGCTCAAATATTTTGCCAGCTATTTCCAAGTAGGCATTCAGTCATTACCTGAAAACCAACTTGTGTAAAGTTAAATTCATCTTAAAATGACAGAATTTGAGAAAAGTGTACCTTAGAAGTATCTAATTTAGGTTATTAAGTTTACAGATGAGTAATTAGACCCAAAGGAGTTAAGAGACTTGCCCAATGCCACAGAATAAACAGTTAAGCTGGGACCAATGTCTAGCAGGTCCATATAGACAAAGTTACGTTTTTTTTCAGTAGTCATGTACGATGCGAGAGTTGGACCGTAAAGAAGGCTGAGAACCAAAGAACTGATGCTTTTGCGCTGTGGTGCTGGGGAAGACTCGTGAGAATCACTTGAACTGCAAGGAGATCAAACCAGTTAATCCTAAAGGAATTAGGATCTAATCCAGAATATTAAAATTTGGAAGGGATTCATGTTAGTCCCTTAACATAAGATTTCATTGGAAGGACTGATGCTGAAGCTTAAGCTCCAACACTTGGGCCACCTGATGGGAAGAGGTGACTCACTGGAAAAGACCCTGATGCTGGGAAAGATTGAGGGCAAAAGAAGAGGGCAGTAGAGGATGAGATGGTTAGATAGCATCACCGACTCAATGGACATGCATCTGAGCAAACTCCACGAGATAGTGGAGGACAAAGGAGCCTGGCCTGCTAGAGTCCATGAGGTCACAAAGAATAGGACACAACTTAGCAACTGAACAACAACAACAGTCTAGGAGTCTAAGATTAGGGGTTGGCAAACTACAACTTATAACTTGTTTTTATATGCCCCACAGCTTATTTTTGTAAAATAATAATTCAATTGTGACTGTGTATAGCTCACAAAGCTTAAAATATATACCAATATATAGTATTTAACCCTTTACAGAAAAAGTTTGCTGACTCCTGATCTAGATCAATAAATCAGTTTTCCTACCTACTGCTCTGATTACTTCTTTGCACCAAAAGCAGCGATTCTTTTAATTTTCCTTTAATGGTACCACCAATATCTTGATCATCTAGGTTGAATCTCATAGACTGAATTCTTTTCAACTTTTCAGAGCAAATCAATCTGGCTAGTTGACACCTCCTTCAAAATCTCTCTTATACCTATCTCTTTTGTTATCTATCTCTTGTATCTCTCTGTATCTCTTGTATCTATCTCTCATCGAAACTGCTCTATTCACATTCCCTAGAACAAAGATTTTCCTAACAGAAATGACTTTCTCCTCTCCCTTCTTACTCTCTAAGTCAGGGATCAGCATACTCTTTCTGTAAATGGCCTGAAGATAAATACTCTAGGTCTTGTGGGCCATAAAGTCTCACTTGGGAATACTCAACCTTACTGTAGAGAGGGAACGGACCCAAAGACAATATGTAAATGGAGGGGGTGGCGGTGGCTGTGTTCTAATTAATAAAATCTTATTTATAAAAACAAGCTGCGGACCAATCTAAAGGACACAGTCTGGCAAGCCCGATCTAAGGCATACAATTCATTTAAACCCCAGTTCAAGTCCTCTCTCCTACTGAACAACCTGAAGGCTATTTCAGGTCAAAGGGAATCTCTCCCTGCTCAGAACTCAATTAATTTACTATCTGGCCAATTAACAATATCCAAATATGACTTTGTGGAGTCTCTTGTACTGTTGTAACATACGTCTTAACTATTTAATTGTAATTCCTTTAGCCTCTCCAGGACTCATTTACTGACCTAAAACTTAGGACCCAGCTTAAATAATCTATGACCTAACTCTCCACACATCATTTATAAGTTGTCAGGCAGGACTTCAGGACTAAACAAGGAGTCTAAGGTTAGGGATGGTGTGTTACATACTTCTGCACTGTTCATGGTCCTATAAAAGGACCTTGTATCTAAGAGTGGCTCAATCAATATTTGTGGAGATTGGCTAACACTTACCTGCAAATTTTTGAAGCAGCAGGGCCAGTGACTACACCATAGTAATTAAAAGAGACAGGAGCTGTGGCTTTTAATGGGTTCCTATGAAACCAATGTGTCATTTTCTCCAGATGTTTCCTATTGACAAAAAAGAAATGTATAAATACCAAAACTAAAACATTTAATAAGCAATATAAATAGTACTAAAATATTTTTAAGTAAAAATTTTAAATTACCATAGGATATATACTTTCATATAAAAATATATAAAACAGACATATGTATATAAAATACTTCACTGCCACAGTCAATCTTGTTTCAATTGTCTATTTATAGCAGCCTATGTTTATTTAGGTAAGGCCTATAAAAAAAAAGCATTTGGAAATATGCTCACAGTAACTGCAATGTTAAACATGCTGGAACAGTAATGATTAAACTTTACTGTGTATAGAAATCACCTTAGGCCAAGGGGTGGGAGTTCTTGTTAAAAATGCAGGTTCTGATTCAACAGTCTGGGGCAGACCTCAGAAGTTGATGCTGCTGGTTCCCAGACTACACTTTTGAGTAGCAGAGCACTGGACTGTGGTTGGACAGCTGAAAATGTAACAGGCATAGGACCAGGAAAATGTAATTTCAAAACAGGTTCAAATGGTGACCCTTACTTAGACTGCTAACATTACTTGAAAGAAATAGGTCTTAAATTAACTGAATTTCCCATGTGATACTGCTGAGGCCAACTGACTGGTTATAGCATGTGTTCTATAATAAACATACTTTCGACAGAATAGCTAATAAGAATCAATGTGTGCATGTGTGTGTGCTCAGTTGCTCAGCTGTGTCCAACTCTGTGACACTATGGACTGTAGCCCGCCAGGCTCCTCTGTCCATGGGATTTTCCAGGCAAGAACACTGGAGTGGGGTGCCATTTCCTCCAAGAAGATCTTCTGGACCCATGGAGCGAAACCATGTTTTCTGCGTCTCCTGCACTGGCAGGAGGATTCTTTACCACTAAGACACCAGGGAAGCCTAAACTAGTATACAGGATGGATAAACAACAAGATTCTATTGTATAGCACAGAGAACTATGTTCAATATCCTGTGATAAACTGTAATGAAAGAGAATATACGTATGTATAACTGAGTCACTTTGCTGTACAGAAGAAATTAACACAACATTGTAAATCAACTATTCATCAATAAATTTAAAAAAATATATCGATTCTTAAAAACCAAGACATTTTAAAAACTACCTAAATGAAATTCCAACTTAAAAACAATTAAGTTTCACATCTTTCCGGTAAAAAAAAAAAAGTGTGTCCCACTTGCTTAAAAATCCTCGTGTGAATAATGAAGATAATACAGGAAGGCAAAGCTGAAGACTTAAATATGGCAGTTAGATTCCAGGATGTAGAAATTCGGTAAGATTTAATTAATTTGAAAGCTTATACAATGTTGTCCATTAACTTTTCTTATTGGGAAAAAAGCGTGGGCTGCTTAGTGTAAAAAATACCTACCTTATGCATCTCCCTTACTATATTTAGTTATTCATGGCAAAACCCCCTTTGGAGCGCACCAGATATTTAAGGAAGAGAAAGTGCATTGTGTACCCAGTAAAAAATTGAGTAAGTTCACTTATGACTCAATCCAATTAACAAGGGCTTCAAAAATATATAACCTTCTAAACATCATCCATTTAAACCTCCCCCTTTATAAACTAAAGATAAACTCAAGTTTATACAGCATCTTTATAAACTAAAGATGCTCTATAAACTAATACAGCATCTCTGTACATATAAACCAAGCCTCCTAGAAATTATGGCACACAATACACTTGATTTTGAGTTTAAATTTTTCACAAATACTATTTTAGCGCGCCCACCCACTTAGTGGCTGAAAATGTTTTAAGTTCCGTACCCTTTTACTTTAGGAACGAAGAGAGTAAATACTGTGTCCTCTGCCCCTGCCCGATCTGTCCGGTGAGAGAGACTCGCACTCCGTTTTCAAGAATCCGAAGGGTGGGGTAGAAAGACGACACACCCACCTGAAGATGCAAGGAAGGGTGTCTTTAAAGCCACGCAGCACCACAGTCGGATCGAGCCTGCCGCCTTAACCTGCTGCCACAAGAAAAGTCTGATTACCGACAACGGTCCCCCACTCTGGAGACCCTAGGTCCCCGAGTCACCTACCGCCACCAGAGCTCCGAAGGTCCACTTCCTGTTTACCACCCAGCCTCTTCCTCCGGTGCCCAGTCCAGTTGAACGCCGTGACCTGCGCAGGCGCATACCCTAGCGTGCCCCTCCTGAACAGACATTTTTGTGGAAAGCCGATACTATCTAACCGGGAGAGGCGGACAGAGGTGCCTAACCAAGCCCCTACGTATAGCTTATGAGACACCCCGACTGCTAGTGGAGACGCGGGCAAGGGGATTCAGCGAACCTAGCTTGTTACTACCATTGATTCGTGGGGCTAACGTGGATTTTCTTTCTCTCATTTGTTTGAAGGCACTAGGAGGAGACTTTTGTAGACCACTTACCCAGGAATCTATGGAACCTGTGTAAAAAGGCTTGACCCTATTGCTTGGGACTATGGGGAGACGACAGGCCCAGCCTCATAACATACTTACCAGATTCCTCGGAGTTTGTACAGCAGTCCTCCTGAGGGAAGAAAGGCAATGTCCGACTCCTCAAACGAGAAAGGGAGGGAGTCGGCAAGCCGAGACTACCGAACTAGAGCGACGGAACCAAGCCTGCGCGAGGCGCGGTCACGTGCTCATGGAGGCCATGACAGCTACCGAGGCTCGGCGGTGTGCGCCGCCTCGGTAGTGGAGGCTGCCGCGTTGTCGCAGCCCCCTTAAAACACTTCGTTCCTCAGCCCTTTTAAAGATATTCCTCAACAGTCTTCCGTCGTGAGCTGCGGTCTCCTCTCGAGAAAAAGAGCATGGCTGGCCGGGCCTCCTAAGCCGAGGAAGAATTCCTCAGTAGCAATGGCAGCCGATTGGGGGAGCGGGGCGGCCTCAACCTAACCCGGGGCGGGGCCTTGGGGGCGGAGCTTCGGCGGGGCGGGCGCTTCAGAGCCGCAAAGTTTGGCTGTGGCGGCAAATGGGCTTGGGCGGCTCCTTGGCGGGTAGCGGCGGTGGCCGTAGCGGTTCCTCCTGGCCCTGTTAATGTCGGGGCCAGGCCCGGGAAGGATGGCGCCCTAGAGCCCGGCCTTTCCTGGGGGTAGGGGCGGGAGGGGACGGGGTGGGGGCCGGCCATGTCGGAGGTGACCCGAAGTCTGCTGCAGCGCTGGGGCGCCAGTTTTAGGAGAGGCGCCGACTTCGACTCTTGGGGCCAGCTGGTGGAGGCGATAGACGAGTATCAGATGTGAGTGACTAACCGCGAGAGCGGGCCAGACCGGGTCCAGTCGGCCGCCTCCCCCCTTCTTTCTGTTGGTGTCTCTCATCACTGTATCTGTAGCCAAGGCTTCTCAGGGCGGGGCCCCGCAGCCACTGGGGCTGAGATCTCACTGGCCCCAGAGACAACGGTCCGCTCTCTGGGGTTTTTCGCCCTCCGCCGGGCCAGTTCCAATGCAACAGGTAGCCTTTCTTTCCCGGGCGCCAGCCCATTCAGGCTGCTTCTGAGTTCCTTGCCACCGTCTCCCGGGTCCCCCGCTCCGCAGTCAGTTTCCTTTCCCCCTCTCCTCCGCCTCTCTCACGTTGCCGCCCCTCACTTTCTCTTTTAGAACCTCTGAGGAATACTTCTGTGTTCTCCGCCCACGTTCCAGGGATGAGTGGCCTTGCTCTGTGTACGGTGCCTTCCTCCTCCCCTGTGTAGGACAGGAGGGAACGGGTGGCGACTGAGGGGAGGGGGAGCCCTCTGGAAGCATCGAGACCGGAGGTCTCATCAGCCAAAAGAAAGGTCCCCTCTCGCGCCCCTTCTCCACCCCTCTTTCTGGGAAGCCTTGTTTTCCCAATTCACCTCGAATCCGTTTCGGTTTCTAGGACTGTTATTTGCTAGGCTGGGTGAGTCCCACCCGCCCCTCTCTCGGTTGCTCTGGGTGGAGTCCGCGCAGGATGTGAACAGAAGAGAGCAAAATGTGAATTAATAGACCACGCACAGGAGCCACCACTCCCTCCTCGGGTCCCTCCTCCTTTTCCTGTGTATAATGTATAGCCGCCGGGTACAAGTGAGCACCAGGTTCTTTGATCTACCCAAGTCCAGTTTCTTTCCTTTTCTGGTTTCCTCCCAAAACTTGAGGGATGTTTTTAAAATTATAAGGCCAGGTTTGCGTATATATAAAACCTTGCTTGGTTTCTTGCACATTTTACTGAACTGCCTGCTAAAATGCTATTGTTTGCAAACTATTGACATTAATTACCTCTTGGTTTAAAGTAAGTTATTGTTTGCAACCATGTGTTAGTAAAAAAAATTTTTTTTTCCTTCTCAAACGTCTTTTGGAAAGAATACAGGATTGGTCCTTGAAAGATCTAAATCCTGTATTCTTTTTCTACAATGGTTACTTGTTTTTATCTGACCATTAAGGTAATTTAAATGCGTAGATGTTTTTAAAGATTTTGTTCCTTAATGTGAACCGTTTTGAAAATCTTTATTGAATTTGTTAAAATATTGCTTCTGATTTGATTTCTTGGCTGCCAGGCGTGTGGGAGTCCAGCTCCCCAGTCAGGGATTGAACCCGAAACACCTGTATTGGAAGGCGGAAGTTTTAGCCACTGGACCGCCAGAGAAATCCTGCATATATGTTTTCTATCTCACCTTACTGACTTTGAATTGCCTGCCATTTTTCAAAAGCCCTGAAAACCACCATGCTTTGGGGCATTTTGCCATGTGGGATAACTTCTGGCTTTTGTTTTGCACTTTCACTTGATTTCACTTATTCTTGCAACTGCTCAGTAAGAATATTATTATTCTCATTTTACAAGTGAGGAAACTGAAGCTCAGGTTAATGGGATTACCTGGAGTCACACATTACTGAAGTCTGGGATTTTTAAAAAAATTTCAAATCCTGTCTGCTCTTCTGTGTAGTGTTTAAGACATTTTGTTAAACACAAATGTTTTGATACATTGTGTAAGTGAATTGGACACATTAGAAGACTTCCTTCATTACCACAGAATGTATCCTTCCATTCTGTAGCCAGTTCGTGAGCACCAGGCATCCTCATTCTATGTTAACTGAACTTGCATAGCCTGAAATCTAAAGCTGCCTTTCACTTGTGATGGTGGGACCTCGCAGCTGCTGCCACTTAGCAGCAGATCTCACAATGGAAAGTGAAGAATACCATGTCCAATTGAAGTTACAAAGGAAAATTGAATATGCAAGCTGTTTAGCTGGAATTTCTAAAAACATCTCAGTAAGGGAATAATAGGCACAGACAAATCTATTGTTGAACCTCAGTTACAAACCTTGAACGTCATGATTCAGAGTAATTCTCAAATTATTATAAAACCCACTAATGTCAAATTTGAATAGAAATGTGTCATGATTGGCTTAAACTTTGTAAACATACAGGCTACATATAAAATGAAGTTGAATTTAAAATTAATATACTCACAAATTTGAAGGCCAGACGTCTGTTTTATTGGAATTATCTGTGAGAAAAGCTGCCAAAAAATAGAAGATTTGGGAGCCACTAAATGATGTGAAAAAGAATGGACAGAATTTAGCCACTGACTATATACTGAGAGAAGGAGGAGGCATCTGGGAGAATTGGCCTTTCTGATGAGGAAGCCGGCAGTGTTTTTACAACCCTACAACATACAGGAGTGTGTTCATGGGATGTTGATGGAGGGAATGAGCATGTTTGTACCTATTGTAAGGTAAGAATATCATAGCTGGAACCGTTTCATCACTCAGTCAGCAAATGAGAACACAGTTTACAGACATCTGCTAAGCTCCCAGACACTGCTACCATAGAATCAGGTCCTCATGATAGACATCACCCTCATAGTACTGAGTCTAATGGAGGATTTTAAAACAAATGGGTATTTCTGTCACAGAAGTATGACAAGAGTAAGTGCTACCACTCTCCTTGCTGTTTCCTAAAGCCTGCTTCTGCCTTAGACCATTTGTCCTTTTTCTGAAACACTTCCTGTTGTCTGTTTGGGTTGCTGGATCACCTCCTTCAGGTCTTTGTCCAAATTATCTTCCCTGTGAGACCCTCTCTGGCCACCCTATTTAAAACTGTCGGGTTAAAAGGTGGGGGAAGGTGGGCTGAATTGGGAGACTGAGATCAACATGTATATGCTGTTAATACTGTGTATAAAACAGACAACTGATGAGAACCTACTGTAGATCACAGGGAACTCTACTCAGTGCTCTGCAGTGACCTCAGTGGGAAGGAAATCCAAAAAAGAGAGGATGCGTGTAAACATACAGCTGATTCACTTTGCTGTACAGCGTAAACTAACATAACATTGTAAAGCAAGTATACGCCAATAGAAATTAATTAAATAAAATTGCTCGGTTAAGTCTGCTATCCAGTCCCACTCTTACCTCACTCTTGCAAATCCAACCCCTTAATCTTGGTTTTTTCCATAGTATTTACCGCCATTTAAAATACAATATACTTTTTGTATTCATTTGGTTTGTTGTCTCCTCCACTTGGATGTAAGCTCTTTGAGGACAGAAAATAGGGGGAGTTGTCTGTTTTGTTCTCTACTGTATGCTTAGTGTCCAGAGTAGCAGTAGGCTGTTGTGTGTGTGTGTTAGTCGCTCAGTTGTGACCAACTCTTTGCGATCCCATGGACTGTACCCCACCAGGCTCCTTTGTGCATGGAATTCTCCAGGCAAGAATACTGGAGTGGGTTGCCATTTCCTTCTCTTATCTAGATATTATATAACTGTTGTATTCTAGTGAATGGCTTGATTCAGGAGTATGCTGTGGAAGCATTAAGGAGTTGATGCCACGATACTATTGTAAAATCTAAACAAATTATGTCAAAACTAAAATTGCTCCCCCAAATATGCATGGTCAGTTAAAAACAACTCTTTATCTAGCAGGTTAACTGTTTTCAGCAGCCTGGGGATGCGTACCTGCCCCCTAACTTAGGATAGAGTGGCATGGACTCTCTTTTCCTTATTTCATAGAATCAACCTTAAGGTATTGATCCAGCACATGGATGCTCAATAAGTATTTGTTAAATGAATGGGTGAGTTTGAAGATTGGATAATACCTATTAATCATCTTTACTATGTCTGATATCAGCGCCTCTCAAGGTGTGGTCCCAGATCTTCGCTGGTCTGCAAACTGTTACTGGTATGCAGTGAGATAAGTAAAGAAATTGGGATTTAAGATTTAGGAACTTTATTGCAATTTGACGTCTTCGTGATTGTTTTTATTTTATTTTATAAAAACATTAGGCTAGAACAGATTCGGGGGAAAAAGTTCGTCCTTCACTCTAGATAGTTTGAGAAGAACTGTCGTAGATTGCTGTGGGACTTCTCTGGGTTACTTGTTTATGTTCTTTAAGTATATTTAAAACTTCCCCTTGAGAATAGTCCTGTATTAACTGTAGGCACCCTTGTAAACTGAGGTTATTCTCTAGAGAAGAACAGTTGGTGGGTTTCTCACCTTTACTAATAGAATGTCAACTCTTTTACTTGCTCTTCTGATACCTAGAGCATGTTGGTTTTTCCTTAGTGGACAGATTTATGTCTCATTTTGTCTTAAAATGGTGCAGTCATTTATGGGTTTGGTTTTTTTGCCTAGGTTTTAAAAATTTTTTTAAATGACTTTATTAAGGTTTAATTTATCTACAGTGAAATTCACCATTTTACAATTCAATTAATTTTTAGTAAATTTACCAAGTTGCACAGCCATCACTACAATCAAGTTTTACAGCATTTCCATCACCCCACAAAGATCTCTTTGCACATTTGCAGTCATTCCATATTCCCACTCTAGTCCCAGGCAACTGTTAATCTACATTTTGTCTCTAAAAATGAAATGATCTTTTCTGGACATTTTATGTAAATTGAATCATATGATCTGTATGTGGCTTCTTTCATTTAGCATCCGATGTTTGAGTTTCATCCATGTTGTTGCATCTATCAGTCTTTTGTTCCTTGTTACTGATGAGTAACATTGCATTGTATGGATATACCATATTTTGTGTATGCATTCACTAATCGATGGACATTTGAATTCTTTCTAGTTTTTTAATATTCCTGTGAACATTTACGTGCAAGCCCTTATGTGCATGTGTATTTTCATTCTTCTTAGGTAGATACCCACAGAGTGGAATTGCTGGCTCATACGGTAAATTTATGTCTAATTTTTAAAAGGAAACTGCCAAATGGTTGATCAAACTGGGTGTACCATTTTACATTTCTACCAACAGTATATGAGAGTTCCTGTTTATCCAATTTGGCAGCATTTGTTATCATGTGTCTCTCTGATTATAGCCATTCTAGTGGGTATATAGTATATTTCACTGGTTTTAATTTGTCTTTCTCTTACAACTAATGATACTGAGCATCTTTTCTTTGATGCTTATTTTCCTTTGATGCTTATTTTCCTTGTAAATCTTGTTTGTAAAATGTCTTCAAACCTTTTGCCTATTTTTCAGTTGAGTTGTCTTTTTCCTATTGAGTTAGAAGGGTTTTTGGTATATTCTGGATCCTTCATCAGATAGGATATATGATTTGCAAATATTTCCTATAGCCTTTCTTCTGACAGTGACCTGCTTAGGTTAACAGTCACTATTGGCATATTGTGTGGGCGTGTGTGTGTGCTAAGTTGCTTCAGTTGTGTCCAATTCTGGGTGACCCTGTGGACTGCAGCCCACCAGGCTCCTCTGTCCATGGGATTCTCCATGCAAGTGGAACTAGTCAAATAAAGAAACTGCCACACTATAGCTTCCCTGAATTCAGGGATGTATAGTTGACATTGTTAAGTGTAGACTGTGATTCCTAAAGAGAACTATACGTAGATGGTAAACTAGCAAGAGTTAGAAAGTAAATGAAGTACTGTACAGGACAAGTATGGCTTTGTCTATTTCTAATTATACTTACTCCTGCTTAAAATCTGCAAAGAGTGGGTCTAGGAATGACATTTTAGGAAAAATATTCTGGGCTTTCCAGTTTGGGAGGAAAAGAAACAAATGGATGGAAACATTTTAAGTAACATAGTAGAACTATCCTGGTAAATGTTATGATTTCATGTAGGAGTTTCTTGCGTTATGGTAAGAAGAATGTGGACCTTTCATAGACTGAATAGAGGTCATCAAGTGAACTTTATGCCTGATCTTTAAAGATAACAATTACTTAGAATAGAACTTACATCTAAGGCTTTTTGGAAACACGGTGAACTTCTTTTGCTGTGGCTTGGTAGGAAATCCAGCACATGCACCTCTTGTATCCCTGCCTTGGTTCCCCACCTGGGATAGTATAGTATGCTTGGGAATTGTAGTTTCAGATTCTTTATCCAGTTATGAAATCTTTCACCAAAAAAGTCCTTTTGGTTCTTTGTTTCGCCCACCCCCTTCTGCCTCGCAAATTTTTAAAATTAAAATAAATATCATATAACATGAGATTTATCATTGTGAGGTTGTACAATTTGGTAGGTTTTAGTCTATTCATAATGTTATGCCAGCATCACCACTATCTAATTCCAAAGCATTTCCATCACCCTCATAAGAAACCCTTTACCTGAAATGGGTCACTTCCAGTTCTCTCCTTTCCCAAGCCCCTGACAACCACTAGTCTGCTTTATATCTCTATGGATTTACCCATTCTGGATATTTCATGTAAATGGAATCAGGTAATACATGATCTTTACATCTGACTTCTTTCATTTAGTATAATGTTTTTAAGGTTCATCCATGTTGTAGCATGTATTAGTATTTTATTCTTTATGGTCAAATAATATTCCTTTGAATGTGTACACCTCATTTTGTTTATCTGTTTGGGGTTTTTGCACTTTTTGGCTATCATGCATAATGCTGCTGCTGTGAACATTTATGTAGTGTGTGTGTGTGTGAACATGTTTTCTTTCCTCTTGGGAATATACATAGGATTTTGAAACTGCTAAGTTATATAGTAACTCTCTGTTTAACTTTTTAAGGAGCTGCCGAATTGTTTTCCACAATGACTGTATCGTTTTACTTTCCTTACTTCAGTGTAAGGGTTCTAGTTTCCACATCCTTGCCAACACCCATTGTAATTTTTCTCCCCTCTTTTAAAAGTTATACCCATCCTGATGGGTGTGAAGTGGTATCTCATTGTGGTTCTGATTTGTATTTCTCTAATGACTAATGATATATTCATGTGCTTATTGGACACCTTTATATTTTCTTTGGAGAAAATGTCTGTTCAGTCAAACCCTTTACTCATTTTTAAATTTAGTTATTTGTCTTTTTATTGTTTAGCTGTAAGCATCATTCCTTTGGTTTTTGGTGTCTCAGAAATAGCTCTGGATCTTTATTGTTGAGCTTGGACTTGTAACACAGATCCGTCCTTGAAAATTAATCCAATGCTAGCTGCTGTTTATAAGTATGATGATAACTGGGCAAACAATGATTTCCATGACTGATCGGTAGGGAATTTTCTTTATTTGCCTTGAAAGATATGTTCAAAAGTATAATTTGATAGAGTATCATCACTTTGTTACAGCTATAATTTGAACTGGTCTTATCAGCAAATTAACGATAGACTGATAAAATGTCTCTGGTCAGTACTATTATTGGTGTTCACTGAAAGTGTTTAAGCTGAATCTGGACAACTGCTATTGGTTTATTGTAGAAGAAAATCATATGTACTGAAGAAAGTTGAATTAGATGTCATTTGAAATTCTTTCCAGCTCTATGATTCTGTTTTTATGGTCTCGAGCTGAAATTTATCCCAGTGAAATGGTATGAAAAGTATTGTATCTTATTTTCATTGTTGCACAAAGGTAGATTCTAATGATAGTGTGGATTTATACTTTGAAAACAGAAGAAAAGTGTTATTGTACTTCACTGTTTTTTAAGATTTAAATTGTTTTACCTTGTTGTACTTGAAATACTTTGCTGTCCTTCACTTCTAAAGAATGTTTGTTTCTTCTTACAGATTAGCAAGACACCTACAAAAAGAGGCCCAAGCTCAACACAATAATTCTGAATTCACAGAAGAGCAAAAGGTACCATAAAATAATCTCTAGATACATCAGATTCCAAGTGAAAAAGGTTCTGTCTTTTGAGTCCATTAAGCAAAAACAAACAACAAAAGCCATTATACTTATGTACAAAGAATGATACTGATTATGCTTTGCTGATCATTAAGTAATCAGAGATACCACATGATTTACCATGCAGTGAATTTCTCACTTAATGAATTTCTTTTCTCAGCCACTTAGACTTTAACTTTAGTGGAGACCATCCATTCTTTGGTTGGGAGGAGGGGGAACCAGAGACTGGAGTGAGATTGTGAGTAACTGCATTCCATCTCTTAACCCTGGACTCCCTTAACTCTTTTTCCACCTCCTCTCAAAACAGACAAAAACCGAACAAGCCACCACTGAAAAAAATTAGTTAAAGTCAAAAATTTGGCATGAGTCCGTCAACAAAATAAAAGCATAAAGTTTCAAAATGTTTCAAGAGTGTCCTTTCTCCTTGAATTAAAATTTTAATGTGTCAACTTGATTCCCTGTACTGCTAAAGACTGTGAAAAATGTGATATTTTAATAAGCTTTACTTGAACAGAATGAGAAGAAATGGGAGGAAACAATCCATATTTTCTCCTAGCTCAAGGGGTCCAATGTTAAGTCAGATTTTAATCTCATAGATAATGAAAGAAAGTAATGTCAGTTTTCCTCTTATTAAGAAAAGACATTGTGAAAACTATGGCAACTTAATTTGCTTTTATCCTTTTTTTGTACAAGGAGTGAGAATGATTCTTGGACCACTTCTTAGGCTTGTATTCATTTGATTCTTTGTAAGAGTTTGAAAACGAAAAAACTCCCAAAGATTAGGGCCAGTCATATTTCTTACACAGGTTAGTATGTTTGCATTTAAAACTATTTAGAGTCTGTGTTATCTAATGTATCTTTATTTTGTGTTTTAAAAAGAAATAGCCCTTTTAAAATTTAAAAGTGTAGTTTTCTTTTTTCCTTAATAACTGCTAGTATCGATGATAGATAGATGGCATCACCAACTCAGTGGACATGAGTTTGAGTAAACTCCGGGAGTTGGTGATGGACAGGGAGGCCTGGCGTGCTGCAGTCCATGGGGTTGCAGAGTCGGACACGACTGAGCAGCTGAACTGACTGATGATAGATTTAGGAAACTTAGGATTTTAGCCCGGGAAAATAATTAGCTCAGAGGAAATATTTGGTTTGCAAAAGGAAAGGGAAAAGGATGCTTTATCACGTCCAAGATTTGTGATTATCTGTCTAGGAATGACTAGGATGTGATCAGCTGATATCACAGAATTAAGGGTTAAAACATCTACGTTTTGAAACAATCTCAGCTATGTGAATATGTAACTTTAATAGCTAACAAAGCACGTTATGAATATGGAATCAAAATGAAAGCTTTGGAAATTAAAAAGTTTGACAGCCATGGTTTAATCACCTGTTTGCCTTGAGTTACCTATATGCATCATCTCCAACATCTACTGCTTAGGTATAGAATCTAATATGAACTCAAATATAAAGTGATTTGACCTAAAACATACTACAGTTTTTTAAAATGTTATCAAGAAATGAGCTTTGGCATATGATGATGATTAGACTAATGAGACAAAATCAGCTTTTTCTTAATTTTTTTTAACTTCCTGAGGCTGAAGCTGGGTGTTTGATAATGCTGTTTAATCTTTAACTTATAGCTGTTTATAGTAGGTGCCCAGCTGCTCTCTTTTCAGCTTACATGGATCTACCCCTCCATAAGGCCCAGGAGGCAGCATGACCTAGAGGAATGAGCCTGAGATTTGAAGTGAGAAGACTTGGTCTTGAACCCTGGCTCTGTCTCTGGGCCTTAAATTCCTTGTGTATGAAGTGAGGGATAAAATAACCCTAAATGGTCTTGAAAACCATCTCTAAATCTTCAAATGACTTCTGCCTTTTGAGGCAATCTGCTCCTCCTCCTTTCCTGAGACCTGATTTCTGAGTTATTTAGTATTTAAAAACCTGCCTAGGAGGCATATGTGGCTGCCATTTGTGTCTCCAGAGAGAGCTTGTGCCTGCCTGCCTATTCCTTGGGCTTGGGAGAAGGACCCGCCCTCACTCCCCATCACTCTGTACTACATTATGAATATAAGGCAAGTCATTGCATTTAAATTGGAGAAGGAAATGGCAACCCACTCCAGTGTTCTTGCCTGGAGAATCCCAGGGACGGCAGAGTCTGGTGGGCTGCTGTCTATAGGGTCACACAGAGTCGGACATGACTGAAGCGACTTAGCAGCAGCAGCAGCATTGCATTAAAAAATGTAACTTTCCTTAAAAATACAGATGAAACAGTCGCAGTGGGCAAAAAAAGTCACTTTGACATGTAGGCTTTATTTAATGTCACTTAAGGAAAAAGTTCCACAGTTTGCTGTGACTGTGTGGATCACAACAAACTGTGGAACATTCTTAAAGAGATGGGAATACCAGACCACCTGACCTTCCTCCTGAGATATCTGTATGCAGGTCAAGAAGCAACTGTTAGAACTGTACATGGAACAATAGACTGGTTCCAAGTAGGGAAAGGAGTACATCAAGGCTGTATATTGTCACCGTGCTTATTTAACTTATATGCAGAGTACCTCATGCGAAATGCTGGACTGGATGAAGCACAAGCTGGAATCAAGATTACCGGGAAAAATATCAATAACCTCAGATAATTGAATGACACCACCCTTATGACAGAAAGCGAAGAGGAACTGAAGAGCCTGTTGATGAAAGTGAAAGAGGAGAGTGAAAAAGCTGGCTTAAAACTCAACATTCAAAAAACAAAGATCAGGGCATCCGGTCCCATCACCTCATGGCAAACAGATGGGGAAACAATGGAAACAGTGTCAGACTTTCTTCTCTTGGGCTCCCAAATCACTGCAGATCGTGACTGCAGCCATGAAATTAAAAGACATTTGCTCCTTGGAAGAAAAGCTATGACCAACCTAGACAGCATGTTAAAAAGCAGAGACATTACTTTGCCGACAAATGTCCATTTGGTCAAAGGTATCATTTTTCCAATAGTCGTGTATGGATGTGAGAGTTGGACTATAAAGAAAGCTGAGCACCAAAGAATTGATGCTTTTGAACTGTGGTGTTGGAAAAGACTCCTGAGAGTCCCTTAACTGCAAGGAGGTCCAACTAGTCCATCCTAAAGAAAATCAGTCCTGAATATTCATTGGAAGGACTGATGCTGAAGCTGAAGCTTCCAATACTTTAACCACCTGATGTGAAGAACTAACTCATTGGAATAGACCCTGATGCTGGGAAAGATTGAAGGCAGGAGCAGAAGGGGACGACAGAGGATTAGAAGGCTGGATGGCATCACTGACTTGATGGACATGAGTTTGAGCAAGCTCTGGGAGTTGGTGATGAACGGGGAAGCCTGGCATGCTGCAGTCCATAGGGTCGCAGAGTTGGACATGACTGAGCAATTGAACTAACTGAACTGAAGGAAAAAGTCAGAGACTCCAAGTTAATACATGATTAGAAAGCAAAGATTTCCCAGACATTATCTGGAGAGCATTGACTCAGAAAAATTAATAGATGTTATATCAACAGAGTTTGTAACTTTTCAGGGCTTTTAACATGCTAATGTGTATGTTGGATTTTTAAAGAGTTTGGGTAATGGAGTATTTCTTAAATTTGTTTGCTTTTGGAAGCCTCCCTCCTCTTCTTTTTATAATATTTCATTGGGTCTAAAGAACATGTTATGGGAAATTTTGAAACCGACTGTTAGGTCTGCAAAATTAATTGAATGCCAGACCTGGCATGTAAGCCAAAGGAGAAGAAACTTGATTGTGTTTCCTTAAAAGAGAAAAACAGAGAGTGTTCCTTACATTAGTCTATGCAAGATTATTCTATATGTTTTCTATTTTGAATTATGTTCTTTGTGCTTTTACCATTTTAAATGTATTTGTAGCAGTGACAGATTTTAGAATTACGCCAGACATTCAATAATTTGTGGAACTTTAAAAGAAGATTTTTTAAAAAACCACCATATTTCTAAAGTAGTTTCTTTATGAAACTTTTTGCTGTTGGCTCACAGTAAGATTTCAAAACTATTTGATGAATAAATGCTTTGTTAGATCTTAGATTATTGATATTTATTTGTATTATTATTTTAAGATGAGAGGAATCATTTTTTTAGAGAGTAACTTATATACTTCTCAGTATTTATTTTAAATATGAACTCTAAAGCCACAGCACTGATCTCTCTCAACTTTATTAGTTGGTGGTAGAAAATCTTCATATGGATTTTCTATTCATAATCTCAAAGATTTCTGGTGGAAAATAAGAAAGTTTATAATTCTTATTTGATCCTCCCTCATGATCAGTTGACTTAGCTTTCACTTCATTTCTTAATAGTTTTGTCAGTATAACAACTGGGTTTAGTCGCCAAAAAATAGCTGCCAAAAGCTTTCATTCCGTTAAATTCTCTACTTTGGTGTAGTAGATTTTCTCGTGTAAGTTTCTGGACAGAATAGAACATCCTGTCTCATGATACTTAGAAAGTTTTTTGCTGTTTTGAATCAGATTTAGTGGTGATGAGAATTCCAGCACTATATGCTTGTTTTATATTTTGTAGGTCTCCCTTTCCACTGCCTCCTCCCTCGCTTCCTTTCTTCTCTGCCTTCGCCCATCTAGAGGATAGTTGATGGGCTGTCTAAATCTAAAAAATTGTCTGGATTGAGATTATACTCCCTTAACTCGGTGTATTTTTGTAAACTATTTTTTCCTTGATATGTTTTGGCAGAATTACGGTAGCTCTTTAATTGTTAACTGCTTTTTTCCTTTAATATAGCTCTTTTGGAGTTAACCATTCCCGTAGCTAATGACAAAGTAAAACAGCCAGTATTCTGAAAATGATAACATTTCCCACCTATATACCTTGTTAGACATATGCAATTAATTTGAATGAAATGCTAATTATTTAAATCTTTCTAAAATTAAGTTCACTTACCTTGAATGCTTAGTCTTAATGTATATTAGTTAGGATTTATGTTCTGTACTTAATAATTTTTCTGAACTGTTTCTAAGAAAGGTGGAATAATGACAGTAGCAAGCACTTGATTTTGATGTCAATAAATGCTACATGTTTTAAAAGTCATTGCTGTGGCTGAAAAATGATAGTGTTTCACTCTTTTTTTAATACTGATGTTGGGTGTGGTCCCTTAAAATAGTTATGAATAATGCCTATTGGTATTTTGCCATAGTTTCAATAGACTCTGTAATAAACTGTTGCTTCTTCTTAACTTGAAGAAATGTTTAAATTTAAAGTAGGTTATAAGTAGACTTACAGTTGTTAAACTAGAATATATTTTACCTGAAATGTTAAAAACATCAAATGGATTGTATAGTAAAGAAGGAAAAGGAGTTAACTAAGTTTTTTAAAGACTTACTCATTGATACATGTCCCTTAATACAGACAGCCCTTTTTCAAAACCATTTTTTTTAAACAACATAAGTGTGACCAAATGGTATTAAAATAAGTGTGTTGCTTTGTTGTATATATTGCTGTTGTATTGAAGACATTGATGTCCAGGACAAGTTATTTAACCTCCCTTCGGTTTTCACATCTTATAGATGTGAAATGGTTGTATCTAGTACATAGGGTTATAGTGAGGATTAAATGAATTAATGTGGGTAAATCGTCTAGGAGAATCTGTCACTTAGTAAGTGCTCAATAGGTTTTAGCCATTACTAACTATATTAAAGTCATTTACTAGTTTTGTCAGATTGGAGTGGTTTATATGAACACCACTGATTTAGGGATATTAGATTTTATATAGAAAAGATTGTCGCTGGTTCCCCTACAACAGCTGTTTCAGAGGGTAAGTAAATCTGTATCTTGAATCCTTTTACAGCAATTATATTAAATATAATATTTAAAATTTCAGAATAAAATTTGACATTTTCTAAACTCTAAGATGAAAGGAAATTTTAAAGATTGTGGAAATAGTTAAATATTGTTACTAGTTCCTTGACCAAGAGTCATATCTTTTGCTCAGTAGTAGTTTATTTATTTTTGAAAATTTTTTATTGATCTATACTTGATTTACAATGTTGTGCACAGCTAAGTGATTCAGTTATACATATATATACATATTCTTTTTCATTTTCTTTTCCATTATGGTTTATTGTACAATAGTGAATACAGTTCCTTGTGCTATACAGTAGGACTTTATTGTTTATCTTTGTTATATATAGTACTTTGTGTCTGCTAATCCATGCTCCTAATTTATCCCTTCCCCTTTCCCCTTTGGTAACCATAAGTTTGTTTTCGTTGTCTGTGAGTCTGGTTCTCTTTCATAAATAAGTTCGTATCTGTCATATTTTAGATTCCAAATGCAAGTGATATCATATAGTATTTGTTTTTCTCTTCTGACTTACTTCACTTGGTATGATAATCTCTAGGTCTATCCATATTGCTGCAAATGGCATTTCATTCTTTTTATGGCTGAGTAGTATTCCTCTGTGTGTGTGTGTGTGTGTGTGTGTGTGTGTATTCTTTTTTATCCATTCATCTGTCAGTGGACATGTATTTACCTTACTTCATGTCTTGGCTATTATAAATAGCGCTGCTATGAACATTGAGGTGCATGTGTCTTTTCAAATTATAGTTTTCTCTAGATATGTCCTCAGGGGTGGGATTGCTGGATCATATGGCAACCCTATTTTTAGTTTTTTGAGGAACCTCTGTACTGTTTTCCATAGTGGCTGCACCAATTTACATGCCCACCTGCAGTGTAAGAGGGTTCCCTTTTCTCCGTACCCTCTCTAGCATTTGTTATTTGCAGAATTAGTGTGTCCTATTTCTTCAGGGCATATTAGCACTTACTTTGCTGACACCTGTAAACCAAGTTCCTCTGTTTTATGTTACAGTGATTTTGTATGTTTCTTACATGTTTAATAGAAACATGAGCTTATTAAAGGCAAGGACTATTGCTCTGTCATTCATATCTGTTTGATAACTCAGATCTGACTATAAAGTTTGCCACCATTTATCACAACTATTGATTTTGCTCAGCATTGCTGATACATTTAATTGAACTTGACTTGGCTCAAGTCAAGATTGGACTTGAGTCAACATTAAATTATACCCTTGTGCTAACTTTCAGATGTTTTTGATTTTAAGTCTTTTAGTGAATATCAGACCTTATGGAGAAGAAGAGAAGGCAAAGCTTGGAGAGAAGATGTTTGAAGTCCTTTTCATTGCCCTTTAAATCATATAGAAAGCTATCATCAAAGCAAATGATTTAAAATTGGTTGTGGCGCATTAGACCAGGAGTGAATATATGCTCACCTTCTCTGCATGGTCCCAGCACTTTGCTTCCTATTTCTCATCTCCATAGTCTGCAAGATGCTAAAAAGAAATAAAATTTAATCTAACTTTTAAAATCACAGATCACTTATCAATAAAAAATTAACTCGATTTTTGGCAACTAACGGTTATAATGTATTTGGTATTTATAACTTTTTCTTTTTCCTACAGAAAACCATAGGCAAAATTGCAACATGCTTGGAATTACGAAGTGCAGCTTTACAGGTAAATAAATCCCCCTTCCCCCCAACTTCTTAGTATAAGGAAAAAGAATTAGTATGAACTATTCTGATAAAATATTAGGCATTCATGTCAAAAGAAGATAGTCTCAGAAGGATTTTACAACAATAAGAATTCATGGATTAAACTCCTATTAAAAGATCTATTAGTTCAAGTTATATAAACTGTAAAAATAAAAGATATGGCTTCAATTTTTTTTTTCAATATTTTTAGTCAGAATGTTCCAAAAAAACAAAAACTAATTTGGAATTTTTAATTTTTTTTTTTTTTTTTTACTTTGAAAGCAGTAAATGGATTCTTTTATTTTGGCTACTTTTTGAATATTTTGTCAGCCATAATAAAAGACACAGGGTGCAGTGAAGTCTTTGTATTAAAAATATGTAATTTGCATATTTTAAATTCAGTCCACACAGTCCCAGGAAGAATTTAAACTGGAAGATCTGAAGAAGCTAGAACCAAGTAAGCTTTATTTCATATTTTTTATTGATACTGCTTTAGAAAAATGTTTACACTATTATGGATATTAAGATTATTTAGCAGAGATGCTAATTTGAGTCTTTTCTGTTACTATCTAATTCTATGTAATTTTTTGTACTTTTATAATTCCTATAATATTTTTAGTAATTATTGTTTGGTTTACCTTGTGTGCTCAGTCGTGTCCGACTCTTTGCAACCCTATGGACTGTAACCTACCAGACTCCCCTGTCCATGGAGTTTTCCACACAAGAATACTGGAGTGGGTTGCCATTTCCTATTCCAAAGTATCTTCCCAACCCAGGGATCAAACCTGCATCTCCTGCATTGGCAGGCAGATTCATTACCGCTGCTACCTGGGAAGCCGTTTCACCTTCATTATAGAATATGGAAAATTATTTGATCCTATGTTATACCTCACCTATCTGTTTTAGCCTTTGTTTTATTCGGTTTAATAAGACTACAATTAAATTACTTTGGTAAACATTTACAGTAGATTCTACTGGAAAGTATAAAGTTTAGTCATTGATGTCTATTTATACTGACTGTCACTGAAAACTGCAGTCCAGCTGTTTGAACTGCTCTATAAAATATTTCCTTATTGTCCCCATTTTCCTTCCTAAATGTTTTTTTTGAAGTAAACAATTCCTTCACATATTTTAGTGGTTAGGATGTGCTAGATGAAGCTTTTTTGCTGGTTCAAATGAATGTTCTCTTAGAGGACATGTTTGAAATATAGGCAAGGGCACAAGTATTGAATATCACCACAGTCAATTTTAGGATGTTTTTTATCACCCCATAAAGAAGCCCTGTATCCATTAGCATTCACTCATTTCCCTTTAGCTTCCCCTGATTCCCAGCCTGAGGCAACCTCTAATCTACTTTTTGCCTCTATAAATTTGCCTATTCTGAACATTTCATATAAATGGAATCATACAATAATTGGTCTTTTGTAAGTGCCTGTATATAAGATTATTTTAAGAAAAACACATTTGTGTTCAGTCACTCAGTCATGTCCAACTCTTTTGTGACCCCATGGAGCCTGCCAGGCTCCTCTGCCCATGGAATTTTCCAGGCAAGAGTACTGGAGTGGGTTGTCATTTCCTCCTCCAGTGAATCTTCCCAACCCAGGGATCGAACCCACATCTCCTGTGTCTCCTGCATTGGCAGGCAGGTTCTTTTAAGAAAAGATTGCAGCTGCTTTGAGGATGTCTGAGTTACATTATGTTTCTGAAGAAAATTAGAAATGTTCAATTTTAAATGATAAGAATAATTAGGATTTGAGATCCTCATTTAGAAACTATTTTCCATCTCTTTTCAATTTGTTTCCAAATAAAACTTAAGAATATGTAGGTTCACTGTAAAGACTGTAAACACTTATAATCAGGTGTTTATTATCTCTTTCCATAGACACACTCAATTTTTCCTCCTGTTGCCTCATAGACTCTCTTGTTGGTAATAATGATCACCATTTTTTAGAGTAGGAGGAATGTGCCAAACACTCAGATAAATAGTCTCGACCACATTTTGCTGACACTTGCCCATGATTTTACAGCTTGTAAATGCTAGAACTGGGTTGGGTTCGAAGAGATCTCAAAGCCTACATTCCTACCATTATACTCTGTTATTAATACTTGTAATCATGCAATGTTGACATCAGTCCTTGATATCATGATTCTTTAGGTCAAACTCCTGAGAGATTATTGACCCATGTATTTGTGGAAGATTGAACTGAAATCTACATTTGTCTTCTGATTTGTTTGTTTTTAAGATTTGGGGTGGGAATAGAGAGGAAAGAATGTAATTTGGATTCGTTTTTATTATATTTTGATTTTACATAAAATTTCTCATTTGGACTTCTCCCTTCCTGGTACTTACTATATTTTTACATGATTTTAATTTGCTTCTTGCCTCTTAAACTTAAATGTGTATGTTGTATCTCAGTAGGCTATGCCCTGTAATTAAGTTTGAATTTATAAAATCTAGGCACTTGCTTTGAGTTAATTGTTTTATCAGAATTAAACATTTTCAATAAATTGGTATTTGGCTATATTTCATATTAAGTGTTCTTAGTCAACCTGGCTTCTGCCTCTTCTAATAATGTAAGGAAGGGAAAATTAACAAATGACTGTATCTTTCAACTTAATGATCTTTGTTGGTTTATTTTGCTAATGTATTTTTCCTTCAAGATTTTAAAACCTCTTTGTAATCCTATCTGAAATTCATACTAAAGCTAAGATCTTGAAAGTAATAGTTATTTAATTTTCTTAAGTTAATCCTTAGTAATACACTATTTCTTACTCAAACATACCCCCGTATTACCACCCCATAAACTGTAAAATTCCCTTCCATTAATTAAACTTTCAAGACCCCAAAGAAATCCCACCTTGCCCTGAAAGCTTTCTCTTCTCTCCTTAGCAGTAATTACTCTGTCTCATGTTCTTTATAGGAGCACTTTTTATAGCCACTGTCATAGTCTGCCCTGTACTGTTATCACTAATATTTATTTCTTTCCTCAAGAATATTGTGAATAAACTTTGTATTTTCCCCACAGAGCCTCATTCAATGCTTTGCCTATAGTATGAACTTGGCAAATTTTTAAATTGAATAGAGTTAAATGTCTACAGGAAGTTGTTTCCCATAAACTTTCAGATGGGAAGCACTTGCTCGTGCTTCCTACCACAAAAATGAAAATTAGCTACAAGGAAAAAAAAAATACATTTGGGGTGTGTGTGAGTGTGATTTTTAATGTCAGATTCAGGAGGGTGGCAGGCCATGCTCCATGAGAGTGGGCTGGGAGTGCTGAGTTCTCACCAGTAGAGGGTATACCATCAAGTCAATATTCAATGGGCCTGTGTGCATTATTTCTACTGAATGAACCAATTAGTCCCCAGTCGTGTTGGACTCCACATTCATGATCACCCCTTCCATGAAATTATAAACTACCTTCTCTTCTCTACAACCTCCAAAAATATCAAGATTCATATTAGAAGAAAAATCCTATGTTAAGTTTATGTAGAATCTTATTTTAAAAGGACACTAGAATCCCTGTTATTCCCCAGTTGGTGAAAATGGAAACCCATCCTACAATGACAGAAGGCGAGAAAGGTGCTGTTATTTTTCTTTCAAAATTATTCATACAAGTTAAATATCTGCTATACTCTATACTTGTAAATACAAAATAAAGAAGAGGCTGTTATGCCAAAACAGACATTTCCTTTTCAAAACTTAGATACCTAAAAAAAGAAAATACTGTTTAATTCTATTATAATACAAATTCAGGATATTCTTAGTAAGTAAAATGATTTTCAGTTTTATTGATGTTTTGTTTATATTTTGTTCTAGTCAGCCGGACAGGGAGAACTATGAAGAGAATAAATGACCGTATAATAATGTAGACTTACACTTGTATGGTACTTTAAGTGTTCCTGTGCAATGTCATATATTATGTTATTTAATTTAATTCTCTCAACAGTTTGTGAAAAAAGGTAGAATATGATTTTGGAACTGGGGAAGCCGAGATTCAGAGTAGTTACATGAATGCTCAAGTCATTAACATCATGGGAGGGCTAAGATCTGATTCGAATCTTTTGCCACTTGCCCTTTGCTTCTCAGACTTCAGCTTTGTGGTCCTTTCCATTCCTTGAACAAACTCCTGCTGCAGAGCCTTTGTTGTTGCTCTGGCCTGTTCTCTAATACTTGGAGAGTCCTTGCCCAGAGCTGCTTGTGGACATTCTTCTCATTCAGGTCATGGCTCAAATGTCTTCTAATAATTCAGGTTTGAGCAGCCTACCCTATTCACTTCAGCTGAAGTAATCCCTCTATTCCACTTGCACAAGCATCCTCTGGGTCCTTCAGTCACAGTCTTAACATCATCTTGTTCATTTTGTGGCTTGTTATTGTCTACTTTTCCTGACTAGGGTCTAAGATCCGTATGAGGGTGAAAACCCTCTGTCTCTATCACTGCCGTGTCTTAGCACTCAGTACACATTTGTTGAGATGAAGAGAGAGGAAGAAAGAGGGTAGGAGTTGGAAGGAGAGAGAGAATAAGAATGAGTGAAAATATAGACACAAGTCTCAGACTTCTCTCCCTGAAGGGCTCAGTAGGAGTGTATTTATTAGAAGTATGATAAACACATTTGATTTCTATGGGAGTAAGGCATGTACTTGCAACCTGGACTCAGGGATTTCCTTTTTGAGGATGACAACATCCATACCTATTTCAGCTCCAAACAGCAGGACTCCAAAATTAGAATGAATAAGTTGAATATAAACTCACAGAAACATTTTGGATTGTAATTGTAATTAATGCCATTGCTTTACCTTCACATAACTGCAGGTAGATACTGGCAATCCATAAGACCAGATATGAAGCACCTCTCCAAATGTAGGTAGAATTGTAGAGCATCTCTCTTTTTAAGTTTCCTTGCCTGGATATAATCACTGACCACAACCATAATACAGGAGGTTGTAATACAAGAGGTTGTTTGAAGACTTCTCTTGAGGATAAATCCCTTTTTGTGTTTGTGTGTGCATATATATGGAGAGGGAAATGGCAACCCACTCCAGTATTCTTGCCTGGAGAATCCCATGAACAGAGGAGCCTGGCAGACTACAATATCCATGGGGTTGCAAAGAGTCAGACACGACTGAGCATGCATGAGCCTGTATGTAAGCATATATGTATGTATATATTACATATGTATAATAAACTATGGTAAAGGTATATGGTAATTATAACCTCACTACTATAAACTTTACCAGTTTTGTGGAGTTGAGGGGAAGACTAATCAAGACATAGAATAAGATAGGCTCATATCCCTCTCATTGGTCATCTTTGACACCAATCTTTCAGTTAAAGTACTCCAGGGAGGAGTTATTGCCTTTCTCAGGTGCCCCATGTCTCACCTAGGATTTTGTACAGAGAACTATTTTGGAATTTATTTTCCATAACCACTCTGAGACTCTGGAAGTTACCTTCCTTGGAGTTCTGACAGTACTCTGAAATTACTGGTGCTTGGAGTGTGGATATTTTCATTTTGCTAAGATATTCAATGGACAAGTGCATTGTGGCTTTGGATGATGATAAGATTGAGAATTTTTAAGGTATTAATAGATACTCCAGTGGCTCAGCGGTAAAGAATCTGCCTGCAATGCAGGAGACATGGGTTCGATCCCTTGGTCTGAAAGATCCTCTGGAAGAGGAAATGGCATCCCACTCCAGTATTCTTGCTGGGGAAAATCCCGTGGACAGAGGAGCCTGGTGGTCTGTGGTCCATAGGGTCACAAAGAATCGGATACGACTGAGCGATTGAATGTGCACGCGCGTGCGCACACACACACACACATATACACACATATTAATAAGCATGGTAAAATTGACTAAAATCAGTCACAATAAATTTTTTCATTCTGATTCATGACATAATTCATGTGTCTTTCTTTTTTTATTCTAGTCCTAAAGAATATTCTTACATATAATAAAGAATTCCCATTTGATGTTCAGCCTGTCCCTTTAAGGTAAAATAAATTAGCACCAGTATTTGTCTCTTATTTTATCATCTTATTTTATACCTATTTTCCAGATATTTCTGGATGTATCATATCAGTGTTGGTATCATTGATATCATTAATCCAACATATTAACATTTTATGTTAGCATTTTTTATATCAACATTTTACCTGGGAAATGAGTAGCTATTTGGCTTCTCTCATATATTTGGTTTTGTAGCTCACTGTTTTTTCCTGTCCTTTTGCATGTAGAAGAATTTTAGCACCTGGTGAAGAAGAGAATTTGGAATTTGAAGAAGATGAAGAAGAGGGTGGTGCTGGAGCAGGGTCTCCTGATTCCTTTCCTGCCAGAGTTCCCGGTAAGTATCAGTTGTTAAAAATATCCATGGCTTAATTCACAGAGTTTTTAGAACTTACTTTAGTATTTGCTAGTGGGAGTAAAACCTCTCCAGGGTGCATGTCCATTTTAGGCAAAATTTTATGGTCATGTTATGGGCAGTAACTGTTTTACAAGTATAGCCTGGAATTATCTTACTATCTGTGTTGGGATCCCAAAGACCACCCTCAGGTTCCAAGTTCACTAGGGGGACTCAATCACCATGTTGCTGTACTCACAGCTGTGCTTCATCCCAGAAAAAGAATTACAGGCACAAAACCAGCCAAGGGAAAATGTATGTGAGTGAAGTCCAGAGGAAACCGGGTGCAGGCTTCCAGGAGTCCTCTCCCGGTGGAGTCACACAGCTTGTACTTGATTCTTCTAGTGGCAAATTCTAACAACACACATGAAATGTCCCTTAGGGAAGTGGGAAGCACATAAGAGACTCTACGCCCAGAGCTGTTACATAGACACCTTCTGCCTAGCACTGACCCAAATTCCAGACTCCCAGAAGGAAAGCAGATAATTCAGCATAAACCATATTGTTTGTAAAAAGGATGTAGGCATAGTGACCATTCTTATCAGGGGTGTAGCAACCCTCCCCAAATCCTGATTCCCAGATGCTAGTCAGGGGCTGACCTTGTAGTCAGGCCTTTCTAAGAGTGACCGTCTCAGACCTGCTGTGTTAATAACTTTTTCGGTTCACTATCAAATTTGGTTGTTAAAAACTGGACCCAGGGAGAATGGTTACTGAGCCATCTGTTTTAAAGAAAGCAAATAATGGTGAGGCTTTTTGTTTACAGCTGATCTTCCCTGCCTGTCAATAACCTAAGCAGGCACGCTGGATAAATTTCTTATTTCTCCCATCACTGTTTTACTCTGTTATGTTCTTATACAGCATACAGTTTTCATTTCTGGTCAGTTAGTTTACTTTAGTGTAATATGCTGATATATTGTGATGTATTTTAGAATAGACTCCAGAAGCTTTAAAATAGAGCTAGATACAATTTATGTGTTATCCTGATAACTTTCTTGGTAACAAAAGTACAGGCAGACCTTGGTAATACTATAAGTTTAGTTCCAGATGACAATAAAGTGAGTATTGCAAGAAAGCGAGTCATATGAATTTTTTGGTTTCCCAATACATGTAAAAGTTACATATACAGCAGTCTGTTAAGTGTGTAATAAGCATTATATCTAAAAAAATGTTTTGTATTTCATTATATATATATTTTATTGAAGTATAGTTGATTTACAGTGTCTCAGGTGCACAGCAAGGTGATGCACATATATTATTTTTCAGATTATTTTCCATTATAGGTTATTACAAGATATTGACTGTAGTTCCCTGTGCTGTAAAATACACTTTATTGCTAAAAAATGCTAACCATCATCTGAGCCTTCAGCTAGTCATAATCTTCTTGCTGTTAGAGGGTCTTGTGTTGATGGCTGCTGACATCAGGGTGCTGGTTGCTGAAGGTTGGAGCTTCCGTGGCAACTTCTTAAACTAAGACCGCAGTGAAGTTTGCCACCTAGATTGACTTTTCCTTTCCCAGTTTCTCTGTAGCATGCAGTGCTATTTAATAGCATTTCACCCATCGTAGAACTTCTTTCAAAATCGGAGTCAATTCTCAAGTCTTGCCACTGTTTATCCACTAACTCTGCATAACATTCTAAATTTTTTGTTGTCATTTTAATAGTCTTCATGGCATCCTTACCAGGAGTAGATTCCATCTTGAGAAAATAGTTTCTTTGTTCATCTATACAAAGCAATTCCTCATCTGTTAAAAATTGGAACAATCCAGTCACATCTTCAGGGTCCACATCTTATTCTAGTTCTCTTGTTATTTCCACTGCATCTGCAATTAACAATAGTAACATCAGAGATCACAGGTCACCAGTCACTGTAACAAATATAAAAATAATTAAAAAGTTTGAAATATTGCAAGAATTATCAAAATGTGACACCAAGCCATGAGGTGAACAAATGCTGTTAGAAAAATGGCACCAGTAGACTTGCTTGACGCAGGGTTACCACAGATGTTCAGTTTGTAAAAAATGCAATATCTGTGACGTGCAGTAAAGTAATATAATACTAATAGTAATATTCCAGTGTTTATTATGCCCCTTGGGGTGGAGGCATTATGGGGTAGAAGCAACGTAGTTACGAACCTACAGACACTGGGCTTGAGTCTAATCTGAGTACTTTACTAGTTGCACCTATTCTGTTTGTTTTTTTAATTATTTGGCTGTGTAGGGTCTTAGTTGCAGCATGCAGGATCTTTAGTTGTGGCGTGCAAACTCTTAGTTTTGGCTTGTGAACTCTTGGTTGTGGCATCTGGAATCTAGTTCTCTGACCAGTGATCAAATCTACCCCCCCCCCACCCCCCGCCTTGCATTGGGACAGAGGAGCCTTAAACACTAGACCACCAGAGAAGTCCCAGTTGCACCTATTCTTAAACCAGTCTGAACTTCACTTTCTCTTTTATTTATAAAATGAGTTGATAATTATGCCTACCTCATAAGGTTCCTGTGAAGATTAAATAAGGTACTGCATATAAAGCTTTTAGCCCAGTCTCTGTCATATGCTGAATATTAGTGAGGTGGTTATTCTCATCATCATCACCTTTCAATGGCGGTAACAATACTACACTATAGGATTACTGGGAAAATTACTGTAGATGGTAGCTATTATTGTTAATAATATGTCTTCAGTATAAGGGCATTATTCCTAATATACCTTACTTTATGAAGAGAGATGTTTTTTTCTTGCTTTTGTTATATATGTAGAAAATGTCAAAATTGCTGAGATTGTGAGAGAAATTTTCTTGCTGTTTTACTTAACAGCTGTGATTCTGTTTTCAATGCATGTATTGTAATTGCTAAAGCTTCCACTACTATAAATTTCTGTCTGATTTGGTTGTCCACATATTTGCTATACAGACAGATCAAGATTTTTATGGGATTCAGATTGCTGAGTTGAAAGAAACTTTTGCCATAAATTAAATCTACTTGCTATGTAAGATTAAACCTAAACTTAATAGATTTTTGTATTCTGATATAGTATTGTGATAATTCATTTTAGAGATAGAGAAAACTTACTGAATCCTTCTGGTCTCTGAATTTCTTTTTCAAAAAAGTACATGTAGTTTAATTAACTGTATTTAGTTTGGGATCATTATTGTTCAGGGCCTATGTGTTAGTGTCAGTTGCCCAATAGTGTCCAACTCCTTGTGACCCCATGGCTTGTAGCCTCTGTCCATGGAATTCTCCAAGCAGGAATACTGGAGTGGGTAGCAATTCCCTTCTCCAGGGGATCTTCCTGACCCAGGGATTGAAGCTGGGTCTCCCACATTGCAGGCGGATTCTTTATCATCTGAGCCATAAGTGTCATTAAAAAATAAATTTTAAAATAATATTCATTGAGGTAGCAAGATGGCATTTAACTTTTTGCTTAACTGGAAAGCAGGAAACATTTTCTTTTCCTTGTTACACTGAGAGAATCCAAGATTTCAGTGATGCCCAGGCTGTGTCTGTATTTTGGTGGCAAGATAGTTCTAGAAATTGTTGTGATTTTTTTCTTTTTATTTGTTATCTTTGTTTTTATATAATTTGATG
Organism: Okapia johnstoni; assembly: GCA_024291935.2. Taxonomy (NCBI): domain Eukaryota; kingdom Metazoa; phylum Chordata; class Mammalia; order Artiodactyla; family Giraffidae; genus Okapia; species Okapia johnstoni. The sequence goes on from CM044322.1 coordinate 51,183,305, forward strand.
AATTGTAAGTTTCTTGTGACTTGTTTAAAAAGTCGAGTTTATGAGATTCCATTTATATATACAGAATTCACCCTTTTTAGTGTGCAGGTTTATGCTTGTTGATAAATGTATACAGCTGTGTTAACCAACACTGCTGTGAGGCTAAAGAGGAATAAGGAATGGTATGTAGATGTTGTGACCCAGAATAGTTTTTTCCCATTTCAAATGGAAAGTGACTTTTAAACAAACCTTTCATTCGGGTAGGTGGGGAGTAGGGGGTAGGTATTATCTTTCTTTTTAATATTCATCTCTTTCCTTTTCAGAATTTTAAAAATTCATATGGAAAACATAGATTTTTGTTAAATAATTGGCTTGAGCCAAAATAGGGCTCAAATAATTTTTCTAAAGGTAGGCTTCAGTTCAATCACTCAGTCGTGTCCCACTCTTTGTGACCCCATGGACTGCAGCACACCAGGCTTCCCTGTCCATCATCAACTCCCGGAGCTTGCTCAAACTCATGTCTATCAAGTCGGTGATGCCATCCAACCATCTCATCCTCTGTCACCCCCTTTTCCTCCCGCCTTCAGTCTTTCCCAGCATCAGGGTCTTTTCCAATGATTCAGTTCTTCACATCAGGTGGCCAAAATATTGGAGTTTCAGCTTTAGCATCAGTCTTTCCAATGAATATTTAGGACTGATTTCCTTTAGGTTTGAAAGGTAGACTTGGTAGATTTTAAATCAAGGATGTAAATGTACAACCTGTTTTATATGGCCTGAAAATTTGCCAGTATGAATATAAAGCTATTAAAATCATAAGCCTAGAAATATGAATAGACCAAGACAAAATTTTTCAAGATTTAAAAAAAAACCACTTTCTTACTAAATGACATGATTAAACTCAAATATAGGCTTAGTCTCAAAATTTTCACAAATGTGTTAGTTTCTTTAGCTCTTAATCATGCGTAAAACATGTTTATTTTTGAAGCTGAAAATAATGAAATTTACCTCTTCAATGTGAAACCTGTGCATGGTTTTTGCTGTACAAATAACTCAATTCTGAGTTGAACTCAAGAGAGAATTAAAGATGGATTTCATTTTTAGCTGAAATGAGGTTTTTCTTGCTCACACGTATAAGAAGTTGAAAATTGCAGCAAAGTGTTCATTGCTTTCTTGTGAATATCAGGGCATCCTTCTTTCATAGAAATCCAGAGCATGCCTTGGGGCACAGTGGTGAATATCATCTTAAGAGTATGGTTAGGTCAGAGCTCACTAAGTTCTTTTTGTTCTCCCAGAGTCTCAAGTTCTCAAACTGGGCAGAATAGAGAAAGCGTTCCTCACCCAGGCATTTATTTGTTTATGTGTATGCTAAGTCTGTTCAGTCGTATCTGACTCTTGGCAGCTCCATGGACTGTAGCCTGCCAGGCTCCTCTGTCCGTGGGATTCTCCAGGCAAGAATACTGGAGTGGGTTGCCATGCCCTCCTCCAGGGGATCTTCCTGACCGAGGGATTGAACCCATGTCTCTTCTGTCTCCTACATTGTCAGGTGGGTTCTTTACCCCCAGCACCACCTGAGAAGCCCTTACTTGTGTATAAAGGGAAATAAAATACTCTGATTTTGTTCTCTAGTTCTCCAGGCTAGTTTTTAATAAGATTTGAGACTTACTGATGTTAATATCAAGCTTAAGCAGGTTGGGGAACATTTCAAGATTTCCTTTTACAGCTTTTTTTTTCTTTTAAATGCAAGAATCCTGTCACTTGAAGTTAAAAGGTTTTCTTTAGAGCTTTGCAGAGATTAGTTCATATGAGATGTTTGTTAAGTAGGTTACATTTTGCAGCCCTCATCTTCAAAGCACCCAGCAACATCTAGCTTACTCTTTCTTAAAAGTACTCTGCAGTTCAACCTTTTGACTCAGACACCTGTGAGGAACTGTTCCTTGCTTCCTGTAGGGAATGATGGATTGCCCTTTTTAAACTAGCATTTCTAACATGAAGCACATGCCCACTGGCTCCTTCCAGACTTTGTAGATGTGTGTTTATTAAATAATTTTTTTTTCCAAAATTAGGTATAATGACAATTGATATATCTTAATGTATGTGAACACCTTCAAGCAGGTATGATTTTAATTTATTATTTAAATAATAATGGCCATTAAGGATTTTTTCCCCACAATTTTAAAGCAGTTTTAAAAATGAACAAACATCTTACGATTTTTCAAACTCTTTTTCATTTCTTTTTTTTTTTTGTAAATTAATTATTTGTTTTTGGCCGTGCGTGGTAGGCCGTTCTCTAGTTGCGGAGAGTGAGGGCTACTCTCTAGTTGCAGTGTGCAGGCTTCTTATTGCAGCGGCTTCTCTTGTTGAGCACAGGCTCTGGGGCACCTGGGCTCTAGAGCACAGGCTCAGTAGCTGTGGTGCGTGGGCTTAGTTGCTCCACAGCATGTGGGATCTTCGTGGATCAGGAATTGAACCTGTATCCCCTGCATTGGCAAGTGGATTCCTATCCACTGAGCCACCAGGGAAACCCCAAACTCTTTTCCTTGAAAGCTTAAAGGAACCCATGTTCCTCAACTGCTAAACAATAAATTACTAGTTAAAAGAAATTGTGTATGTATTTTAATATTTTACCACAATTTCTACCTCTAAACTGAATTCAGCATTTCCAAACAAATAAGTGGCCCCTCCATAACTTTTTTTATCTATATCCAATATCAGTTGTAAAGATTATCTATAGCCAGAATTTGAAGACACATTTAATGTGTTACCTATCTACCAAATATTGTGGCCAGTTTGATCAGTATTGTTACCTTAAATTGTGTTTAAGATTATCCTCAAATAACTAAATCATTTTTCTTGAAAGAAAAAATGCTACTTAAATGCAAAATATTATCATATATGTTCTTTTTAAAATTACACTTTAGCAGCACGAAGAAATGTGCACTTAAAAAATTGGATGACAGAGAATCTGTCAGTAGTACTAGATATGTGAATTTAGTTACAAGTATGATAAATCGACTTCACTTTCCCTTTTCCCTTTCATGCACTGGAGAAAGAAATGGCAACCCACTCCAGTGTTCTTGCCTGGAGAATCCCAGGGACAGCGGAGTCTGGTGGGCTGCCGTCTATGGGGTCACACAGAGTCGGACACTACTGAAGCGACTTAGCAGCAGCAGCAGCATGATAAATCTAAAGCAAAGAAAACTAAGATTAAATGTGTTATCACATAAATATATGATATTGCTCAGTCTACGTTTTGAATACTTGATTGAACTCTGCTCTAAGTGTGGATAAAAATTTAATCTACTTTTTGCTAGTGATATTTAACTTCTAGAGCACCAAGGCAAAATAAGGACCAATTCACCTCTCATTGTAGAACCAATGCCTGTGGGAACACCTGTACAATATGACATAAAATGTCAAGCAAGTAAAATGAACTCAATAAGCACATTGAAATCACCATGTTTTTCAAAAGATGTAATCCTCAGTAATTTTCTAAAAAGGCATCGCCTCTTTAGGATTCTTGTCTAGGTGATGATGTACTGCTTTTTTGGAACAAAGACCGTCATGCCATTTTCTATTTTAGACCAGAAGGAAAAATCATATGAGGACAGGGCAGGGTCTTATGGAGTTTCACTGACTTCAGTTTCCTTGTAACCTTTGTTTTCGTCTGTGGAGTTAACCACACAGACTCCTGGTCCCAGGGCAGGCAGTCTGTTCTTAATCTGGTTCTCCGTAATCTTTCTTGTCCAGGGTGTCTTGGCCTCTCATAGAATAGCACTCCATGTGAGGAGATCTTCCTCGTGCCAGGATCTGCAGTGTTATCATTTTCCCTTGGAACAGAGCAGTTGTAGGTGTGGAATGAGGGGCCACAGCTGCTGCTCCACTTCTCCTGGTGCCAGCTGCAGCCAGGAGATGGTACCCATTGCTGGACACTGCACCAGCAGTCTGGGGATTCGATGCCTGGCACACTGCCACCTCCGTTACCCCCGTACAGAGGCTATAATACACTCAGCCGAGAGCTGTTAAATCAGACATTTTCACCTGTTTTTTGCTTGTTTGTTTTTTTAATTCTGGAGTGAATTTGTCTTTGTTTAATAAACTTGGCTATTTTTGTGATATCCTCCATAACTACTTTACATTTCATCTTCAAGAGCTTTGACAGCAGCATCTCTCTGTGAAGAAAGCCGTGAGTTGTGACATGTCAGGGTGTTCTTCTTCTACAGGAGGGGGGCCAACTGTCAATGGACACCTCAGAAAAGTTCTTCAGAGACAGAGATGAAGACTGGACATTGAATCCATTTGACCTTGACTTGTTTGGGTCCTTTGCAGCAGGAGTTTTCTTAACTTTTCACCACCTTTTATAGATCTCAGAAATGCTACATGACATTGATTGACTAAACCTGTAGACTCGATTGAGAAGTTACGTTTGTCACAAAACCTTTAGCATCACGTGAAATGTCATCAATGTTAGCTTATTATTGAAGAAATTTAAAAAGTAGAACATTTTTAATTTCTTACCCTGAATCTTGGGCTTCCCAGGTGGTGCTAGTGGTAAAGAATCCGCTTGCCAACGCAGGAGACATAAGAGATGTGGGTTTGATCCCTGGGTCAGAAAGATCCCCTGGAGGAGGGCATAGCAACCCACTCCAGTATTCTTGCCTGGAGAATCCCACGGACAGAGGAGCCTGGCAGGCTACAGTCCTTGGGGTCACAAAGAGTTGGACATGACTTAGTGACTAAACCACCACCATAGCTGCATTCATAAATCATTTTCCACAGTTGATGCACAATGGAATAGAACAACTTGGAATACCAGTCCAAATACAGCCTACTGATAAATAGCTTTCATCACCAAGATGGACTTTGGGGCTCTAGTGCAATAAAATGGCCCTGGAGCTTATGATTCACTCTTGTTACCTTACCAGAATTGTCTGTAGGCTTAGGCTTGGATCCTGTTCTTCTAACTCATAGCTCTTCTTCAGAAGCCACACTGAATCAAATAATTTCCTCCACTTTTCTTTGAAAGCAATAGGATACGTTTGCTCTAGGTGGAGGTCGGGGTCAATCAGAAGACACTGACATCATCAGGCTGCCTTCCTCCTTGCATAGTGGCACTCATCAGCTGCCATAGGCTGCCCCTTTCTCGCATAAAAAGCTAAAAATGGATCCAACCAAAGGAATATGATCTTACTGCCCACCGCCATATGAGGCTCAAAGACCTGGAATAAAGTTGCTGTAGGGACAGCCCAGTCTCTGACCATCACTGTGAACCTACGTTGCTCAGCACGCAAAGTTTAGATGGTGCTTACCCTTGATCACTGTCTTTTATGGAGGTGCTAAGCCACAGCACCAGTACTTCCCTAGCATTCTGCAGAACCCTGGTTGAGAAATCCTGCCTTAGACAGTTCAGAGTTTTCTGTATTAAAAAGTGTGAGGTGGAAGTAATGGCCCCCCAAAGATGTCAGTATCCTAGTCCTCAGAACCTGTAAACATGTACATGGCAAAGAGCTTACGTTAACGACCTTAAGGTAGAGACTATCCCGCAGTACCTTTTTAGGCTGTGCTGTGCTTAGTCGCTCATGTCTGACTCTTTGTGGCCCCATGGACTGTAGCCCTCAGGCTCCTCTGTCCTTGGGGATTCTCCAGGCCAGAATACTAGAGTGGGTTGCCATGCCCTCCTCTAGGGGATTTTCTGAATCTAGGGATCAAACCCAGGTCTTTTGCATTGAAAGTGAATTCTTTACAGTCTGAACTACCAGGGAAACCCAGGAATACTGGAGTGGGTAGCCTATCCCTTCTTCAGGGACTCCTGACCCAGGAAGCAAACCGAGGTCTCCTGGATTGCAGGTGGATTCTTTTCCTGCTGAGTATTAGGAAAGCCCCTCTCTTTTAGCCTTTATCGGCTTTATGGACAATTAAATTACAAAAATGGCAAATGGGACAAGGTGGTTAAAAACATGGACTCTAGGACCAGACTGCTGTGTAATAGAGAACAGGTTACTTAACTTTTCTGGATCTCAGTTTCACCTCTAAGTAAATGGAACTGACATTAACACCTATGTCATAGAGTTCTTACGTGGATTAAATTAGTTGATACATATAAAGAATTAGAACAGTGCCTGGCACATAGTAAGTGTTCTGTAAGTGTTGAGTATTTGTTATTTATGCAGCACTTCCACATAGAAGAACATTTGTTATTTTTGATCCTTGCTCTAGAACTAAGAACAAATTATTTAGTTCTAGTTGGAAAAGCTTAGTTTATACCAGATCATGTATGGACAAAGTATTAGAGCTTCAACTACAGCATCAGTCCTTCCAATGAGTACTCAGGGTTGATTTCCTTTAGAATTGACTGGTTTGATCTCCTTGCAGCCCAAGGGACTCTCAAGAGTCTTCTCTAGCACTGTAATTAAAAAGCATCAATTCTTCAGCACTCAGCCTTCTTTATGGTCCAGCTCTCATTTCTACATGACTACTGGGAAAACCATAGCTTTGACTATACAGACCTTTGTCGGCCAAGTGACATCTCTGCTTTTTAAGACACTCTAGGTTTGTCATAGCTTTTCTTCCAAGGAGCAAGTGTCTTTTAATTTCATGGCTACAGTCACCTTCCACAGTGATTTTGGATCCCAAGAAAATAAAGTCTGTCACTGTTTCTATTGTTTCCCCATCTATTTGCCATGAAGTGATGGGACTGCTTGCCATGATCTTCGTTTTTTGAATGTTGAGTTTTAAGCCAACTTTTTCACTCTTCTCTTTCACTTTCATCAAGAGACTCCTCAGTTCCTTTTTGCTTTCTGCCATAATCGTAGTGTCATCTGCATATTTGAGGTTGTTGATATTTCTCCTTGAAAATCTTCATTCCACCTTGTTTTTCATCTAGCCTAGCATTTTGCGTGATGTACTCTGCATGTAAGTTAAATAAGCAGGGTGACAGTATACAGCAGCCTTGTCACACTCCTTTCCCAATTCTGAACCAGACAGTTGTTCCATGTCTGATTCTAAATGTTGTTTCTTGACCCACATACAGGTTTCTCAGGAAACAGGTAAGGTGATCTGGGTGTCCCATCTCTTTAAGAATTTTCTCTTAAAAATTATGGATGAGCAAAAAAAAAAGGCTAAGGGATTTCAGCACGGGTAATCTAGCTGGAGCTGAGACTCAGATTGTGTAGTAGTTAGTGATACAGGGAGAGAGCACCTTGGAAACCATCATTAAATAGTTTGAATAGTTACCTTTCTATGTCATTTGTAGTCTTCTGTTATAGTCAACTTGCAGATAGTCTTTAATAAGGTATAAAGAGGGCAATGGGCTTGCAAAAGAGTTGGACATGACTTAGCGACTAAACAACAACAACAAAGAGGGTACAACTGAATCTTCATGCAATGGAGTGTCTTCACCGTACCGTGAATTACAGAATAATTAAGCTGAATAAATTAATTATCTTTCAGCTTGAACTCACTGCCTTTGCATTGCATTGTTAGAAATATATTTAATAGTTAGATTTTAATGGGGTCTGAGGCAAAAAAGTTTGCTGATAACAAGGAAAGAAATGTCATCCCATTGACTCACTTCAACTAAAAGAGCTAGATGATTATAGATTATGAAACTAATTCATCCAAAGGTAAAACTAGTTTTAATGTTCAGTTAGGAAAAACATGGTGACTGCAACCATGAAATTAAAAGACACTTGCTCCTTGGAAGAAAATCTATGACAAACCTAGACAGCATATTAAAAAGCAGAGACATTGCTTTGCTGACAAAGGTCCATATAGTCAAAGCTATGGTTTTTCCATTAGTCTTGTATGGATGTGAGAGTTGGATCATAAAGCTGAGTGTGGAAGAATTGATCCTTTTGAACTGTGGTTTTGGAGAAGACTCTTGCGAGTCCCTTGGACTGCAAGGAGATCAAACCAGTCAATCCTAAAGGAAATCAGTCCTGAGTATTCAATTGGAAGAACTGAAGCTCCAATACTTTGGCCACCTGATGCGAAGAACTGACTCATTGGAAAAGACCCTGATGCTGGGAAAGATAGAGGGCGGGAGGATAAGGGGACAACAGAGGATGAGATGGTTGGATAGCATCACCAACTTGATGGACATGAGTTTGAGTAAGCTCCGGTAGTTGGTAATGGACAGGGAAGCCTGGCATGCTGCAGTCTGTGAGGTCTTAAAGTGTCGGACACAACTGAACTGGGAAAAACATAATCTCATAAAAAGAAAATCTATCATTGACTTTGAATATTGGATAAGAAACCACCTTTGACTGTCAAAAAAGAAAAAGCCATATCAAAGTAAAAAAGACAAGGGCCTAACATCCTTAATATAGAAGTAAAAATTTTGAGTTGCATCAACAAAGACCACAGGTATATTAAAAGTTTGAGCAAAAAACCTGATCAGACAGTACACATAAACATACAGACATACAAAGATGTACAAATAGCACTTAAACATACGAAGAGATATTCTAGAACTACTTTAACTGAGGCTAACAGATGCTCATCCACTGCTGGTGGGAGTACAAAATAATACAGTCCCTTTGAAGGGGAGTTCAGGATTACTTAACAATAACAACAGAAATACACATTTATTCTCAGGTCCAGGAGTCTCACTTCAGGAATTTATTCTCAAGATACATCTCCAGCAATATGAAGAAAACATTTCCATATATACCAGGTTGTTTATTTCTGTATAATCTGTAATAATAACATGTTAGAGCCAACTAACTGCCACTTCTAGGTTGGCTGAATAACACTGTAATATACTATAGATAATAGGAAAATCTCACGAACTGATGATTTTTCAGAATATATTGTTATAGAAGTAAAGTATATCAAGGCAATTCACACTGGCAGAATAAGGAGGAATGTCTCATAATTTTCTGAATAAATCTGTTCTTGGACTTCCCTGGTGGCTCAGTGGTAAAGAATCTGCCTGCCAGTACAGGAGACATGGGTTCAGTCCATGGCTCAGGAGGATCCTACGTGCCCATGTGTCACAACAATTGAGCCTGTTGTCTAGAGCCTGGGAACCGCAACTGCTGAAGCCCGCGTACTCTAGAGCCTGTGCTCCAAAACAAGAGAAGCCACCAGTGAGAAGCCCTCACACCACAACTAGAGAGTAGCCTGCACAGCAATGAAGACCTAGCACAGTGAAAAATATTAATAAATAAAAATTATTAAAAAATTCCTTTAAGTCTCTTCTTGACTTTTAAAAATTCTAACAGGCTGAAAACAGAACACTTCACTGGATGTTTTCTAAGGGATGCTTTGAGCCAAAATCGTACTTTAGCATTCCATTTTAAATCAAGAACAAAATGTATCTACTATATCCTCTTTCCATCAACATTCTAGAAGTCTTAGCCTGTGCACTAGGACCGAAAACAGAAATAGAGATAATTATTTGTAGGTTTTATGAATATGTATGTAGAACATACAAAAGCACCTTTTGCATAAATAGATCAATAGAAATAATAACAGAGTTTATCAGAGAAATAATAACAGAGTTCCTGGATGTAAAATCTGTACATAAGAACAGATTCTGTACACTTACTGTAATAATTTTGCAATATACAAATATCAAATCATTACATTGTGTACCTGAAACTAATATAATGTATGTCAGTCATAGCTTGATTTTTGAACATTGTGTACCAAAAAAAGGATTTTATGTCAATAAGCAAGCAACAGTTGCTTAGAAAACAGTTGCTTGAGATATATCTTTAATTTATTTTTAATTGGAGGATAATTGCTTTACAGTATTGTGTTGGTTTCTGCCATACATCAACATGAATCTGTCATAGGTATACATATGTCTCCTCCCTCTTGAACCTCCTCCCATCTCTCACCCCATCCCACCCTTCTAGGTTGTCACAGAGCACAGGAGTTGAGCTCTGCATCACGCAGCAAATTCCCACTGGCTATATTACATATGGTAATGTATATGTTTCCATGCTACTTTCTCATTTCCTCCCACCCTCCCCTTTTCCCACTGTGTCCATAAGTCTGTTCTCTATGTCTGTGTCTCCATTGCTGCCCTGCAAATAGGTTCATCAGTATACCATCTTTCTAGATTCCATATATATGCATTAATATACAATATTTATTTTTCTTTCTGACTTACTTCACTGTGTATAATAGGCTCTAGGTTCATCCACCTCATTACGACTGACTCAAATGCATTCTTTTTATGGCTGAGTAATATTCTTTTGTATATATGTACCACAACTTCTTTATCCATTTATCTGTCAGTGGACATCTAGGTTGCTTCCATGTCCTAGCTGTTGTAAATAGTGCTGCAGTGAACACTGGGGTACATGTGTCTCTTTCAATTATGATTTTCTTAGGATATATGCCCAGTAGTGGGATAGTTGGGTTACATAATAGTTCTATTTCTAGTTTTTTAAGGAATCTCCATACTATTCTCTATAGTGGCTGTATTAATTTACATTCTCACCAACAGTGCTAGAGGCTTCCCTTTCCTCCACACTCTCTCTAGCATTTATTGTTTGTAGATTAGAAAATGAAATATTTTGACATTTATAGTAGTATCAGAAAATAACAACATGGTTTAATAAATCCAACAAGAGAAGTATAAAACCCATATGAAGAAAACAGTACAAATTTATTGAGAGAAATTAAGAAGTCTTAAATCAATGGAAAGATATATTCCAGTTCATGGGTTGGAAGAAGCAATTTGTAAAGATGTGACTGTTTCTAAAATTGAGCTGAACTTCACCACAGTCCTAACAGTGTTTTTGTTGTTTGCAATTTTTTTAAAAAGAATTTGACAGCTCTTGTGTTATAATTTACATGACATGCAAAGGGCTGAAAGTAGTTAAGACTCGAAGAATAATGTCAAGGCGGGAGAATTTGATTTACTAAATGTTGAGACTTTTGTAAAATTATAGTAATCAAGACACTCGTGGTAGTGATGCAAAGATAAGAAACAGTCCAATGAACGAATGGGGAGCCTGGAAACAGACTCACATTTGATTTATTGTCAATGCAGATCCATGGGTAAGATGACAGTCTATTAAATAAGTAGTGCTGGGACAATTGAGTGTCGATGTGAAATCAAACGAGATTGGGCTCCTACCACATGCCATAGTAAAAAATTAATTCTACCTGGATTATTTAATTAAATGTGAATGGCAAAACATTCTTATAAGAATACCATCATGACTTTGGAGGGGAGAAAGATTTCTTGAATAGGACACAGAAAGCACTGACTATAAATGAATTTAGAGGCTGAGAGATTTGAGTACATTAACATTTAGAATCCTGAAAGAGATAGGAATACCAAACCACCTGACCTGCCTCTTGAGAAACCTGTGTGCAGGTCAGGAAGCAACAGTTAGAACTGGACATGGAACAACAGACTGGTTACAAATAGGAAAAGGAGTACGTCAAGGCTGTATATTGTCACCCTGCTTATTTAACTTCTATGCAGAGTACATCATGAGAAATGCTGGGCTGGAGGAAGCACAAGCTGGAATCAAGATTGCCAGGAGAAATATCAATAACCTCAGATATGCAGATGACACCACCCTTATGGCAGGAAGTGAAGAAGAACTAAAGAGCCTCTTGATGAAAGTGAAAGAGGAGAGTGAAAAAGTTGGCTTAAAGCTCAACATTCAGAAAACTAAGATCATGGCATCCGGTCCCATTACTTCATGGCAGATAGATAGGGAAACAGTGGAAACAGTGGCTGACTTGATTTTTCTGGGCTCCACAATCACTGCAGATGGTGATTGCAGCCATGAAATTAAAAGACACTCCTTGGAAGGAAAGTGATGACCAACCTAGATGGCATATTAAAAAGCAGAGATATTACTTTGGCAACACAGGTCCATCTAGTCAAGGCTATGGTTTTTCCAGTGGTCATGTATGGATGTGAGAGTTGGACTATAAAGAAAGCTGAGTGCCGAAGAATTGATGCTTTTGAACTGTGGTGTTGGAGAAGACTCTTGAGAGTTCCTTGGACTGCAAGAAGATCCAACCAGTCCATCCTAAAGGAGATCAGTCCTGGGTGTTCATTGGAAGGACTGATGTTGAAGCTGAAACTCCAATACTTTGGCCACCTGATGGGAAGAGCTGACTCATTGGAAAAGACCCTGATGCTGGGAAAGATTGAAGGCAGGAGAAGGGGACGACAGAGGATGAGATGGCTGGATGGCATCATTGACTCGATGGACATGGGTTTGGGTGGACTCAGGGAGTTGGTGATGGGCAGGGAGGCCTGGCGTGCTGCGGTTCATGGGGTTGCAAAGAGTCAGACACGACTGAGCGACTGAACTGAACTGAACATTTGTAATAAACAGAAAAGGCATTCTAAACATGCAGGACTAATATTGGTGTTAAAAGTCAAGAATAGCTGTTGTCTCTTTGGGAGAAAGGATGATCTGGGTGTGTGTTGGGGGCACAGGTCAGCCTCCTAGGATGCTGGTAATATCTATCTTTCCTGAATATGTTACCGTTCAATATAAAGGTTTTTTTCTTAAAAACGAAAGCCACTGAAAAATTATATAAATTAAAATATCCAACAAAATGCTTATATCAGAATATTAGAGAACTACAAATCAGTAAGAAAAAGGTAAATATTTCAAGTAAAGTGGGGAAAATGATTGAACAGACACTTCAGAAAAAGGAAAATCCAAATGTTTATTTTTAAATGAAAAAGTGCTCAACCTCATTAATCATTGGAAAAATATACTTAAAACTAGTTTGGGGACAAATTGAGAAAGTAACATTGACATATATATATATGCTGTCATGTGTAAAATAGATAGCTGGTAGGAATCTGCTGTATTACACAGGGAGCCAAGTCTGCTGCTCTGTGATGACCCAGGGGTAGGGGGATGGGAGACTCAAAGGGAGGGGATAAATATATAATTATGGCTGATTCATGTTGTTGTTCGGCAGAAACCAACACAACATTGTAAAGCAATTGTACTGCAGTTAAAAAAATGTAAAAAAAAAACTAAATTGCTGTTTCTCCACACCTGAATTGGCTAAAAAGGAGAATCTGATAACTCCAAGCATTAGTGAGGATGTGGAACAATGGGAATTGTACTAGGAGTAGAAATTGGCATACCCATTTTGGAAAACAGTTTGTAATTACATAGCAGACATGGAGGTACTACACCATGTGACTCAGTAATTCCTCCCTTTGGAAATGTGTGCTTATGTGGAGCAAAACATGTGTCCAAGAATGTTTATAGCAGCAGCGTTAACAGTTTCCAAAAACTTGAAGCATCTCAAATTCATATCAACAGAAGAATGGATACAAAAACTGTGGTATGTTTATACAACCTATATACTATACAGTTATAAAAATGAACAAATCACAGCTGCTGATAACAGTTTGATAAATCTAAAGTTCAAAAGCAGGCAAAACATAATTATACAGGGATGCTTTTTAGTGATTTTAAAGGCCAGGGTGGTGAGGAATTCAAAAGAGCACTCAGTGAGGAGAGAAGGGAGCTCCTGAGGTCATGCTGTATTTTTTTACCTCAGTGGTGGTTACATGGATGCTTGCTTTCCAACTTTTCATTAAGCTGTGCACTCATTTTATTTGCTTTTCTGAGTATGTGTTAGATTCACAATTTAAAATTTTATAAAGAGGGTGCAATAAAGACCTTTTATCTTTAGTGTAAGAAAACTTGTGAATATTGAAAGTATGTTGAAATATGGCAAAATATTCCATGTGAGAAAGTTAATGTTACTTCTGAAATGGTATTAAATACTGGTGTGAATGTCCCATTTTGGTTTTTGCTACCTTTTCTATCTTTCTACCTTTTCATTAGCCAAAATTTTCTTTAACCAAGTATCACCAGTTAAGACTCTTGGATTTCTATAGTAATTTTCATGTCATAAAATTCCCTCATTGTAAGTGTACAGTTCAATGACTTGATAAATCTATAGTATTATGTATCTGTAAGTTTGATCCAATTTGAGAACATTTTCGTTGCCCTCTAAAATTCCCTCAAGCATGTTTGTAGTCACTAAATGTATTTTGAATGTGGTAAGTTGATTGATTCATGTACTTCAAATACTTAATCATTAAAAGTAAGCTAGGGCTTCCCACGTGGTCCAGTGGTTAAGAATCTGCCTGGCAATGCAGAGGACACGTGTCTGATCCCTGGTCTGGGAAGATCTCATATGCCATGGGGTACCTAAGCCCATGCACCCTAGAGCCTGTCCTCTGCAACAAGAGAAGTCACTGCAGTGAGAACCCCGCACACTGCAGCTAGAGAGCAGCCCCGGCTCCCCACAACTAAAGAAAGCCAACACGCAGCAATGAAGACTCAGCACGACCAAAAATTAATAAATAAAATTTGTTTTTAATCTTTAAAAAAATAAAAGCACAATAACACATTGTTGGATAGAAATGTGAAGAATGTCAGCTAATGTCCTTTATAAATGTTAGGTTCTATAATTTGTGGTACTGTATGCAAGGAGATCCAACCAGTCCATCCTAAAGGAGATCAATCCTGGGTGTTCATTGGAAGGACTGATGTTGAAGCTGAAACTCCAGTACTTTGGCCACCTCATGCGAAGGGTTGACTCATTGGAAAGGACCCAGATGCTGGGTAGGATTGGGGGCGGGAGGAGAAGGGGACGACAGAGGATGAGATGGTTGGATGGCATCACTGACTCGACGGACATGGGTTTGGGTAGACTCTGGGAGTTGGTGATGGACAGAGAGGCCTGGTGTGCTGCAGTTCATGGAGTCACAAAGAGTCGGACACGACTGAGCGACTGAACTGAACTGAACTGATACATATTAAAATCAACTTTTGTTTGCATTTGTTGTTCGTCATTTGAAATAAATGAACAAAGCATACAGGTGATTTCTTTCTTCATATGGTTTTCTAGGTGGGGAATGCTCTTATATGGTTCTGGGTGATTTTTCGGTTTTAAAAATATTAATCAATTTATGGAAAAGATTTCAAACATACAGTTGCTCTTGTGGTTTTGTGTAACATTCTCAGCAGGACTGATTTCTGAGAGAATAGATCATAAAGAAGAGGATGAAGAAAGCAGTGGGAAATGAGACTGTAAAGTTATTCAATTAAATGTATAACTATTAAGCTATAAGTTGTTTCCTCCATTAGTAGTAAATGATTTGTTGATTGATTCTGGTATTAAATTTTTCAAGCTTTAGGAAAATGTAACAAATGTTTAAAAAGTTTTTTCTGTCTTTCTTCTACCACTTCACATTGAAATATGGGATATATTACATATGTAGCAATAAATGTGAAGTATAAATATTATATGAATATATTACATATGTTATTAATTACATGGTAATTTGTAATTCAGCTTCCTGGAGTGGAATTTTTAACAAACTTGAGTTAGTAATTTATGCTTTCATGTTGAATGTGGAGTATGGAAGTATAGATATATTTTATGTATAATTAAGAATTTGTCTGAAAAGAATAACATCAAGTGTTTGGGAGTTTTGATAACCAGAATAATGCTTGCCTAGTTACTAAGCCAATTTATAGCAAAGCAATATCTTCTCTATGTTGTTAATATATTTACCCTGGAATTATTGGTGGAACTCATTTTTATTGCTGTTTCTCTGTTGCCAGGTACTTTATTACCAAGGTTGCCATCAGAGCCAGGAATGACATTACTCACTATCAGGATTGAGAAAATTGGCCTGAAAGATGCCGGGCAATGCATTGATCCCTATATCACAGTTAGTGTAAAAGGTCAGTAACTGCATATACCTGTCTTCTCTCTGGTGAATTTTAAAATGTTGCTTCTCATATGGGACTTTTTTGGGGGGGCTTCGTGAGGGGGTTTTGTCTGTGACAATTCATTTTAGTTCATTTTATAGTGAAGCAAAATCCTGGGAAGATATGGTCATCATTCCTTCTCCGAACACTTCTTAGAGATTTACAGAAAATATTTTCCTATCCATAACTTACACTCACAGTTGCTTTTGGTTTTTTCCTCTGTATATGTCTTTTTATTCTTCCAAATTCCATCAAGGGTGCTGACTACACAGACACTGTCTTTTATAGCAGATACATCCTTCAGGAAACAGGTTAAAGAAGGGTCCCCCACCTTCCAAGGATGTGTAGTTTTCTTTGCAAAGCCCAGTGTTCTCTGTTTTCCTGTGCCTCCACTTCAGACCCTCTCATTCCTGTCCAACAGAGATTTGTACATAGGAGAGCTGTGCAGAGGTGGATGAGAATCGGCCTTCAATGAATCATGAGTGGAGACAGGGAAATAGGACGCATCCATAAACATCTACACCCTGAATATATCCTGCAGGACATTAGACAAGTGATGTATTTGTTTATTCTTAACTATGTCACTGTCATTATTAAGCATGATTACTCTTAGGGTTTGTTTTTCTACTGTTCAAGGTGGCAAACTGTTTATTCCTTGAAAACAACTTTTTTGATCATTGGTTTAAGAGGGAAACTGCAATGGTTGAATTCTTTTGTTTTTGCTAAGTTTTTTATACAGCACTTTACTTGTAAGGCACTCAGCAGTCTTTTAAAAAGAATTATTGGATGACTGAGGATGAAACTGTCATACTATTATTCAGAAATAATGGCACAGTTAATCTAGACTACAGTTAATAAACCTGCAGTTTGAGAGAAATCAAACAGATGCGGACTAAAATGAACTAGAGGGAACTCTTACCAATCACAGAAACATTCAGACCCATGGGTTCATTAGTACCAAGTAAAATAAAAAGGATTTTGGCAACAAAGAAGAATTTTGACATGAAAACACCATGATCCACAGCACTGATGCTGTGATGCTTTAACCTCTGGTTCCGTGGGCTCTCAGATCTACCGGTCTACTGCAAAGTATTTATACACTAGGTTATTTGATAGGCTATTCATAAAACTGAATCTCTCGCTCAGGAATGAACACTTGTAAAATACAAAAAAAAAAGGTAATGAAATGTAGATATTATATTACCTTTGCATATGGTTGAACTGAAAAGTGTTTTATGTAAATATCTTCAGGAACTGAAGTAATCAAACATACTGTCTTGTTTGAAGGTCCCTAAGATGGGTCTGTTGAATAATACATAAACAGTTGAGTAGTCGTTAAATGAGTCTGTGTTGGATTTGATTAAACTGGATGATTCCTGGCTCCAGAAATTACAGCCATATGCCCTACATCGTGTGCCATCTGGTTATTGTAAATCAGCTTAGGTTGTAGCACATAGCATCAGAATTTAAGTAATAGACATAAGAAGTGTTCCTTCCTGGCAAGGTTTCATTGACAGCTAGTCATGTCCACTGTTTGGTCCTCTGACATGAATACAGCAGGGTAATGCTGCTGGTATTCGATTTACAGGCCTTTCCATGCCATGCACCCGGGCAAGGTTGGGAAGTAGGGGTAGGGGCACCACTGTGGTGTATTACATCCCCAAATGTAAATCACAAAAATACACTGGCCTACTCCCCCAGAAGACACCTCTTAGCCAGAAGGATCCAATTGCATGATCTGTAAGGAGGCTTCCTTCTCCACCCATGGGGTCTCCCACCCTCTCTGCTCTGCGCCCTCCACATGACCTCGGAAACCAGCCACCTTCAGGTACCTGCTCACCACAGACATGGGTTTCTGTCAGTCTGAGAATCTCCTCTCAGCTCTCGCCTCTTCAGGAAACACAGCCCATTGAGGTTCCTTTGCAGTTTTTAAGTCTGTGTGTTTGAGGGCTCTGAGCAGAAACTTTATTTCCTCTCTAGATCTGAATGGCATAGATTTAACTCCTGTGCAAGATACTCCTGTGGCTTCACGAAAAGAAGATACGTATGTTCATTTCAATGTGGACATTGAGCTCCAGAAGCATGTTGAAAAATTAACCAAAGGTTTGTGATGCTAAAAGTAGAACTATATTCAGAATTTGACTCTTCCTTTTCTCCCACTTTGAATCTATTGTGTACAGTGCTGTCGTTTTAACTGAAACTAATGCTAGTGAGCATACTTCATGTTGATAAGCATTTCAGTTATTCTTCCTATAGGCTATTCTCATTTTACATCTTGCTCTTACTTATAAATGCCATGAAGTATAGAGCTGTGCATACCAGAAATGCAGGAAAGATATTATCTAGAGATGATGCAGATGAATAATAAATTTTTTTAATGATGGTATCATATTTGGACTTTAATGTTTTCAAATGTGACTTTACTTTTGCATTTATTCAGACCTCAGACACAATCACAGGGACAAGGAGATAGGTCCATAGCTGAAGAAATGGGACCTACTATCTTAAAAACCTGTGGGGGTTTTTTAACAGTAAAATGTCTCTATTATTGCTGTGGAAGGGAGAAGAGAAGCTACTATTTTGTGGACATGGCAGGGTCATGCACCTGGGGACAGAAGGTCACTGGTAGCCTAACAACTGTAATCCTTGTGTGTTGGTAGTAGATGCCAAATATGCCTGTCTTTGGAGTTCCCTGGTGATCCAGGGGTTAGGACTTGGCACTTTCACTGCCAGGGCCTGGATTTCAATCTCTTGTCAGGGAACTAAGATCCCATAAGCCATATGGTACAGCAAATAAATAAACAAGCAAGCCCATCTCCCCCTCGACCACATCCCTTTGCCTCCTAAGCGATAGGTTTTTCTTTCCTTCCTTGACATGTGGAGTGCTTCATTTGGACCCAGGTGCCAGAACTGCACACACATTTCTGAACATTGTGAAACTTCTAGTCAGTTGGTAGTTTTGTCATCCATGAAAGTGTTAGATGTCTGTTGATTGTCTATAAAAGCAAAGCAAGACCCAGCGCCACTCTGGTTTAAGGCCGTGTTAGTGAGGAGTCGGTTAAGAATGAGAGCCCGGCGTCCTTCTGTCTCTTTCCTTGCCTTCGTTAGAAATTAATTGTTCTTGGCTGTGTGAATGAGCCAACTTATTATTCTGTTTTTAGCTTTTTTCTGTGGGGAGGTGGAGAGAGCTTATCTGTCTGTAGGACTTTGGGGAGAGAAAACTTTCATCACCACTTGCTCAGTGTGTGTGTGTTTTTGTGGGGAGGGGGCGGGAATAGGTCTGCTTTCTAAGCCTTCATCTTGCAAAGTGCTGTCTTTACACAAGGACTTGTTATTCCAGGAAAAACAAAATAGGGCTTTGGACACTGAGAAATGTATTAGGAAGTAGTTAACATTTAAAAACTGAACCAGCACATGATTTATGTTGTTCAAACTTAAAAACACCTCAGATACTGAATTTTGTAATTTTTGAATTTTTATTTTAGGTGGGGAGAAACTAAGTTTAGATTTTTTTGATGAACTTTTTAATATGCCTTTTCTACTTAATGAGTTTCTATGAGTAATGTTCATACGTAACAAGTATCGTCTGTGTTTTTTTATAGTATTTAGTGTTTTCGATTCTTAATATTTTGTAATTCTATTTGTGGATAAACTTATTTACATTCTTGAGTCAGTCTGGCTCAAGTTTTGCTCTACTTTATAGAGTTGGATAGTACAGACACATGCCCCTCCTTTAGATACAGAAGAGTTTGGGGGTGACACACAGTCAGCTGAATCATCAGAGAGACATCAGTTTGACAAAGGTTACTTTGTTGTGACTGTTTAGGACAGTTGTTGCTTGTTCATAGGCCGCTGGTGATCAGAGAAAATTTATCGAGACATGAGAATGGGCTGTCTGTGGCTAATGTGTTTTGCTTTAATTCCTTAGGTGCAGCTATTTTTTTTGAATTCAAACACTACAAGCCTAAAAAAAGGTTTACCAGCACCAAGTGTTTCGCTTTCATGGAGATGGACGAAATTAAACCTGGGCCAATTGTAATAGAGCTGTAAGTGATGCACACATAGAATGAGTACTAATGAATGGTAGCTAGTGTCTCGTCTTAGTATGTGACCTTGGAATTGATAGCTTATCATCGGTTTTTCTGTTGTGGTTACAGATACAAGAAACCCACTGACTTTAAAAGAAAGAAATTGCAGTTATTGACCAAGAAACCACTTTATCTTCATCTGCATCAAACTTTGCACAAGGAATGATCCTGACATGAGTATCCTGGAACTTCTGTGAATCTCACCACTCCATAGAATCCATCATAGCTCTGTGTAGCATATGCACCCATCAACAGGCAGGAAGCAACCCGGACCCAGGCCAGCAGGCCAGAGTGAGTCCATTACAGCTGTAGCACAGAATTCAAAGTTCAGCATCACTGACATAACAGACTCTTTGGATACAGGCTTACTGTAGATCTTGAAACGTTTTCACTTTCCTATTAATTGTGCAATTAATAGTCTCTTTTCTAATTTACCACTACTCCTACCCTACTTCCTGGAACAACACTTGTGGGTGGGATGTGCTCATCTTCAAACGTAATACAGCAATAAGAATGTGCTAGAGTTTACACACCTGTCCACTTCTGCTCCAATATGCTCTTCAGCTTTCCAAGTTAATGTCAAACTTTGGGTTGATGTGGGGAGGAGAGCATGAGACCGCTTTAGAGGAAATGGGACCAATTATGCTGCCCAAGGTCAGTCTGGAAGTTTATAGGCTGCTGCTTAAGAGAGAGCCTCAATTCACCCCAATCTCATGGTTTTCCTGCCTAGAAATCGTGTGCCTTGGCCAGTCTCCCACATGGGAGTGTTCGCAGGTTGTAGCTGGGATTTTTCCAGATGACCAGATTGTTTTTCTGAAAGTGAGCATATTTTTAGTCACGTTGATTAGCTTTTTTCCTACATCACATTGTTACTCTTTCTGATAGTGATTCTAGGGTTAATGAAACCATCTCAGAATAATTACAAATTCTTGGTGGGTTTATAATGTCTTCTAAATCATGTAATCTAAAAATAATTTGAGTCAGATGCTAATGAGATACTGCAGGAATAACTGCTGTTTTTCTGACAACTGATTGTGAAACCTTAAAACCTGCATACCTCTTCTGTAGTGATGAGTATGCAAATCTGGAGATACTCTATTTTTTTTTTATATAGGTAGATAGGATTGCCATTTATTTCCTATTTAGATATATTGACATTCATCCATATGGAAATATGCAGGTCATTAGCTTATTATAATTTGACTATTTACATTCTTTTGACTTAATAATGGGGCCTAAATAAAACTTTCATAGTACATACACGGTGGGTATTTGATACACAGAACATGAAGATTTGGGGTGGCCGTTCTGTGGGTTAGATGTGGCGCCCACATATTTAATATTCACTATTTTAAATGACCAACACTAGAATGAGTGAAATGCAGTGCCAGTACTTGGCCTATTTTTAAACTAGTGTAACAAGCCTAGTCATACCATTCAGTATGTTTGCTTTTTAAAGTAACCATAATTCAGTTCCAGCTGTTACACTTCAGGAGACCTAGTCTCCACTTTCAGTTGTCTGTCATCAGTTCTCTTTACTATGATAGATGTAAGAATTCTCAACAAAATTGTCTTGCCTCTCATTTTGATTAGATTAATTCCAAAATCATTCCACCCACAATTATCTTGAGGGGATGAAGAATTTGCCTTAATAAATTACTTTGTTGTTCATGCAGCTCTTATATAGACTGTGAGTTGTCAACCCACCCCCATCCAGAGTGTAAGCTCCTCAAGGGGCAAGAACCATATCTTCTCCATGTCATGTACATTTTCTGAGGTGCTTGGCAGCACTCTGTACCCTGTGGAGTACTCAGTACCTTTTGTTTGATGTTGCTGACAAGACCTAAAAATAATCCCTTAAAAAAATCTACCATTAAAATGTAGCAAAACTGATACATTGTTCTCTTTTCTCATAGGCCATAAGACATGAAGATCAATGTGATGGTTTATGTCACATCTGCTGTCATTCACAAAAGTATGGTTTAGATGAACTACAAATGCCTCTCATCAGTATTAACAAAAAGCTTAAATGGAACAGAGTGATTAGCTTAGCTTTGTAATTCAGATCTGAATAACAAAATGAATTGACACGGTAGACACACAATACTCCACATCCCACAAATTCTTTTCAATGAAAAAAAATCAGCTATTGAACAACTATCAGGCTTTGAGGCTGAAATATTGCTGCTCCATAAAAGATGATTTTAGCAACTAAGCCAAGAAAAGTTAGCTGCAGGTGACTTCTGCAATAGATGTAATTTTCAAGTCTGATGTAGCCAAGTCTGACGTAGCTGAGGGATGATGCCCCCCACACCCTCTCTAAATTGGCAGCTTGCCTGGGCCGTGCTGAACAAGTGGTGCAAACTGAGAGGGTTCTGGGAGGCAGCAATGTTGGCAGGTTCTGGGCCACTCAGGCCACATTTAGAATTTCTCTACAATTTACTGCTTCTTCAGTAATATGAAATACAAAATGAACACCAAAAAAGGCTTTAGAGGTGAAGAAAAAAGACTCCAGGTTTGATTTTTAAGATAGATTTAATGTACCTTTGCTGCTTTATTATCTTCCTAACTGGTCTAATCTGTATTTAAATATTAAATTCTGAAATTATTATTCACCATTATTTCATGTCCTGAAGAGACTGACATACTTACTCAAAAGCTGTATTGGTGACTTAATCTGTTTTACATGGTTAAAAATAACCTATGCTGTTGAACTATGGAGTTTTCCTCTTAAAATTTCTATTTTTGATATTAAATAGGACATAGAGATGTAATTTCCTTTTCCTGAAAAACTTATATACTTATTAGGAATTTTGGAAGACTTGTCTTCCTTCAAAGGCCTTTACTTTAGTATTAAGAAAAAATCTTGTTTCACAGTGAAAAATTTGTTTTACTTTTAAGGTATTCTTGGTGGATTAAATACTCTTAATGGTGGCAAGTCATGGTCTAGATATCATTAGGTTCATCACATTATAGAACTCGAGAGAATGGGAGAGTATGATCTAGCTGTGAACAAGAATGTAAAGCTTTTGTAATTCTGACTTCATGAAATCTTATTCTTAAAATGTGCTGTTACTAGAGTTTGAAGTGTCTGATAAGTTAGGACTTAGAAATATTGTTTAAAAGACTTTGTATAGTAATGAGTGTAGTAATTATGGTGCATTCCTAGATTCTCAGATTTATTTACTTTTAAGTGTAAGTGCCAGGATTCAAATATTAATTTTGTAGTAATATCAGTCAGTGAAAAGAACTGAGTTCAGCCCATGGTTGCTGACCTCGGGCATGTTACAAGTCTTATGATCCAAAATCATTCTTTCTCATAGTGTATGCTTTGGTCTTTTTTTGCCATGTTCCTTGAAAGCCAGTGGCAAGGGATAGGAGAAATAATAGACTCTACATCTTTTAAAAGAAATTTTCTTACTTTATGGTCGCAACACATCATTTTCATTTTTCTGTTACGCACCCTTAACACAGTAACAGTAAAAGCAACAGAACATCAGGTTAAACAACTCTTGTTACATGTAAACTCATACTCAGAAAACCACTCACTCTTAAGTCAAAACCAATCAGAGTCACGAGAAAGCACGTGACTGCTGTCCAGATAGGCCCGCTGACTTCTCTGAAGCAGAAGGCAGGCATCAGTTTTGATGCTTCCTGGTGACTCAGGTTGAACCTGAGCAGTGGGCCACAGGAGCATGCTGCCAGGTCAACATCTTCAGTTTTGGGAGCTTGAGTTTACGTGTTTCCAAAATGGTATACATCTCAGGAGAAAACAATCCAATGAATCAACAGACACTTGGGAAATATTAATAACAAAATTTTTATGAACTATTACTACAAAGAACTTAAGCGGGGAGATAAAATTTTAGTGATCTTTAAACATTTCTAGCGTAACAGTCTTTGCGACCAGATATTTTTTTAAAAATCAAGCTTATAAATACCATTGCTCTATATTCAACTGGTGTACACTAAAAATAGGATAATAAATGGAAATACATGTTCTTATAGCATTTCCACAGGAAATGTTCATACTTTTCACAACATTCTAAATCATTTAGCAGTAACATATGCTACATGAACTAAAACACAGGTATTTTTTTATTGCACATTTCAAAGTTGTAAGGAGGCTCCAGCTTACAAGGTGATTTTTTATTTTAGGGGGGAAATGATATATTTTTTTAATTGTTTGGCTCAAAAATGCACACCGCCAGGGCAGCTAAAATTTAAAAACAAATCTTTTAAAATCAGCTTTTGGATTTTGAAGCCAATGAACACCTTAACTGTAACGAATAGTGCACGGTCCACTTTCTCTCAGACTGAATATCCAAGGTCAGTTATGGGCTCTGTTTTAAAGCCGGTGAGGAGTCCTGGCTAGTGCCCTGAGAGGCAGGCGGGGGCTCATCTCTGGAGCCGGAGGGTGGTAAGTCTCTTGCAGCAGAGGAAGGTGGATAATCCTGGGGCCCATGGGTGGGGAGTGGTAATCGGGTACCAGGAATAAAGTACTCTCTTGGGCCAAGAGAGCCTAAAGGTCTAAAAGGTGCATGTCCTGGTGGTAAAAATTCTCGAGGGTCGAGAGGCAGGTCCCGTTTTCCTGGTGGAACACCTGGTGCATATTCTCTTAAGCCTAGCGGTGGACGCAAACCAGGACCTGAAAAAATTAAAATTAAGTCATGTAACTACATATGAACACACCTGAACTTCATTCCCGGTATGTTAATCAATTTCTCATACCCCTGGAAGTCAGGTGGTGGCTCCACAGATGAGGCAAACAAGGCTCAGAAAGTTTAAGTTAACATGCCTGTGGCCAGCCAGTTACAAAGCAACAGAGGGTGGATTTCAACATGGCTCTACCTAGCTTCTGGTTTTTTTCAACTATACAATTCTGCTGTCTGTATCTCATAAGAGCTTGATTTGTACTCAGAAACACTATGCATCATACCAAGATGGTAGATTATGAAATAAGGTTTCACTGTAAGTAAATTTTGATAAGGGAAATCCCACAGTGACTGTGTCAATGAAAAATGCACACAGGAGCTCAGCTTAGACCTACACATGCCATCAAAATCAAGGTGTCTACCCTGCTGGGAAAGGCCTGCCAGCTCCACCTAATTGAATTCAGCAGCTTTCCACTAATTGGCTGTTACATTCTACCTTCTCTTCAACACTTCCTTCCTATTTATTCCCAAGGTGGGTAGTGATGGCTTCATCTTTCCTTTTATACTCTGTGACCCACTGCTTATGCTTCTATTATGGTGATTACAAGTTTTTTGTTGTATAATGTATGTATGTGTGTCCTATAGGATCCCTTAAGCTCGTGGAGTTAGGACAGTTAATTCTATCCACTACAGAGCCTAGTATGTAGCCAGAGATGTTCAAGCAACATAGGCAGAAGTAGTATTTCTGACTTTCTATGAACAGTCCCTTTTCCCTATCTACAAGAGATTCGTCCTGGCCACCTCAGTACAGGGAGATGATGCAGCATCCCTTGTGTCCTAAGAAACTGGTGGAAAAGTTCAAATGTATCAGCCAGCTTTACCCTTTCATTGCACAGCCCTGTGGCAGCAACAGTTAACATTTTACCAAGGATTAGAATGAAAAGATGAATATACTTTACAAGTCCATTACTACCATTCAGTCATCATACCAAAGGGTGGAGGAAGTGGCCGAGGTCCGAAAGGCCCACAGAGTTGAGGAGGTGGTCCATATCGGATGGGTGGCAGTAGAGGGCCTCCCACTGGGGAGCTCATGAGGGGTGCCCCTGGAAAAGGAGGGGGCCCTTTTGCAGCCATACTAACCTGCAAAGCAGAAGTAATGAAAGTTCTGAAATACCTGCATATAACAGATAAAAGCACCGACACCATAAGAGCTAAAACCCACTGAAGCAGATGTCAGGCACTTGTCCAAAGAACCAACTAGTGCGACAGAACTCCACCCCTCCTATCCATACCCCTGAGAGCTCAGGCGGGTTAAGAGAATGTCAGAGGAAGGAACACTTCCACCGTAATCATATTATTGCTTGTATGTGCAAACAGAGAAGAAGCAAGAGGCCTGTCAAAGGATATTAACAGGCAATTCCCAACTGAAAAAACCACCATACCACACACACTATAATCTGTGTCTAGGGCAGCCCCTCCCTCCCATCACCACAAGAGCTCCTTTTTCCATATTAAGAATGGAAAGAGAGAGGTGGAAGGGGGGTTCTGGAAGGGGAAAACACGTACACCCATGGTGGATTCATGTCAATGCATGGCAAAACAAATTAATAATAAATAAAAAGAAAAAAAAAATGGAAAGAACAAAAAGGAATGAAAAAATCCATTTTCACACACATGTAATAAAAGCTACTATTCAGAGTACCTTCAATTTCCTTTCAAATGTTATAAGATCTCATCTTGTTTTAAACATTAGGGAAAAGAGGCACAGAGAGTATTAAATAATTTGCTGAAGGTCACACAGCACATAAAGAGGCTGAGTTAGAATTCACTACAGGGGGTCTGACTCCAAGCCTGCACTCGTCCTCCTCTGCCTCCCCTCTGTCAAAGGAGGCTCCACTCTCTTTGAAGTCCACCACTCCAAAGGGGTCTTGGGTCTTCTCCAGGTTGCCCTGGGATAAAAAGAGCCCTCAAGTGATGTGTCCTCCTAGAGTCCTGCCCTGGAAGTCAAAGGATTTCCACACGGAGACAGTGCTATATATACACGAGTTCAGCAGGCACAGCTCTAACAGCCACCCTCATTCCCCAGTAACACCATCCTTTGTACTACGAAGTACTAACCTGCACTTCCCTATGGGAAACTGGGCTGGAAATTCTCAACATAGTAAAGCATTCTGAGGTATAATCACAGGACTCAGCAGCTGTCACAGCTATGCAAGTTGCAAGAGAAGACCCTTATGTGAACATAATTTAAGGCTGCTGCTGGGAAATGGCATAAGGGGTAATTAAAGATTTCCACTATTCAGTATTTCACTTACAGCAATCAACCTCTGTTACCAATGTGTAATTTCAGATTATTCACAATACGGCACAGGGCTTGCCTAGTATACCACTGGAGATATTCTTAAATAGCATACGTCCAAATAAATACATGATAATGATGAATTTATGCAATATATGATGAACTGATTTGCCTTAGAGCTGTCATCATTGAAGCACACACCATACAGCGTTGGAGTGATGACTTTTTCACATTTTTTTAAGGTTATTTACAATAGATGCTCTAAAGGGATTAATCACTTAACCAAAACAGGAAAAAAGAGTAAAAACCAACCAACCAGACTTCAGCAACCCAGAAACACTTCGAGGTCATAAAGTCAGTATCGCCATGCAATTTTAAGCAAAGCAGATTAGTGTCATGCTCCTTGGAACTTTTCTAGAAATACACCAAGTAGAAAATGCAGTGTTCCTCTCAACCTCTAAGTACTTACTGATACTGGATGCTCAGCCAAAGAAGGAATGCTGGGAACTGAAGGGCCTTCAGGCTCTTGGGGAACAGTTTGCTTTTTCAAAAAATAAATGAGATGGTACAGATAGAACACATAAAAGGGAGATGGGTGAGGCAAAGAGAGGATGTAGAAAAAGTTAAATGTGTCCGGAAATACCTAATAACAATTCAAAATGACTGCAGATTTTACCTTGCCCTCATCCATCACCTTAGAGGGCGAAGAGCTTCTGGAGCTGCTGTTCACCATAGGAGCAGCACCGGATTCTGGATCTGTGGGAAGCCAGAGAGCAGACTTAGGCTTGTTCTGACTTGTATACATGCTCTGAAGGACTACAAAGGCCTCCGCCCACTTCCTCCACAATCTGAGACTCTGTGAACACACTCAGGTCCCTTACCAGAGGCAGAGGGTTTCCCAGATGCCTCAGAGGCCCATCGAGATCGAGGGAGAGGCCCATCCACTGATCCTTGAGAGAGAGGTAACAGAGCCCTTGCATGAATTTTTCAGAATAAACCAATTGTGGGCAGGTCAGGGTTCAATTCTACCTAAGGCAAAATTTAAAACGGGTCTCCCAATACATATGAGGAGAAACCACTTACAGTTCATGCACAAACCTATAGAATTAAAGTAAGAACTATGTTGGATTGAAAGGCCTGCACATTAATAGCACCAGCACCAGTCAGGTACTTCAAGCTACCAGCAATTGTTTAGACTTTTCAATCTATATGTAATCTGACTTCTGTATCTTAACAAGTATAGACACATTTATGACTAGAACTAGACTTAAATAGCATTTCATATTAAAGTAATGAGAAGTAGATGTACACTGCATTAACTATCAAGTTTTAAGGCTACTTTTATAATATTCAAGAGAGGAACTCAACAGAAATTTAAAGATAAAGGTTTATACTTCACAACAAAAGTCTGAAAAGAAACAATAATCAATGATATTTATATATATACTGTATATAAATGTTTATATTTGTTTACATATATGTTCACATATAATAAATACAATAGTATCATAATAGTAAAATGCTTTTTGTTCTAAAGCAGATCTAAAGTAGACTATTGACTCACCAAGACAAATTAATCCTTCTCTATATTGGACAGACCCGAATTCTCAAAGGAAAGAACTCTTGAAACAGTTTACCACTTGGTAACATGGCAATGCTCACCAAATTCACTTCGAGGCATCTCTCTTCGATTAAGCGTAGCAGACAGAGGTCTTGCGGGTGGGTCTGCTGTCAGTGGTGGGGAGCATTCTCCACCGCTCACAGGAGATGGGCCAAAAGAGCCATTCTGGCTCAGGGGACCTGAAGACAATGGGGAAGAGTTGGCACTTTAACCTTTTTTTCTTTAGTAAGTTCTTGGGATTATTTCTAGGGCATCATAAATATTACACACACATTACAGAAATAAAAAGTAACTTAAACACATTTTTCACCAAAATATAGACTGCTGCCATTTAAAAGTACTCCCTACCTCTCCGTGGAGGGTTTTGTGTGTTGGGTCTTCCTGGCATTGGTTTTACAATCACAGGTTCTTCTTGCATCATTGCCATCTTTTGGGTTAGTTCCAATAATCTTGAATATAAAGAAAGAATAGACTTAAATATGAAACAGAAAATTCCTTACTAGATATCATGACACAGCCTTTAAAAACTCTTAAAACACACTGAAAATATAAGTTTTAAAAACACATACTTATGTCTCAAGTTGGCAGCTTCTCTTTTCTCTTCAGCTATAGCTCTTTCTGCAGCACGAGCTTTGAGCTATTGGGAGGAAAAAAATCAAAAATAAGCTGTGATAAACCACACAAAATAAATAAAAGAAAAAAAAAAATCTTACCCAGTTATCATGAGCTTTCTTTTCATGAGTAGCAATCTGAAAAAGACAACCCATCAAGAAATAAGTTCAAGGATTCCCTGTAATAGCTATTGTAATAATCTGTATCAGATAGCAAAGAATTCTGCCCTGTAGGGCAGTATAATTGACCTGGTTTTTAAATGAGCGCTCTGTTTTCTGTAGTTCATCCTCCATTTCTTCAATTCTCCGCCTAAGGGTTAAACTTCCTTTTATTATTTAAAACACAACTGAATAAAATTTTACACAATCTTACCATGTTCCCTTTAACAACTGGACCCTTTCAGACTTCACCCCTACATACAAAAACACATTTTGTGTGGTTATAGGAGCACATTGTGATCAAAACTAATACTACATAATTTCCTTCTTTATTATTTAAGAGCTGGAGATTCTGAATTGATACATTATAATTTCCTTAACAGCTCTTCATATGTTCTCAAACAATCCTGCTATAAATCTTTCTCCAGAAAGCTGTTTCTTCTTTTAATTATATCCACAGAAAATTTTCCAGAGCTATGACTACTATCATTTTAATGATTTTTAGATACATCATACAGCAAACTGCCTTACAAAAAAGAATTTCTGCAATATATAAAACCACTCATCACTGTTGGCATGAAGCAAGCTCCCTCCGTCTTGATAGTATTGGGTGTAAGGAAATTTCTGTTAATTTAACATTTTTTCCTTTGTTAACTTAAAGTTTATGTTTTCTCATGTTAATTAAATGTTTTGACCATTTATTTCTGCTTTGGTGCTGTTTTTGTTCTACACAGTGTAAAAACAGTTTTGTTTTGAAAAAACGCCTACAGTAGTTTCATCAGCCACTGACACCCTTCTCAGAATCTGAACTCACTTGTAAGTTTTCACTTCCTCTGCTGCCAAAACCGCCTTTTCATCTGCAGCTGACAGCCGCTGCTCTCTTTCTTGCCGTTCAAACTCTTCTTGACTCAATTTCCTAAGATAAAATCAGCTGTCAAATAAAGGTGCTTCTCTTTTTTTTCCCCAGCATTCTGTCTAAATGTCTCTAGGTTACTTCCCATCCTTTCCAAAACATATTCATACAAAGTCATAGGAAGGAAGTCAAACCTGCCACCTAGGGATAAAAATCAAACTCTGCCTGTTGGCAACACTTGCATTTTTTAACTTTTCACAATTCTCTACTCACTAATAAATAACACGAAACAAATGGAAAAAAACGCTGCACCCCATGGGCAAGTTTCTTGTGTTGGAGACAATGAGAGCTCATTTTACTTCAATATGGAGAGCCAGGGCTGATCAACCTAACACAATCAAGCTTATTAGGATAGAGCAGGGGATAATTACAGCTCTCATTTCTGCCATGGAAAGACCTGTAATTACTTCTGTTATTTCAATCTTGGAAGGACTATTTCTCAATCCAGACTGGCACCATGATAATTAGTCCTCAAAAGCCTTTTAGAAAGTCTTCCAATTGTGCGATTAACCATAGAACACTTCCACACTTCACATGTGGAACTTCTACTGCCTATGTCAATGGAACTGTGATTAGAGGAAAGAGAAAAATCTTAGAATTGGCAGTGTCTATTGAATAGAAAAAGAATTAAACTGTCCCATAATCAGAGTATCACCTACTAGAAACTGGTTTTAACTTTCAAGTTCAAGGTATTAATATACTATAACAGAAACTGTAATGGCAGCAACATGTGATAATGGTTTTAAAATGCTATTTTTTTTTTTACTTTTCTACTTCTTTGACTATAGTTCTGATTCAAAAGAAACTTGAAACTTAGTTTCTATGAATCATAAGCATAATCAGAAAAACCACAGTAAAAACAGTAATCACAGAGAAAAAGAGTTATATATTCTTTTGTAACTGTCCATTCAATACTTCAGCAAGTGTCTTATGAATGGCTAAAATATACTGGTTACCTAGTAAGACGCTAAAGATACAATATGCATAATGTACTCTCCCTGTACTACTAGAGTGCACTGTTGAATGCAGTTTAACAATGCACTTATCCACAGAACAATCCCCTAACTCTGGCACAGGAAGAGATGTGAGAAAACTGGATCTTGAAGAAAGATCAGAGACAATTTTCCTTCCAGGAATGAATGAGTTAGTGTGAGAACATTAAAAATATCAGACAAATAGAACATTAGACAAAAATATAAAGAACGTGCTTGAAGGCGTCAAGCTAATACATGAGGTCACGATCCAATAAAAAAAGGAACCTCAAATTACAAGTAAGCCTGCCATCTGAAATCACTTTTCCCAACTCCATTGACCCATGCACTAAAGACAAGGAAGAGAGATAAGGAGGCTGAACAGAGTTCAACAGCTTCCTGGGTGCAGAGAAAACAAAGCAGAGCTAAGGGGTTCCAACGAGGGGGATCCTAGTAAGAGCCTTGGGCTATGTTGAGACTAGAAAGAATTGTGTATTTGGAGTACCAAGCAAACAATGCAGTGTCTTTTGAAGGAACTAAGTCATCTCTGAATGATCTTTATTGCTGACTGAATTAAAGTAATGGCCACCTGCTAGAAAAAAAAATGTTTTTTTTCTTTAGGAAAATAACACCATCCTAGGCCTCCAATTCCCTCTACAGTGTTCGTCACTCAATCAAAAGTGCCCAGGCTCCCCACAAGACTCTGTGATTAAAATCTGAAAGACAACAGAAATGACTCATTGAGGATCCACATAATGGAATTATCACACAGGCTTTTAAAATAACTGTGCCTTATATATTCACGAAAGTAAAGATTACGAATTTCAGCAAAGGATTAGAAATATAAAACTAAAACACAGTAACTGAAATTAAGAACTCAACGAATGATTTTAGCAGCAGATTTGATAACTGAAGTGAGATGCTAGCACACTGGAAGATAGGTCAGAAAAAAACATCCAGAATGAAGCCAATACAGATGACAATGTAGGAGACACAGGGGGAAGTAATTTTTAAAGATTCAGATGGAATCTCAGAGAAGAATGAGACAGAATTAATATGTGGATTAAAAACCCAAAAATTCAGGAGGTGTCAATGACCTCAAACAGCATAAATGCAAAATAGATTGGGGGGGTGGGGCAGTGGAAGGAGAAGAGAAATAAAAACCAAAAACATCCATACCTAGGCAGCTTCTAATAAAACTGCTGAAAAACCAAAATAACTTTTAAAGACCACAAAGGCAAGGGTGAGACATTTGAACAGGGAAAATAAGAGTGATACTGGACTCCTTGAAGAAACTTTAAAACCGGGAAGAAATTGGTTATCTTTATAGTGCTGGAATTAAGTAACTTCAAAAATCCCAGAGCCAGCAGAAGATCCTGGAAAAAAGGACTCAAAATAAAGATGTATTCACACAAAGATAAACTGGCCAAATCTGTCATTAAAGGATGTTCTTCAAGTAGAATGAAAGTGATGCCAAATGAGAGACACCAAAGGTGCAGGGGAGAAAGAAGAACTATAGGCAGACCTCAGAGATACTACAGGTTCAGTTCCAGACCACCACAGTAAAGCAATGAAAGAAAGTAACTTTTGGAACTTTTTTAATCTCCCAGTGCATATAAAAGTTTTGTTTACACTGTACTGTAAGTAGTCTATGATAAAGTGTGCAACAGCATCATGTCTGAAAACCACATACAAGCCTTAACAACCAAACACTTTACTGCTAAAATATGTAACTATCACTTGAGCCTTCATGATCATTTTGTAATAGTAACCTTAAAGATCACTGATCACAGATCACCACAGCAAATATAGTAATAATGCAAAAGTCTGAAATACTGTGAGAATTACCAAAATATGACACAGAGACATGAAGTAAGCAAATGCTGTTGAAAAAAATGGTACTGACAGACTTGCTTGACTCAGGGTTGCCACAAACCTTCAATTTCTAAGAAATGTAGTATCTGCAAAGCACGATAAAGCAAAATGCAATAAAATGAGGTATGCTTGTAAATTAAGTGACTACTGGCCGGAAAGCACTATAGTGGACAATAAAAACAACTTGTGGAGTTCAAATATGCAAAGAATTAAAATGCAGGAGCATCTAAGTCAGGATGTCTATTAATTTAGTCCAGGATACATGCTGTCTTACAATACTATCAGTGACTAAATACTCCTTTTAAAGTATACTGATTCTACTAAAAATCATGTCCTATAAATCACTCAGGATTTTTAAAGGCTATATTAAGAACTAGAAGAACAAATGTAAGACAAATAAGGATGTAAGTGACAACAACAAAGAAAAGTGGAATAAGTGGTAGAGCTGCAGAAACGGTACAGATCATAGAAGAAGCACTTTCAGAACAGCGACTGTTAGTACCAATAACTACCACCCTTCAGGTAAATTACAGGCAATAATTGCTGACAATTAGTCAAAATAGAAAAAAAAAAAAATGCAAGTTATGGGAAACAGGGTAGAAAAGGGAGAAAGCCAAATTTATACTAATTATAGATAGAAAATACAATAAACAATCTTTAAAAAAGACAAGATTATCTACAGTAACACATGCATTTAGTTAGATGACAATATTGTTAACAATGAAGCACGATAATCTTACTTTTGTAGAGCCATCTCCTTCTGCTGGTAGAGTTCATTTAGAATCTCTACTTTCTGCCTTAGTGTTTTGCATTCATCTTCCAGCACAGTTTTGGCAGACTGAAGTGAGCTGCGATCTTCTTCTAATTTCTTTATTTGGTCTACAGGGGATAAAACAGTTTAGTGTGTGTGCACAAGAACTGGAGAACTCGTTGAGGGGGGCAGTATTAAAGGGGGTGAAAAACATGGAAAGAGGAAGTCATTCTTTATTTTTCCAACAGCAATTTCTTTTTAAGAAACAACCTACCTTCCAGGTTACATTTAGTGGACATGGAGGCTCTGAGTTTACATTGTAAAAGTTTTAGATCCTCTTCAACTACTGATATTGCAGTTTGTGTCTAAAAATTGAAGAAGAGAAAAATATTCCTAAAAGTAAGGATTCTTGATAGTAAATAGTCTTATATTTACTATTCTTAATAACAAATATTCTAATTCTAAATATTCTTAATAGTAAGAATATTATTATCACAGGCACTTATAGTGGTGGTGGTTTAGTCGCTTAGTCATGTCTGACTCTTGCGACCCCATGGACTGCAACCCGCCAGGTTCCTCTGTCCGTGGGATTTCTGAGGCAAGAATACTGGAGTGGGTTGCCATTTCTTTCTCCAGGGGATTACCGTACTCTATAAAAGGATTATACCCGAGAAACGTCCATCATCTGCTTAATCTGATTTTTCACCTTCTCACTCCGGTCACCTAAAAACAAACAAAAGGATTTCATTGTTCTTTCCTTCCTTACTGTTTAACTCTATGTCCTTGATTTTGCCCAAACAATTACCATGTTCAAACATTCAAAGAAAAAACAAACTAACCAAAATTAACATTCAAACAAAAAACAAACTAACCAAACCAAACTAGCCTAACTGATTAGGCTATTTGACTTCCAAGAGATCTGCAAAGTTAGATTGAAAAAATTAATGAATTCCCAGTCGGTACAGTAAAAACATCCATGCAGTTCTTGGGCAAGAAGGGGTACGTGAAATATAGCTTTTCTTCTTTCTTGGACCTACCTTCCCCCAGTCAAATATCTTATTTAGAAAGACTCACTCCTCTTCTCTCCCCTTGAACCTGCTACCAGATGTAGTTTAAAACACTCCCAACATGGGCAACATTCAACATGGGATTCAGTGTCTAGAAATACCTCCCTCATCAGTAAACACTATGGCCCTTTAGCTTCCGCTCTCATTGCTTAGTTAGTTTACAGCTCCCTCCAGCTCAGTACTTTTAAAATTGGTTGCGGCTGTAAAGCCACAGAGCTACAGATATAGTACACATGAAGCTGAGAAACAAGTTTTTCCTACTGAAGAGTGTTCAGGATGCAGAAGAGTGAGACAGGACTGATGCTGCTCTGGCGCCAGTGCACACATCCAGCTCTCAATGGAATGGAAAAGCCATGTCAGTGTTTACTGCATGCCTAGCTGTACTACAACCCAGCACCCCACCTCTGCCCAGTGCACAAAGACCTGTAGTCCCTCAGTGTCCACAGGAGACTGGCTCCAGGACTTCCTTCCCTACACCTTCCACCACAGGAAACCAAAACCTATGGATGCTCAAGTACTTTATATAAAATAGCACAACATTTGAACATAACCTACACAGACCCTCCCACATATTTCACCTCTAGATTACTTATAATATCTTATACAATGTAAATGCTAAGTAAACAGGTGCTGGCATGAAGCAAATTGAAACTTTGCTTTTTGGAACTTGATGGACTTTTTCTCCTCCCAATATTTTCAAAATGCAGTTCGCTAAATCTGCATATGCAAACCCACAGATTTGGAGGGCTGACTGTACAAATTCAGTGACAGGCATCTACAGCTGTAACCCTTAATAGGAAATTCAGTCCGCTGAAAAAAGCATCAGTGTACTTAAGGCAGAAAGAGGTCCAACCTCCCAGAAACCAATCATACCTCCCACTTCTCCATTTGCTAATTCATCTGATTCATTTCCTCCTTTATTTTGATCCTCAGATTCAGATTCACAATCTAACCGATTCAACTGTGTAATGCAATTAGTCAAAGCCTAGAAAAGAAGCAAAAGATATTTATTAGAAACAGCCTCTCAATTTCAACTGCACAGATTTCATGAGAATTTGTGAGAATTAAGCATATATTCAAGAAAATGAACTCACGTTAATATTATCATCTTTGTGAGTGAGAGCTACTTCTAGATCTTTCTGAGACTTCTCAAATGATCTGATTTGCTCAATGAGCTCAGCATGTGATTTACTCCAGTCTTTGATTTCTTGCTGCAACTGAAAAGTTAAAATACATGAATTTCGAAACATTATGGCTTTTGCAGAGGAGGCAGCAAGGCCACATGAAGGAGACAGGGAAGCAGGGAGCTGTGCTTCTCTCTGGCTTGTCACTATGGGCTACGGCTTTGGTAAACAGAGAGGAGAGAGTGGCTCCAACATTCAGAACTGCAGTGAGAACCTAAGAGCTGTCAGGACATTGGTCTAGTGTACTGTATCCTGCAGAAAGCTGCCGCCAGTTCAAGTAACTCACTTCCAGTAGGAAGAGAAGGGCACATATCTCACTGCCTACCAAGTCCAGATTCCACATCATGTAACCTTCTCTTGGTCAGAGAGGCAGTAACTCCTCAAAAGAGGGTAATAAATACCTAATTCTTTGGTCTAAGAAGCAAATCCATCGCCCCCTTCAGGCTACTCAAGTTAGTAACTGGTTGGTGTTGGATGAGACAAAGACTAAACATTCTGATAGCTACAGGGAATTGTATAAAACAGAAAACCCAGAACAGATGGAGAATGTATACATGCACTCAATCTGGGGGCACAGTTTATACTTTGCATACCTAAAAATAGAATTCTGCATACATACTTCATTTTCTTAAAAACATATCCAAGAGGTAATGATACTTGCTTTTCTAGTTTAATCTATGATGCTAACTTTCCTTTACCTGCTCTTTCTTCTTCTTAAGTCTAGCATTTTCTTCTTGAACCCGATGGCATTCAGACTTCACTTTTTCTTCACTAAGTTTAGCTTCATTAAGGGCAATTTGAACCTAATGAAAAACACTGCTATTAGTGCAGTAATTCCAATGAAAAGCACAAAAAAAGTTACACTTTCCCAATTAATTCATATGGTTTTGGTTTTTTGCATTTCCTAGCACACATCAACGTTTGCTCCTCAAAATACTAAGATATCATATTACTATCTTGCAGGAATTGTAGAGCTTTACCTCTGAAAATTCTGAAGCATTCACTGAGATAACATCCTTTAACTTCTCTATAGATCTCTTATTTTCTGATATCTGCAGTGGGGAAAAAAGGGCACAAAAATGTTTTAGGACTGCAGTAGAAACACTGGGATATAAGATAAAAGGAAGAAACATCAACAAAACACATCCCAGTGCTATCCCCTATGTACTGAGTAAAAGCAGAGGATCCAATTTTGGCCTACGAGAAAAGTCAAGAATGTAGAAACACGAGGAAAGAAAATACTGAAGATATAAACATTTCATACCATTCACAACTTTTCTAGTTATGACATAATGTGGTACATGATGAGATTAAAAAAGTTAAAGCAAAGCAAAAAAAAAAAAAAAAAAAAAAAAAAAAACAATTAAACCAGTTCAAATCAATGAATTTTCCTAGTGGTCAAGAAAAAAATCCCAAAGTCACTTAAAACTTTTCTTGCTAAACTAAAAATGACTGCACTTGAGGAAGAAGAGCCAAATCTCAGAAACAGAATTCCAAAATTTAGAAAGATATTCTGCCTTGTCAAGGAGATGGAGCCTAACTCTTCACGCTTTAACTGTGGGTTGTGCACAGTAACTTTCTTCGAAAGAGTATACTATGCAAAGGATGGAGAAAGGGTTAATTTCATAGCAGAGAAACCTGTCAAATACTACCTCAGTCGGGTGATCAAGGTTAACTGGGTGTGCAATATATGGGAACATTCTCTACTATTTTTGCATCTTGTATGTAATTCGAAAACTGTTCAAGCGTTTATAAAGTTTATTTTTAGAAACAAAACATGCAAAAATAAATCAAAACAAAGTACCAAGACCACACAAAGGGGCAACTATTTCTTTGTTGCTCTACATGTTTCAAAGGGCAGGGCCAAGCAACGTGAAAATTACTCAGGGCAAAGGACAAAAAGTGTTTTCTAGGCCCATAAAAATAGTAACTTGGGGTATTAGCAGTTAAAATCCCACAAAAATGCAGAGAAGTAAGTTCCACTTCACTGACTTTCAATATGACTCTAGTTACAGCACAGGAAAATGCAGAGTTCATCTCATCCAACCTACAAAATAGTTCAAAAGCCAAATTATAGCAACACTTAACAGCAAAACTCTTACCAAGTCCTGATTCTTGGCATTCTGTTCTCTCTCAGACTCTAACATAGCACGTAAACTTTTAGCTGTGTCTCCCAGAATTTCATTAGTTTCTTCAAGATTCTTGATTTTATCCTACAAAAATATGGATTAAAAACCATTCATTATTTTTCTTTTGTTTTTAGAATGTAATCTCAAAAAGAAGAGATTTTTACCTTAAATTTACTTGCTTCATCAGAGAGAATCATGTTTTGTTTCTTGGTTTCTTGAACATGTTTCTTTGATTCCTTGATCTATATAAAATAAAGCATTCAAACTTTAGAAACATAAATTATAGTGTTATCAAAACTTATCTCCAAATAGGAGATCCCTGAGAGAAGAAACCAGTAAGACATGTATGATGACTGCTTCATATTTGAAGAGTCTGTAGGAGATAATGAAACTTAAAAATATGATTTAAAAACACAAATAACTGAACTATAAGACAGGAGGGAATAACTCAAGACAGAACCACAGTGGGGGAGAGGAAATGAAAGAATAATACCTTCTGCTCATAACTTGACAATTTTTGTACAAGTTCTGCATTTTCTTTCATGATATTCTTCAACTTCTCAGAAATTTGCTGTTCAGTGACTAAAAAGAGTGGGAAATCCATAAAATTATCATGATCACTAAAAACTGAATTACTCAATGTATTAGCAGCAAAGACATGTTATCTGGCACTTTGAGGAAAATGAACTTAGCATAACTACTATGCTTTTAAAAAGAAATCTGTGTTTAATAGCAATAAGGGTATAAACATATTCTTAAAATTTAAGAAAAATATAATAACCCTTATTTCAATGAGATTCCACTTCAAATTTATTTCAAAGAT
The DNA here is from genome assembly GCA_024291935.2 of Okapia johnstoni. Taxonomy (NCBI): domain Eukaryota; kingdom Metazoa; phylum Chordata; class Mammalia; order Artiodactyla; family Giraffidae; genus Okapia; species Okapia johnstoni. The sequence continues at coordinate 51,222,173 of CM044322.1, forward strand.
AATATAGTAAAATGTTTTAGCTCAGTATCTTTCCCCTTCGTGAACATCTTTCTTCTCAGAAAATGTGATCACTTCAAATATATTTCATTTGAAAATAGAAACAGAACATGCAAGCATACTGACTTATATCTCTACTTCTCAAATTATCTACTTAAATATTTACTGTATTGAATAAATCATTAGCACAGGAACATGTTCACAGGTAATAAATTGCATTACATCAACATCCAAAGTCAGTCTGCTCAAACTGAATCTTCTCCCTATACTCACAATTTGTTCCACCTCATCTCCTCTCACCTACTAGCATCACCATCTACTCTGTCATCTAAGCATACAACCTGGGATTAGTAAAATGTTCAGGAATTAATCAGAGATCAGATGTCACCATTTCTACTTTTAGCTTACATAAAACTCAGATCAAATATCAGTACTGAGGGTATAGCACAAATAACAAAATAAGCCTGAATATTTACCTTGATATACTCTACTCTTAACCTAAAAGGGAAAGAAATAAGCTTGATGTCAAGACATATTACTAATAGAATTATTATAGTTCTTAACACAACAGTCAAATCATAACCAAATGAAAATTTAACAATGGTTTGATTAAGCATAAGGATCCACAGGATTAAAAAATAGGAAAAGGCTAAAAAAAAAATTTCAAATGTAATTGGTAGTGATACTTCATAATAGTTCCTGATGGATAAATGCACTAAAGTAAATACCTTATTTTTGCAACGAAAGATATATTCAAGTATCCTTTAAATGAGCACCAATCTTAGTAAATGAGCACTTAAGTTCCATAATGGAAAGGGATTATTAGATATTTGAAAACTGCTAAGAGAGCAGATCTTAAAAGTTCCCATCCCAAGGAGGGAAAACATCTTGTAACTATCTATGTATTGGTGACAGACTGTCAACTAGACTTTTGGCAATCATTTTGCAATATATACAAATATCAAATCATTATTTTACACACTTGAAACTAATATAATATTGTCACTTATATCTTAATTTAAAAAAAGTGAAAAGGAGTAACATTTTCCTGTTAAATACACTAATGCTTCATTTACCCAAAACCATTTATTTGACAGCCCCAAATAGCCAGAACGAGATCTAGAAACAAAGATAACTGAAAAAGACTCTGAGGAAACAAATTAAAGGCATAATCAGGGAACTAAGATATGCTTCTTCCACCAGAAAACATCTTAGAAATCCTAATCAAAGTTAGCTACTGGGTGAATTTAGAAATCGAATAAATTAGACCATCTGATTTTCTCAACTTTCTAAAAATGGAGGTCATAAATCTAAAAGGGAAAAGACTGCTGAGGGAAAAGTCGGATAAGACTTAGCAACTAAACAACAACAAAAGGAAAATACACAAGCAACAAGAGAAATAACAGACAGTATCTTCTAAATTATCCCCTAGTATCAGCACTGAATTACAGAATGAAATCCAAGCAGTACTCAATTTTTTAAAAAGTGTTTCTGAATGTCTCTGTAAACTATTCCCTTTGTCAAATGTCATAAATGGTGATGAGATGCTCAGATCAGTTCACAAATCATCCACGATATCTCAGTATTATAGTATCTAACACCATTTTTAATGATGCTCTCCACAAGAAACTACATTCAGTTTCAACACAGAAATTAATGACAATTTCTCTAATGTCACAGCCTTGCTAATGAGAAAGTAAGCTTCCTTTATCCTCCTCTCACCCCAATCAACAGGTAGGAAAAAGCAGGAAGAAGCAAGAAGCAGGCAATGAGAGTACGGAACAAGATCCCAAATGTTGAGACTGTGGGGCAGCAGTTAGCACATAAAGCCTACATAACCTTGTGTCAGAGGTTTTGAGATGGGAGAATCAAGACGAAAATAGAAAATGTTTTCGCTGTCTGTTCTATCTTTTTTCCTTGTAGCTGAGGAAAAGCCCCATGAGATTTAAGGGGTCTTCACAACAATCCAGGCAAAAGACCTTTGTTTTTAAATCATTTTACAATCACTTGTGCAAGGAGAGAAAGCTTATTAACAATGATATGTCTGAGAGAATTAGGAAATCAGAAGACTCAATTTTAGAAAGATATGCATGCATCAAATGCTTCTGGCCACTTTAACTGCTAAGCTTCAACTGAAACCTTTTCATCTGCAAAGCTCATTTATACAGAATACCTTTTCCCCCAATTACATTAGAAGACCACGAAGCAGAATTATTAAGTATGTATCTGTACGAGAATACATACATCTAGAAGCATAAAAGACAAATTACGCACAGAAAAGGGCTCTAAGGAATAAAAATTTTAATGATGTCTTTGGACACTATGTAATCTGTATTTCCAAATAAAAAGATGTCTTCTGAACACAACAGCATATGCTCAAATTAGAAAATATGTGAAACATATATGGAAGGAAAAAGACTGAAAAATTATTTTTGATATATATTTTTACCATTTGCAGCATTTCTTCTGTGTGTATATATGTCTTCACATAATAAACAATTTATCTACACTTTAAAGTCTTGGTTGTGGCTTTCTTCCACTTACCATTAAATTGTGAGCATTTTCTGTGCCCCAGTGTCTTTGAAATATATAAATTTTAAGAGCTGCCTAATATCTCATTATATGGATGTACAATAATTTAACAACCTGCCCCCACAACAGATCACTTAGGTTGTCAAGTTTTCACTCTAATTAATATGGTTCCATTTTTAACACTCTGTATATCTTTTAATTTATGACTCATTATTTCTTTAGATTACTTGCATACTATACAAAAGGACATGAACATTTTTAAGCCTTCTGATTTATAAACTAAAGTTTCCCCACTGAGATTAACACATGTCATCTTGTTCACCTAAGTCTTTACCAACAAAGGTTACACTGAATTATTTTATAATGTTAGCTTGGATTATAAGCATTTGAGTTCAAGTTAGTAATTAAAAGAAAAGCAAATGGGCCAGTGATATTCCTGTTTAAATGAGTCTAAAGGTATAAATTAATTTACTCACAGCAAGGACAGTTCTCCAGAAGAAAATGGCAAATGAAACAATTCCTAAGGAGGCAGTGATAAGTACAGGCTTCCATGGCAGTCCATAAAAATCAGGCCCAGGCTGGACATCATCAGGCAATGTAGCAAGGAGCTGGAAGAGAAACATTAGAAATAGTGGGAAACCTGAAAGAAATTTACAATAAAGCATCACAGAGACTTATCCACAGAAATCTAATTCAATCTCCATTAGACAGCGATCCCCTGAACGTTCTTCGGTATTTCCACTGCTTAAATAAAAAGAAGACACTGGCAGCTTCCTCTTTCCTGTTTGGCTTGAAGTCTTTTTGAACATTATAAATCTCAATTTCTTTATGTGCAGCATATATTTCCATTTTGCAACAGTCTCCAAAACACCATTTTGTGCAACACACGGCTAGAATCCCTCTGGATCACGCTTTTTCTCTTAGTTGATTTGTATGATTTGAGAAGCCACATTAAAAAAAAAAACTGAAACATTACTATAGAAGCTTTTAATAAAACCAGAGTGATAATGAACACCACAAACAATTAGCTTTTCCTCTGAGATCTGAAGTCTTAACTGTTTTCTACTTACATAAAGACAAACAATGAGAAACTTCAGACAGTTCCCGATAACTGGTCTAGATCGACCTCTCTGAATTTTAACTGGTTCGTAGAAACTCTGTTTTATTACAAACAGGGAATTACACTCCTCTCCACTTCTACACTATTTTCTGTTGTACTGACCCCATTCCCCAACGGTGTCATGGGTCAAGTGAAAAGAACCCGCAGGGCCGTGATGCTCGCTTATTTTGACCGTGACTGTACACTCGAAAGCAACACACTGCCTGCCACATCATAAGCACTCAATTTAAAAAAATGAAAACGCCACAGAACCTTCTCAAATACACTTCCACTATCTTTTCTTAAACAGCACCGGAACGTCCTGCCCGCCTCCGGCCCGACACACACTTTATTTCTCCTCCGCCCGGTCAGGGCACCCACTCCGCTCACAACTCGTCCACCCGCCTGCCAGAGCTGGGGGTGAAGGTCGTCACCTCCAGAAGCCTGGCTATCAGGGCTGCGTAGAGCACCGACAGGGGTCCCAGAAGCTCCGGGTCCCCCGGGGAAGAGGTGACAGAAGGCACAGTGGCAGGTACTGAGTCCATCGTGACGGGACAGCGGAGAGCAGCCGACGCTTCCCTGTGGGACGGCACCAGAACTCCTCTCTATCACCGCTTCCTCCTTCGGAAAAGACCCGTCTCAGGGGGCGGAAACTCAGACTGAACTTCGCCTTCCTCGGCCGCTGGCACTTTTGCCCCGCGCCTCCTGGAAAACACGTCATAACACACGGCCCCTGGCGGAAGTACCGATGCCTACTGGGGCCGGGCCCGCGAGGGGCGGGGCCACAGCCGAAGAAACCAACGGTCGAGCGGGGCGGGGGGAGAAAAGCAAAGACACCGAGTAACAGGAGGGGGAGACGGAACGGCTCAGCAACTGGGAGAGAAAGCGCGATGCCCTGGGCCGGAGAGTTTCGAGGACAGTCAGTGGAGGCTGGGGGAAAGGAGAAAGGTGGCCAACTCTCGCCTGCCCAGAGCTGGACCCTTTTATCTCCAGGTGCTGAGACGCCGGCTGCTCCCGGTCCCTCTGATGGACCATCTTCTGCCTCGGCTGCGACGCAGGGCCAGGTTCGTTCCCGGCCTTCTGCGGTCTCCGGCTTCCTTTTTCCCTTCAGGCTTCCTAATGTTCCTACTGCCCCCACGTTCTCGCTGATGCCCCTCTAAGTATAATTCTAGGGAATCTTGTCATTTCTACACTTATGTCAGTGGGGTCAGTTCTGAGTCCCACATTTTACGGTTTTAGGGTTTGTGGAAATGGACAAGAAACAGTCTGGAAATCGCGTTCTAAGGGTTGAAAGTAATAAAATATTTAACCCTGGTGGGTGGAGGGGCTGACGTTTTTAGATGTTTAAAGGTATGTATGCTTATGAGTTGAATATAAAGTCAATTCAGAAGAACAATTAAGCAGGGAAACCTAGAAATAGAAGAGGGGGGAGTAGTGGGCTAAGGCATGCTCCATAATTAAAAAAGTATGGTACTTGCCCAAGAATACATACAGACAGACCATGGTACAGGATAGAAGAGTCTAGAAACAGACCCAACTACATTGGCAATTTAGGGTACAGTAAGAGTCAACTGTGAGAAAAAGACTTCAACAAGTGGCGTTGACATAACTAGATAACCAAATGGAAAATAATAAAAATGGGATTTTTTTTCCCTCACTGTCCACAAGGATAAATTCCAACTAGGTCAGAAACCTGAATGTAAAATTGAGAACAAGTACTAGAAAAAATATGCATGAATTTCTTGATTATTCAGTTCAGTTCAGTCACTCAGTCCTATCTGACTCTTTGCAATCCCATGAACTGCAGCTTGCCAGCCCTCCCTGTCCATCACCAACTCCCAGAGCTTACTCAAACTCATGTCTATAGAGTCGGTGATGCCATCCAATCATCTCATCCTCTATCGTCCCCTTCTCTGCCCGCCTTCCATCTTTCCCAGTATCAGGGTCTTTTCAAATGAGTCAGTTCTTCGCATAGGTGGTCAAAGTATTGGAGCTTCAGCTTAAGCATCAGTCTTTCCAATGAATATTCAGGACTGATTTCCTTTAGCATAGACAGGTTTGATCTCCTCACAGTCCAAAGGACTCTCAAGAGTCTTCTCCAACACCACAGTTCAAAAGCATCAATTCTTCCCCGCTCAGCTTTCTTTATAGTCCAATTCTCACATCCATCCATAACTACTGGAAAAACCACAGCCTTGACTAGACGGACTTTTGTTGGAAAGTAATGTCTCTGCTTTTTAATATGCTGTCTAGGTCGGTCATAACTTTTCTTCCAAGAAGCAGTTCAGTTCAATTCAGTTGCTCAGTCGTGTCCGACTCTTTGCGACCCCATGAACCGCAGCATGCCAGGCCTCCCTGTCCATCACCAACTCCCAGAATTTACCCAAACTCATGTCCATTGAGTCGGTGATGCCATCTAACCATTTCATCCTCTGTCGTCCCCTTCTCCTCCTGCCTTCTCCTCCTTCCTTCAATCTTTCCCATCATCAGGGTCTTTTCAAATGAGTCAGCTCTTTGCATCAGGTGGCCAAAATATTGGAGTTTACTCTTCAACATCACTCCTTCCAATGAACACCCAGGACTGATTTCCTTTAGGATAGACTGGTTATATCTCCTTGCAGTCCAAGGGACTCTCAAGAGTCTTCTCCAACACCACAGTTCAAAAGCATCAATTCTTATGCGCTCAGCTTTCTTTATAGTCCAACTCTCACATCCATACATGACTACTGGAAAAACCATAGCCTTGACTAGATGGACCTTTGTTGACAAAGTAATGTCTCTGCTTTTAAATATGCTGTCTAGGTTGGTCGTCACTTTCCTTCCAAGGAGTAAGCGTCTTTTAATTTCATGGCTTCAGTCACCATCTGCAGTGATTCTGGAGCCCAAAAAAATAAAGTCTGTCACTGTTTCCCCATCTATTTGCCATGAAGCAATGGGACCAGATCCCATGATCTTAGTTTTCTCAATGTTGAGCTTTAAGCCAACTTTTTCACTCTCCTCTTTCACTTTCATCAAGAGGCTCTTTAGTTCTTCTTTGCTTTCTGGCATAAGGGTGATGTCATCTGCATATCTAAGGTTATTGATATTTCTCCTGGCAATCTTGATTCCAGCTTGTGCTTCATCCAGCCCAGCGTTTCTCATGATGTACTCTGCATATAAGTTAAATAAGCAGGGTGACAATATACAGCCCTGACTTACTCCTTTTCCTATTTGGAACCAGTCTGTTGTTCCATGTCCAGTTCTAACTGTTGCTTCCTGACCTGCATACAGGTTTCTCAAGAGACAGGTCAGATGGTCTGGTATTCCCATCTCTTTCAGAATTTTCCACAGTTTATTGTGATCCACACAGTCAAAGGCTTTGGCATAGTCAATAAAGCAGAAATAGATGTTTTTCTGGAACTCTCTTGCTTTTTCGATGATCCAGCGGATATTGGCAATTTGATCTCTGGTTCCTCTGCCTTTTGTAAAAACAGCTTGAACATCTGGAATTTCACGGTTCACATACTGGTGAAGCCTGGCTTGGAGAATTTTGAGCATTACTCTACTAGCGCGTGAGACGAGTGCAATTGTGTGGTAGTTTGAGTATTCTTTGGCATTGCCTTTCTTTGGGACTGGAATGAAAACTGATCTTTTCCAGTCCTGTGGCCACGGCTGAGTGAGTTTTCCAAATTTGCTGGCATATTGAGTGCAGCACTTTCACAGCATCATCTTTCAGGATTTGAAATACCTCAGCTGGAATTCCATCACCTCCATTAGCTTTGTTCGTAGTGATGCTTCCTAAGGCCCACTTGACTTCGCATTCCAGGATGTCTGGCTCTAGGTAAGTGATCACACCTTCATGATTATCTGGGTCATGAAGATCTTTTTTGTATAGTTTTTCTGTGTATTATTGCCACCTCTTCTTAATATCTTCTGCTTCTGTTAGGTCCATACCATTTCTCTCCTTTAGTGTGCCCATCTTTGCATGAAATGTTCCCTTGGTATCTCTCATTTTCTTGAAGAGATCTCTAGTCTTTCCCATTCTATTGTTTTCCTCTATTTCTTCGCATTGATCACTGAGGAAGGCTTTCTTATCTCTCCTTGCTATTCTTTGGAACTATGCATTCAAACGGAGTATATCTTTCCTTTTCTCCTTTGCCTTTCGCTTCTCTTTCTTTTCACAGCTATTTGTAAAGCCTTCTCATACAACCATTTTGCCTTTTTGTGTTTCTTTTTCTTGGCGATGGTCTTGATCCCTGCCTCCTGTACAATGTCATGAACCTCTGTCCATAGTTCTTCAGGCACTCTGTCTATCAGATCTAGTCCCTTGAATCTATTTCTCACTTCCACTGTATAATTGTAAGGGATTTGATTTAGGTCATATCTGAATGGTCTAGTGGTTTTCCCTACTGTCTTCAATTTAAGGCTGAATTTGGCAATAAGGAGTTCATGACCTGAGCCACACTCAGCTCCTGGTCTTGGTTTTGCTGACTGTATAGAGCTTCTCCATCTTTGGCTGCAAAGAATATAATCAATCTGATTTCGGTATTGACCATCTGGTGATGTCCATGTGTAGAGTCTTCTCTTGTGTTGTTGGAAGAGGGTGTTTGCTATGACCAGTGAATTCTCTTGGCAAAACTCTATTAGCCTTTGCACTGCTTCATTCTGTACTCCAAAGCCAAATTTGCCAGTTACTGCGGTTTTTCTTGACTTCCTACTTTTGCACTCCTGTCCCGTATAATGAAAAGGACATCTTTTTTGGGTGTTAGTTATAGAAGGTCTTATAGGTCTTCATAGAACTGTTCAACTTCAGCTTCTTCATTACTGGTCGGGGCATAGACTTGGATTACTGTGATACTGAATGGCTTGCCATGGAAACAAACAGAGATCATTCTGTCATTTTTAAGATTGTATCCAAGCACTTCATTCAGACTCTTTTGTTGACTATGATGGCTACTCTATTTCTTCTAAGGGATTCTTCCCCACAGTGGTAGATATAATGGTCATCTGAGTTAAATTCACCCATTCCAGTCCATTTTAGTTTGTTCATTCCTAAAATTTTGATGTTCACTCTTGCCATCTATTTGACCATTTCCAATTTTCCTTGGATCGTGGACCTAACATTCCAGGTTCCTGTGCAATACTGCTCTTTACAGCATCGGACTTTACTTCCATCATCAGTCACATCCACAACTGGGTGTTATTGCTTTGGCTCTGTCTCTTCATTCTTTATGGAGTTATTTCTCCACTGATCTCCAGTAGCATATCGGGCACCTACCAACCTGGGGAGTTCCTCTTTCAGTGTCCTATCTTTTTGACTTTTCATACTGTTCATACTTGGGGTTCCCAAGGCAAGAATACTGAAGTGGTTTGCCATTCCCTTCTCCAGTGCACCACATTTTGTCAGAACTCTCCACCAATGACCCGTCCATCTTGGGTGGCCCTACAGAGCATGGCTCATAGTTTCATTGAGTTAGACAAGGCTGCGGTACATGTGATCAGATTGGTTAGTTTTCTTGATTACTAGGAGTGAGGAAAACCTTCCTAATTATGTCTCAAGATCCAAAGAAAAAGATTTGTAAACTTGATTACTTAGAAATTAAAAAAAAAAAAACATTGTCCAGCCCTTGCACTAAAATAAGCAAAGTTTGACAGTGAAAACCTGAGGAAAAAAATTTGAAATTTATTACAAAGGGTTAATATTCCTCAAGAATAAAGAACTTTACAAATAGAGAAGTTGGCCAGCAAGCCTACAGAAAAATGAGCAGAAAAAAATGAAGATAGTCCTCAGGAAAGAAGCAGGAAGAGCTCACAGACATAGGGAAACATGCTCTGTCTCACTCATAATAAAAGAAGTACAAATTAAACCTATATTGAGATACCATTTCTCACTTCTATTGGCAAGATCCAAACATCTAACAACATACTCTTTTAGCGAGAGAATGCAGAGGAAATGGGCACTCTCATACATTACTGATCATTATACAAAATGATACAAACCCCTATGAACAAGAATATAGCAACATCTCCCCAAATTACCTGTGTAATAACCTCTGACACAACAATCCCACTTCTAAAGATCTGTCTCAAAGATGTTAGAACTAGAATAACAACTGCTAGAGAGATATCTGCACAAAGCCTTGTTACAATAACACAAGACTGGAAATAACCAAACTGTCCAATGACAGAACTGTTGAATACATTAAAATATACAGCTGACCACTGAACAACACAGAGGTTAGGGGTGCAGTCAAAAATCCCCACATATTTTACAGTTAGTGGGCTCTCCTTAGGCAAGAGGCCTCCTGCCTCAGAGGATTCAACCAACTGTAGATTGTGTAGCACTGTAGTATGCATTTAATGGAAACAAACAAAAATGTATAAGTAAGGATCCAAGCAATTCAAACTTGGATTGTTCAATGGTCAACTGTAGTATGAAACTGGAAAAAAGAAATAATTCTATATACTGCTAGGGTTTGAAATCATATATATATATACATATATACATATATATATGTGCATATATATATATATATATACACGAGAGAAGAATTTTACAGCTTTTAGGTAAAACTGACATGCAGTAAACTACACTTATTTAAAGCACACAATCTGATAAGCTATGACAGATGAATACATCTGTGAAAACATCACATTCAAGATAATGAACATACCCTTCACCTCCAAAAGTCTCATCATCCCCTTGGTAATCCCACTTCCTGCCACTTGTCACTTCTCCTTGCCCCCAAGCAGAATTTCTGTCCTAATTGATTAGTCTGCATTTCCTAATGTTTTATATATATGGAATAATTCACTATGTATTCTATTTTCTCTGGCTTCTCTCACTCAATATAACTTGAGATTCATCTGTGTTGCTGCATAGATCAATAAGTCATTACTATTTTACTGCTGAGTAGCATTTCATTGTATGGATAAACCACAATTCATTTACTTACTAACCAGCTGATGGACATTTTTTTCTCTCCACGTTTTGACTTTTGCAAACTGAGCTGCTACAAACCTTGATATACAAGGCCTTCTATGGATGTATAATCTGTGCTTGGTAGAAGAATGGCTAGATCATTTGACAGATGTATGCCTACCTTTCTAAGAAACTGACCAACTATTTTCCAAGGTGGTGGTACCATTTTATATTCCCATGTGCAGTGTATGGTATTTCCAGTCCCTCCACATCTTCTCCAACACTTGGTCTTTTTAATTTCGGTCATTATTTAGTCATGATGGTTTAAATTTGCATTTCCCTCATAATTAATGATGTTAAGCTTTTTATTTTTTTAATGTGCTTATTTGCTATCCACATCTTTTTTGGTGAACTGTTATATTAGTGGCTTATGTTTTTTCTTAGTGAATTTTGAGAGTTCTTCATATAATCGGGATGTAAGTCCTTTATCAGATATATGCTTTGTAATGACTCCCTCCTAGTCTGTGGCTTGATATGTAAGTTTAAGCCCAGCATCTTTTTTTTTTTTTTTCCTCTATTTATCCCATCTATTCTTTGTTCCCTTTTTCCTCTTATTCTATCTTCTTTTGGATCAAGTCTTTTTAATGATACTAATTTACCATCTTTGTTGATTTATTAGCTGTAATTCCTTGTTTTGTTATCTTAGCGGCTGATTTAGAGTTTATACTATACTATATGTGTGTGTGCTTAGTCAATTGGTCATATCTAACTCTTTGCGACCCCATGGGTTGTAGCCTACCAGGCTCCTCTGTTCATGGGTTTCTGCAGGCAAGATTACTGGAGTGGGTTGCCATCCCTTTCTCCAGGGGATCTTCCCTACCCAGGGATCAAACCTGGATCTCCTGCACTGCAGGTGGATTCTTTATTGTCTGATCCACCAGGGAAGCCCATACTATAGTATACATCTATACTATTAATCTTTAAATGATCAATGATCACAGCCTATGTTCAAGTGATACTGTACTACTTCATGTATGCAATAAGACTTTTACAAGAGTTATCACCTTTTCTCCCTCTCCTGATCAACACTATAAATACTACTGTTGTTATATATTTTATTCTTTACATATTTTGTAAACCCCATTACACACTGATAAAATTTTTCTTTAAACAGCAAATTAACTTTTAAAGATATTTAAATAATAAGATAATGGTTTTATATATTTAGCCATATACCTACCATTTCTGGCATTCGTCACTACTTGTGTAGGTCCATTATATCCATCTCTTGTCATTTTTCTTATGTCTAAAGGTCTTCCCTTAACATTTCTTATGGTACAGGTATCCTGGTGAATTTTTTCTGCTCTTGTATGTTGAGGTGGAGGAGGGGGAAGAGTCTTAATTTTTGAAAAATATTTTGCTGCGTATAACGTTGGAGATCAACAGTATTTCTCAAGTATATTAAAAGATATTATTCTACTATATTCTCCCATGTCTTGTTTCCAATAAGAAATCAGAAGTCAATGTTATCTTAGCTCCTAAAATATCTCTTTTCTCTGGCGGATACTGCTCTTTATCACTTATTTGTGCAATTTGATAATGATATATGTCCATTGGATCCCTGGGACAGGAAGATCCCCTGGAGGAGGAGATGGCAACCCACTCCAGTATTCTTTCCTGGGAAATTCTATGGACAGAGGAGCCTGGTGGGCTATACTCCATGGGGTCACAAAAAGTTGGACATGATGAGCAACTGAGCACAAGCACATACCTTTGTGTAGTTTTCTTCATGCTTCTTATACTTGGGCTTCACTGAACTTCTTGGCTCTGTAGGTGCAGCTTTCATAAAGTTTAGAAATTTTTCATCCTTTATTTCCTCAAATAATTTTCTGAACACCTCTCTATCCTTTCCTCCAGGGATTCCAGTTAAATGTATTAGATTGCTTGAAAAGTGTCCCCACAGCTCACTGATAATCTGTTTTCTTTTTTTTCCCCCTATATGTTTCCTTTTAGATGTCTTCTATTGCTATATTTTAAAGTTCACTAATCTTTTCATCAACAATGTCTAGTCTAGCATTAATCCCACATAGTATATTTTCACCAGAGGCATTTCATCTCTAGAAGTCTGACTTGGATCTTTTCTAAAAAATATTTTTCATGTCTCAACATTAACTTTTTTAATATCTGAAATATGGCAGTAATAACTATTTAATACCATCATCTAACATCTCTGACAGTTCTTTGTTGGCTTTGGTTGATTTTTCTCATTATCACAGATCATCTTTTCTTGCCTCTGCATACCTGATAATCTTTGACAGGATGCCATACTTTGTGAATAAATGTGATGCTCAATTTTTTACATCAGTTTGACTAATCCTAGGGTACCCAGATTAAATGTTATTTGGGGGTATGTCTTTGTGTGTTTCCAGATGAGATTAGCATTTGAATTGACACAATAAGTAAAGTAGATTGGCCTCCTCACTGTAAGTGGGGATCATTCAATCTGTCGAGGCCCTGAAGAGAACAAAGTGCAAAAGGAAAAATTTGTCCCTTCCTTCTTGATTGCTCAAGCTGGAACATCAGTCCTCTGCTCCTGGTGCTCCTGGTTCTCAGGCCCTCAGACCTAGGGGAGAATCACTTCCCCTGGTTCTCAGGTCTTTTGACTTGGACTCATTACAACCCAACCTTACAGGGTCTCCAGCTTGTAGATTGCAGACTTTGGGACTTCTCAGCCTCCACTTGTAACTCAATTCCTTAAAATAAATCTCTTCTTGTATGTATATCCTACTGGTTCTGCTTCTCTAGAGAACCCTGACTAAAACACCAGATATTCTTAAGCTTTGTTCTGGATTGCAGGTAAATTTCTGGGGAACAGTTTGGTTCTATTGGGTCTTGCTTTTAAGATTTGTTAAGGAGGAAATGAACAGCATTTAGGCTGAGGCACTTCTGAGACTCTACCCAATTCCCTTAGAATTACGAGGTACTATTCCTGGCCCTGTGTCAGCAATTGTCTCTTCTACTCACTAGATCAAGGTCACTCTCTGACCTTAAGAAGTTTGTCACACTCATGTGTGATCAGTACTCTGATGAATACTCAGGGGCCTTTCAAAAATCCCCAGGGCTCGCTCTCTGTGTAGCTCTCCTCTTGGGCTTCCACCTTGTGAATCCCAGCTGCTTTGCTTTTCCTGGACTTTCAGCTCCACTTCCTCAGTTCAGGGGTCCTCCTCTGTGTGGCACAGCCTGGGAACTCTCTCAATGCAGTGAGATGTGACAACTGTAAACCTCATGGCATTTGTTCTCTAGCTTTCAGAAACTACTGTTCTTTGTTGCCTGATGACTTGAAAACTGTTGTCTCATGTATTTTGTCTCAGTTTTTTTCTTTCTAGCTGTTTTAGTTAGGAGAGTAAAGCTGGTATCTATAAATCTACCTTGGCTAGATGCAGAAAAGTGAAAGTTGCTCTGTCATGTCCAACTTTTTGCTAACCCCATGGACTGTAGCTCTTGGGGCTCCTCTGTCCGTGGGATTCTCCAGGCAAGAATACTGGAGTGGGTGGCCATTTCCTTCTCTAGGGGAATCTTCCTGATCCAGGGGTTGAACCTGCATCTCTTATGTCTCTTGCATTGGCAGGCAAGCTCATTACCACTAGCGCCACATGGAAAGCCCAGATGCAGAAATCATTTGCTTTTTTTTAATGGCAGGGTAGATAATGAAATTAATTTTTAAATTACCTATAGAGGAACATATCAACAGGTTGGATGAAAATAGGACAAAAGTTAGACTTTTCTGAACAGACTTTGTTTTACAAATTGACTTTGGCTCTTGTAAATTTGTTAGATAATTATAAAATTTAAAAATCTTTTTTAAAAATCCCTAAAAATTGAAAGCAAAAATGAAACAACTAACCTAACTATGTCAACTTAATGACAGGACAACATAAAAGGATTATTTTCAAGCATACTCCAGTGGGATACAGGTTAAAGACAAAAAGAGCTGCAAAATATCCTTGCAATATTTTCAGCAACACATTGTGGGTGGTAGTGTTGATATGGTATTTTTAATACTGTTATGTGAATATTGTAAAATAAGGTAAATAAATAATTATGTTGATGTCATTAAAAATTGGGATCTCCAACATCAGAGAAAGAAAATACAATGTCAGATAGACGTGTTTAAGTAAAATTCCATTAGCATCCGGAACTCTGATTGGGAATATTCAAATGGCATCGTAATGAACAGTCACATAAAAAAATCCTCCCTTATATCCTAGCTTTGTCCTCTGAAAAGGCCCAGAAATGATGGCCCACTCTAAAGCAGTAAGTGATTAGTATCCAGAATGTTGCCTCTGAATACCATTTCCCAATAAAAGGGAAAAAGACTCTTTAGAGAAATAGCTCCTTCAAGATCTGGGCAGGAAATGTACAAAATGAGCCTGGAACATCTTGTTACACTAGAAAGCAAGGAAGGTATCAATGATCACGAGATAATGTCAAAAGAGCCCAGGAGCCAAGCTGAAGAGGCTCCCAGTAGCCAGAAACGGGAGAGACTGAGGATTGATAAGAATAACAACCACTGTGGATTATAAGAAACCAAATACTTTAAAATTCATGCATCATAATGACTCTTAGAAAAGAGTCAGAAGAAACACACACATAAACCTCTGGGGCATCTTTGGATAATGCTGGTAAGACAACTCATTATTTTGAAAACTATTTAAACAGAAAGAATCAAATATTTATACTGCCTTAACTATACAAACCAAATCTCAGTATAAAGAATAGTTGATTATTAAGTTTCTCTTTGTAGAAATGTCCCAGCCTTTAAATGATGTGGGAACACTATAAGTAGACAGTTACCATTCTACAGCTTATAATACAGACATTCTAATCAATGTCACCAATTGCTAGTAACATCAAGAAAAAGAGGGACATCTAGACAACAGATGCCTCCTGATGGAAGTATACAAACATCTTTTATTAAGTATTCCTGCCAAACAAAAGGAGAAGGCAATGACAACCCACTCTAGTACTCTTGCCTGGAAAATCCCATGGATGGAGGAGCCTGGTGGGCTGCAGTCCATAGGGTCGCGAAGAGCTGGACACAACTGAGCGACTTCACTTTCACTTTTCCCTTTCATGCATTGGAGAAGGAAATGGCAACCCACTCCAGTGTTCTTGCCTGCAGAATCCCAGGGACGGGGGCGCCTGGTGGGCTGCCATCTATGGGGTCGCACAGAGTCGGACATGACTGAAGCGACTTAGCAGCAGCAGCAGCAGCAGCAGCAGCCAAACAAAAATGAAACTGAATCTGGACTCCCAATATGACTAAGCAATTACCAAGAAATATAAACAACAGGGGAAAATATTCAATTGTACTAGAGGAATGCAGTTAGCAAAACCCACACTATGGTACTTCCTAGCAGCCAAACAAACCTGTCTTTTCAATGAATACACTGAACAAACAAACAAAATACAACAAACAAAAAGAAGACATGTATAGACTGAGTTAAGTGATCTGATACTCGCCTTCCCACTGAAAATAACTAGAAAACTGGGCAAAATTTATGGAAGAAAAAAAAAAGTTTTCAGGTAGAGAACAAGAGGCAGCACACAATTGTGACTCCTGAGGAAAGGCTAACAAATTAGTTGAGCCCTGTGATCACCCAGCTTTTTACCTGGAGGCACTTTCTAGACTGCAATACAGGGAAGGTAAGCAGAATATACCAATCTTGCCAAGGAGGCAGAGATCAGAGTTCAGGGAGGCTGAGGTGGCTGACACAGGCACGGACAGTTACCGGAAAGATGAGAACTACAAAGAAAAAGAGTTCTAGGAATCTGCAAGGATGTCTCCTTCAGTCGTGGGCTAAATTCAAAGCAGCACCTGTATAAGCAAGATTCCTTGAGGATCAGCAAAGAACAACTACAGGCAAAAAGAACAACTTACACGGAGGCTGGAAGCTGAACAATTTCCAGTTGATGCAGGGCTGGGAGACATCTGTACTCCAGCTAGTCAGCATGAATTGACCTTAATGAATGCTCGGGGCATTTAGTAGATTCCAGAAGAATAACATCATTGTAGTAGGGAAACACTAGCCCTGGAGTAAATACTACTACACACACTATATCCTGCAACAAATCTTAAAAATAAGACTAGAAAGGATCAAGCTGGTCTTCAAGTCTAGAAAAAGGAAGCCACCAAAATCCAGGCACCCAACATTCACATTCCCAGTGCCTAGTATCCAAAAAGAAACAAAAACAATCAAATCAAACCAAACCAAACCAAAACACAAAACCTCTAGACATGAAAAAAAGCAGGAAAATGTATCCCATATAAGAGATAAGTCAACCTACAAAAATCAACCAAGAAATTGCAAGAGATGACAGAATGTTAGCTTTAAGGGGCTTTAAAAGAATCATTTAAAAATATATTTAAGAATTTTTTTTTCATGACCATACTGAGGAGAGAAATGGAAGATATAAAACGAAACTAAGTGGAACTTTTAGAGCTAAACAATAAAATAACCAAAATGAAAATTTCACTTGATGGGCTTAAGAGCAGACAAGATACCACAAAAGAAAAGATCAATAAATTTAAAGGCAGCAACAGAAAGTACTTAAGTTGAAGACATAAAAAGACGAAATAACAACAACAAAAAAGGACAGAGCCTCAGTGACCTGCGGAGCTACATAAAATGAGCGAACATGAATACAGTTCGAGTCCTAGAAAGAGGCAAGAGAAGGGCGAGCACAAAGATTTTTGAAAAAAAATGTGAAAACACAAAACTGCATACAAAAAGGGTGAATTTTACTAGATGTAAATTACGCTTTAATTAATCTGACTTTTTAAAAAGGTGTTTATTCATAGATGACATGGTCATCTACACAGAGAATCCTATGAAATCTACACCCCCCCTTAGAAATAATAGATAATTTAGTAAGATAATAAGTAAATTTAATAAGATACAAGGTCAGTACACAAAAGTCAACTGTATTTCTAGATATCAGCAAAAAATTGGGAACAAAATGTAAAAAAATACCATTTAGAACATCAAGAACCATGAAATACCTGGCATACATAAACAAAACATGCATGAAACTTGCATACTGAAAAGTACAAAACCCCTGTTGAGAGAAATTATAAAGATCTAAATGAATGCAGAGATGAACTTAGTTCATCTTAATTAGAAGCCTTAATATTTGTTGATACCAGTTCTTCCCAAATTCATCTACGGATTCAGTATAAGAACAATCAAACGCTCAGCATGTTTTTTTTGTGGAAAGTGGTAAGTTGATTCTAAACTTTATATGGAAATGCAAAAGAAATGCAGTGACCAAAACAATTTCACAAAGGAACTACCTGATTGTAAAACCTACTATAAAACTAGAGTAATCAAAACAGTGTGGTACTGTCTTAGGATAGGATCAATAGAACAGAAGAGAGTCCAGAAAGAGACATCTATATGTGGTCAACTGATCTCAACTCAAGGTGCCAATGTAATTTAAAGGGGAAAAAAATGGTATGGGAGCAAATGGATACCCATTTGGGGGGAAAAATGAAACCTGATCTCTACCTCACAACATTCACAAAAATTTACTCAAAACGGAACAAAGTCTTAATCATGAGAGGGTGTAACAATAAAACTTCTAGAAGAAAATATGAAAATATTCACATCATTGGAACTGCCTATGATTCCTTAGGCAGGAGACAAAAAGCACTTACCATAAAAGTGAACATTAATAAAATGGTGCTCATCAAAGTTAAAAATTTGCTCTTCAAATGACAATGCTAAGAAATTGAAAGGCCAAGCCAGAGTCTGGAAGAAATTATTTGCAATATGTATCTGACCAAGGAGTTGTATCTAAATTATATGAATATAAAGAACTCTTAGACTTTAATATTTAGAAAAAAACAAATGCCAGTCTAAAGAAGGACAAAAGATTTAAAGAGCTATTTCACACATAAGCCCATGAAAAAGTATGGCAACATGAAAAAGTGCTCAACATCATTAAACATCAAGAAATATAATTAAAACCTCAAAGGCATGCCCACTAGAGTGGCTACACTTTAAGGCTGATAATACCAGATGTTAGCAAATATGTGACCAAATGGAAGTTTTAGAAATTGTTAGTGCAAATATAAAATGGTACAGTCACTTTTGAGAGCAGTTGGGCAGTTTCCAAGATAAAGTTACCATGAGGCTGGGCAGTTTCACACCTAACTATAAATCCATTTATAACTATAATCCTACAACAGGAAAAGCTAATGTATAGTGAGAGAAAGTTTTGTCAATTGTTGCCTAGAACAGGCGGTTTGGGTAAGATATACTGAGAAGGTACGCAAGGGAACTTTTTCAAACAAAAGAAATGTTCCATATTTGGTTATGGTTGTTTTTACATGAGTGTTTACATTTGTTAAAATTCATTCCTAGAATGGGTACACTTTGTTATATGTAATTTATATCTGATTAAACGGTTGATTTAAGACATGTATGAACCCCTTATAACTTTTAGACCTCAAGATCCTGAACTGAGTAAGAACAATTTTAAAAGGAAGGGACGGGATTCTGAAATGTGTCAAAAAATGGGTGATATTAAGGAATTACTGTTAAGCTGAATGATGGGCCCATAATTTCATTTTACTATTTTCTCTTTACTATTACCATTTTGAAATTTTCCATGCTAAAACACTAAAGAAAAAAAAAAATCAAGCATAAGTTCAAATATTTAAATGATTACTATGTAAAAAAGGAATTAGATTCTAAGAGAAAAAAAAAATCATATGGAGAAAAATTTGGAGTCAATATAAGAATAAACTAGCCAATAGAGCAATGTGTAGTCTTATAAGATAGATGGCTCACACTAGGAATTGTTGATGCCCAGACCCCATAACTACTAGTCGAGGCTGGAGTAGAGGAAATTAGCGCAGTTTATGAAAAGCTGAATAAGTTGCTCTCTCAGATCTCCTCTAGCCTGGAGATTCCATCAACTGCTGATCTATGCATCTGACTTCTGGTGCAGTTTTCCCAAACAAGTCAGCACCCCATTATTTCCCAGCTCTACAAATAGTTATCTATACCACTTATCTGATACTTTACAACAGCTATTTCATGTTTCCCATTTTTCCAATTTCCATATATATTTGATATATCCTTTTTTAAGCCTTTCATAAATCAGAATCATGCTTTGTACCTCTTAGTCTCTTCTATTCCTAGCATAATACTCTGTACATATTGGGCCATCCAAATACTTTCTTGACGATACCTTTCAAGTCACTGTTACTTTGTAATATGCACCCTTTTCTCTTGCCATTCATGTCTGTGTCTTCTCCCACTATCCTTCAAGCAGAAACAATATCCTCTACCACATCTGTGTCCTCCAACCCAGGCTTAGAACAGGGCTCTGTGCATACCCACCAATAAAATGAACGAAGAACTCCTCCCACATCTGGAGGCTGTTAAGTTTTAGAAGTGATGATGATTCATACTGATAACCAAATTCTAATTCTGAGATCACCTTCATCACTGAAAATTTCCTCCAGAACTCTAACTGCACAGGGCATACACATTCACTGGGGTTGCTGCCACTACCACAAACACGGAGAAAACTGAAAAACGGTTTGGTTTTCCTCCAACTTTCCCATCCTGGTGGTCCTTCTCCTGAATTCCCTGCAGTATCCAATGTTTTTATACTGCCCTCTCAGATTATCCAAATGAGAAGCAGGCAGGGGATGAGATCTTACAAAATGCCAGGCACTAAACTATATACTTGATATTATCGATTCATTTAATTCTTACAACTGGGGTAGGTATTATCTGCATTTTAAAGATGAAAAAGCTGAGGTTCAAACTTAAGTAATCTGACCAAGTTTCTCAATGATGAACCTGGGATGTGAAACCAGATTATCCTCACTCAAAGCCCATGCGTATAACAGAACAAAAAAATAACCCCTTTTCCTTAAAAAGTCTTGAAATAACAGAACCTGGAGGATAGATATTTTTGATGCAGAGTATACTTTATAGCTCCAAGGGCAACTTGGCCTCTGAATTCTGAAAGCTTGCTTATTCCCATCATTTACCAAGAAGAATGTCCAATTCCAGAAAATACCACATGGGGGCGCTAAGCCCTAAAAAGCTTAGATAACATTCAATGGACAGACTAAATGTCTCATATGGATCAGAATTCCTTAGACAGATAAACCTGAATAAATAATTCTGCCATAAGTGACTCTTTCTAAGAACAAATATGACCATACTTATTTCCTGCTTAAAACCTTCAAAGGATCTTTAACATAACCTACCATGACATACAACCTCCTGTACCTGTGCCCATCTCTCTCTATAAGACCATGCACGTCCCTCAAACTCTATACTTGGACAATGCCAAGTAACTTTTTCTTCATGTCCCATTTCTCCAAACATACTACTCCTGTGTGACTGTGCACTCCACCCACCCACCTCCCCAGTCCTATTCAACAACAAATTACACATCAAACTCACACGGATCCTACAACTCTGCTCAGATGTCTTAGCTAACTTCTGACCTCCTCTGCCTGTCCTCCCACCTCAGTGAATCACCTCATACTATCACATCATCAGGTAAATACGTCTCTTCTTTCCCATGTCATATTGTGTTTCAAGTGAATTTCATTCTCTCCCTGTTAGACTGAAAGATCCCTGAGGGAAGAACAGGTGTGCAGATGCCCAGCACTGGCCGCCAACGTTATCTCCAAGTGCTGAACTGAACTAAGAACCCACTACCATCACACACCTGCGGCTTATTTCAGAAGCTGCCTTCAAAGGTGTAGGAGTAGTTTTCATAAAGACATTTTAAATTCTTCACCTCATGCTTAAAATCGACTTGAAAACCGTAATAATTAACATTCTATTTGAAGAAATTACATGTCAAACTTACCGTCTTAGTTAAATGAAACACAAGTGAGTATATGAAAACAACTGCATTTTCCAGAGGCGTGACACTTGCTGGTTCTTCAGTATTTGTTGCCAGCTGCTTTTGGACATCAACAGCATCGACAGGAGTGCCTTCTGGTGTAATTATCCCTAAAGCTGAAGGAGAAAGCAAATATTTTATTTAAGCTTCAGAATAGTTTTGTTTCTCTTCATTTTAAATATTTATCAAGTGCCCATTGAATATTAGTCTCTCTGCCTGGCTATGTGCTTCTCCTAAAGATAATTATATATTTAAAAAAATGTCAGAACCCCCATTAGAGCCATCACATCCTCAATTTTAAAATGAACACCATCTCCGACCCAATCTACCTGCCATCAATCCCTCCATCATATCCCCGGCAATGCAACTGCTGTCTGAATAATACAGACTCACGGGGATTGAGGAACACAGAATTTTATGCTTTTCCTATAGACACACTATCACATTTAACAAACATTTATTTAGTGCTGGTGATGCACTGTATCAGAAACTTCAGGCAAACAATGAGGAAGAGAAGAGTGTCAGTTTGCAAACTTGCACCCATGCTCAGCACAGCATCTGGCACCTGGCAGGCACTGAATGCATGCATAACAGCTACACACAAGGGAGTCTGGCAAACACCAAGAGACGAAAGGGAACTGCTTACAGGCAGGGCTGGTGTAGCTCTGTGAAGAGGGCGAATTCTACCTCTACGTGGAAGGATCTCTACGTGAGATGGTGGTAGGGAAGGAATTTCAGGAGCTTTAGGGGTCTGGGGTGTTTCTTATAAATAGCTAGGAGTCCAAGAAGTAACTAATAAGAAGCAGGATTAGTTGCCACGCAGATGTCTTCCAACCCTAAGATTCCACTGCTACTGACGTATGAATGTGACCACTGGTGAAGTTTTCCCACTCAGGTCAGCACCTCATCTGAGATGCATGAAGAGAGATATGGGAAGATCATCTTCTAAATAAGGGCATGGCAACCCACTCCAGTATTCTTGCCTGGAGAATCCCATAGACAGAGGAGCCTGGTGGGCTACAGTCCATGGGGTCGCAAAGAGTCGGACACGATTGAGCAACTAACACTTTCACTTGCACAGTTCAGTCTCTAAAGGAAGCTGGGTCACTTTGTGGTGCAACTTAAAAGGATGAGGAAAGACATCTGGTTTTAATTCTGCAAGCAAAAGCTTTCCTAACCCTGAAAGTTTTCGAACAAGAGGGTATCAAGTTTATCGGTATGTGACTTGTTCTCAACGAGGAGAACATTTTTGAGTTACAAGAGTTAACAGTTTACAGTACAGAGTGTTGTATATGAACACAATATCCTCTGGAACACAAGAGACCTCTGATATGCCATTTCTTCTCAAATTAGCTGAATTCCTCTTGCTGCTGTGACCTCTCCTATATTTTGAAGGGCTGAGGTGGTCAGGGAGGCAGCCCAGTGCTGCTAGGCCTGTGGTATCATAGGGTAAGACTCTACCTATGGTTAGAGATCACAACCTCTAAAAACACAAAATGATAATGATGTTGTATTACAACACTGGAGAGACAAAATAACACAATCAGCTGTTCTTCTGATTTATCAGTAAAATAAGTGAGCTACACAAAAATTAGAATGCTGTTGATACTATTACTGGGGTTGCATTTTTAAAAACCTTATTTTGGGTGGGAGGTGGGAGGGAGGGGACATATGTATACCTATGGCTGATTCATACTGATGTATGGCAGAAACCAACACAACAGTGTAAAGTAATTATCCTCCAATTAAAAATAAATGAATTTTTAAAAAAAACTTTATTTTGAAAACAACTTTCTCAATCCAAATGAAATTTGTCACTCTCCCACTGGATGGTTACTGTGCTCTGTGATTAAGTAGTGATACTATTCCCAGGGTTCTGTCTACATTGTTACATCATGCAAAGTTATGCAATATTTCCTCTAATCTTACAGTATAAGGATATCTAGATGTAAATATCCCCTTCATTGTTTTAAAAGAAGTTTTACCATGACTAGGTAGCATATTAACCAAAGACCTGAGCTACAGTGTACTCTATTGGGAGTGGGGTGGAGGAGGGAACAGAGGGAAACAGAATTTGAGACACAGAGCGGTAGTTCTCAAACTTGAACTTCTAACAGTTCAGAATTCCCTGGAGGGATTGTTAAATAAGATCGCTGGTCTCCACCCCCAGAGATTCCCCCACTGTTGGTCTGGCTGAAAACTGCTGTTTTTGAGCCTAAGACTTTTAAAGAATAGTATTTTAGATTTCCATTACTTGCCTAAGCTAATGGCCACCAAGCACTGGTCGGTAGATTAGTTACAGTCTCTGACCTGCTTGCTATTACTCATCTCCATCTGTCTTGACTCC
Source organism: Okapia johnstoni (assembly GCA_024291935.2). Classification (NCBI taxonomy): domain Eukaryota; kingdom Metazoa; phylum Chordata; class Mammalia; order Artiodactyla; family Giraffidae; genus Okapia; species Okapia johnstoni. The sequence goes on from CM044322.1 coordinate 51,245,993, forward strand.
TGCTTTTCCCAGGATTTCTTACTTTTTAAATGCATTTATGCCTGTGTTATGGTCCCCTCCATTTCCTACTTTTATCAACAAATCTCCTAGGAGGTCTTCTCTAGGACAGGCTTCTACTTTGTAAAGAAAAATTAGCAAGTGTTACCTGGGTCTCCATCTTCCTCAGTTTTCGGCTTCTGAGCGACTCCTGAGGTACCCATGTCCCTGGTCATGGGTAGATCCAAATGGCCGAGCTCTTTGGGAATCTGCATCCAAGGACCTTCCGTGTCCTCCTGTGGGAAGTTCTCCTCCAGGGGCGGCTGCGCGTCTACAGGAGAGAAGAACACACTGGGCTGGCAAAGCTCAATGACAAGTTCCCCCCCCCGGCACGCCCCCAGCACACAACTCCATGGCCCCTCACCCTGCCCTCCACGCACTGGCGCCCCACAGGACAAAACTGGGCAAGAAAAGAGTTTCAATTGCTTTTCTCTCACATCACGGATATCTAATCTACATGATAAAATTTTTGGAGAAACCCTAATCCCAAAGCATTTCATAAATATCTTTCCTGTAGGGACTTCAATGAACCTAACTTCCCTTGGCAAACCAACATATGCCAACACAGAAAAATGTGGAAAAGGGAATTCCAGTTAAGAGCAGAAATAGGAAACATCTACTCTACAAGGAAATAACAGATCTCCTCCACACAGAAGCAGGCTTGCTTCACAGAGCTGGCACAGGGAAGGGAATAACATGCAAAAGCAGCTCGCCAAGGTGCCTTTCAAATCCCTTCAGAGTATACCTAAGAGTCTGTATACCTTCCATCTGAGAAGCACGGGGACAGAGGAAAGAGCATGGAGCGAGGAATCAACTTTTCTAGGGTGCTGGCTCAGGGTTGGTCCAGTCGCTATTTACAGAATGGCTTCTATGTCAAGTGCCATGTTACGAGGCTCTGCATACTGGTTCCATTCCTTGGTTGGAATGGAATCTGAATGCAAGAACTCAAGGGCTTGGTAGAATTTAACTGACCAAAGTGCCTGCCTTAACAGGGCAGGGAAGAACATGGCATCCACTGAAGATGAAAGCTGGGCAGGGGGGTGACTACACTGGTAGTCCAGTAGTTAAGACTCTGCATTTCCACTGCACGGGGCTTGGGTTCAACCCTTGGTCAGGGAACTAAGATCTTGCACGTTGCTCGGTGTGGCCAAAAAACAAAACCAAACAAACAAAAACTTTCTAAAAAAAAGAAGAATGTTAGAGGGCGTGAACTCAGGCAAGGCATCGAGTTAAAAGTTAATGCCAGTCCATCCCTGGACAGACAGCAGTTATTTTATGATGAAGAAAATGTGTTCAAAAAAGTGCTTTCATGAAATTGGTACTCTGTTACCAGGTCTACTTTGTACACCATTTTCCTGCTCGAGTCTTTTTCTTTTTATAAAGTTTCCTGCAGAGATGCTACAGGTCTCTAAGTGAAAAGTGCATCAAGAAATATTTATCTATACTCCAGCCTCCAAGAGAGAAGGTGGGAAGGGCCATGTGGACGTCCCTGTACTGCCCCTTACCTCTGGGCATGCTGGGACCTGCAGAGAGAGCTTCAAAGATCAGGCACAAGGCACTTCAGCAGCCCCCCAGCCCCCACGCCTGTTTCTCAAGCCCAACCCTACAAGGCCATAGGTGGGTACCTCACCTTCTGCTGGTCCATCCCAGCCTCCCTCTACAGGCTGTGCCGCTGCCAGGGGAGCAGTCTCCTCCACCATGGAGTGTTTGTACCTGATGAAATAGATCAGGTCTTGAACATCATCGAGCACCACAGCCTCCTCAAAGATGGTACTATCCTTCGTTTCCAGGTCTCTGTTTTCCTTCACGCGAGCATCGAGCATGTTCTCTGCCTCCGTCAGAATGTGTGACTCCCAAGCACGAAAGACCTTATCTAGGACTTTCTCCACGTTATAGGGCAGGCTCTCGCCCTGCGCTGACTTCAGCTTGGAAGACATGTCCTGGAACATGGCTTCCAGCTTGTGGATGTCAAAGTACTTCTGGAATCGCTGCAGAGACTGCTGATCTTTAAAGAAGCTGCTGATTATGGGCAAGTCCTCCAAATGAACCCTCTCCTCAGGCTGCATGGGGGCATGTGGAGCCCAGGGGAATGGGTCATCGTCACGGTCCTCGGAAGCAGACCCCTGGCTTCCCGGGTCCACAAATGTCTCTACGTCCTTCTCGTCCTCTTTTGAGGGTTCTACCCCAGGCTTCCCCACGAGCCCTGAGGTCTTTGGGTGGCCCTCATGGTTGTCTTCTTTAAGATAATCAGGATCTTTCTTCTGAGACGCTTCACCTAACTCTGGAGTCTGATCTTCTTTCTTGCCAGGAAAGTCACTTCCTTCAGAGGGTCTCTGTGCCTTCTGATGCACAGGAGAGCTTCCTTCTTTTTCCACCACCGGGCCACCTGGGTCCCTGCCCAGACTGTCTACCCCTTTACTTGCAGTCTCATTTTTTCTTTCATTTTCCGATACAGGACTAGTTTCTTCTTTGTTTTCTTCAGTTTCTGGATCAGTCTTAATGGCACCTGAAATAGGTTTTTCAGGGACTTGCAGGTCAACATCTAACCTCTTTTCCTGAATCTCAGGGCTGTTTTCTTTGGACTGCTTTGCACTTATAGCATTTTCATCCTCCAGCAGTTCTTCAGGGCTGTAATCTTCATCTTCTGTGTTTGGTTCTTTTGGGTGGAAGCCTCGTCCTTCTGCGCTATCGGTCTGGCCTGTTTTTCCTGCTTCCTGCCCTCCATCCGAGGCATCCTTGCTGACCCTCATGACCTCTTCCTCAGAGAGCTTTCTCTTCTCGCTCACTTGCTTATTAACTGTGGCAGCCACATCTCCTTGTTCCCAGGAAAGATTTCTTTCCAGAACGGGATCCTCCTCTTCCAGGTCTCCCGGCAAGCCAATGTCATCTGGAGAGGAGAACCTAGTCTGATTTTGAAGTTTAAGAAGCCGATCCTTTATAAGTTCTGCGCTCGGATGCTCCCCTGAAAGCATGTGTGATTTAGGTCCACGTACCGAACCGTCTACTTCCTCCATGCTGTCTTTGGAAGCATTACGCTGATGATCGCCCAAGGGTGCTGCCACACCCACGGATTCCCGTTCAGTCTTTCCTTCATCCCCTTGATTCCCCGCCGCTTTTGCTTGCAGTACCGAGTCACTCTCTGAGGCACCTTCCAAACTCCGCCCTGCAGTCTTTTCTTCGTGAAGCATTTCTTTCGAGATGTGAACAGGTGCTCCTTTCACGTCATTCTCTTGGTTAGCAAAGGCTGATTTCAATGTTTCTGCACTTTTTTCAGCAGCTGGTGAAGAGCTGAGGTGGCCACTTTGAGGAGAACTGTGCACAGTCTGGTCTTCTCGCGTCTCATCCTCTAGCCTTACCTCATGCTGCACCAAGTCCCTCTTGGGTTCCTCAACTTTCCGCCCCTTGCCTTTAATGTTAAGTTCTGTGCCCACTGCTGGGTCGTTGTCATTGTCTGCTTTAGGCACTTCTACATTCACAAGGCTGTCTGCTGCCTTTTCAGGGTCAATATGATCTTCTGGTCGTGGTTTCCCCAATCTGCTATCCATGACTAATGGGTCATCCTCTTCCTTTGAATTTGAACTCTCTAAATCTGTGTCTGTGTTTTCTTTACCTTCCATAACATCAGAGAAGATAGTATCTCCCCAGGGTTTTGGTATCTTTTTATCACCCTTTTTGATGCCTAGGGGCTGAGTTTCCTCAGCTTTATGCTCTTCGTTTGAACTCTGCTCTTTCTCTGGTGGGTGTTTCTCAACTCCAGAGTGCCCTGGAGTTTTCGTATCTTCTCCATCTGTAAAGGTTAGTAACGGCAGCTCATCGAAGTCTTCTTTACTCTCCTCTTCTTCCTTTCCCACTGTGTAATACTCAGGATCCAAATCCTCAACAAAATCGTCCTCTAATGAAGTAACAAGTCTGGTTGTCTCATCATCAGACACAAGTGCATCAGCAGTTGAGCCAAATTTGGTTTTCAAGTCCAGAGTCATTTCTGTTTTCAAAAGTTTATAAGCATCGATCTTCTCCTGCTCATGCGAGACTTGAGAACTATTGCTGGTTTTGTTTTCACTTTCTGGCACTTTTAACTTATCTTGCAGCATTTCTCCCAAAGACTCAAACGAAGTTCGCTCTCCCTGAGCATGTCCTGTTTGACTGTTTACCTGGGGGTGGCTCTTCTGAGCCTCAGATCTTTCCCTGAGTTCTGCAGTGTTTTCTGAGAATACACTTTCATTTTCCTCTGAGTTGGGTTCTTCTGGCTCAGGTTCAGGGTCACTTTCATTAGATGCTTCAGGAGGTTCTTCCACATGCTGAATAGTTTCTTCTTTAACTTCTTCAGAATCTCCAGTGGCAGAATCATACAATTCCAAAAACCCTAAAAGTTCTTCGACATTATAATTATCAAAATCATCTCTTCCCCCATCAAAACAAACGAAATCTGTCTCCTGCAAGGCAAAGAAAAACATCAGCGTGTCACTAACCGAGTGTCACAAGAACAAGTGCTTGCCCACGCTAATGACAGAGATGATTGCAAATTCATGTTTGGCCCTGGGGGGGCTTTTGTGCCAACCCTGGGTGTAAGGGAGCATTTAACAGGAGGCTTCCTGTATGCTGTTTTCGGTCTTGCATAAATCCTTTGTTCCGCATTAGCACCTGAATTCAGGTGCTAGAGGAGCTGCAGGCGGTTCCCCAGAATAACAGGAATTTATGTATCTCGTACGGAAAGTAGCCTTTCCATACGGTGAAAAGTAGCCATTTACAACTCTCTTCCCTTCTGATATGGAAAGTAACTTTTACAATCCCCTCTCTTGAAAATGATTCTAGCCTCAGGCTTCCTGAATAACTTGTAAGATTTTTTTATCCCTATCTCTGCTGAAAAGGCTATCTTGTAATACAGTATATATATGCCCACAATATGTTGAATAAACACCTTTGTTCCATCAGAACATTGGTCCCCGTGTCCTTCTTCATTTCTCTCTCTCTCTCTCTCCCTTTCAGGCTGCTTCCACAGAGCACAGGTGTCCTCTATGTCTACTTACTCGCCTGGGCTTTCAAGACCTCTTCGAGAGGGCGCCCTGTGCCTACGTAGATGGAGCTAACTCTTTGTCTAGAGTTATACTGACATACTGTGAAAACCAGGGAATATCAGCCTCTTTTCTTCCTTGTTTCACTTTCTTATCATTGACTCTGTACCCCCAAGTTCCGGTCCATTAAAGGACCACAACACCTGGGGGAGTCAGGAGATGGAAGGATGGACCCCACCATTCCCTTGGCTTCCTGTTTCCATGAGGAAGGGCTCCTACCCGAGTAGTGTTCCTGGCTTCCCTTCATTCTCTTTTTCCCTAAGGAGGAATGACTCATGTGGCTGGTGGGTTTGCCCTGCATCACCCGTTCTCTGCTTGGGCCTGGCTGGAGGGAACACACACCCTCTCTCTTCCATGCTGTCAGTTTTATAAGGGACAGTCCACTAGGAGAGCCCCCTAGTTGGCTAGCTCTGCCTGTGGCTGGGTAAGTCTGTCTCATTCTAGACTGCCACGTTCAAAAGCCCATTAATTTCTGCACACTTGAGCTGTGTTCTCCAAAAAGTTTTATCAGTAAGTGATGGTGACATCCTGGTCTCCATCTACCTGACTGCTAGGTTTCTCAGTCTGTTCTGAGTACAAGCAGGGAAAAGTAGGACATCATTTATTGGTCCTCTCACCTTCCAGCATCTATGCCTGATGCTCTGGGAATTTACCCCATAACAGTTTGTTCAGAAGAAACTGGAAGACCACCCAGCATCTCCATCATCCTCCCCTCTAGGCTGTACTTTCCTGCTTACCTAGCTGGCAACAGGCAGTACCACCTTGCTGACAGGCTCTCGGTCTACAACAGATTCCTGACGTATACTTTCCTTGGACTGAGAAAGCTAAATCAGCTTAAGAAGCATCTTACTGAAATATAAGTGCAGGGGAAGTAAAAATATTGAGGGACAAAGAATGGTGTCAAGGGGCTCCCACTTAACCATCACAAGCACAGCTTGAAGACAAGATTTAGTGAGGCATACACTCTACTCTAAATCAGGGTTCTGATTAGGTGTCAAAGAGATCTGCTTTCGGACTACCCATAAACCTAATACTTTTTTTAACCTCTGCTAGTAAACAAATTGACATCAAAGGGGTCATTAAAGAGGGAAAAGTTTAAAAACCAACAAAGATAATTTCCTTCCCCTAACTAAACTCTCACAGTCCTTGGACAGACCAGACAAGTGTGGCAGGAACGAATGACTCCTCTGCTCGCCACGTGCCTTCTAAGCCATTTCTTCACATTGAGGGAAGCATGGAGCGAGAGGTGCAATGAGAAGGCGGAATTCCCAACAAATGAGGTCTCTATGACCCATGAGCTGCTGTCTAACATGTATTTCCCTCCCAGCAGTATCCTCATTAGGAGCAAGGACTAAAAGGCAATCAGGCTGATTTCATGACCCTTGGGAAGACAAAAAGTTTCAAGAATAGCAACGGCTCTGTAACTTCATCTATTCAGCAGAGCTCAGCTGATACCTGCCCCAGGCCAGCAGCCTGCACGCTCTCGCAGCGACTCCAAAGAGTTGGTTGAAGATTTCTGTTTGAAGGTGGGTTTCAATTCTTATTAATTTTAAAACTCCAGAATATAATCAGCTGGAGTGAGGATCCCAGAACACAAAATCCTTGTCATCACAAAGCTACTTAAGTTTAGTGCACCCTGGATGAATGCTTTCCAGACTGTGCAGTCAGGACCTTGCAGATTTGAGGCTGGACCAAGGCTGGACCTCGTGTGAAACACTCAGGTTCCCTTTTCCAGAATCTATCTCATAACTCTAATCCCTTAAATTGTTAAAGAATCCAAAAGAAAACCTTATGGCCTAATATATAATTTAGGGTTTGATTAATTTAATCTGATTTCTATATACTCGAAATGTCTAAAGGCTATTCAAAGGCTATTGAGACAACTTCTCATCTTGCTTGAAGTAAAAAAAGTTACTTCAAGTAATTTGAAGTAAAAAAAGTAAAAAAAAAATTATTTACTTCCTAAATTTAATAACTAAATACAAAGATACTGAATTCTTCATTTTTTTCTCATATCAAGTAGCAAATAAAACTCCTGAATAAGCATACACAGCCTTGTATAAGAACACCTGCTTCAATGTAGAACTATCAGATTGTGATACAAAGTCTCCCATAAATTCCTTTCAAACTTCTCTTTTCTTTAAAGGTAGTCTGATAAATTAAAATCTGATACATAGATGTTAACTTGTTTTCCCTTTTTTGATCAAAACACATTGAGAGACTTTCAAGATTAGTTAATTAAGTGTAATTGATGAATCTGTAAGTCAATTTATAACTGAGAACAACAACAACAGAATCCACAACTTACATCTGTTGGAACTTGCAGCTCTTCTTGAGTATATTCATGGACTACTTGGATTAAATTCTTTGGAAAATATCCAAAAGTACGCCCAACCTACATTAAAAAACAGCAGAAGAAATGAGTATCAATCAAAATTCTGATAAGAAACATAAACGAGAGACTTCTTAGTAGTGAGAGGAAACATACAGATAGGTAGATACAACCACAAGAGATAGATAGTTGCTATCATGATTACAGAGATTATTATTCCAATATAAATTAAGTACAGAATGTTGTAAGGACAACTTTTCTAAAACCACCGAAATTTTCTTTCAATATTCAGCTTAATTCTAAACACAGGGCACATACAGTGAGATTTCTGAAATAGCTAGAAGATCTGTACAAGAGAAAGTTAGTGTATATTATGCAATTAAAACTATGTAAATACAAGTTGGTTAGAAACAATTCCAGATACCCTCTAATAAGAATTTATCTGCACATTTCACAGCATCGCTCATAAACCAGGTCTTAGACGTATTAATAAGTAAAAAAAATACATTTCTGAAATGCACGACCAGTACAACAAAGGGCAAATATTCACTGATGCCAGGCTGCACTAGCTTTTTCCAAACTAGATTTTCAACTTTTATGGGAGAAAATAAAATTCATACTAATCTACACAGCAAGCTTAGTTTCATGCAAGTAAAGACAGAAGATAATCCCATTTATCTATAGCACTAACAGCTTTCCCAACAAGAATATTGGAGTGGGTTGCCATTTCCTTCTCCAGGGGATCTTCCCAACCGGGGGACTGAACCATCCGGGTCTCTTGCATTGCAGGTGGTCTCTTGACTGAGCCACCAAGACCTAAAAGGTATTATTATCAATATATTAAGTGTGTCCTCTTGAGAAACATACACTGTCTTTTACTAACTATAGTCTGAACGGGAGTAGCAGATCTCTTCCCAATCAATAGAGGAGGAGACTGACATGCAGATCAAATGCACAGAAAGAAAAAAAAAAGAGGGTATCTTATCACTAACTCTTAAAATATCCACATTATGAGAGCTTTTGTTATATCTGGCAACTCTGTGAATGCCAGTTTTACTAGAACACTGCCTTGAAGATTAGATAAGACAGTGCAATTTTAAACTGCTACACTGGCAGTTAAAGTATAAAATCCTAAAAAACCAAAAAAAAAAAGCTGCAGGATGAAAACTAAGAAATAGAAACAAGAACCATCTTTAAAGCTCAGGAGACACAGTTTTTAATCATGAAATGAGAGGGGAGGCTGAGGGAAAATACACTTTTTTCCTTCTCAGGAAAAGTTTATTAAGAGAATCTAGAAAAGGGAAAGAAATCAGATCTATGTGGAGAAAGGAAATACATTTATCTTGGTGTGATCTTTGTCAACTGAGACCACAGGTCGTAAAAAACTCCATATATTTTTACATCGAGCAGGTCCTGTTTCTTAGGATCTGACAAAAAGATGCAGAATCACAGGCCCTCATGATTGAAGGTAACTTTTATATCTAATTTTGCTCCGTATCTCATCTCTGTTGATTTGATTTGGGAAAAGAATATTGTTTCAAGAGAACAAATTCTGCATAAGCTACAATTGGGACAAATGGAAACAAGTGCTGCTCCCTGAAAGGAAATATTCACAAGGAAAATGGGTAAGACACATGCCCCATTATAGAGTTTCTGACTTTACTGGAGCTAAGACAGTACACATTAACTGCGATACAAGGCAGTAAAAGGAATGCCACACGAGTAGTGCAAACAAAGCACCACCTAAACAGTTATTAGACAGCAAAGATCCCTTCTGGCTGAGAGCTGAGGGCAGGGTTTCCCTGCAAAGGCAGGGTCACAGTCAGCAATCAGAAAGATGGCAGGCTCTCTAGAGATGAAAAGTCAAGTTCACTTATCCAAACGCTCCAACTTCACCACTTTATCAAAAGCGGTATGGACTTGAAAAAAAATATTCCAAGAGTAAAGACTATCAAGAAATCTCATGCAATAGACTTGAAAGGAACAAAACAGATTCTCTTCTGAATATGGTGATTCAACTGGTATGTGTGTGTTAGTCGCTCAATTGTACACAACTCTTCATGACTCTGGATTCTAGCCCGCCAGGCTCCTCTGTCCGTGGAATTCTCCAGGCAAGAACACTGGAGTGGGTAGCCATTACCTTCTCCAGGGGATCTTCCCAACTCAGGGATCAAACCCAGGTCTCCTGCATTGCAGGAAGATTCTTCACCATCTGAGCCATTCAACTGGGATTCTGCCTAAATAGAAAGGTTATACCTGACCAGGTGGTCTTACCGGACTCCTCCCTAGGAATCTGGACTGCCAGCAAAATCAATCTGTTTTATGAGATGGGATTCTTAAGCTTTCTTTTCTGTTGTTTGCTTGATTTACAGAGAGTGAAAATTTTCACCTTTGGGACTGAGTGTTTATCTAAGTTTGGACAATCCTAAGGGTATTCAGGACTCTTACTATTTTCAATAAATAATCAGGCAACATATCACATAGAAAGGAAAGGGCAATAGCTCATAAGCCTCCCAATCAGGCCACTTCTAGTGAATCACCTCATTAAAAACATCAAAGCAAGACAAAGTCATTGATTTCCATGTCTGCCATCCCTGCACCCACAGAGCTGGCTGGGAATAGACCTGCTGGGAAGAACCTGTGGGAGCAAGTGTCCAAAGAGCAAGAAAAGGATGCCCCAGCAGTTGCAAGCAAAACAAGCAAACAAACGGGAAAGCACACAGCAAAAATGACATTTTGCTTTTTTAACAGAAACAGCACACATGATTAGGTATGTTAACAGTTTAGAAAAAAATTCTTTTAAAAAATCAACTCTTAACAGGAATGCCTGAAACACTACCTTGCCGGTATTTTACAGGATTAAGTCTAATGCTCATGAATCCTTCCTTTTTGAAACAATGAAGTTAAGAAGTTTCAAAGTGAAGTGAAGTTTCAGGTTTCACTATCGGTAACTACCAGTTTGTTTTCTGCATCTGTGAGACTGCTTCTGTTTTGTTATATTCATTCGTCTTACTTTTTAGCTTCCACTTATAAGTGATAACGTACAGTATTTGTCTTTGCCATATTTCACTAACACGACACCCTCCAATCCACCCATGTGGCAAATAGCAAGACTGCAGTCTTTTAATGAATGAATAATACTCTATTGCGACTCAATGGACATGAGTTTGAGTAAACTCTGGGAGTTGGCGATGGACAGGGAGGCCTGGCGAGCTGTAGTCCATGGGGTCGCAAAGAGTCGGACACGACTGAGCAATTGAACCTAACTGAACTGAATACTCTACTGTGTGTATATATATATACACCACGTCCTTATTTGCTATGTATGGAGCACCTGTGGCTGGTAAGGCCTAGAACTTGACTCTGAGGAGCAGCAGCTGGAAGCAGTTCACTTCTGTTGGAGACCCTCCTCTGCTCCAGGCCTGATGCCAGCAGAGGACACAGAACGAGCTTCTTTTTCCACAGTCAAGCACAGGGGACAGGTTAACTCCATCAAAGACCCCAAGAAACTGTAGCTACTTAAATCTACAGCGCTAAACAAGTCAGTAAAAAGGCAGAAAATTATGTCAAATTTTTACTTACAGTTCCAGCCCAAACTTCAGGTGATCCCCCTGCCAGTTTATAGTAGACATATACGGTGTCACCTTTTTTAAAATTCACAAAACGGCAATCCGGGCCTGTAAAATCTTCTAGAGCCTCACCCCGGTACATTAACACTGTATAGAAAGAGGAGGGGGAAGCGGGTATCAGGATTCAACTTTCAAATATTGATTTATCAGGAAACATAACAATCCACTGTAAACAACAATCACGCTTCTCCAGTACTCTCTGAAATCAATCACCCTCAACTCATATGCTCAGAGTATCTATAGAGCTGTATCGTTATAAATCAGGACATCCCCCTGCAAGTAGCCAGGAGAGAGGTACACTTGCCCTGTTTTTCTCTATGGATAATGCAAACAAAAAGCAATGCGTCCAGTGCCACACATGGCTGGTCTCAAGTGAAACTCTTGGTTCCCTCTCTAATCATCCAGCTTCCAGACTTTGGTGTTTCATAATTATAAAAAGCTTCATTTTGCAGTTGGGTAAATTTGAGCACAGATGCAACTAGTGTAAGCATGACTACATGCAGTGGTAATAGGTAACTGGGGAGAGCACCCAAGAATCCCCAAGAGGTCAATTAGCTTGAACTAACCACTAAAAGGCCCTATGTATAAGTGGCTATAACTGCTACTGTGCAACAGTAAACACTGTCCACTTCACTTACAGTCAAGTTGCTCTGTCAGTATCTGGATAAATTAATGGGAAAGGATATCATACCCAATTATGGATACAATCACATGACAAGATAATACTTTTTCTGAAAGCATATAATGTTGAATATATCCAACATTAAGGAGGTTTATTTATTTCTATAAACAAAATCAAAAGTGGGCAAACAGGTTTTGTTTCTATAAGCAAAATCATATGTGGCAGGGACAAGCAAAAACCGTGAGAACTGTCCAGTAGTTACCTTCAGTCTTAAAATGCAGGACTTAAACTATATTCGATCTAGAAGTTGGTAGAAGCAGTAGTTTTCTTTTTGTTGGCCAAATACACAGCTTCTCGTCAAATGAAATGTACACCAAATGCAATTAAATAGCAGAGAAAAGGAAGGATGAAACGGAAATAACACTTGTTCTAAAAGCCAACTGGCAGTAAGTACCTTAAAATGTATCTTTACATACATATTTGAGGGACAAACACAGATTTAAAGGGGGTTATTTGGATTTTGAAGCTGATTATTTTAATACATGTCAGCATCCTAATTCAGATATAATTAGGTGAGAGGCAAAGTTGAAGGTGATGGACAATTTAAGACTGGGGATCCTATCAGAATTGGAAATAGGAAGATCACTGCAGAGGTATAATAATAAATCAGATGACAGCATAATGCACACTGTGGGGCAGCTATCTGAAAAGCACACGAGGACAGCTAACACAGACACACCTTACTAAACAAACACTTTATGCAACACAACACGGGACCCAGACCCTGCTGTAGCTGCTGGCTATCGCGTTTGGCTACATTTGTTGGACACACGCCATTTCTCCAGTTATGTGACACCCACGGGCCCTTCTAACACCACGTCTCCACACTGAGGAAGCATCAGGGATGTTATAATTTTCCAGATGACTGGTTTTGAGGTACCCAGGCAGGACAGTGTTTGAAAGCAAAGCATAGCCAACACTGGCCATATATATCCAGCCCTGCTTGCTAACCTGGACTTACTCTGAGAAAACTACAGGAAAAATTCATGGAAGTTGCTCCACTTTTGTAGCGTTTATTTACATCAGTCTTAGGGTTACCTCTAAGAATGGCTTAAACAGATCCAAGACAGCCTCCTTTCTTTCCCCTAAGGATGTGGCAGTGCTACGGTTTTTCCGATTGTGAAATCTGTTTTTGAATAACACTGATTTCAATCTAAATAGCTAAACTGTAGGCTTTGGCCTCAGAGGAAACGTTTTTCTATATGCACTGATTACAACACATGAACAACCTTGTGTGAAATGGTTGTCAGTAAGTTACAAGGTTATTTGATAGGGGCCCAAGGCAAACACACAGGAAGAGAGCCCAACAATGTAACTGACCAAGGCTCAAGCTGGCTGGATTTATTAAACCCCATTTATTATTTATTATTTTCACTTTAACAATCTTCTTCATCTGAGTCTGCGGATTTCTGCCCTTCTCACTACCCCCAGCCCACCCCGAATTCGCGGTTAGGGAACAATTCCGCTTCCTGCGCATTGGAGACGACTGGTACCAGGTGGCCGATGCAGAGTCTCGGCCTCTTTCGAGAGACAGATTTTGGCCTTCCTGGTGCCCTCCCTGCCGGGCTATTTGAGGGAGCCTTCCAAGCACAGAAATGACAGGATTGAGGCAGAGCCGGGGAGGAGACCTTGGAACACACCGCATGTCTGGACTCTGGGCTCGTCCCAAACCTCAACTCCAATCCCTGTTGAAAAGGCGGTCCGAGCCCCGAATCTGACTGAAGCAGAGGGGCGAAGGGGCTGCGCCATTGGAGGCTTTTCCGAGCCCTAGCAACCTGCGGCAGGGAAGACGCCCACCGAGTCCCTGGCGCATCCGCCCCCGGCCTGCACCCAGCGAGCACCCGGCGACGGAGGCAGGAAAGCGCTCGCAGGCAGCTTGCGGAGCCCGGGGCGCGCGGCGCGCAACCCCATCTCCCCTCGGAGCCGGGGCGGGCCGGGGGAGGGGACGATGTGAGCGGCCCCCGGGGAAGCCGGGGGGCCACCTCCGAACCCCTCACCCCATCCCCCGCCTCCATCCGCGAAGGAAAAATGAAAAGCTGGCAACAAGTGGGAGGCAGAGACCCCACCGCCGAGGCCGGCTGGCCCGGGCGCCAGGAGAGCCGGAGGGGACAGACGCGGGGACCCGGAGGTCGCCCCCCCTCCGGCGCTCCGCCCTCCCGGCCTGCGCCCCCCGGGTCGGCTTGCGGGGCGGCCGAGCTCCCGCCCCCGCGATGCCCCGGAGCCGCCGCCGCCGCCCTCCCGGCACTCACTGCTGCATTCGTCGTCCGCGCAGAGTTTGAGCTGCGAGAAGCGCCGGGTGGAGTCCTGCTCCGGCTGGCCGGGCACTCGCCAGGGCGGCCCGACCAGGAGCAGCCAGAAGAGCAGCCCCGGTGCCGCAGCCATGTTGTGGTCACCTCGCGGAGCCGGTGACGCGGAGGACGCGGCCGGGGCGGGCGCCGGCGGGCGGGGCGCGGGGCGGGGCGCGGGGGCGGGGGACGCGCGGCGGCAAGAGGGGCGGCGCCCGCCGGCGTGTGAGTCCGCGGCCGACACGTCAGCGCGGCCTCCGAGGGGACCGCGGGGGTCCCAGAGGAGCAGGACGCGCGCTCCCACCTACTTGCCGAGGCTTCCTCGTCGGGTGGCTGCCTTGGCAACCGGGACTCTCTCTTCCTCCTCGTCCAATCGCGTGCCTTTGCCTCGGTCCCTGCGTCGTCGACCTTCCGCGAGACTCCATTCCTCGCTCACTCTGCTCTTCCACCTTGCATCACCTACGCTGCGCCATCCCAACAGCAGGTCTTCTTTGACCCCTTTCTTGCAGCTTCCAATTTCTGGTCCTTCCCAAACCGGCTCATCCTCACCTCCCCTTCTTGGTTTGGTACTTCCTTTCTCTAACTAGCAAATCCCACCCACGATTTTCCACTGCTAGTCTCCAGTTCGAGATTACCTCTTCTGACTCCCAGGAGTTTGGGGGGGCACCCTCATCCCGTGATCTCCTTATAGGAAAAGGAGGGGTCAGCAGAATGATGGGTCGGTGATGTACATTAGAGCCGGTGGCCTTCTTGGCCTTTTTCCGCACCCCTCACCCCCAAGCCCTGGGGGATGGAGGTGGGCAATGGGTCCCCATGCTGAGATCTTCAGATTCTGGGGGTTTTATCCATAAGAAATTGAAAGTGTTAGTCGCTCGGTCGTGTCCGACTCTTTACGACCCCATAGAATGTAGCCCGCCAGCCTCCTCTGTCCAAGAAGGATACTGTCAAGGCAAGAATGCTGGAGTAGGTAGCCATTCCCTTCTCCAGGGGATCTTCCCCGCTGAGGGATCGAACCAGGGTCTTCTACATTGCAGGCAGATTCTTTACCGTCTGAGCCAGCAGAGAAGCTCTTATCCATAAGGGGAGAATAATTTAATTCAATGCCAATATGTTGAAATTCCATTTTATGCTATCATTTTAGGCCAGACGCTGGACAAAACACTAGGGTGGTGAAGGCAAACATGTAGATCAACAGACAAGATACCAGGCCTTTGTCTAAAGAAGCCCACAATTTAGGAGTAACCAACTCAGATCAAAACGACAATGAGCAAAAGTTGTTAGGAAGGAAAAGCTAGTTAATAGCGGCTACCATATGTTGAGTGTTTTATGTCGAGGTGGTATTCTAAAGTCCTTATGTGTATCAATGTGTTGAATCTTCACAATAATAGTAGGTCCTATTACTGCCTTCATTTTCAAGATGAAGACATTGCATTTGTCTGTGACCAGGGCCTTCTCTCTATAGTCTCTGCCAAGACTAATCATCAACCAACCCCAAATGCCAATCAAACCCATTAATTAGTTTCCCAAACTGATTGGATTCCTTAAAAGCAAGAGGAAAGAATGTGGTCCATCTATGCAAACCATAATGTTGAATAAGGAAAAAGACGAGAAACAGTTCACAGTTGTTTATCTACAGGGACCATGAGATGTCCCACTGGTCCAGTGTCATCCCCATGCTGTCTGGAGAGAATATACAACAGATTAGGTGACTGTGGAAATAGTATTGCTATCTTCATTTCTTTTCTACTATGTGTTTCTTTGCTTTAGAATCTTAGGTTTGTCTATTAGACATCCCCAACTTAATATGTTGAAAACCAAACTTCTTATTTTCTCTCTCAAGCCATGCTCCTTTCAGTATTCCCTATCTCAACAACTGGTCATTTAATTCTATTTTCCAGATGTTCAAATCAAAAACTTACAAACTATTCTGATTCCTCTTTGTCTCGTACCCCAAGTCCAATCCATCAGATAATCCTGGGCACCCTTTATTTGAATTACTTTATTGAGGTATAGACAGACAGGCAGAGATTTACTCAGTTGTGTCCAACTCTGCAACCCCACAGACTGTAACCTGCCAGGCTCCTCTGTCCATGGAATTCTCTTGGCAAGATTACTGGAGTGGGTTGCCATTCCCTTCTCCAGGAGATCTTCCTGACCCACGGATAGAATCTGGGTCTCCTGCACTGCAGGGAGATTCTTTGCCCTCTGAGCCACCAGGGAAACCTATTTGAGGTATAATTGACATACAGTAAATTGCACATATGTAAAGTGTACAATTGGGGCTTGCCATGTAGCGCTAGTGGTAAAGAACCTGCCTGCCAATGCAAGAGACATATGAGACTCGGGTTCAATCCCTGGGTCAGGAAGAACCCCTGGAGGAGGGCATGGTAACCCACTCCAGTATTCTTGCCTGGAGAATCCCATGGACAGCGGAACCTGGTGA
Source organism: Okapia johnstoni (assembly GCA_024291935.2). Lineage (NCBI taxonomy): Eukaryota > Metazoa > Chordata > Mammalia > Artiodactyla > Giraffidae > Okapia > Okapia johnstoni. The sequence continues at coordinate 51,262,472 of CM044322.1, forward strand.
GCTATAGTCCATGGGGTTGCAAAGAGTTCAACGTGACTGAAGCAACTTAGCATGGACATGCACACAGAATCTACAACTGGATAAGTTTTGATATGTATACACTCATGAGACCACCACCACCGCAAACAAGGTGATGAACATATCCATCCCCCTGAGAAGAGTCCTCATGCTCCTTTGCCATCCCTCCCTCCCCTCTCCCGCCTGTCTCCAAAAAACCCTGTGTTACTCTAGATTGATTTGTAGTTTCTAGAATTTGATATAAATGGGATGATACATTATGGGTTTTTTTGTCTGACTTCTTTCATTCAGCATAAGCATTTGAAATATGCTCAGAATCTGACCACCTCCTATGTTAACACTGCAGGCCAAGCCACTGTCATCTCTCACCTGAATGACCGCAATAGCCTTCTTACTCTTCTCCCTGCTTCTGCCCTGCCTTCCCAAAGTCCATTGTCTTAGTAGCAGTCAGAGCAATCATTTGATGATATAGATGTGGTCATGTCTCTCTGCTCAAAATCTTCCTCTGGCCTTCCACTTCCAAGTACAACACAGTGACTTTATTATGGTCTGCACTGCCTTCATTGATCTGACCCTGCTCATCCCTTTTACCCCCACATCCTAGCACTTTCTCCTGGCTCTGCTAGTTTCACTCAAACACACCAAGCCCACTCATACATGGGAGCATCTGCACTTTCAATTTTCCCTCAACCTGGAGCAGTTCCCCTGAATAGCCTGCTGGCTAACTAGTTCCCTCACTTCATCAAGGGTCTGTATCAATAGCATATCTCATTAGAGATGCCTTCCTTGACCACCCTAAGTAAATAAGAGCTCCCTCCTTATTATTAGCATGATTATCTAATCCATCTTACTGCTTTATTTTTCTTCAGAGCAGCTACCACCTGCTTTATATTTGTTTACCTATTTGACTGCCCCCCTACCCCAAATATAAGCTTCATGGAAGAAAGGAATTTGTCTCTTTTGTTCACTGTGTAACAAGCCCCAAAGAAAATGTCTGGAATATATGGGGTACTCAACCAATGATTTGATGAACTCATAATTCCTCACGTATTATAAAAATACTATACTATTTACCTACATGGAGCTTCCATATATAAATATGGAATATTTATATATGGAGGGAATATGCCATGAGGGCAAGACATCTTTGTCTTCCCTTCAGCAGCATCCTCAACACTAGAAACAAACTTGGAATATATTTACTGTTGATTGAGGACATACTTGTTGTGGAGGGAGTGAATGAAATTGTACTGTACTCTGTTCCTGTATCCTACCAGAAAATTAAAGCAGATAAAGAGGTCATTTTAACTTCTATTATTCCTATTTAGAGTGGTATTAATAACAACTCATTGGTGGGAAAAGCAAAATTTCAAAATGACCTAATTAAATATTACTTCATTAATAATTATTTTGACTGATTTTCACATGTGCTTTGATATGAAAAGTGAGAGTGCTCAGTTACTGAAGAACTGACTGCCTACTTTGTAGATTTTCTACAGATTTGATATATGCATTATGTTTTTACTATTATTATTACCTTAAAGAGATACTAACAATTTTGGTGAGTAATCAGAAAAAAATAAATTCTCTGCTGACCACAGTGAGAGCAGTAGTGGTAGTTCTTCCTGCCTGCATATATATAACTATAGTGGATGAATCAGCATTCATTTTTACTCATAGCATTTAAACACTGATGCTTGACATAAACTATAATCCCAAGTGTATTATTTTTTAACACTTCAGATGGAATTTTCACTAAGTAAAGGCTGAGTAACAGTCAAAAAATAAATGTGGTGACTTCCCTGGTAGTCCAGTGGTTAAGAATCCACCTGCCAGTCTGGAGATGCAAATTTGAATCTGGTTGGGGAATTAAGATCCCACATACCCTGGAACAACTGAGCCCATGTGCTGCAACTGCTGAGCCCACGTGCCTCAGAGCCTATATGCCACAACTAGATATTCCCCATGTTCTGCAAGGAAAGATCCCGAGTGATGCAACTAAGACCTGATGGAGCCAATTAAATAAATATTTAATAAATAAACAAATGTGTCTAGTTTGGTGGGGATTGGGCATAAAATATAAAGTATGGAGGGTCGCTGACCTTAAGAGAATTTGCAATCTGACTGAGAAAACTAGACAAGTACATCTGAAACAAACAGAAGACAGCATAATATCAAATATCACTGTAAACCTCCCATGGTGCCTAACACTGTGAGGTTTATAGTGGAGGAACATCCAGAAGACCTAACACTGAAGTTATAAGAAATAACCCAGCCTATTCTCAATGATGAAACCACTCAGAGTGGAGAGAATGGGATAAAACATTTCTTAAAGACTATGGCTACAAGTCTAGATGGAGCAACAGGGACTAGATTTCCCTCCCTCTGTGCTTCAGTTACAGAGAAGGCAATGGCACCCCATTCCAGTGTTCTTGCCTGGGGAATCCCAGGGACAGAGGAGCCTGGCGGGGTGCCGTCTATGGGGTCACACAGAGTCGGACACGACTGAAGTGACTTAGCAGCAGCAGCAGCAGCAGCAGCAGCAGTGCTTCAGTTAAATATCTAGAAAAGTAGCAAAAATATATGAAATGATCATTTTTAGACATTGGACAACAAACAGTACAGGATAGTGATCCCTAAAGTAAGTGGAACAAATGAAGAGAGTGCTATGATTATCCCAACTTACTCCCCAGACAAAGTTTCCAGGCCACAACCAGAAAAGGGGGAACTCAAACAAGTGATCTCCTTGAGCTGAAGAGACAAATTCGAAAGTTAGGGGAGGCAAACACAGCTGGAATGCATAAGAGAAAAGTACAGGAGAGTAAAGAACAGCATGGAGAAAAGAGAATTTTGCAGAGAGCTCGAGAGATCTGTAGAATGTTCCTCTCAAGTCTTCAACTAATGATGAGGAACTGCATGTGAGGAACTACCTTAGGCCAGGGAAGAATCACCAGAGAGGATAGGAAGAACAGTTACTGGAGTAGAGAATAGTTTGTATTTTCACTAGCCAGAGTGGAAAACCTATAATTCAGTGCATCAGGTAGATTACTCAGTAAAGAGGAATCAGCCTAAGATCTAAAGCTACTCTTATTCTACCTAACAAGGCTTGAAAGCAAGTCTTGAAAAGATCAAAATGTATCCAAGTAAATTAACTGCATTTCAGAACAGAGCTCAAGATTATTTAAAATAGTAAAAAATATGTAGCACTTAACAAGGTAAATTCACAATATCTGGAATATAATAAAAATTAGGAAGCATGCAAAAAAGTAGGAAAATACAACCCATAAGGGAAAGAAAAATCAATTGACAGGAATGTTCCAAAATAACACAGATGATACAATTATTACACAAGGATATTGATGCAGTTATATGTCATATATTTCAAGATAATGTAGAAAAGCATAAGATAGATTATATAAAAATGATTCAAATCAAACTTAGGTGAATAAATCAATGGCTGACAAGAAAATACACTGGACAGGATTGACAGCATACTAGACATTGCAGAAGAAAATATTAGTGAACTTGAAGACATAGCTATATAAACTCTCCAAAATGAAACAAAAGAGACTGAAAGAAATCAACAGAGTATCAGTGTAGGCACTTCAGTCAGCTGAATATATGTGTAACTGGAGTCCTTGAAAGAGGTAGGAAACAGAAAACATGTTTCAAGAAATAATGAAAGCATTCCACATACAATGAAAACTCACAGATCTAAGAAGCTCAACAAACCCTAACTTGGGAAACATGAGTAAAATGACATGAATGCACATCAAATTGCTTAAAACCAGTGGTAATGAAAAATACTCATTAAGAGAAAAAACAGATACAACATGTACATGGTGGTGGTGATTTCATTGCTAAGTCATGTCCAACTCTTACGACCCCATAGGCTATAGCCCACCAGGCTCCTCTGTCCATGGGATTTTCCAGGAAAGAATACTGGAGTGGGTTGCCATTTCCTTCTCCCAAAGATAAATTTATCCTTGGGAATATGCAATCAGGAAAATGGAAGATCAATATATCTAAAGTGCTGGTGGAAAATATGACAGTCTGGAGTTTTACATCAAGTAAAAATATTTTTCAAAGATAAGCTGAAGTCTTTTCAACACATGGCGCTGGGATAACTGGATATATATAAGCAAATGAATGAAACTGAACCCTACCTTGTTGTTGTTGTTCAGTTGCTAAGTTGTTTCCGACTTTTTGTGACCCCGTGAACTGCAGCATGCCAGGCTTCCCTGTCCTTTACTGTCTCTTGGAGTTTGCTCAAACTCATGTCCATTGAGTCAGTGATGCTATCTAACCACTCATCCTCTGTCACTCTCTTCTCCTGCTCTCAATCTTTCCCAGCATCAGAGTCTTTTCCAATGAGTCAGCTGTTTGCATCAGGCGGTCCAGGTATTGGAGCTTCAGCTTCAGCATCAGTCCTTACAATGAATACTCAGGGTTAATTTCCTTTAGGATTGGCTGCTTTGATCTCCATGCTGTCCAGGGGACTCTCCAGAGTCTTCTTCAGCACCACAATTTGAAAGCATCAATTCTTCAGTGCTCAGCCCTCTTTATGGTCCAACTTTCATATCTGTACATGACTACCAGAAAAAACACAGCTTTGACTATACAGACCTTTGTTGGCAAGCTATATACAAAAGTTAACTCAAAATAAATCATAGTCCTAAATGTAAGATCTAGAAGTATAAAAATCTTCAAATATATATATAAGGAAAAATCTTAGAATAGGCAATGATGTCTTAGGTATGACACTAAAAGCATAAGCAACAAATTAAAAATAGATAAATTGGACTTCATCAAATTTAAAACCTCTTTCCTTCAAAGGATCTAATCAAAATAATGAAAATACAGCCACACAGAGGGGTAGAAAATATTTGCCATTCATGTATCTGATAAGGGACTTAGATCTAGAATATATAGGGAACACTTTAAATTTAATAATAAAAAGACAAATACCTAGTTTAAAAATGGGTAAATAATTTGAATAGACATTTCTCCAAAGTAAATGTACAATGGTCAATAACTATATGAAAAGATCCTTAACATGGCTAGCCATTAGGAAAATGGTAATCAAAACTATAATGAGCTATCACTTCATATCCACTAAGAAAACTAATAAAAGAGACAGATAATAACAAGTGTTGACAAGGATGTAGACAAACTAGAACTCTCATGCATTGGTAGTAGAAATGTAAAATGGTACAGCCCCTTTGGAAAACAGTATCTTAGTTCCTCCAGAGTTTAAAATAGAGTTGCCAATTAACCCAGAAATTCCAATTTTAGGTGTATAACCAAGAGTAATGAAAAACATGTATCTATACAAAATCTTGTACACAAATATTCATGGCATCATTATTCATAATTGCCAAAAATGGAAACAACTCAAATGTTCACCCAACTAATGAATTAGTAAATAAAATGCTGTATATCAATACATTGACAAAAAGAAAAAAATGGAGAAAATAAAGTACGGATACATACCACAACAGAAATGACCCTTGAAAACATTGTGTTAAGTGATAAAAATCTAGCCACAAAAGACCACATATTGTATGGTTACATTTACATGAAAAGTCCAGAACACACAAATCTATAGGGACAAAAAGTAGATTACTGGTTGCCTAGGGCTGGCAGAGATGGGGGAGTTTAGGAAGGGGGATTTCATTTTGGGGGTGATGATAATGTTCTAAAACTGATTATGGTCATGTACAACTCTGTGATTTTACTAAAAATGATTGAATTGCTCACTTCAAATGGGTGAGTGTACACTGACATGATTTATATGTCAATGACATTATTACAAAACAATATGATTCCTATGCCAAAAAGCAAATTTCTAAATATGTAAAACAAAGCAAAAAGATGGTGAAATATATTTTCAGACACACAAAAGCTAAAAGAATTCATCAGTACCACATCTACACTGCAAGGAATGCTGAAGTTTTTCAGCAGTAAGAAAATGTCAGATGAAAATCTGTGGTGGTTCAGTTGCTAAGTCGTGTCCAATTCTTGCAACCCCATGAACTATAGCCCTCCAGGCTCCTCGGTCCATGGGATTCTCCAGGCAAGAATACTGGAATGGGTTGCCATTTCCTTCTCCGGGGGATCTTCCCAACCCAGGAGTCGAATCTGGGTCTCCTGCATTGCAGGCAGATTCTTTACCGACTGAGCTACGAGGGAAGCCCCTAGATTAAAACCTGAATCTGCACAAAAAATTAAGGATACAAGAAATGTATGCATGCGTGCTCAGTCATGTTCGACTCTTTGTGATCCCATGGACTATAGCCTGCCAAGCTCCTCTGTCCATGGAATTTATCCTGGCAAGGATACTGGAGTGTTTTGCCATTTCCTCCTCCAGGAGATAACGCTGACCCAGGGATCTAACTTGCATCTCCTGTATCTCTTGCACGACAGGCAGATTCTTTACTCCTGAGCCACCAGGGAAGCCCCCTTTAAGAAATGTATATATGTGGGTAAATGTAAAATATATTTGTTTAAAATAAATAAAATATAAAATAATTTCTCTTAGTTAAAAAAATCTCTTTAAAAGGTAATTAACCATTTAAAGTAAAAACAGTAACACTATAGTGTAATGTTTATACATATGTACAGGTAAAATGGATGACCACGAGCATATAAAAGCAAGAGAGGTAAAATGGAAATATACTGTTGTAAAGACCTAAAACTATAAGAGAAGTGATAAAATATCACATGGAGGTATACCATAATAAGTTAAAGGTGAATATTATGAACTTTATAACAACAGCGGCTTCCCTGGTAGCTCAGCAAGAATCCACATGCAATGCAGGAGATCCCAGTTCGATTCCTGGGTTGGGAAGATCCCCTGGAGAAAGAAAGGCTACCTACGCCAGTATTCTTGGGCTTCCCTGGTGACTCAGATGGTAAAGAATCCACCTGCAATGCAGGAGACCTGGGTTCGATCCCCGGGTCGGGAAGATCCCCTGGAGGAGGGCATGGCAACCCACTCCAGTATTCTTGCCTGGAGAATCCCCATGGACAGAGGAGACTGGTGAGCTACAATCCATGGGGTCACAAAGAGTTGGACATGATTGAGTGACTAAATACATTAGAAACTTTATAACAATAATAATAACAGCAACAAAATCACAAAGAGGTATAAGTAAGCCAACAAAAGAGATGACAGATTCTTGATTAATCCAATGGGAGACAGCAAAAAAGAAAAGGAGAACAAAGAACAGACGAGACAGAATGCAAATAGCAAGACCATAGATTTAAATCTAATCAATAATCACATTAAATATAAATAGTCGCAAAGAGTCAGACACGACTGAGCGACTGAACTGAACTGAACTGAAACATGCCTATCAAAAAATACAGGTTTTCAGATTTAATTTTTAAAAAGCAAGACTCAACTATATGCTTCTTATAAGAAAACACACTTTAAGCAGAGGGCACAAATAGGTTCAATGTTAAAAAAAAAAAGATGAATCAAGCTAACACTCATCTAAAGGAAGCTGGAGTAACCACATTATTATCAGACAAAGCAGATTTCACAGCAGAGAATATTACCAGGTATAAAGGAAGTTGTTTAATAATTTTAAAGAAGCTAACTCATCAAGAGGATATAATAATTTTAATTGCTTACCTTAATTAGAAAACTTCAAAATATATAAAGCAAAATCAGAGTTTATAGGAGAACTACACAAATCTATAATTATTTTTGGAGATTTCAGAGGTCCTCTCTCCCTCTATGATAGACAGAATAATTAGACAGAAAGTCAATAAAGATGTAGAAGACTTAAACAATACCATCAGTTTAGTTGACCTGACTGATATCTATCTATGGGGGCTAAAACACTACCCCCAAACAGCACACTATACATTTCTTCTTCAAGTGTTTGTGGAATTTTTACCATGATACTGTGGGCCAAGGAACAATACACTTTTAAAAATTTGAAACATACAAAATATGTTTGTTGATCACATGGAATTGAAGTATCAAAATATAGAAATTAAAGTATAGAAATCAATAACAAAAGGTCTCCAAATTCCAGAATCTAAATAATAAACTTTAGAAAAGAAAATAACAAGCTTTTAAATAACCCATGAGTCAAAGGAAAAATTCTAATAGAAAATTAGGAAGTATTTCATAGTGAATGAAATTGAAACCACAACGTATCAAAATTGGTGAAATGTTACTAAAATACTGCTTAGAGGGAAACTTATATCCTTAAATATTTATGTTAGAAAACCAGAAAGGTCTCATATCCATAACTTCACCTTCTACCTTAAGAAACTTGAAAAAGAAGAGCAAATTAAAGCCCAAGTAAGCATAAGGAAGGAACTAACAAAGATAAAATCAGAAATCAATAAAATAGCAAAAAGAAAATAGAGAAAATCAATGAAACAAAAGCTGACTCTGAGAATTCCAATAAAACTTACAAATCTCTAGTCAGATTGATCTGAAAAAATAAAGAAATTACACCAATTGCCACGATCAGAAATGACACAGAAGATATAACTATAGATCCTACAGACATTAGAAGAGTATCAAGGGAATATTATCAACAACTTTATGCTAATAAATGATAAAACTATGATAAAATGCATGAAGTCTTGGAAAAACATAGAGTGCGAAAGCTCACTTTAAAAAAAGATAATCTGAACAACCCTATATTTATTTATTAGAGAAATTAATTGGTATTCTTGCCTGGAGAATCTCATGGACAGAGGAGCCTGGAGGGCTGCAGTCCATGGGGCCACAGTCAGACACAACTGAAGTGACTGAGCACACACAAGAGGAAAAATACTTTCCAACAAAGAAAACTCCATACCCATATAGCTTTAGTGATTTCCACCAAAAATTAAAGAAAAAAGTAATATCAATTGTATACTACAAACTTCTCCAGGAAACTGAAGAGAGTGAAATATGTTCAAACCCAGTCTATGTAATTTATCATATTAATATCATAAAAGCAATATGATCATCTCAATAGATACCAAAAATATTTGATGAAATCTTATATCTGTTCTTGATAAAAATTCTTAGCAACTTGGAAATACTGGTGTTCCTTAGAGATATTGTGGGTTTGGTTCCAAACAATGGCAATAAGCAAATATCACAAAGAAGCAAGTCACACATGTACAAGTTTAATATCCACTTTACTTAAATTGATCTATGAATTTAATGAAATTCTAATCAAAATCCCAGCAGGTTTCTTTGTAGAAAGCAATGAGCTAATTTTAAGATTTATGTGGAAACGCAAAGGACATGGGCTTCCTGGGGGGCGCTAGTGGTAAAGAACCTGCCTGCAAATGCAGGAGACACAGGAGATGAGAGTTAGATCCCAGGGTCAGGAAGATCCCTTGGAGGAGGGCATGGCAACCCACGCCAGTAATCTTGCCTGAAGAATCCTATGGACAGAGGAGTGTGGCAGGCTACAGTTCATAGGGTTGCAAAGAGTCAGACACAACTGAAGTGACTTAGCATGCAAGCACACAAACGACATAGACTAGCCTTGAAAAAGAGAAAGCTGAGAAGTTATACTACCTTTTTAAAGACTTACTATACCTACATTAATTATAATAATGTGATACTGGTATAGCTCAGTTCAGTTCAGTTGTTCAGTCGTGTCTGACTCTTTGCGACCCCATGAACCACAGCATGCCAGGCCTCCCTGTCCATCATCAACTCCTGGAGTTTACCCAAACTCATGTCCATTGCGGAGAAGGCAATGGCAACCCACTCCAGTACTTCTGCTTGGAGAATCCCATGGATGGAGGAGCCTGGTGGGCTGCAGTCCATGGGGTCACCAGGAGTCGGACACGACTGAGTGACTTCACTTCCACTTTTCACTTTCATGCATTGGAGAAGGAAATGGCAACCCACTCCAGTGTTCTTGCCTGGAGAATCCCAGGGATGGTGGAGTCTGGTAGGCTGCCGTCTATGGGGTCGCACAGAGTCGGACACGACTGACGCGACTTAGCAGCAGCAGCAGCGTGTCCACTGAGTTGGTGATGCCATCTAACCATCTCATCCTCTGTCGTGCCCTTCTCCTCCTGCCTTCAGTCTTTCCCAACATCAGGGTCTTTTCAAATGAGTCAGCTCTTTGCATCAGGTGGCCAAAATATTGGAGTTTCAGCTTCAACATCAGTCCTTTCAATGAACACCCAGGACTGATCTTTAGGATGGACTGGTTGGATCTCCTTGCAGTCCAAGGGACTCTCAAGAGTCTTCTCCAACACCACAGTTCAAAAGCATCAATTCTGCAGCGCTCAGCTTTCTTCACCGTCCAACTCTCACATCCATGCATGACTACTGGAAAAACCATAGCCTTGACTGGACAGACTTTTGTTGGCAAAGTAATGTCTCTGCTTTTTAATATACTGTCTAGGTTGGTCATAACTTTCCTTCCAAGGAGTAAGCGTCTTTTAATTTCATGGCTGCAATCACCATCTGCAGTGATTTTGGAACCCCCCCAAAATAAAGTCAGCCACTATCTCCACTGTTTCCCCATCTATTTCCCATGAAGTGATGGGACCGGATGTCGTGGTCTTAGTTTTCTGAATGTTGAGCTTTAAGCCAACTTTTTCACTCTCCTCTTTCACTTTCATCAAGAGGCTCTTTAGCTCTTCTTCACTTTCCGCCATAAGGGTGGTGTCATCTGCATATCTGAGGTTATTGATATTTCTCCTGGCAATCCTGATTCCAGCTTGTGCTTCATCTAGCCCAGCGTTTCTCATGATGTACTCTGCATAGAAGTTAAATAAACAGGGTGACAATATACAGCCTTGATGTACTCCTTTTCCTATTTGGAACCAGTCTGTTGTTCCATGTCCAGTTCTAACTGTTGCTTCCTGACCTGCATACAGGTTTCTCAAGAGGCAGGTCAGGTGGTCTAGTATTCCCATGTCTTTCAGAATTTTCCACAGTTTATTGTGATCCACACAGTCAAAGGCTTTGGCATAGTCAATAAAGCAGAAATAGATGTTTTTCTGGAACTCTCTTGCTTTTTCGATGATCCCATAAGCAGACCACATAGGTCCACAGGACAGAATATTCTAGAAATAAACCCACACATATAGAGGCAATTGATTTTCAGCAAACATGACAAGTCAGTTCAGTGGAAAAATGTTAATCTTTACAATAAATGGCGCTGGAACAATTGAATAGCCATTGGTTAAAAAAACAAATCAACCTCAACCCTTACTACATACCATATACAAAAACTGATTGGAAATAGATCACTGACCTAAATGTAAGAAAACTTCTTGAAGAGACTATAGGAGAAAATTTTTGTAACCTTGGGTTTACTAAGACTGAAAAAATACACACAAAACCCATAAACTCTAAAATAAATAATACGGGCTTTAGAAAATTAAAAACATTTGCTCTCATTTCTATTAATACATTCTCAGTTATTAAAATGGAAAGGTAAATCACAGACTGGGAGAAAATATTTGCAAAGCATGTATCATGTATTCAACAGAGAACTTGTATCTAGAATATATGAATATTATAACATTAATAATAATAAAAACAAATGTGGCAAATATGTATAAGATACTCAATATCATCAGTCATTGTGCTCAGTAGCCAGTTTCAGTTGTGTCTAAGCTTGCAGGTTCCTGTGTCAATGGACTTTACCAGGCAAGAATACTGGAAGAGGTTGTCATTTCCTTCTCCAGGCTGTCTTCCCGACCCAACGATCGAACCTGCAGTTCCTGCATTGGTAGGCAGATTCCTCACCAACTACACCACCTGGGAAGCCCCATTAGTCATTAAAGTGAAGTCGCTCAGTCGTGTCCAACTCTTTGCGACCCCATGGACTGTAGCCTACCATGCTCTCCGTCCATGGGATTTTCCAGGCAAGAATATTGGAGTGGGTTGCCATTTTCTTCTCCAGAGGATCTTCCTGACCCAGGGATCGAACCTGAGTTTTCCGCATTGTAAGCAGACGCTTTACCATCTGAACCACCAGGGAAGAGTCTCATTAGTCATTAGGGAAGTGCAAATTAAAACCATAATGAGATATTACTGCACATCCACTAGATGGCTAAATTAAAAATATTGATCATAACAAATGCTGCCAAGGATAAGGATAATTGGATCTCTCATTACATTGCTGGTTCTAATTTAAACTGATTCAACCCCTTTGGAAAACAGTTTGGCAGTTTCTTTAAAAATTATCCCTATCATACAAAGGCAGTCTTTCCACTCCTGGGTATTCACTCAAGAGAAATAAACATATACATCCCCACCAAGACTTGTTCACAGATGTTCATGGTGGCTTCACTGGTAACAGTGAAAACAAAAACAAACAAACAAAAACCCAGCTTTCCTTTCACAGGTAAATAGATGTTAAAGTTTGGAATATTGCTTAGCAATAATAAGGAACTATAGATACTAGCAACGACAAAGAGATTCTGAGTGAAATAACCCCAATCCAAAAACTAATACACTTTGTAAAACTGCACTTATATAAAATTCTAGACAATTCAGACTAATCTATAATGACAGTGGTTGCTTGGTGATAGAGCAGGGAGGGTAGGGATGGGCATAAAGAAGCATAGGAGAAAAGAGGACAGTGATGAGCCCTAATCTTACTGGATTGAAATGATCCTATTAAAAAGTAGTGGGATTGACATATACACACCTCTATACATAAAATAGGTAACTAATAAGGACATACTGTAGAGCACAGGAAACTCCACTCAATACTCTGTAATGGTCTATGTGAGAAAAGAATCCAGAAAAGAGTGGATATATATATATATATGTATTACTGAATCATTTTGCTGTACATCTGAAACTAACACAGCATTGTATATCAGCTATACTTCAATAAAAAATTTTAAAACAAGAGTAGTGGGAGATAACCTGGGTGGTGAGTGTAAATCAGATTATTAAAGATTATTAATCAAGCACAATAATTTAGATATAGAGTGAAAAACAGAAAGCTATCAGACCTTAAGTAAATGTATCATATAACTGAAATGGAATTTAAGCAGTATCCTGTCTGAAAGCCAAAGAGAATTGAAGATTTGCATTGGGAATGGCCAGTAGAGTTAAATTATTTTCCTACAATTAAAAAGCCACGTCAAAGTCCTGTCAAAGGGTATATCCTCCTGGGAGTGAGTCATATACGAGGCAAGGTCTTCTATCAGCATGTACTATTTGTCTAGTCCTGACAAATATTATTACCATTTCTATTGAACAAAGAAAGAAACTCAAACACATGAAATTACCAGGAGAATATAGGCTTATATAGAAGTTCCTGTTTCCGGATCTGCCTAATTTACCTTGGCACTATTTTCATAGAAGTCAAATATTTGGTGCTTTGAACAAATACTAGGGTGAGGCCTGTACAACACAATTTCTACAGTGCAGACTGTTTGGCTTTATCTATTTACAGTTTTCAGATAGGGATTACTTCCTTACTAGGACAATTAGCAGACACCGAGAATGGAGTCAAAAGCATTAAAATAGGTGTCAGAAGTTTAATTGTATGACCCTAGGCAAGCTGCTAACTTTTTTGAGTCTTAAGAGTGCTTGTCTATAACATTGCGGCTCATGGTAAAACCTCATAATGTTTTTATATGAATAAATGGGATAATATATTATAATGTTGTCCATTTATGTTGTTTAAATAAACAGCAGAATCTCAGGCTCTTACAGCCAACAGGGATGGTTGATGATACAAGAAAGTGAAGTCACTCAGTTGTGTCCAACTCTTCATGACCCCATGGACTGTAGTCTACCACGCTCTCCGTCCATGGGATTTTCCAGGCAAGAGTACTGGAATGGGTTGCCATTTCCTTCTCCAGAGGATCTTCCCAACCTAGGGATCGAATCTGGGTTTCCCATATTGTAGGCAGATGCTTTACCGTCTGAGCCACCAGGGAAGAGTGTCGGCAAATCAATGACTCTGTCACAGTGGGGACACTTTTTGACAGTACCTACCCTGGAAACTGCTCCTTTGTTACTAAAAGATAGGATGGAGGGTTATAACTCCCTCCAAAATATGCCTGTGAGGTCAAAAGTGCCTCCTGGAAGTAGACACTGAGAACTGAGAGGGAGAAAATATGGTCTTGATGAAACATACAACCACAGCAGACTTGTTACAGGTCATACACAGTAATTTCCAAACTCCTCTTGGTAGAAATGGTACTAATATCCAAGTCGAGAAGCATTGCTTGTAACTTTTGCTAAAATCTGACCAGTTAATAAAGCACCTGTGGTTGTGAATTCTATTTTGTAGTTTCTCTTAGCCGTAAAATAAAAAATTATAATATCAATCTAAGAAAAAAAAATATAAGTTTCTTAGCTGTAAAATAAAAAATTATAATGTCAAACTAAGAAAAAAACATATATATGTATATACATGTTGTTGTTTAGTTGTATCCAACTCTATCGCAACCCCATGGGCTACAGACCATGAGGCTCCTCTGCCCATCGGATTTCCCAGGCAAGAAGACTGGAGTGTGTTGCCACTTTCTTCTCCAGGGGATCTTCCAGACCCTGGGGTCAAACCCATGTCTCTTCCAAGTCTCCTGCATTGCAAGTGGGTTCTTTATCACTGAGCCACCACGGAAGCCCTATATATATCATTAAAGCTAATACTACCTTAGTAGATATCTTACACATCTGAATTTGTATTTCCCTTCTCTGAGAGGGGTCTTTTATATTGTTCTGCTTCCACACTCCCACATTTGTTCCCTCTTCTGTACTATCTTATCCTGAATTTAAAACTGAGTTTTTTTTTCCTTTGTATTGGTAGTCAAATCATGGATATATTTAAATTATCGGGAATATTGTAGAGGAATTTTTCCCCTTTACTCTTAACAAAATAACATATTTCTCAACTAAAATTTAGGCAAATGTAGGTTGACAGGCAGTAGGTAAAATTATTTGCATAATAATTAAGTGGGAATTCACTGGTGGTCCAGTAGTTAGGACTCAGCATTTTTACTGCCATGGCCCAGGTTCAATTCTTGGTCAGAGAAGTAAGATTCCATGTCAAGTCCTCTAAATCATGCAGTTTTGTTGCATGTTTTCCAGCTGATTTGATCCCTTTTGAATGCCCTGATGTTTCCAGTGCTTAGAGGAAGTGCTCACCAGCCAGCTGGTTTTGTGGAAACTTCCATCTCTATCCTACTTTCCCACAGAAAACTGACACAGAGAGAACACTCTTGATTGCTTCTGTCTCTCATTATTGACTTATTTTCAGCAAATATGTTTCTTCAACTTGTGTAGCTAATAATGGAAATAATCTGGTAATCTGTCAGAGAAAAAAGAAAGATATCAGTTCTTAACTTTCTTTTATCTACTGTTGCCTTGAGTTGACTGATAACTTAAAGTTGTCAAAAAATGCTTCCCCATTTTTGTGGGAGCATGAATTTCCAGCCAGGTAAAACCCATTTTAGATTGGTTTTGGTGAAATTATACCTCACAGCAAGGGAAGAAATGTAGCCAAACCAAACCTTTATATTAGAAACTTACTTTCAACACTCATTTCTTAATAAGTTCGTTAACACTTGTCATGAAAGGTGACTCCACACGGGTGCACAGAACCACCCTCGCTGAGAGGAAAAGATATTCTCCCCTAAATTTGGGGGAAGCAGTCAGTCATTTCAATTCAAAGCTAAACCTTAAATAAAAGAAGAAAAAAAAAAAAAGACTTCAAGGACGCAATTAAAAGGCTATGCAGATTTATCTTGTCAGGGCCACGAGCCACGTCTCCGAGGCTCGCTGCGCGCACCCTCAAGCCAAGCAGTAACTGAAAGGTCGTCGAACGGGGAACTACTCGGATAAAGTGACGTTCTGCTTTTGTTGACTGTTACCCTTATCCAGCCGGCCTCCCCAGGCTTGATCTTCTTTTGCAATTAAAGTCTCTCATTCTTCCCGCTGAGACAAACTAAGCATCCAATGGGAAGGCGGCAACCCACCGCCACTTCCGGGTCATTTCCGGGGTCGAGGCTCCTCCACCGCCCAATCGAGAGTTAGGGGCGGGGCTGCGTCTGTGCGTCTCCAGAGCGCAGGAGGCCAGTTTTGCAAGCTTTTTCTCGGAACTTGCTCGTTTCGCGTTGTGTGAGTATTTCCTCCCGCTGGTCCGGAGTCAGGAGACTGAGTTTGGTATCACAGACAAATTCTGGCTTCAGGCAGGTAAGTCCCGCGGTTGTCGTCCATCTCTTATTGCCTGCGTTCACGTGGAAGAGGAAGGCCTACCCTAGGCTTCACCAGTGTTATATTTTCTCTTTTACTCTGAAACTTCGGATTCCGCGGGCAAGGCTGAAGGGATGGAGCTGCTTTGGTTACCGTGACAACTACATGATGCCTAAATGGCTTTAGAATTTGGGTTGGGAGTGCTTTTTCTGGAAGGACTCTTTAAAATAACGTTTGAATCTGTTTCAAAACTCATGTTATTTCAAACACGTGCTTTTAACCACAGAATTTGATTTTGAAAGGTTTGTTCAGTTGGTGATGTGGAGAAGCCAAATTTGAGGCAAGATTACTAGTTGGAAAGCTAATGCAATAATCCAGACACAGTTCGAAGGAGTCCCGAGCTGGGGGAGTGGTGTAGAGTTGCTGAGCTTGGCGAAGATGGGAGAAGTACTAGCAGGTAGTACCAGCAGGACCTAAATTGGCTATGTGGAAGGAGGGAGAGGAGTCCTGAGCATCTTGAGGATTGAGTCCAGACTCAGCTTGGCACAAAGCTGTTTTTGTAGTTTCTTTTCCCGCCATCTGCTTTCCGCCTCCCTCTTCCACGAACACCCCAAACTCTGTTCATGTCAGTTGTGTTTGGGAACACATTCTAGTTCCCAGAATATTGTCCTCAGTTTTTTGTGACATTGGTCCAGGTTACATAGTTTCACCGAGCCCTTCAGTTTTTTCAGCATGCAAATGGAAGAACATAACAGTACTCGGCTCCAGATTTCTGTAAGGATTAAATTAGACACTTCGTAGGCTTGGTGTATAGAGGGGACTCAGTAAGAATGATAATTACTACTGTCGTTATTGTATTTCTCATGTTGTCTTATTATACATCATTTGTGCTTCCCCGGTGGCAAGACTTTGCCTTGCCATTGCAGGAGATAAAAGAGGTGCAGGTTTGATCCCTGAATCAAGAAGATGTCCTGGAGTAGGAAATGGCAACCCACTCTAGTACTCTTGCCTGGAAAATCCCATGGACAGAGGAGCCTGGCAGGCTATACTCCTTGGGATACCAAAGAGTTGGCACACGACTGAGCACTCACCTTTACCTTATACATCATTTATGTGTTTCTTCCTCTAGATTAGTTTTTCTTTTTTAAATTAAAGAGTTAGTATCTTATATATCCTTGTATCTTCTTGAAGTATAGAAGTATTGGAAGTAGTCAATAGTTTTTAAATGGGTCATTCATTTTGGCTGCTGCTGACATAATTAAGTTAATTTCTTTAAAGGAGCTATCAGGTGCAGTTAATTTTGTTGATCATTGAAATTTATTAGATAAAAGTGGTTGTCTTTCTGTATAACTCAGAAACGTGTGGATTAAGATGTACAGAAAGTAACTGATATTTTCAGTCTGGAATAGATATGAGTGATTTCAGTGAAGAATTGATAAGACCCACGACAGAGGATGAACAGGGGGAACCGTGTGTGCGCTCTGGTTCAGGAATGTGCTTCCCTTGGCTCCATAAGCACATAGAATCCATAGGTAAGTAAAATAGCATATAACCATTTCAGCTTTAATGCAAGTAGATGATAAGACTCAATATGGATACAAA
This sequence comes from Okapia johnstoni, assembly GCA_024291935.2. Classification (NCBI taxonomy): domain Eukaryota; kingdom Metazoa; phylum Chordata; class Mammalia; order Artiodactyla; family Giraffidae; genus Okapia; species Okapia johnstoni. The sequence continues at coordinate 51,280,251 of CM044322.1, forward strand.
ATTGGATAACCAAGCTGGTTCAATTTTCTGTTTTTTTTTTAATTTTTAATTTTTTTAATTTTAATTGGAGGCTAATTACTTTACAATATTGTGGTGGTTTTGCCATACATTCACATGAATCAGCCATGGTTGTACATGTGTTCCCCATCCTGACCCTCCCTCCCACCTCCCTCACCAGCTGGTTCAATTTTCAAGATAAGTATATATGAGGATTTTTTTTTTTTTTTAAGGCAGTTAATAAAAAAGAAACATGAAAAAATAGATTCTTTTTTTCTCTTAGAATTCTTTGAATTAATAACAGTCTATATTGTGGTAGATACACTTTTTTTTCCTTCCAGTAACTCTTAGTGAGCATTTTACTATATCCCTGGCATTGGCTTAATATTGGGGACAGGTTTGTTGAAGAAGATATGATCTCTGCTGTTGAGGAATACATAGCAGAAATTTCTGTTGAATTGCATTGAAATAAGCCCTGATAGAATTGATCTATAGTAGATTTTAAGAAAAGACTATTTTCTTCTTTGTTCCTCTAATGTAGAAATAAACAAGGTGTTCTATGGGGTAATTCTTTATCAGAATGTATTTTTAAAAAATCAGTTATCTGTGTGTTGTCATGAACCAGCACTTTTCTAATTGCTCACAAATATATCTTTCTGAGCCTAGCTTTCTTTCCCCTTGACTGTGAGTCCCTGGGTCCTAGAATGTAGCTCTTATTTCTTTATTTTTTAATCTGAATATTATCTTATTTAATTATCTCAGTAAATTAATTCTCAGTAAATATATATACCAGGCATTTTACAGATGAGGGAACTTAATTTCAAAGAAGTTAAAATTTTCAATGCTGGTATCAGGAGTCAAACCCAGGCCTATCTGATCTCAAAACCTGCTTTGAGATACGTGTATTTAAAAAAAGGGAGTGCCTAGCATAGAGCCTCGTGCATAGTGAGTGTTGAAAATGTAATAATTTATTGCCTCTTTCCTCATTTTATTTTTACTGGATTAATATATATGGTTTGAGTCAGGTTTCAATGAATGGAACTTCAGAGAGGGTGTTTTGTTGCTTCTTGTAGGGAACTATTAATAGTAATCTAGTTTCTGCTAGTTACCGCATACCTGGGCATGTGTCTGTCAACAGTGTTCTATGGAGAGCTTGAGTCAGTCCATAAACAAGTAGGTTTAAGACCAGAATTTACATACTTAGAAATGTTTCATCTTTTACGGATAACCTGTTAAACCCCAAATAGTAATACTTTCTGTCTTCAATGAGAATATAGTTGTAGATAATATTGATGTTTTATTGGTAATTAACCACAATAGGAAAACCTAGTTGCCTAACAATTATTTATTTTTTTATTCTATTAAATTTCTTTGGGTGTTTTGAAGGGTGTGTCCCCCAGAATAAAAACTTTGAAGGTGGGCACCAGTTTGGAATAAAGCTCAATGTTGAGCACCTAGACTAGTGCTTGACCATGGCAGTGCTCAAACAATACTGTTGACAGGCTGATGAGTTTCTAGGTTCTCTCAAGGGAATTAGAAATTAGGTTGATGACACTGGTTCTTTACTGTATCTCATTCCATCAAATCTATTTTCCTTGACAATTATACTTCAAGTTTATCAGCGACAGATAAGATTATGTTTTGCTTACAAAGAATGCTATTCTTTGAGCTATTCCTGAGGTAATTAGGCTCAGGTGTAAGGCAGGAGGGGCATTGCCCAAGGATTTTTGTATCCTCGTCTAAAGTCGATTTCCAGTCTGAGCTGTGAAAACTTTAGAGGTATAACAGAAGGGAGTTTGGCCTGAGATCAGTTTTCCTTTAGGTGAATAAATGAGGTTTTAGGGAAGAGGCATTTTGTCAGTTTCTTGGCCCAGCTTGTGTTGCTGCTGATCCTAGGAGCTTGGCTGTAGATCCTGTTAAATGCAGCTTCTAATTCAGAGAGGTGGGCAGGGCATAGTGTTCTGCATTTCTGATAAGCTCTCTGGTGGTACTAGGACTACACCTGGATCCCTGGGTGATTTGTATGTACATTTAAAGTTTGAGAAGCACTAGTCAAGAGAAATAGTCTACTTTTTTTTCCCCTAAAAAATTAGGTACTATCTTGCACAATTTTAATGTGCCATCTAGAAGTTGCATCATAAGTTTGGTAGTTCCAAAAGGCATAATGTTCAGCATATATTGGCACCTTCAAATGAAATTATTATATGACTTAAACAAACATATTTGATGAGACTTCCTGGGTCCTGTCGTTAAGACTCCATGCTTCTACTTCAGGGATGCAGGTTCAATCCCTGGTGGAGAACTAGGATCCCACCTGCTGTGTAGAGCGGCCATAAATTAGAAAAATAATTGGTAGAATCTAAATAGTTTAGGAATGTGGTATCTTTTATCATCCATTTTGTGTTTATGAAAAAATTTTAATAGATGGAAATTTTCTATTGTTCCTTTAATCTTGCCATAAAGTATGTATCCCCATTTAATTTTTGCTAATACCCTGTAAAGTTTTTAACTATTAAAATTTCTTCTGGATCAAGACATTATTATAATTAATTTTTTACACAGCTGACTAAAATAATGTATTACTTTTTTTCTTAAATTTTAAGTGTTAAATGTAAATTTTTATTGCTTATTTATCTCAATAAAATGGATAAGGATATCACTTTTTTCCAATTCTTATATCTATGGATGAATATTATGTATTTCTAGAATGAGAATAGATTTAGCTTCAATTCTATTGTATACTTTTAAATAATTTTACTTTGGTTTTTTTTGGCAGTGCTGGGTTTTCATTGCTTCATAGGCTTTTCTCTTGTTGGGGTCAGCAGACTTCTCGTTGCGGTGGCTTCTCTTGTGGCTCCCGGGCTCGAGACCACAGGCTCAAAAGTTACGGTTCACAGGCCAGTTGCTCCGCAGACTGTGAGATCTTCCCAGACCAGGGATCAAACCCATGTCTCCTGCATTGGCAGGCAGATTCTTTACCACTGAGCCACCAGGGAAGCCCCTGTATTTTGTTTTAATTGGTGGAAATTCTGAGAAACGTTAGTTATTTTAGTAAGTAGCTGGCAATGGATGGCGTTTAATTTTAGCAATGTATCAGGTCTTTGACTCCTTCTCACTTGTGAAAAAATTACATAGTGTTCTAAAAAATTATTAGATTCTTCTACACTTTTGACAAGCAAAGAACTAGAAATCGCCCGACTTTCAAATGGATGTTAGAGTCGTTCATTTTCTCAACAATAAACACTTGTATTTTCACCTTAAGGTAATATCAGAATTATTTTGGTGATGGTCTTGTCTATATGCACAGCTTTCTAGAAGATCAGTTTTAGGAAAGAGTATGTGAGAAAGTTGAAGATGTGCAAGTTGATTGCTATAAAGCTATTTTTTCATGATACTTATTAAGCTCTGTGCATTCCCAGGGGTGGAGTCTTCCATGGTGGCTCAGACAGTAAAGAATCCTCTGCAGTGTGGGAGACCTGGGTTTGATCCCTGGATTGGGAAGATCCCCTGGAGAAGGGCATGGCAACTCACTCCAGTATTCTTCCCTGGAGAATCCGCATGGACAGAGGAGCCTGGCGGGCTACAGCCCATGGCGTTGCAAAGAGTCAGACACATCTGAGTGACTAAGCACATTCCCAGGGGTGGGGGCACCCCAACTGGAAGACTGCTGGCCCATAGGAGTCTTTAGTGGTGTGGGAAGGGAGGAAGAGGTGGCAATATGCAGCCTGTTGTCATAGATGAGGTTGTAACTAAGCCCAAATCTTCTTTTTTTTTTTTTTCAGTTTTTTTTGGCTGAGGCATATGGGATCTTAGTTGCCTGGTCAGGGATTGAACCCATGCCCCCTGCATTGGAAGTGCGAGGTCTTAAACCAGGACTGCCAGAAAAGCTGTAACCCTAATATTCTTAACATGAGGATTGTCAGTATTTTAGAGATACAAATGCTAATGTCAAAATTTTATAATCTCATATGCATTTACTAGCTTTGAGTTACTGGGAACTTGGTCTGTGAAAAATAAAAGTGCACCTCTTGGTGTTTTCAGAACATAGGTGGGAAAAAGGAGTGCTTTCCTAGGATGACCTTGATGATTTTTACCCATTCTAAATATTTGGTATTTTGCACTGGGGGCCCTCTTTGATAGAATCTTCCCAGATAGTTTAGTGCAAGGGTGAAAGGGTAGTTGAATTTGATTTGAAGGAACTGGTGACCTTGGTAGCCCAAGAACATCAAATTAGACATCTCTTAAGTAGAAATTTTTTGTTTTTTCATTTGCCACAACTAGTTAAAATGATGTGGAAGAGTTGGTTTCAAGTGAAGCTAGCTTTGGTATTGGGGATGGTTTGGGTTAAGTAATACCTACTTGTTAAAAACTGTGCCTATCAAAAGTAAGATTCTTGACTTGTTGATTTGAGGTCACTGGCTCAAGACTTTCCTCTTTAACCTTTACAGCCTCTGGAGGAAAACAGGAGAAGGATTTTGCTCAGACCACAAGCGCTTGTTTAAGTTTTATCCAAGAAGCTCTGCTGAAGCACCAGTGGCAGCGAGCTGCAGAATACATGCACAGTTACCTTCAGGTTTTGGAAGATACGGATAGCAACAAAAGGCAGGGTGCCCCTGAGGTAAGTAAAGTGAGTCCCCTGGAAGATAGCACAGAATCCTGGGAGTTTCTGCCTCTTAAACTCCACCCAGAACAGCTTTTGCAAGATCTCAAATTGAGTTTGTATGAAGACATTTTTTGCATACTTCATTTTTCTATTATCATTTTAAGGAGACAAAAAATACTTTAACTCTAAATTCTCAGATTCCCAAATATTTGTTCATTCATTTAAGTAATTCTTCCATCTTTCCCCTTGTCCTTATGGTCCCCTTTCTATAGGATGGTTCCCATCTTCATGCAAACATGTTCTCTCTCCCACTAAATATCATCTCTTGACTTCTACTTCTTCCACAAGCTGTGCTCATTTCTCCACTCTGCCTTTCAGCAAAACTCCTGGGAAGAGTTTATATATCTGTTTGTTCCTGTTCAGTTAGACTCCCCCACAAATCATCATTTCTACCAAATTGCCTTGTCAGGGTCAACAGTGATATCCACTTTGCTGAATCCAGTGGCTGATTCTCAGTATTCGTCTAACTTGATCGTTACCAATATTAAGCATTCCAGGTCATTCCCTTCTGTGTGATGGAGAAACAAACAGAATTCTTCGTCTGGCTTCCAGGACTCTGCATTCTCAGATTTTTCTCCTACCACACTGGCCATTCCTTGGTTTCCTTTTCTGATTGCTCTTCATCTCCTCGGCCTTCTGACGTGGGAGTCCTTGAGAACTCCAGTCTTTAGGTGTTACTGTTATCTGAACTCTCTTGATCTCATTCAGTTTCATAGCCTTTCGTTCAGTCTGTATGCTGGTGATTCCCGCGTTGTGTATCTGGGGCTCTGACATCTGTCAGGTCCAGATCACTGTGTCCAACATTCTGTTCACCCTCACCTCTTAGTATCTAATGTCACCTTGTACAATATGTTGTATCATACTAGCAAATATAAACTGATTCTTCTGGTATTCCTTGTCCATTCTAATTTTCCTCATCTCAGATGATGATTCCCTTATCTAATTGTGAGGCCCAATCTGGAGGTTTTTTTTTTTTTTTTTTCTTTTGCACCTCATATCCAAACCATCAGAAAATTCTGTTGGCTCTCCTTTGAAAACTTGCTCCCTGCAATCTTGAGTACTTCTCACCATGTCCTTTTTGCTGCTTCCTTCACTCAAACTCCTATCACCTCACTTAGATGACTGCTTTCCCTCCTCTGCCTCCCAGTGTATTTTCAGCATAATAACCAGACTGAGCCTTTAAAAAAAAAATAGCTTTATTAAGATACATTAACCACCATACAGTTCGCTCATTTAAATTGAACAATTCAGTGTGTTTTCATATATTCACAAGAGATGTGCAACTGTCACCACAATCTAAATTTAGAACATTTTTTGTCACCCCCCCCAAAAGAAACACTGTACCCACTTATAGTCCCTCTTCTCCAGACCCTAGCCCTTGGCAACCATTAATCTACTTTTTATTCTGGACATTTCATATAAGTAGAATCATATAATATATGGCTTTTTATGAATGAATTCTCTTACTGAACATAATGTGTTCAAGGCTTATTATATCATACTGTGGCATATTAGTTCTTCACTGATTTTTATTGCAAAATAATATTCCAATGTAAGGCTTTATCTCATTTGATGAGATAAAATTGATACATCAGTTTTTAGACATTTGAGTAGTTTTTCTTTCTGTTACTATGAATAATGCTACTATGAACATTCATGCACAAGTTTTTTTTCTCCCCCTATGTACAAGTTTTTATATGGGTGTTTGTTGTAATTTCTCTTGAGTATATATACCGAGGAGTAGTACTCTGGGGCGTATGATAAATATATGTAACCTATTAAGGAACTGCTAGACTATTTTCCACATTGACTGCACTGTTTTACATTCCCACCAGCATCATACAAGGTTTCCAACATTTGTACATCCTCGCTGACAGTATTATTGTCTGTCTTCTTGATTACAGCCACCCTAGTGATTGTGACATGGTGTCTCATTGTAGCTTTGATGGGCATTTTTCAAATGATTAATGATACAGCATAGTCCTTTTAAACCATGAGGCAAATTATGTCACTGCTCAGCTGAAAACCCTGCAGTGGCTTTCCTATTTCACTCAGAGTAAGAGCCAGCATCCTTCTGATCACCTGCAAGTTCTCCGTGCTTTGCTCATTCCCTTTCCCCTTTGACCTCATCTCCTGTTACCATCTAACATGCTTTTCTTCTCCAGCCTCACTGGCCTCCTTGCTCATCCCTTGAACAACCATACTTCTTCCTGATTGTCTTTGTTGTTTCTTTGGCTATCACTGTGGTCACCCTCCTTCACATCATACTTGCAGTGGGGCCTCCCTTCACTATTTAAAGTTGCAACTGCACACCAACCCCCTTCACTTTCCAACTGGCACCCCTGGTCTTCTGACGCTGCTTCATTGTTTTTTTTCCAATAATACTTGCCACTTTAATTATTGTATTTCTTGGTTATTGTGAGTCTCTCTACAACAGAATGTAAATTCCACCAGGGCAGAAATCTAGAACAGTGCTTGGCATGTATTGTTATTTGTTTTGTAAAAGACAGTATATCCACAGATAACTTCACATGGATATCTCAAGCAGCTTTTTCTATTAGAGTAACCATTGCATCAGTTAGAAGTCTAATAGAACCAAAAAATATGAAAAGAAAAATTTAACCATTGATTGAAAGTTTAGTTTATGGACTAAAGTTAATCAAGATCTATAAAACATTGGACAAATTACAGTCCTTTTTTGTCCAGAGTATGTTTTATAAATTGAAAGAATTAAATCAGTGGTTACCAGATGCTTGTTTGGGCTCTGTTTGAGTCACATAGAGCCTTTGTTGAAAGTATAGATTTGTGCCCTCCACCCCAGTTTTGCTGAGTCCAAGTCTGAATCCCTGGAATATTTATTTTTAACTGATGTCCCAGGTAATTCTTACATACATGTGGATTTAAGAACAACTGTGGTAGGATAATCTCCACATTTTCTTTAAGCTTCAAAATACTGCAATTTGATTATCTATAAATGAACTCTATCTCTTTCTGAGTATTATGATTATACTAAACCAATATTATATCAAACAACCAGTTTACTTTGAAGATCAGTATCATTGAAGTACTTTAAATGGAATAAGAGAAATAAAGATTTGCCCTCATGCAAAAGAAGAGCTCCAAGTACTATCATCAAAGTTTTGGTGCTCTGTGGAGAAAATATTTTTATTAAAATTTATAATAAATAAAACTGATGCAGATTCTTAAGTTGAAGCTCTAAAGATAGACTAACCATAGTCAATAGTTGTAAAACCTGATGAAATGTGAGGAAACATTGAGTCCATAGCTCTCACTTGGTAGGTAATAAAGATGAGGCTGAGAGCAGTGAAGAAGCCAATATTAATGGAACCCGAGTTTTCTAACTTTAATGTTTTTCTCCTATACTAATTAAAAATGTTATCTTTGATATGTATCTTAACTGCTCACCTTCTTTAGACTTCTGGCTCAGAATGACACTGTTAATGACACCTGGTATTTTAATCAGCAGGAAAAGCTTTTAATCGCATAAAATGTAATAATACTTTCATTGGGTGAATGAAGTAAAATGTTGACAGTAGTGGTATCTAGAAAAAGGAATTATAGGTTGTTGTTTTAATGTTGTCATCAAAAGAAAATAGCTTTCTGAGACATTGGTTAAGGCAGGGGTTTTACAGTTTTGTTAGTAACTTCTGTTTTGACAGATTATTTGGAGGCTTGGAAGTGAAATTCTTTATTATCATCCCAAAAGCAGTGTGGAGAGTTTCAATACCTTTGCCGACCGGATGAAAAATATTGGCATCACGAATTACTTGAAGGTGAGAATGTAGGCTTTGTGAATTTACATCTGCAGCGTTCATTTTTTGAAATTGCTTGTCTCAGTGATAAGGTAGGTAAGAATGTAAAAATGATGAGAAAGGGGGTATCACACCTGGGTCAATAAGAGAAGCTGAAAGAAAAATCGCATTATGAGAGCCTTTTACTTCTCCATTGCCTGTTGCCTGCCACATTGTATGAGTGAAAATATCTTTTCTTTGTGTATCTCTGGCTGCCAGAACCAGTCCTTCAGAAACGGCATATGTGCTTCGCTATGATGATGGGCCAAATTCTAATATGTTTGCTTAAGTCAGTTGAGCTCTCTAAGAATTGGTGCTTTTGGAAAAGGGAAAGAGCTAAACAAATTGGGAATTTGAATACTTGAGAAAAGTTTTCCAGCTTTGTTGAGATATAATTGACATATGATTTAATTTCGTTTAAGGTATACAGTGTGATGATTTGATAGCATGCATGTATATATTGCCGAATGTTTACCACAGTGAGCTTAGTTAACATCTCCATCCCCTCACATAATATCATTTTGTTGTTGCTGTGTTGAGAATGTTGAAGTTCTACCCTCGTGGCAGCTGTCAAGTTAACAGTGCCATAGTCACCATGCTGTGCATTAGATCCTCAAACTTACTCATCTTATAGTTGAAAGTTTATGTCCTTTGACTACTCCAGCCCTCAACCTGTGGCAACCAGCATTTTACTCTGTTTCTATGGGTTGGATGTTTTTAGATTATTCTACCTGAAAGTGAGATGAGACAATATTACTCTTTTTGTATGACTTATTTCCTTAAGCATAATGTCCTCAAAGCTCATCCATGTTGCCACACATGCAAGATTTCATGCTTTTTCATGATTGAATAATATTCCATTGTATATATGTGTGTATACAATATTTTCCTTATCCATTCATCCATCATTGCTCACTTAGATTGCTTCCATGTCTTGTGAATAGTGTTTCAGTGAACATGGAAGTGCAGATATCTCATCTAGATAGTGATTTCAACTTTGGATATATATGCCAATGTGGAATTGCCAGATCATATATTAGACCTGTTTTTAATTTATTAGAGGAACCGCCATACCACCATTCTCCATAGTGGCTAGACCACTTTACATTCCAAAGGGAATGTACACCAGCAGTATACAATGATTCCCTTTTCTCCACATCCTCAACAGCACTTGTTATTTCTTGTCTTTTGTTTTGTTTTGTTTTCCTTTTGGTTGTGCTGGGTCTTTGTTGCTGTGCGGGCCCTTTCTCGTTGCGGTGAACGGCAGCTGTTCCTCCTTGCAGTGTATGGGCTTCTCACTGCAGTGGCTTCTCTTGTTGCAGAGCATAGGCTCTAGGTGCACAGGCTTCAGTAGTTGCAGCACCCAGTCTTTAGTTGCTCTGTGGCATGTGGAATCTTTCCGGATAAGGAATCAAACCTGTGTGCCCTGCATTGGTAGGCGGATTCCCATCCACTGTACCACCAGGGAAGTCCTCTCTTGTCTTTTTGGTGCTAGCCATTCTAGCAAGTGTGAAGTGGGGGAATTCCTCGGCTATCCAGTGGTTAGGATGCAGAACTTTTCACTACTGTGGCCCAAATTTAAGTTTATTTATTTTTAATTGGAGGATAATTGCTTTACAATATCATGTTGGTTTCTGCCATACATCAACATGAATCAGCCATAGGTATACATATGTCCCCTCTTTCTTGAACCTCCCTCCTCCCACCTTTTTTTTTTTTTAATATTTATTTATTTGGCTGCACCAGGTCTTAGTTGCAACATGCAAGATCTAGTTTCCTGACCAGGGATCGAACCCCAGCCCTCTGCATTGGGAACACAGAGTCTTAGCCACTGGACCACCAGAGAAGTCCTTCTTCTGCCCATTTTTAATTGTAATATGTTTTTTGTTGTTCTTGCTATTGAGCTGCATGAGTTCTTTATATATTTTAGATATTTTTTATCAGCTACATGAAAATATTTTCTCCCATTCAGTAGACTGCCTTTTCATTTTGTTTATGGTTTCCTTTGTTGTGCAGAAGCTTTTTAGTTTGATGCAGTCCCACTTGTTTATTTTCACTTTTATTGCTTGTGCTTTTGGTGTCATACCCCAGGAATTCATTGCCAAGACCAATATCAAGGAGTTTTTTTTCCTCTGTTTTCTTCTGAGAGCTTTAGTTTCAGATCTTACCTTTAAGTCCTTAATCCATTTTGAGTTAATTTTTGTGAGTGGTATAAATTAAGGGTCCAGTTTCATTCTTCTGCATATAAATGTCTATAGTTTCCCCAACACCATTCATTGAAGAGACTAACCTTTGCCCTTAGAGTATTCTTGGCTCTGTTGTCAAATATTGACAACGTATGGGTGGGCTTATTTCTGGACTCCCAATTCTGTTCCACTTGTCTGATGTTTCTGTTTTGAATGCTATAGTTTGGTAATATAGATTGAAATAAGAAAGTGTGATACCTGCAGTATTGTTCTTTCTCAAGATTGTTTTGGCTATTCATGGTTTTTTTGTGAATAATAAAAATTTTGCATCCAAATTTGAAGATTGTGTTTTGTATTTATGTGAAAAATACCACTGGTATTTTGATAGGTATTGCAGTGAATCTATAGATGGCTTTGGGTAGTATGAGTAGTATGGACATTTTCACAGTAGTACAGACATTTTCACAACATTAACTCTTCTGATCCATGTGTGAAAATGTTTCATTGTTTCTCATGTTTAGGTGGAGCTTTATCCAAATTAAAGTGTCCTTTAATAAAAGTTTTATCCAAAAGAATTGACATCCTCCAAAATGTTATATGATAATCTCCCTCTCTGTGGTATATATTTGACTAAAAGCACTTTCTCAATCAAGTTTTTACATGCTTTGCTTTTTAATTTTTTCCAGTGCCTCTAAATAAAGTTTTGTTGGAACATTGCCACACCCATTCATTTCCATATTGCCAGTAACTACTTTTAGCCAGACAATGGCAGAGTCGAGCAGCTGTGACTGAGACCAAAAGGCCTGTGAAGCCTAAAATATTTACCCTCCTATTGTTTTGTTTTTACTTTCTCTAGTTTTCAGATATTTTTAAATTGTTGCAAAATGTATGTAATGTAAAGTGCGATATTCTAACCATCTTTAAGTGTATAATTCAGTGGCAGTAATTATATTTCCATTGTTGTGCAGCCATCAGCAGTATTGCCAAAATTTCTATCACCTCAAACAGAAACTGTGTCCCCATTAAGCAGTAACTCCTCATTCCCTCCTTCTCCCATCCCCTCGTAACCTCTAATCTACTTTCTGTCTCTATAAATTTGGCTATTCTAGGTATTTCTTGTAAGTGGAAGCATATAATATTTGTCCTTTTATGTTTTGGTTATTTCACCTAGCATCATGTTTTCAAGATTTATCTGTGTTGTGGCGTGTATCAGACCTCATCCCTTGTTATGGCTCAGTATACTACAATATTCTGTTGTATGTATCTATCACATTTTCTTATCCTTTCATCTCTTGTTTGGTTGTTTCCATCTTTTGGCTATTGTGAATAACACTTCAGTGAATGCTGTCATACAGGTATCTGTTTGAGTTTCTGCTTTCAGTTTCTTTGGATGTATACCTTTGAGTAGAATTGCTAGGTCATGTTTTATGTCATGTACATACATATACACATATTTGTTGTTGTTGTTCAGGCACTAAGTTCTGTCCAACTCTTTGTGACCCCATAGATTGTAGCTCACCAGGCTCCTCTGTCCTGCACTATCTCCCAGAGTTTGCTCAAATTCATGTCCATTATTGAATCAGTGATGCTATCTAACCATCTCATCCTCTGTTGTCCCCTTCTCCTTTTGCCTCCCATCTTTCCCAGCATCAGGGTCTTTTCCAATGAGTTGGTGCTTATATATGTGTATTATAAAAACACGTATGGATAGACATATAATTCTATGTTTACCTTTTTTAGGAATCACTAAACTGTTTTCCATAGTGGCTGTAGCATTTTATATTCGCACTGCTTTCTAATTTTGAAAACAGATTTTCCCTAGTTTAGGGTTCTTTACAGGTTTTATTAATTTAGGAAAAAATCTTTGTTTCTTTTATGTGCCGGGTTCTCGCTTAGGATCTTATTTTCTGGTAGACCATGTCCATTATAAGTAGAAACTAAATGGAGGCAGCGTATGGTTCCACTTAAGGAAGAACTTTCTCAGTGAACAGTTGGGAAAAGGGGAGAGCCTGCCCCGGTGTTGTGTCCTTTTCTTCTTTCAGGGAGAAACTGGATAGCCATTTAGGGAGGGAAGGTAAGAGTTTTAACTAAATTATTGGTTAGATCCTTTTAAGCTCATAGAATGTACGCAAATGAAGTAAAGAAATCTGAGAGGAACTTTATTTCATACTCCGGAGTCTGAGGGTGGTAATTAGGATAGACAAAAGACATTTTTTAGTAGCACTTTTAAAAACGCCTGCTGCTGTTTCCCAGACAATCTGCTGGACATGGTTCTTGCAGTAAAGGAAGACAGGTATGTAAATGAAATAAATGATTATGGTTGCCATGGTAGAAATGCAATTACAGTGAGAAGACAAAGTACAAAATGGTTGGCTCTCTGGAATTGGAAAGGGCTCAAGTGGGCCTTAGAAAGCATCACTACGAACAAAGCTAGTGGAGGTGATGGAATTCCAGTTGAGCTATTTCAAATCCTCAAAGGTCATGCTGTGAAAGTGCTGCACTCGATATGCCAGCAAATTTGGAAAACTCAGCAGTGGCCACAGGACTGGAAAAGGTCAGTTTTCATTCCAATCCCAAAGAAAGGCAATGCCAAAGAATGCTCAAACTACCTCACAATTGCACTCATCTCACATGCTAGTAAAGTAATGCTCAAAATTCTCCAAGCCAGGCTTCAGCAATACGTGAACCGTGAACTTCCAGATGTTCAAGCTGGTTTTAGAAAAGGCAGAGGAACCAGAGATCAAATTGCCAATATCCGCTGGATCATTGAAAAAGCAAGAGAGTTCCAGAAAAACATCTACTTCTGCTTTATTGACTATGCCAAAGCCTTTGACTGTGTGAGTCACAATAAACTGTGCAAAATTCTGAAAGAGATGGGAATACCAGACCACCTGACCTGCCTCTTGAGAAACCTGTGTGCAGGTCAGGAAACAACAGTTAGAACTGGACATGGAACAACAGACTGGTTCCAAATAGGGAAAGGAGTACGTCAAGGCTGTATATTGTCACCCGGCTTATTTAACTTCTATACAGAGTACATCATGAGAAATGCTGGGCTGGAAGAAACACAAGCTGGAATCAAGATTGCCAGGAGAAATCAATAACCTCAGAAATGCAGATGACACCACCCTTATGGCAGAAAGTGAAGAAGAGCTAAAGAGCCTCTTGATGAAAGTGAAAGAGGAGAGTGAAAAAGTTGGCTTAAAGCTCAACGTTCAGAAAACTAAGATCATGGCATCCGGTCCCATCACTTCATGGGAAATAGATGGGGAAACAGTGGAGATAGTGGCTGACTTTATCTTTTGGGGCTCCAAAATCACTGCAGATGGTGATTGCAGCCATGAAATTAAAAGTCGCTTACTCCTTGGAAGAAAGGTTATGGCCAACCTAGATAACATGTTTAAAAGCAGAGACATTACTTCGCCAACAAAAGTCCGTCTAGTCAAGGCTGTGATTTTTCCAGTGGTCATGTATGGATGTGAGAGTTGGACGGTGAAGAAAGCTGAGCGCCGCAGAATTGATGCTTTTGAACTGTGGTGTTGGAGAAGACTTTTGAGAGTCCCTTGGACTGCAAGGAGATCCGATCAATCCATCCTAAAAGAGATCAGTCCTGGGTGTTCATTGGAAGGACTGATGTTGAAGCTGAAACTCCAGTACTTTGGCCACCTCATGCGAAGAGTTGACTCATTGGAAAAGACCCTAATGCTGGGTAGGATTGGGGGCAGGAGGAGAAGGGGACGACAGAGGATGAGATGGTTGGATGGCATCACCGACTCGATGGACATGGGTTTGGGTAGAGTCCGGGAGTTGTTGATGGACAGAGAGGCCTGGCATGCTGCAGTTCATGGGGTCGCAAAGAGTCAGGCGTGACTAAGTGACTGAACTGAACTGAGGATTGAATGAGTTAGGGGAGTTGGGCAAAGAAGGGATTGATGCTGGAGATGAGTCAGAAGAAGCTAGTGGGTATTCACTATGTATACGGAAGAAATTGTAGTCTAGCATGGTAGGGGATAATAAAGAGTCTGATACCTCTGTGTCTAATGTGTCTTTAGCTATTCTAAAAATCACATAGGTAGAAACCAGGGGAAGTAAGCTGAGCTCTATGCCATCTCTGTAGAGCTGAGATTTTTATTCTGTAGGCAGTGGGAACTGTTGAAGAATTTTACACAAATGACCAATGAGATTTCTTTGGTGGTCACATGGAAGATGGATTGTAAGGGGACAAGACAGGAGACACAAGTTGAGAAATTATTAAAATAGTTGAAGAGGAAGGTTTGAACTCTGACTCTGTTCATATAATTAACTGTATTTCCCATTATTCTCCTCCTCAATGCTCTCCCTATTTGTATTGGTCTTTCTTAATGTAATTATTCTTTTTTTTTTTTTTAATTGAAAAATTGACATATAGTTGATGTATAGGCTTCTCTGGTGGCTCAGTGGTAAAGAATCTTGCCAAGCAGGAGATACAGGTTTGATCCCTGGGTTGGGAAGATCACCTGGAGAAGGAGAATCCCATGGGCAGAGAAGCCTGGCAGGCCACAGTCCATGGGGTCGCAAAGAGTTGGACATGACTTAGGGACTACACAACAATTTTTTCATGCATCTTTCTGCTAGATTGAAATTTTTGATCATGGGGACAATGTTCCATTGTTTGTATTCTCCCAAGGTCTTAGGCCAGCATGTATCATATATTTACTGAGTTTTTAAACTAGTGGTTATCTAATGACCTCCATGACAGTGGGCTTTTCTTAATGTTGCAGATTTCCTTACAACATGCATTGTACCTTCTGCATCATGGATTGCTTGAAGATGCGAACAGAATTCTCAGCCAGGCAGAGACATGGCGATATGGTGAAAAGTCTTCCTCTCAGGAAGTGTTAGTCAACCTTATTCAGGCCTATAAAGGGCTTTTGCAGTATTATTCTTGGTCTAAAAAGAAGACGGAATTGTCTCAACTCGGTGAGTAAATATGAGGGATGAGTGGTAAGACTGTCAGAGGGACAGAAGGAATCTTGAGGAGTAATCTAATTCCCCTTCTTCCAAGGCTGGCTTTATTCAGAGTACAGAGAACAGAGATTGCTATGCTTGTAAAATTCTGCTTCATCCTTTATAAAATTTCTGATATTTGAACAAAAGACTTTTCAGACATAAATTAGGTAATTCATAGGTTAAGTTCATGACCATTTTAGATTCATTGCTTTTTTTAAAATTTATTTTTATTTTTGGTTGCACTGGGTCTTCATTGCTGTGAGCAGGCTTTCTCTAGTTGCAGCGAGCAGGGGCTACTCTTCATTGCAGTGCCTGGGCTTCTCATTGCAGTGGCTTCTCGTTTTGGAGCCCGGGATCTAGGGTGCTTGGGCTTCAGTACTTGTGGTGCTCTGGCTTGGTAGTTGTGACTCATGGACTCTAGAGCACAGGCTTAGTAGTTGTGGCACATGGGCTAAGCTCTAAAGCATGTGGAATCTTCTTGGACCAGGGTCTGAGAGGACCAGGGGACCGAGAACCTGTGTCCCCTTCATTGGAAGGTGAATTCTTATCCACTGTGCCACCAGGAATAGTCCTAGATTCATTCATTTCTTGGAAACATGATTTCCAAGAAAGGTTACAAATTTTCATCCATGGGCATTATCACATAGAAGAAGCATTTCTTCCTGTGTGTTTATAGTGGAGTTTAGTTTGTTTTGTAATATTGTTTCTTAGGAAAATATGTTTAAAGAATAGGGCAAGATAAAGTTGTTTCATTTCTGTACAAAGATCATAACAGACAATTTTCTCGACTCACTGATCACCCTCAAAACTGACTATGTGTTCTTCTCCAACTGCCTTCTCTTTCTCTTACTTGCAGTGGTGATATTGTCCTCTCCTGTCCCTGAATTTATGTTCTTTGAAGCTGTATGATTCTCTGCACCTTTTTACCCTCATATAGTTTTTCTCCATAACTTCTCTAGGATTAACCTTTTTCTGTTTTCACCTCCTTCATCCAAATCCCAGTTCTGACATTTATCACTTCATTTATGTTAAGCTGTGTTTCCTCATTATCCTTAATTGATAGTAGTATTTCCTTGGTCTCTGAGTGGGTGGGTTCACCAATCGCAAATTCCTTTCCTGTTTCCTGTCTTTAACCACCCCCAAGACACTTCTGAAATACTGTCTTTATCGTGATAATCTTGTGAGGCCTCTTGTGCATCCTTCTGCTCCAATATGCCATCTGTCTTCAGGACTCATTAGACCTCTCCTCCTTTTACTTTAAACCCAACATACCAGCTGCATGTTCAACCTACATCATTTGACTCTTCACCTTTTGCTTTTTAATCATTCTAAGTTTTTTTCATGTGTGTTTTGTGTTGTGTCTCCTTGTCTAGACTCTTCAATCTTTTGAGGTCACATATCTGTATTTCTTTCGTTAACCTTCTGAAGGACTTCCCTGGTGGCTCAGACAGTAAAGAGTCTGCCTGCAATGCGGGAGACCCGGATTCAATCCCTGGGTTGGTAAGATCTCCTGGAGAAGGAAATGGCAACCCTCTCCAGTATTCTTGCCTGGAGAATCCCATGGACAGAGAAGCCTGGCAGGCTACAGTCGATGGGGTTGCCAAGAGTTGGACATGACTAAGCGAGTAACACAACACAACAACAAACCTTGCTGAAATGCCCACTGTAATGTTCTTCTTAAGAAGGCTCACTGATACTGATTTAGGTAAGTTTTAAAATCATTTCCTTTTCTTCTCGCACACTTAGGTAGAACTCAAGCAAATACATGATGATTAAAGCAGTTGGAACATGGGTTTATACCATCACTTTCATGGTTAGATAATTCAGTACCTTCTGCAGCTGACACTCTTCTGGAGCAACAAGAGATAAAGATGGGATAAAATGTGGAGCTCTTTAGATGGTCTTTAACCTCACATGGCTATTTAATGGGAGAAAAACTGGGACTAGTTTTGTATAACCAGACTTATGGAATGTAACACATGAACCTGTGTGCAAAGTTGCCTTGGGATTTTTCCTTTCTGCTGTGGCCTATGCTGGTTGGCTTTGATGCACTTGGTAGCTGGGAACCCCCTTCCATGGTAAATTCACACCCAACTTATATTTACTCAGGGATCTGCCTTTCTGTCTTGCATTTTTTTTTTCTAATATTCTTTTACACTTGCTTTCCAGTTACCATTTCATTTCCAAGTTCATATTGATATTTATGCAATAGATCCACTGGGAAGAGTATACTAATCTGTATGTTGGGTGAAAGGAGGCTACTTTTTTGGCCAAAAAGAAGCATTGGAACCCAAAAGTGTTTTGTGCTTCTGTTTGTTTCGAAGGACAGATTTTCTTTTTAAACCTTTAAGATTGTGAAATATAGCCTGAAGAAGTGTGTCAAACAAATGTATGATAGAATGAATATTATAAAACAAACATCCATGTAAACACCCAGATTAAGAAGCTCAACATTGCTGCCCCCCCTGAAAGTTCTCCATGTGTTCTTTCCTGATCACATCTCCCATTCTGTCTCAAGGAAACCACTGTCCTGACTGTAAAATGATAATTAATGTTCAGAGCTCAGTCCTGTCCAACTCTTTGTGACCCCATGGACTGCAGCACACCAGGCTTCTCTGTCCATGGAATTCTCCAGGCAGGAATACTGGAGTGGGTTGCCATTTCCTTCTTCCCGACCCAGGGATCAAACCCACATCTCTTGCGTCTCCTGCATTGCATGTGGATTCTTTACCTCTGTGCCACCTAGGAAGCCCCTTAATGATAATAACTCTTTTGTTTTCTAAGATACCTTTATCACTCAAGTATGCATCTGTAAGGGCTTCCCAGATGGCTACAGTCCTTAGGGTTACGAAGAGTCGGACAGGACTGAAGCGGCTGAGCACAGCACAGTGCACGGATCTGTAAACAATGTAGTTTAGTTTTGCCTATATTTTAGTGTCATATTTGGATCCACACTGTACATATTTTGGGGGACATTGCATATTTTGTTCAACATTTAACATGTGATTGTATGGTTGAATTAGCTCTAGTTTGTTCATTTTTGTTGTTGTGAAACAATACATTGTATGATATTCTTGCAATTTATTCCTTCTATGTATTGATTGCCATTTAGGATGTTAATAGTTTGGGGATATTATAATTAACGCTGCTTTGAAATTCTTGGGCACGGATAGTGGTACACATATGCGTGTGTTTTTCGGAGTAGAATTGTTGTCACTAAGCATGTATATTTTCAACTTTACTACATAATAGGCTAAACTCTTTTGAAAGTGGTTACTAATTTATATCCCATTAGTAGTCTGTTTTGAGTTTTCTTTTGTCTGTCTTCTCCTCATTGTTTATTATTGTCAGAAGTTTTCATGTCACCCAATGTATTGTGTGGTATGGTAATCTCTCTTTTTTTTAAATAACAGCTTTCTTGAGAATTGAGATATGATTCTTGATATGGTTCACCCACTTGTTGTCATTGTTGTTCAGTCACTAAGTCCTGTCCGGCTCTTTGCAACCCCATGGACTGCAGAAAGCCAGGCTTCCCTGTCCTTCACTGTCTCCGTGAGTTTGCTCAAACTCACGTCCATTGAGTCAGTGATGCCATACAATAATCTCATCCTCTGTCATCCCCTTCTCCTCTAACCCTCGGTTTTTTCCAGCATCAGGGTCTTTTCCAGTGAGTCAGCTCTTTACATCAGGTGGCCAAAGGATTGGAGCTTCAGCTTCAGCACCAGTCCTTCCAATGAACATTCAAGGTTGATTTCCTTTAGAATTGCCTGGTTTAATCTCCTTGGTGTCCAAGGGACTCTCAAGAGTCTTCTCCAGCACCACAGTTCGAAAGCATCAGTTCTTCAGCACTCACCGTTCTTTATGGTGGAACTCTCACATCCATGCATGACTTCTGGAAAAATCATGGCTTTGACCATGACCATATGGGCCTTTGTTGGCAAGGTGATGTCTCTGCTTTTTAATACACTGTTTAGGTTTGTCATAGCTATTCTTCCAAGGAGTAAGTGTCTTTTAGTTTCGTGGCATGCAGTCAGTCACCATCCACATTGATTTTGGAGCCCAAGAAAATGAAATTTGACACTGTTTCTACAGTTTCCCCATCTATTTGCCATGAAGTGATAGGGCTGGATGCCGTGATCTTTGTTTTTTAAATGTTGAATTTTAAGCCAGCTTTTTCACTCTCCTCTTTCACCTTCATCGAGAGGCTCTTTAGTTCCTTCACTTTCTGCCATTAAAGTGGTATCATCTGCATATCTGAGGTTGTTGATATTTCTCCTGACAATCTTTTTTTTTTTTAATCTTTTATTCTATCATTTTTTTAAATAAATTTATTTATTTTAGTTGGGGGCTAATTACTTTACAATATTGTAGTGGTTTTTGCCATACATTGACATGAATCAGCCATGGGTTTACATGTGTTCCCCATCCTGATCCCCCCTCCCACCTCCCTCCCCATCCCATCTCCTGACAATCTTGATTCCAGCTTGTGATTAATTTAACCCGGCATTTCGCATGATGTGCTCTGCTTATAAGTTAAATAAACAGGGTGACAATATACACCCCTGATACACTCCTTTCCCAGTTTTGAACCAGTCCATTGTTCCATGTCCATTTCTAACTGTTGCTTCTTGTCCTGCATACAGATTTCTCAGGGGGCAGGTCAGGTAGTCTGGTATTCCCATCTCATTAGGAATATTCCACAGTTTGTTGTGATCCACACAGTCAAAGGCTTTAGCATACTCAATGAAGCAGAAGTAGAGAAGTAGATGTTTTTTGGAATTCCCTTGCTTTTTCTGTTTGATCTCACTTAGAGTATAATAAATTCAGCGTTTTGTAATATATTCATAGTTCATCCATTACCATCATCAATTTTAGAACAGTTTTGTTACCCCAGAAAGAAAGCCTGTACCCATTAGCAGTCCCTCTTGACTCTTCCCCAGTTCCTGCATTGCTAGGCAACCAGTAATCTACTTTCTGTCTCTGGAGATCTATTCTGGACAGTCATACAAATGTAGCCCTGAAATATGTGGTCTTTTGTTACTGACTCCTTTCACTTAGCCTAATGTTTTTAAAGGTTCACCCACGTTGTAGCATGTAATGGCACTTTATTCCTTTCTATTTATTTATATTTCATTGTATGGATATACCACACTTAAGTATCCATTATCAGTTGGTGGACATTTGGGTTGTTTCCACTTGTTGGCAATTTTTGTTTGTTTGTTTATTTTCTACTTTTTAATTTTACAATATTGTATTTGTTTTGCCATACATTGACATGAATCCACCTGAATAATGTTGCTGTGAACTTTTGAGGGACCTCCATACTGTCTTCCAAAGTAGCTGTGCCATTTTCCATTCCCACCAGCAGTGTATGTGAAGGATACTGATTTCTTCATGTCCTTCCCAACACTTGCCATTATCTGTCTTTGATAGGACTATCCCAGTGGGTGTGAGGTAGTGTATTGTGGTTTTGATTTGCGTTTCCTTAGAGGCTAATAATGTTGAGCATCTTTTCATGTGCTTATGGGCCATTCGTATGTCTTCTTTGGAGAAATTTGCATTCAGATTGTTTTCTCCTAGGAGATTTTTAGTTGAAGTACTTGTTTTTTTTATTATTGAGTTATAAATCTTTATATATTCTAGGTCCAAGTCCTTTATCGTATACATGCAGGATTTGGAAATGTTTTATTTTATTCTGTGGGTTACCTTTTTCACTTTCTTAATGGTGTTTTTGAGTCACAGAATGTTTTAATTTTGATGAAGTTTAGTTTATCTGTTTTTTCTTTTGTTGCTTATGCTTTTGGTGTCACATCCAAGAAACCATTGCCTATTCCAGGGTCACAAAGATTTAGACTAATGTTTTCTTCTAAGAGGTGTGTAGTTTTACTCCTACATTTTGGTTTTTTGATTCATTTTGAGTTAATTTTTGTATATCGTGTGAGGTAGGTAGAGGTCCAACTTTGTCATTTTACATGTGGATATTCAGTTGTTTCAGCACATTTATTGAAAAGAATATTATTTTCCCACTGAATTGTCTTGGTACTCTTATCAGAAATCACTTACTCATATATGAAGTTTTATTTATGACTGTAAATTCTCTTCCATTGATCTGTATACGTCCATTGTTGTTGTTTAGTTGCTAAGTCATATCCAACCCTTTGCGACCCCATGGACTATAGCCCACCAGGCTCCTCTGTCCATAGAATTTCCCAGGCAAGAATACTGAAATGGGTTGCTATTTCCTTCTCTAGGGCAATCTCCCCAAGAAAATTAAATTTATGTCTCTTGCATTGGCAGATGGATTCTTTACTGCTGAGCCACGCTGGAAGTTCATCACACAGTCTCAGTTACTGGAGTTTTGTAGTGACTTCTGAGGTCACACTGTGAATCCTCCAAAATTTTTTTTTAAATATTATTTTGGCTCTTCTTGGTCTTTTGCATTTCCATATGGATTATAGGAATAGCTTGCCAATTTAAGCAAAAAGCCAGCTGGGATTTTGACAGAAGTTGCATTAAAACTATAAGTTAGTTAATAAGTCTTCTAACCTTTGAACATAGGATGTGTTTCCATTTACTTAAGTTGTTTTTAATTTCCTTGAACAATACTACTTTTCGGATATGATTTTGTATCTCTTTTGTAAAACTTGTAGCTAGGTTGTTCCTTGTTTTTGGTGCTATTGTGCTATTGTAAATGGCATTATTTTCCTGATTTCATTTTTGGATGGTTTATTGATGATTGTATGTTGATTTTATATTATACAACTATGAACTTGTTAATTCTAATACATTTTTAGTGGGTTCTTAGGATTTTCTATGTAGAAGATCATGTCATCTTCAAGTAGAGATGGTTTTAATTCTTCCTTTCTAATCTGAACATTGTTTATATCATTTTATTGCTGAATTGCCTGGCCAGAACCTCCATGAGAGTGTTGAACAGAAGTGGCAGGAGAGGAATTCTCCCTTGCATGCAGTCTTTCACCATCAATTCTGATACTAGTTGTGAGATTTTCACAAGATGCTCTTTATCAGATTGAAGAAATTCCTTCTATTCCTAGATACTGAGTGTTTTTATCATGAAAAGTTATTGAATTTTATCAAATGCTTTTTCCACAAGAGTTGGGATGATTGTGAGGTTTTTGTCATTATTCTGTTGATTTGGAATATTGTATTAATTGATTTCAGATGCTAAACAACCTTGCATTCCTGGAATAAATCCCACTTTATATGTTGCTAGGTTCAGTTTGCTAGTATTTTGTTAAGAATTTGTGCATCTGTATAAGAGATGTTGGTCTATAATTTTTTTGCGTTGTCATTGTCTGATTTTGGTATTCGGGTAATACTGATCTCATAGGTAAGTTGGGAAGTGTTCTCTCTGTCCTTTTTGGGGGGATAGTTTGTAAAGAATTAGTACTCTTCTTTGTTAGAATTCACCAGCGAAGCCATTACAGTCTGAGCTTTTCTTATGTGTAGTTTATCAGTTACTGATTCTGCATTTTAAAGTAGTGACTACTTTAAAAAATCTTTTGTCTTTGGGCAGATAAAGACGATTATGCTTACAACACAGCATCCCAGAATATGCTTAACCACAGCTGGAAGACGTCTATAAACCTTTGCTCATTGATTCAAATTCCTGGCGTTTGGGACCCTTTTGTGAAGAGTTATGTAGAGGTAAGTAGACTTTTCATAACTTTTTATTAGTTTCATTTTGTTTTAAGCTTAATCTTTATCAGTCAGAAAGCAAATAATGGAAAAAAATATTTTTTAAACAATAGGATACCCTTTTTTTGTCTGAATAATTTTTGCTTATTTTCCTACTATACAGTAACTGTTACTGTGTTTATTTTCACCTCTGGATAACCTGTCCTGGCCAAATGCAGGCACCCCTCAGTATCCATGGACACTGAAGTCCCTTATATAAAATGGTGTAGTATTTGCATGTAACCTATACATATCCTCTTGTATACTTTAAATCATCTCTAGATTGCTCTTAATACTTAACACAATGTGAATGCTGTGTAAGTAGTTGCCTCTGTGCAGCACATTCAAGTTTTGCATTCTGGAACTTTCTGGAAATTTTATTTTTACAATTATTTTCAATCTGTGGATGGTTGAACCCTAAGATGCAAAACCTAAGGATGTAGGGCTCATGGATTGTGCAGGGGTGATGGACTATATTTATAAATAAATAGCACAATAGTTGTAAATGTCAATTCTATATTGTTCTCATTGAGCTTAAAAGAAAAGCAGAAAGATCTTTTATGATATGGTGGGATCTAGAAGGAAAAGGGGACAAAAATCTGAAACTAGGTCACAATATGTGAAATGAAGAAGAATGGCTTTTAGAAGTTCTTCAGGACATCCTGTTATCTCAGAGTTATTGCGAAAGGACAGAGGACAAGGGATACATCATCAAAATACTTTGCTTTTTGAAAGTTTCATTAATGCTAAAGTGAGAATTATGTTGTCAGAAGATAATCTCTGAAACTGTATGCCAGTGAATCTGGAAACTCCTGTGTCAGGATGGGAAAGAATGAAAGGAAAGGAATTATAATTCCTATGCTCTCCTTTTGTGGCTGGAGTGTGTAGGGCACTGAGGTTAGTGGCATCATACGGTCTTTTTTTGGTCCTTAGTTTGCCCTACTTTGAAGCCTTTATTTCTCACAGGAACAGTTCTTATGTTGAAGTTGCTATATTTTTCAGTAACAAAATATGACAAGGAAAAATTGGGAAACTGTGTAGGCCTTTGATGTGATCTTCTATGTTCCATGGAGGTTGTAACATACACTGGTGGAAGCGAAAACTAGCATCACTATTGTTCCCTATACAATAAATGCTATTTTTCAGTTGTATGAGTTTTTGTGCTCATCAGTGAAGTTATACATGATGTTTCATATAGTTATCTTACAGAATTTAGCTAAGATATCATCACTTATTTTATACAGATGCTGGAATTCTACGGGGATCGAGATGGCGCCCGAGAGGTGCTTAACAATTATGCCTATGATGAAAAGTTCCCTTCAAATCCAAACGCTCATGTCTACTTATACAACTTTCTAAAGAGAGAGAAGGCACCAAGAGAGAAACTGATAAGTGTGCTTAAGGTAGGGAATTCTTACATCAGTGTTTGAACAGGGCTGGGAATCAAATACTTTTAAGACATTCTTAGGTCACTACTTGCCAACTTGCATGTTCTAGCACCCAGAGAAAATGACAGGGTATGGATGATACACTGAGATAAAGACGGGAGGCTGTGGGCTTCAGGCAGATCCTCCTCTCATCAACCACTATTCCCCCATCCTCTGCCCAAGTGAGACTGAGGGGAGAGGATCAGTATTACAGAAACCCTTTGTCACCCTGGTTGGAAAGTTCTGCATTGCTATTTTTTTTTATTTATTTTTTGGCTGTGCTGGGTCTTTGTTGCTGTGTGTGGGCTTTATCTAGCTGCAGCGAGTAGGGGCTACTCTCTTGTTGTGGAGTGTGGGCTCTAGGGACATTGGCTTCAGTCGTGTTGGCTCCGGGACTCTTGAGTGCAGGCTCAGTAGTTACGGTGCATGGGCTTAGTTGCTCCACAGCATGTGGAATCTTCCCAGACCAGGGATTGAACCTGTGTCCCCTACATTGGCAGATTTCTTAACCACTGGACCACCAGGGAAATTCCTTGACTTTTGAATACTCTTTATAGAGTGTGTTCCTGAACACAATCTTCTAAAATGACTAGCTTTGCTTTTTTGTTTTTTGTTTTATGTATTTTGTGACCTTTTGTGATCAGTAAATACTAAATATATTGTCTATGTGATACTCATTTTCTTTATTTTCTCCTCAGTCCTGGGTGCTGAAAAGAAAGTAAACTTTTCAAGTGTGGTCAACAGTATAAATACGGAGAAAAGAAAAAGTCTTTGTTTATCCACACTACCCACCCACCCAACCAGCAATCTTGTTTTTAGCAGGGATTTTTTTGTTTTAAATATCTTTGCATAGAATACATTTTTATACCAAAATTAAAACTGGAAAAAGCAAAATATCTTTTAAATCCTTGATTCATTTTCTGAGAGCATATTAGATAGTAAGGATTTTATCTGAAAGTATACTAATGCCTTTAGAATGGGTAACAATTACAATATTATTCTTTCTTCCAGATTTTGTATCAGATTGTACCATCTCATAAACTGATGTTAGAATTCCATAGGTTACTGCGAAAATCAGGTAAGTAGTTCTTGTTTTCTATCTCTTCCTGCAGACAAACTGTAGACTAGGGCTCAGCCAGCTGTGGCTGGGGCCCGATCCAACTCTTGTCTGGTTTTTTTTTTAATTAGTTTATTTATCTATTTTTTAACTTTACAATATTGTATTTGTTTTGCCATACATTGACATGAATCCACCATGGGTGTACATGTTTTCCCCTTCCAGAACCCCCCTCCCACCTCCCTCCCCATCCCATCCCTACGGGTCATCCCAGTGCACCAGCCCTGTATCATGCGTCAAACCTGGACTGGCGATTCATTTCACATATGATACTTTACATGCTTCAATGCCATTCTCCCATAGCATCCCGCCCTCGCCCTCTCCCATAGAGTCCATAATACTGTTCTGTTTATCTGTGTCTCTTTTGATGTCTCGCATACAGGGTTATCTTTACCGATTAACTAAATAGCATATATATGTGTTAGTATACTGTATTGGTGTTTTTCTTTCTGGCTTACTTCACTCTGTATAATAGGCTCCAGTTTCATCCACCTCATTAGAACTGATTCGAATGTATTCTTTTTAGTGGCTGAGTAGTATTCCGTTGTGTATATGTACCACAGCTTCCTTATCCATTCGTCTGCTGATGGACATCTAGGCTGCTTCCATGTCCTGGCTATTATAAGCAGTGCTGCGATGAACATTGGGGTACACGTGTCTCTTTCAATTCTGGTTTCCTCAGTGTGTATGCCCAGAAGTGGGATTGCTGGGTCATATGGCAGTTGTATTTCCATTTTTTTGAGGAATCTCCACACTCTTCTCCATAGTGGCTGTACGAGTTTGCATTCCCACCAACAGTGTAAGAGGGTTCCCTTTTCTCCACACCCTCTCCAGCATTTATTGCTTGTAGTCTTTTGGATAGCAGCCATTCTAATGGGCGTGAAATGGTACTTCATTGTGGTTTTGATTTGCATTTCTCTGATAATAAGTGATGTTGAACATCTTTTCATGTGTTTGTTAGCCATCTGTATGTCTTCTTTGGAGAAATGTCTGTTTAGTTCTTTGGCCCACTTTTTGATTGGGTTGTTTATTTTTCTGGAATTGAGCTGCAGGAATTGCTTGTATATTTTTGAGATTAATTGTTTGTCGGTTGGTTCGTTTGCTATTATTTTCTCCCATTCCAAAGGCTGTCTTTTCACCTTGTTTATAGTTTCCTTTGTTGTGCAAAAGCTTTTAATTTTAATTAGGTCCCATTTGTTTATTTTTGCTTTTATTTCCAATATTCTGGGAGGTGGGTCATAGAGGATCCTGCTGTGGTTTATGTCGGAGAGTGCTTTGCCTATGTTTTCTTCTAGGAGTTTTATAGTTTCTGGTCTTATGTTTAGATCTTTAATCCATTTTGAGTTTATTTTTGTGTATGGTGTTAGAAAGTGTTCTAGTTTCATTCTTTCACAAGTGGTTGACCAGTTTTCCCAGCACCACTTGCTAAAGAGATTGTCTTTTCTCCATTGTATATTCTTGCCTCCTTTGTCAAAGATAAGGTGTCCATAGGTGCGTTGATTTATCTCTGGGCTTTCTATTTTGTTCCATTGATCTATATTTCTGTCCTTGTGCCAGTACCATACTGTCTTGATGACTGTGGCTTTGTAGTAGAGCCTGAAGTCAGGCAGGTTGTTTCCTCCAGTTCCATTCTTCTTTCTCAGGATTGCTTTGGCTATTCGAGGCTTTTTGTATTTCCATACAAATTGTGAAATTATTTGTTCTAGTTCTCTGAAGAATACTGTTGGTAGCTTGATAGAGATTGCATTGAATCTATAGATTGCTTTGGGTAGTATACTCATTTTCACTATATTGATTCGTCCAATCCATGAACATGGTATATTTCTCCATCTGTTTGTGTCCTCTTTGATTTCTTTCACCAGTGTTTTCTAGTTTTCTATATATAGGTCTTTTGTTTCTTTAGGTAGATCTATTCCTAAGTATTTTATTCTTTTTGTTGCAATGGTGAATGAAATTGTTTCCTTAATTTCTCTTTCTGTTTTCTCGTTGTTGGTGTATAGGAATGCAAGGGATTTCTGTGTGTTAATTTTATATCCTGCAACTTTCCTATATTCATTGATTAGCTCTAGTAATTTCTGGTGGAGTCTTTAGGGTTTTCTATGTAGAGGATCATGTCATCTGCAAACAGTGAGAGTTTTACTTCTTCTTTTCCAATCTGGATTCCTTTTATTTCTTTTTCTGCTCTGATTGCTGTGGCCAAAACTTCAAAACTATGTTGAATAGTAGTGGTGAGAGTGGGCACCCTTGTCTTATTCCTGACTTTAGGGGAAATGCTTTCAGTTTTTCCCCATTTAGGATAATGTTTGCTGTGGGTTTTTCATATATAGCTTTTATTGTGTTGAGGCATGTTCCTTCTATTCCTGCTTTTTGGAGGGTTTTTATCATAAATGGATGTTGAATTTTGTCCAAGGCTTTCTCTGCATCTGTTGAAATAATCATATGGTTTTATTTTTCAATTTGTTTATGTGGTGTATTACATTGATTGATTTGTGGATATTGAAGAATCCTTGCATCCCTGGGATAAAGCCCACTTGGTCATGATGTGTGATATTTTTAATATGTTGTTGGATTCTGTTTGCTAGGATTTTGTTAAGGATTTTTGCATCTATATTCATCAGTGCTATTGGCCTGTAGTTTTCTTTTTTTGTGGCATCTTTGTCAGGTTTTGGTATTAGGGTGATGGTTGCCTCATAGAATGAGTTTGGAAGTTTACCTTCCTCTGCAATTTTCTGGAAGAGTTTGAGTAGGATAGGTGTTAGCTCTTCTCTAAATTTTTGGTAGATTTCAGCTGTGAAGCCATCTGGTCCTGGGCTTTTGTTTGCTGGAAGATTTCTGATTATAGTTTCAATTTCCGTGCTTGTGATGGGTCTGTTGAGATTTTCTTCTTGTCCTTTTTTATAAATCAGGTTCTGTTGGAGCACAGCCATGCCCATTTATTTACATATCACCTGTGGCTGCTTTTGCCTTGTAACAGAGTTGCATAGTTATGACAACCTGTAAGCCTTGCAAAACTTAAATGTTTAATGTCTGCCTCTTTACAGAAAAAGTTTGCTGAACCGTGCTGTAGAGTATTAGGCAATGGTTGCAAAAGAAAAACGGCTTCTATTTGTATAATTCAGCTCATTTTATTCTTTACTGTTATTCAGCTCAGTATAGGAAAGAACGTTCTTCATAGGAGGAAATCGGCTTAAATGCAATAGGTACTGGGACTGCCTCTGTCCCTCAGAAAAGAATATGTATGAAATGCCTCAGTAGGGCAGGTACTTTAAATAATATTCTGAGTAGTATAAATCCATACAGAGGTCAGACTCACCACCCTGCTTTCTTTAGCATGGACTAAGTTATTGAATTTTTCAGGTTCATCACAGGAGTGTATGTTGATGATAATGTGATCATGTGAATTGTTTTAAACTGTTAAACTTTTAAGACTTATGCTTCAGTGATATTTTGTCAATGGAATGTAATCTTTTAGCTTTGTGCTCTTCAGTGCTTTCTGTAAACTCTTAATTGTTTTGACCATCACAGACAAGGAAGAACACCATAAACTGGGATTAGAGGTATTATTTGGAATTTTAGATTTTGCTGGATGCACTAAAAATATGACTGCTTGGAAATACCTGGCAAAATATCTCAAACAGACTCTAATGGGGTAAGTAAGAAACACACAGTGTTTATTACTAGATCATCATAAATAACACTTTATAAAATTTTAGCGAATATCTGTCAGTTTTTAAAGTTCTTTGTTTATGTTTTTGGATTTCTTGAACTGTGTTTTTAGCTGTTTTCTTCTGAGTACATCAGAAGACAGAAAGTAGGTAGTCACAAGTAAAACATAAAAAAATTCTATCAAGATTTTTTGTGCTATTAAAATAAATACTGTCAGTTACCACTACTCTGCTAAGGGATAACTGTGTACTTTCTTATTGAAAATAAAGATTAAAATGGGTCTCTTCCACTCGTGACGCGATTCTTTGTAAAGCTTTTTGTAATTTGTGTCATCTCCTTGTAAGATCACATAGAAAGCAGCTTTTCTCCTAGCTATTTTCAGTTTTTTTTTTTTTTTTTAGGGCCTTTTAAAACCATCTTGGTTATCCATTCAGCAAATATTTATGAAGTCCCTTGTGAGCTGGGTATCTGAAACTATACCTCTGATCATAGTAATCATCAATGCCATATTTCGAATATAAGAAAAGAAGTGGCCCTTGTCATTTTTACCTTGTGCATGAAAATAAAGGATATCATGAAATGAAAGTTCCATTGAGTCATTATATCCATTTTAGTTTATTAGGAAATTAATTATCAGTGAGAACTTGCTTCAGGCTTCAGACCTGACTTGACCTTAGAGATAGAATAGTCCTGATCATGAAGTGTTTTTGGTACAATATGTTGGTGTGCTCACTGTAAGCCACTTTCCAAATCTCAATCTAAACCCCTACTAACCATAAGATTCTTGAAGGCAGAGAAGTTTTGCCACAAGGGCAAATAGGTGCTAAATACATCTTTGCTCAATTAAATTATTGATGAACACAACATTGTCTGGGTTTAGCTGTCAAACCCATGTGTTCATGTAAATATAATAATGGCATCTCAATTTTAATGGTAATTCTTTGTAGCCTGTAAAATTTAAGGTTTTAAAGGAATTTTTAAAGTAATGAATAATAATAGGTAACATTTATTGAAATTTTACTTTGTACTGGACAGCAGGCAAAGAGTTTTCTATGACACTGCCACACTATGGACCAGTTTAACCCTAATAACAAGGCTGTGAGATGGGTGCCATTAATGTACCCAAGGAACCTGAGGCTCAGAGAGATTAAGCAGCTTACACAGGATCACATAGATAACAAATGGAAGATGCAGGATTTGAATCTGAAACTTTGACCTCAGAGTCTATGCTGATAACCACTGTGCTGTGCTGAACTGGCTATTTCATTAGATGGAAAATGAGACATGGAGATCAAAGAAGTCTAAAAAGGATTGCTTTTCATGTATGTTCTGTGCCAGGGTGTACCCGGAAGCTAGTTTCAGAACATCTGCTTTGTCATCTTTCCATGGACCCAACTGAAGTTCACATTGTGACCATATAGGTCTGTTTCCATCACTGACCTTCCCTTTTGACATTTTTCTTTACCAGGAGTCATCTTGCCTGGGTTCAAGAAGAGTGGAACTTGAGGAAAAGCTGGTGGCCAAGCTTTCACTTCAGCTACTTTTGGGCAAAAAGCAATTGGAAGGATGATAAAACTTTGGCTTGTGAGAAAGCTTTGGTAGCTGGGTTATTGTTAGGAAAAGGTACACGTTTTGTTTTCTTTTTATCTAGCCATACCTTTTAGGCGATTTTGAAATTACAATGTGGACATTAATGCTGGAGAAATAACTGATGAATAGAAAAATGAATCTTGAGTTTGGGGGGCCAGTGATCTGCTGGTAGGGAATTTCCATGGATTAGAAACAGTGATTTCATACTTTTGATTGTCGTTGGGTTTTATGCTCTGATTTGAGTATCTTTTAAAAGCCATGAAGATAAAGAATGGAGACTGTTTTCACAACGAATAGCCATTTGGCTATGCTATAGAGAAAGTTGACTGAGATTGTCTACAAGAAATAGAAAAATATTCTTTATTGATTTCATTTTTAAATGACACTTTTATGTTCTATTAGCTTCCCTGTTCCTGTAACAATGAGTCATTTCTTCCCTTATGAAAAGAAAAACATACCTCCTATTAACGTACCTAAAAATTTTCTTAAAGAGAAATCGATCTTTGGGGAGTATCTTGGCTGTTAAAACTCTTAACCTGCTTTCTACCACTGAAATATGGAAAGGTAGCCAGTACTGAAACGCGACTTGTCCATCTTGTCCAGAGATGAAGAAAGAAACCTCATGGTGGCCACAAGTAAGCATTGTGTGGCCAGGGAATTTAAAGTGCTCTAAAGAGATTCTTCAGGTCGGTTTAGATGTAGTTTGTGCTAATTTGGAATTAGCATTAATATTCTCAGTTAATGTTTCAGATGGTTACTAAGATTAACCAGATGCTGATTTTGTGGGAGGAAAGGGGTTAATAAACATGAGAGTAGTTTTAAAAATTTCTCCCTGCTATACTGACAACAAGACACAAAAATGTGATTTGTACCGTGATTTCCAACTTAATGAGTATAAAGGTTTCTAGTACAGATATCAAAATGTATCTGTGCTTGGGCGGGATCTGAAGACCGGGGTTAACTTTCCAATTCTGAACCTTACTTGCCGCTTCATTTAGGCCAAGCAGGTAGCCTTTGGGAGCCTTCTGTGTGAGATGGGCAGTGTAACAGCTGCCTGATTTGCTTACAGGATTGTTGTGAGCATCACACAAAGCTCACGTTAAAGTGCTGCATAAGTTCTTAAGTATCCTGTGAATATCAGGCATATCATGCATAAAATGCCTGAGAGTGGGCTCACTGCTTCTTCTTTCAGGAGTTAGTGTGGGGGTTAAGTCAGTCTATGAGGAGCTGAGCTGGGTTTTGATCTTGGTCTGGTTACCCTCATTACACCCTGGATTTGAATTCCCACTGTCATCTGCCTTTGCTGTGTGCTCAGCAGGGTTTAGGGGCTGCCCTTCCTCCCATGCTCCACTCAAGGCAACCAGGCCCACTTCTCCTTGGAGGGGCCTTTCCCTCCTGGCTGTCCAGGCTGCTCGGCTGTCATGTGACTTCAGCTCGGGTGGGCTTGAAGTTAGGGGATTGTAGTTTATCTGACTTTTTCTCTGTGTTACGATGGGAGCAAAGTTCTTTCCAGCTTTCTGTATTCTAGACAGAAGCAGACATCTGTATTTTGTTGTTGCTGAAGTGGCCGATACGTTTAGAAGCACAAATTATTAACACTGCACACACCACTGCTTCCCAGCTAACAAAATATTAGCAAGTCTCACATATTATTTTCAGGGATAATAAACTCATTACTCCGGAGAAGGCAATGGCACCCCACTCCAGTACTCTTGCCTGGGAAACCCCATGGACGGAGGAGCCTGGTAGGCTGCAGCCCATGGGGTCACGAAGAGTCAGACACAACTGAACGACTTCACTTTCACTTTTCACTTTCATGCACTGGAGAAGGAAATGGCAACCCACTCCAGTATTCTTGCCTGGAGAATCCCAGGGACTAAGGAGCCTGGTGGGCTGCCGTCTATGGGGTCACACAGAGTCAGACACGACTGAAGCGACTTAGCAGCAGCAGCAAACTCATTACTCAAGGTACAATATATATCCTAGCAATTTCCAGGAAAGATGAATAGATGCAAGCTGAGACTGTAATAATGTTAATATTTTATACGAGATTTATGGTCTCATTTATTAAATAGAAAATCCCTTATAATATCCAGCTTAAATTTTTCTTACAGGAATTTGACTCATGTCTCTCAGATACTTAACTAGTGATCCTCTTAGCATTGTAAGAGTATGAAAAGCAGGTAGAAGGTCTGATGAGCACCTTTGGCAGAGCTCCTTGATCACCTCTGGCTGCCTGCTAGATGGTGGGAATGAGAGATAATTTTTGATCTCTTCTAACCTAGAATTTGTCTGTCCTAATTCTTCACATCAAAGTTTTCTACAGAGGACTTTCTGATTGTTACAGATGCCTCTGTGACTGTTTCACCAAGTTTTCATTGAGAAGGAAGCTATTGTAGTTTGCTTCTGGAGAAGGCTTATTTAATATATGAATATGATATGCATGGGCTTCCCTGGTAGCTCCTGCAATGCAGGAGACCCCGGTTCAGTTCCTGGTTTGGGAATTTCCCCTGGAGAAGGGATAGGCTACCCACTCCGGTATTCTTGCCTGGAGAATCCTCATGGACAGAGGAGCCTGGCGGGCTGCAGTCCGTGGGTTTGCAAATAATCGGACATGACTGAACAGCTAAGCAGAGCACAGCATAATATGCGTATCACCTTAACTAAGGTTTGGGAGGGAAGGTAAAGCTATATGCTTTAATCATGATGGATCAGAAATATTTTTGTAGGTAGGAAGCAGTCCATTTCACTGGTGACAGTGCTGAGAATGAGCTTAGACATATCTGCATAGATAATACAAATCCATCTGTTTATATAATCATCAGCGTGCCAGAGTTGAAGCAGAATTTTTACAAGGTAGAAAAGCACTTGAACAATTTGATAAGTATTAAAACTTTTTGTTTATTTTGCCTTGATTTTTTTTTTTTTTAGGTTGTAAATATTTTCGGTATATTTCAAAGCAAGATCATCAAGTCTTAAAGAAGAAATTGAAGCAGATGAAGAAATCAGTGAAAAAATACAGCATAGTAAATTCAGGACTCTGATACTGAATTTTAGTTATTTCAGATTAGCAGCTACAGAGTAGTAATTCAGTTGATGGTTTTAAGTATATTTATTTATTAGGTATTTTAAGGAAGTAGTTCATTTGACTACAAGAAGTTTATTTGTATTTTTTTTACTATCAGTTATAGCTAGAGGAAGAGTCTCATTTGTTCTTTGTAAATACATTCTTCCCTTTTGTACTGTTAAATGTAACGTTAAGGAATAATCTTCAAATAAAAATATATTTGTTTAATCTGAGAAGATAGCGCTACAGCAGTTATTGCAGTTTGCAGCTAATTTGCCTCTGACAGTTGTATAATAAAATATAACTTGTGGGACCATTAAATGAACTTGTGTTCTTCTGTATGTTAAATGATCCATGTTAGGTTTAACACCATGAAGAATACATTGGTGATCAGTTCTGTTGAGGAAACAGAAGAATGTAGAAAAGGACTCCTCCCCTCTCTCTCTTGGTAATGAGACATGGCAGTGTGGGGTTAAGTGACCTCTGGTAGAGAGGGACCTTTGACTCTAGAGGACTCATTTGGGTCAGAGAGGGTAGAAGGCCTGCTTGCTTTCAGCTGGCACTGGCCTGACTTTAAAGGACTCCAGCTCTGTTGGTCCACTTGTCTGCCTGACACGGCAGTCAAAGACATGCTCTAGAACTCCTGTGTCCCTCTCCTTTCTCTTAGAGACCAGGCTGCAGCAGTGGACAGTGGTGAAATAGTGTCTGACAATTATATAGGAAGCCCACTGGGGAAGCTTCGCTCAGATGCCAAAAACAACTTTCCCAGAATATGAGTGAGTTTTATAACACGTTGTAGTAACTGTTGGAGTAAGTGCTTCTTCAAAACTTCTTGGCTCATGTACATTTACTGTTCAGATAACTAGTATTTGAGTTCCTCGAAGGCACTCTAACTTCAGAGCAGTCCAATATTCAGATGGCAAACCACACATTTTCCCCCATTGGCTCGTGTGTGATCATATACTCAAAGTCCTGTTTTCTGCTGCTATTTCCTCACTAAGCTTGAAAGTGAAAGTATTAGTCTCTCAATTGTGTCTAACTCTTTGTGACCCTATAGACTGTAGCCCACCAGGTTCTTCTGTCCATGGGATTTCCCAGGCAAGAATACTGGAGTGGGTTGCCATTTCCTTCTCCAGGGGATCTTCCTGACCTGGGGATTGAACCCTGGCTCTCCTGCATTGCAGACAGATTCTTTACCATCTAAGCCACCATGGAAGCCCACTATTGGCTTATATTCCTACTAATTTCAAACCATCTGTGAGAAAGTTAGGAGACGTTACGATTTTTCAGTAATTTAACTTGATATTTTATACTTCATAAATAAATGACCATCAACAAATAACTACCCAACCTTATACTATATATGTGAGACAAGCAGGTGCCCAACAGAACCAAAGTAAAGCAAGTGAATGCTACCAGTGATCAGGATTGGCTTTCCCACTGGGAGTCCATGCTTGGGTGGTACACGGGTTCCATATAAGATTAACCCTAGAGGGATGTCCACATCCCATCTACTCCTTGATACCTTTAGTCAAAAGCTCTAAAATAGGATTTATGAATTCTCCTGATCTCTAGCAGGATGGAGGTGAGAATGAAAGAGAAATGAGTACATATGGTTATCAAATGTTTGTATCTCATTATGCAATGAGAGCAGTGTGAATCAACTGAAAATTTTTTAAGCCCACTAAAAGCCAGTTTCATGAATAATAATGGCTAAAGTTTATCAAGCACTTTGGGCTTCACATTTCATCATCTCATCATTGCAATCCTATGAACTATCCCCTATCTTACCAAGAAAGAAAGTGGGGTACTCAGAGATGAAGTAACTCCCCCAAGGTCACAGCCGGTAGGTGCTGGCATCAGGACTCTAACTCAGTCAATGTAGTTCCAAAGATCACAGACTATCTGTGGTATGTGTACAGCCTCCCAGGTTAGTCAGTGTTTGTAACCTGCAGAGCCCTGAGCTAGGGATCAGGGAAAAGAATACAGGGGAACCATTGCCTTTCCCCTCTCCTGGGCATGGAAGGTTCCCTCTCTCTGTCCTCACCAATCTCTCCCCCGCAGCCTCTTGTCAAGTCACCGCATCGTTTAATGATCTTTGTACATCTCTCTGTTTCAGTAGTATATTATCTGGGCTTCCCTGGTGGTTCAGACAGTAAAGAATCTACCTGCAATGCAGGAGACCTGTGTTTGATCCTTGGGTCCAGAAGATTCCCCTGGAGAAGGGAATGGTAACTTACTCCAGTATTCTTTTTTTTTTTCACTCCAGTATTCTTGCCTGGGAAATCCCATGGACAAAGAAGCCTGGCAGACTACAGTCCAGGGGTTGCAAAGGGTCGGACATGACTGAGCGATTAACACTAATAATCTCCATGTCACCAACACCTAACAATTTCTGGCTTATTAAATATTGAATAGAACTGAATGAAAACTTGTGAAAGTTATTGACTGAGTGTGCCTGTCCCATAGGCAGTAATATTTTGGTGAATTTCTGCCATGTGCAGACCTCAGGAGACTGGTTTGAATCATGGGTTTATCATAAGCTTTCATAGTTTCTTTACCTATAGAATAGAGACAAGTAAAATTATTGCTATATTAAAAAAGAAAAACTTTTATACATCATGATGGAGTGAACAATATCTTGGGTATAACTTGGAACACCTAAATTTTTTTGCCATCTTTTTCCTTCACCTAAAGCTTGACCCTAAGTGTTTCATGGAATCTGAGACTGAAGTCACTTGTCTGTACATTGGTAATGGAATATCTGCACTGTTTAACTAATAGAGTTACTGTGAAGATCACCTGAGATGAAGTGAGAAAATGCTTCACACACTATAATACATAATACTAATAAGATTTATTAATACTTTCCCTAAGCTCAAACACACCTGCTCATTTTCAGATTGTTAGAGAAGACAGATGCCAGAGAAGGCAGTAAACATTGTATGAGAGGTTACTGAGCTGGAACATTGCTTTTTATGTTGTTTCTATTCTATTCCATGACCTGATTCTAAGATAAACACCAGATTCTTAACATCATTTTTAAAAGGCACCTGGCTTATGAAACATCGTGTGCATGCCAGTGTGTGGGTGCATATATATATGTTATATATAGAAAATGATATATTGAAATCCTAACTCTCAGTACTTCAGAATGTGACTTTATTTGGAGATCGGGTCTTTATGGAGGTCATCAAGTTAAAAATAGGATCATTAAAGTGAGTTCTAATCTGACCGATGTCTTTATGAAAAGGGGAAATTTGGACACAGACATGCACAGAGAAAGAAAATCATCTGAACACAATGACAGAAATCAGGGTGATGTATCAATAAAGAATGCAGAACATTGCTGGTAAACCCTGAAAAGCTAGGGGAGGGGCGTGGGCCAGATTCTCCCTCCTGCCCCTTAGAAGGAACCCACTTTGCCAACACCTTGATCTCAGACTTCCAGCCTCCTGAGCTGTGAAACAATAAATACTTGTTGAAGACTCCCAGTTTGTGGTACTTTGCTATAGCAGCCCTAGCAAACTAATACAGTAATTTTTGGAAAATACCATGTTTGCTTCAGAAGTGAGCTAAAGTGATTTCAGATACTCGGTCTGGGCCCAGCTGGTGGTTCCAGGTTTATCTCCTAGGCTTATCTCACAGTCAGAAACTGTTGTCCATTCTTCCCCACCTGTACCTTCAATACCCTGATCCACCTTCTTTATGATTTTTTTGTTCATTCCCTCCAGCCTGATGTCATCTCTTCCTCCTTGGAATCCCCTAGCAGTTTGTTCCTCCCTTATTATCTCAATATAATGTGCTTTGTATTATTTGGACACTTACTTTAATGTTTCTTCTCAGAGCATAAACTTCTTGAAAAAGTTTAGTTCATGCATCAGTTTTCTGTTGAACATTCTTCTTCCAGTATAATCCTTTGCACATAATCATGAAAACCTACCGAATTGACACAGACATCTGTTAATAAAATTAATTACTGCATCATTATTACATAACCAAACATATCATGTAATTATATCTAAAATATTATGCAGTCCCATCTGAAACATTGCATATTTTAATAATCAGAAATTCACTGTTATTACTTCTGATGGGACCTGCAAACCAATCTCTCCCTGCTAATTTTATAATCACCGCCCCAAACAGTAAGATCCAACTTGAACTTACATAGATTTGTGTTTAATTATGTATAAGTTTTTTAATGCTTAGCCATAATTCTGTAAATAGAATCTTTAAAATTATTTTCCAAAAAGGCATTCCTTTGGACTCAATTTTTTTTCCTGGCAAAAGGAAAACTGACATAAATGTCAGTGAAGAATCAAAAAGTACTCTTAGGTCCTACTTGGAACGAGAGAATGCATTCATTCTCATACATTACAGGGCAGCTGGTCACTTCCCATTTTTGAGAAGGTCTCAGAGCTGTAAACTCACTGGCTGAGGTTGGTCCAAGAGCAGTTCCTCCCGCCCAAGGCTTCCCAAGCAATGACATTATCTGACCTTTGAGCAAACAACCCTGTGGAATCAGCACAGTCGCAATGAATTACAGATGCTGTGTTATGTATGTTTTAAAAAGTGACATTCAATAAGGTATGATATTGAACCGTACCCATGGGAGAGCAGGGCTGTGCTGGGGAATCATTCTAATGAGTCCCTCTTCTTGACTTTTCTCATAGTTATAAAAACATAGTTTAAAAGCTACTCTGGGCTTTCATAATCCAAAGCATCATAAGCACACACTAGGCTAGACTGAGGCTCAGTGTCCCTTCTTGGTGATGCTCTGGCAAAGGCTCTGGGTGGTGAAGGGGGTGCCAGGTGGGGAGCCCTCCATCCAGAAGAATCTCTGACTTCATTTGCATTTCAGAGGGCAGTGTTTGCCAGTAAGGACATTTCAGGGTGGAGTGAACTTGTGGAAAAAACCCAAAGGAAAGTGAGCTCAGGTACCAAATGTCTCCTGTGAGCCTGAACTCCTCCTGTTCATGCCTCCACTTGGGTTTGAGTTTGGGAGTCTGTGTACTTCATCACACATTCAAGAAATATTTATCAAAGGACCATTATGTGCAAGGGACATGTATAAAGCAAAACATGCTTAGTTGCATCTGGCTCTTTCTGACCCCGTGGACTGTAGCTCGTCAGACTCCTCCATCCATGGAAATCTCCAGACAACAACGCTGGGCTGGATTGCCATTTCCTACTCTGATAAAGCAAAGTGTGTATTAGTATTCATCAGTGCTAATGTTGAAACACATGCTAAGTGAGGAGGTCTGCCCCCCAAAAAATACAGATTTGGCAAAAATAACCCATACTTTCTGTGCTTCCTGATGAAACCGTCCCAAATAGTCCTTGCTGATGCCTTGTTTACACTAGGTGTGAACCTTTCCTTTTCCTTCACCATCTCCTCTTTTTTTTCAGTTTTATTGGACTATAGAACTATATGTTTAAGGTGTGCAGCATAATAATTGGACTTCGATACATCATGAAATGATGCCCACAATAAATTCAGTGATGATCCATCATCTCATATAGATACAGTTAAAGAAATAGAAAAAAATTTTTTTCTTTTGATGAGAACTCTAGGATTGACTCTTTGAACAACTTTCATATAAAACATATAGGTGTTAATGATATTTATCATATTGTACATTACATCCCTAGTATTTGTCTTATAAGGAGGAAGTTTGTACCTTTTGACTGTCTTTATCCAGTTCCTCATCCCCCCATAACCATAAACCTGATCTTTTTTTCTGTGAGTTTGTTTTTGAAGTATATTGATATACATACAACACTATGTTAGCTCCTTTTACATAACGTAGTGATTCAATATTTCCATATATTCCAAAATGATCACCATGATAGTTATGACTCGCCATCTCCTCTTGATTCGTGAAATGTCCTGTCTTCCTGCCCCTCAGAATACACACCTTTCTGGGTCTCAGGAACTGCAGGGCCCCGCTGCCTGCCCCACCTCGCCTCCGTCTTCCCAGATCCACACCCGAGTTCCCGTGTTGCTGTTGGCATGAAAGTCACACT
Source organism: Okapia johnstoni (assembly GCA_024291935.2). Classification (NCBI taxonomy): domain Eukaryota; kingdom Metazoa; phylum Chordata; class Mammalia; order Artiodactyla; family Giraffidae; genus Okapia; species Okapia johnstoni. Next base: position 51,320,493 of record CM044322.1, read on the forward strand.
GGAACCTCGCCTTCCAATGTGCTGTCCAGGACCGCGTACTGTGTGCTGTTCTTGGAGATCCTGACTACTCAGCTTGGGAAATGGGCTGTAAACAAAGTGGGAATTTCCCATAGGAATTCTTTGCGGTTTTAATAAACCCAGTTCATCTGCCGCGGACATCACTGCACCTTTCTGCCAGCACCCCGATAACTACACTCCCAGCAGGCTGTACCAGTTTCCTGTTTAGGGGGCTGGAAGGAACTGGGCGCCGCTCACTGCTGTCACAGGAGACAGCGGTCCAGCTCCCAGAAGGGACATGGCTCAGAAACCACCTCAGTGAACCTTCAGAGAGAAGAGAAGGAAGGAAGAAAAACACCGCGGGGGTGGGAGTGAGGGAACCAGTCCGGAGCAGGAAGCCAGCCTGAGCACAAAGTAGCCAGGGTGTCCCTAGGGCAACATGCTCAGAAGTTCCATTCCCAGGGGTGGTTGGAGTCGATGGATCCCCTGGCTCCTTACCTCTCCTCGAATTTTCTGTCTCTGCCTCATAGTCTTGTTGGGTCAGGTGGGGCTGCTGCAGGGACACCCCCAGTGCCTGGATTACCGGCCTCCCTTCCAGCCCCTCCAGCATCTCGAGTTCTGCTCTGACTATGAGTCTTTCGGCTGCTGTGACCAGCGTAAGGACCACCGCATCGCTGCCCGGTACTGGGACATCATGGAATACTTTGACCTAAAGGGCCACGAGCTGTGCGGCGGTTACATTAAAGACATCCTTTGCCAGGTAGGCCTGAGCAGGAGCCCTGAGGGAAGGTGAGGGAGCCAGCTTTGGAGGCCGCCTTCCAGCCCCAGCCGATAGGATGTTGGGATGGCTGGTGAGGGTCTTGGGGGGAGGGCTCTTTGGGTGCCCAGCCCTTGAGAAAGACTCACCTATGGCTGCCTTCACCTGGGGCTTTGGGCTCTGGACCGGCACACTGAGGTGGAGTTTGGTTTCTCAAAGCTCTCCCTCCGGGGTTCTGTGGGCCCTGGTGTATTATTCACAGAGCTCTGGAGACAGCTGTGGTCTGGGACCTCCCTGCAGGGCACTGAGAGCTGCGAGCTCGCATGGGTGCTCATGGAGTGTGTGGACAGAGTGGTGGCATCCATTGGGATGCAGTCCTCGGGTGGGTCATTTGTGCCAGGGGCTCTCTGGTGTGATGGGGGGGGCTCTCCCCAGCTTTCCAAACTTGGCCTGGGAGAGCTTCAAGCTGCTCAGTGGCAATTACTCAGAGGTTCTTCTTCTCCCGGCTCTCTAGTGGCCAAAACCCACATCCCTGGCAGACATCACCTCTGTAGGGCTCAGCCTGAACCCGTGTCGGATGTCGGCTGCGTACACTGACTTTGTGGGAAGAGGGGTTCAGGGGTGCCAGGGAGAGTCTATTTGGAGGACAGATGAGAGAGGCTGCCATGAGGAGGAGCACTCTAGTGATGGGTTGGGGGTAAGACAGTAAATCCAGGTAGATTGGAGACCCTCCCGGGCATGTCAGCGCAATTACTTGGCTCTCCCGCTGTGATCCCAGAGCAAGCTGGCCACCCCACCTCCCCGTGAAGTGAAGGGAACAGAGCCCTGCCCAGAAGCCAGCCACCTGGGAGCCATCCCCCCAGGCTGTCCTCTCTCACCTCGGGCTCCACCCTTCAGCTGTTTCCTGTAGAATTAACTCTGGGATAACCATCTGGGCAGAAGCCTGGCACTTATGAGCAACACCGAGGCTTCATTTCTGGATGAAGTCCCCAGATAAAAATGTCTCCTCCCTCCCTCTCTCCTTCCTCCCCCTTCCCTATTTCATGAGGTTTCAGAAAGCCAAATTCAGCAGCTCTCCTGTTTCAGGGATTTGAGGAATAAGAATAACCTACGCATGTCCATAAAGGAAAACAATATGAAAATATACGTATGCATAACTGAATCACTTTGCATAAATTAACACAACATTGTAAATCAACTATGCTTCAACAAAATTAAAAACAGGGAATAAATACCTTGGTGTCTCAGTGGTAAAGAATCCACCTGCCAATGCAGGAAACACCGGTTCAGTCCGTGATCTGGGAAGATCCCACATGCCGCAGAGCAGTCCCTGCACCACAACTATTGAGCCTGTGCTCTAGAGTTGGGGAGTGGAAACTACTGACCCCACGCACCCGAGAGCCTGTGCTCTGCAACAAGAGAAGCCACAGCAATGAGAAGCCTGCACACCACAACTAGAGAGTGGCTCCTCCTCTCAGCAACTAGAGAAAAGCCCATGCAGCAAGGAAGACTCAGCACAGTGAAAAATAAATAATTAAAAAAATTAAAAACAAAACAAAAACAATGACCTACACATGTCTATTAACATTTATTAAAATTCACAACTTAAATTTCTTCTCCCTCTTTCTTCCCCAAATATGTAGCATGTTCCCAGCAATGATCCTGCAAGCAGCTACTAAGACCCCCATCTTATTCATGAGGTTTTTTTTTTAATAACATTTATGTATTTAGTTGCAGCATGTGGGATCTAGTTCCATGACCAGGGATCGAACCCAGGCTCCCTACACTGGGAGCGAGGAGTCTCAGCCACTGGACCACCAGGGAAATTCCAGAATTAGGAGTTTTGGTAGCTCAGCTGGTAAAGAATCCACCTGCAATGCAGGAGACCCCAGTTTGATCCCTGGGTTTTGAAGACCCCCTGGAGAAGGGAACGGCTACCCACTCCAGTATTCTGGCCTGGAGATACTCCATGCTCTACTGCCCATGGGCTCGCAGGGTTGGACATGACTGAGTAATTTTCGCTTTCACTATCCAAGGTCAAAGAGTGCCGTGGCACAAATCCAGAGGCTCAGGCTCCAAGTCTCGTGCCGTTTTGATCACACCATGCCAAAGTCGAGTCACAACAGCCCTGGTCGATCCACTTACTGGTTCCCTGACCTGGGGAAAGCATAAGCTCCAGCAGGACAGCACCTTTGGGCATCTCACTCACTGTCAGCAGCCCCAGTGCAGAGGACAGTGCCTGGCACCTAGGAGAGTTTGTTCCTGGGCCTTTGTTTTCTAAGACAGAAATGATAGTTCCTGAACTGATTGAGTAGAGGCAACTGTGCAGATTCTAAATGATGCTTTAGAGTGTGCCACGCTGGTGATTACTTGTTCACAGCCTCCTCTGTTCTCGGGTATTTCATCCTTATTTTTGTCTTCCATCTCTCTTCTTCTTTCCATTCCCCAGGAGTGGGTAGGTCAGTCAGGTGGGTCAGTCAGTTTATCTGGCTTCTTGTCAGCAACTCTGACAAGTATCCTGAATGGAAACAGCCCTGGGAGAGATACTGTGAATCCATGGGTTCTTTCTTTTGCTCTTCCTGATAAAAGTCTGCTGCTCTGCAATCTGCAATCAGGGTTGAAATAAGAAAAAACGGGGAACTCAACACATCTGAGAAATGCTGCTTATCCCTCTCTTAGGTGGTGAGAGAACAGACGTGAATGAGACAGCCCTGGGCCAGCAGGTGCCAGGGGAGGTGTCCGTGATCAGAAGCAGCTTCCGGAGTGGACCCTGCCCTACGCCATGGCCCCAACCACCCCCTTTAAGCTGCCCTTTCTGGGCTTCCCTGGTGGCCCAGTGGTTAAGAATCTGCCTGCCAATGCAGGGGACATGAGTTCAATCCCTGGTCCAGGAAAATTCCACGTGCAGCAGAGCAACTAAGCTCATGTGCCGGAGCTACTGAGCCCACACACCTTACAGCCTGTGGTGAGAGAGAGAAACCATCGCAGTGAGAAGTCCACGCACCACAACTAGAGAGTAGCCCCTACTCACCGGAACTAGAGAAAAGCCCACGCAGCAACGAAGACCCAGAGCAGCCAAAAATTCAAAACAAAACAACAAAAACGGGCCTTTCTTACCTTCCTGATCACAGTTGCCTCTGCCTTTCATCGCTATTGAAAGTTGACTATCTGACTACAATATTCTATTTTCCTGCTAGAAAACGCTATGACTTAGGGAGGTCTGACTAATGGGTACTCCTTTGTTCACAGTCCTTGTATATTTGTAAAGAACAGTTGTATGGCCCCACACCCACAATTTAAATTTGTGTAGCTCCCAGCATGGCGCTTTATATATATTAAACACTTTGACATTTTTAATAAATAAGGGAAGAAATCACTACATGCCTAATATCTGGGAATGATACATTGCATGTTCATTTTGATAATTTTATTTTTAAATTATAAAATATTTTGAATGGAACTTCCCTGGTAGTGGTTGGGACTTTGTTTTTCCACTGCAGGAGGTACAGTTTCCATTCCTGGTTGAAGAACTAGGATCCCACACACTGCACATCTGCACAATGTGGCAAAAAAAATTTTTTTAACATATGGAAAAGCACAATAAAATTAAATAATTAACATGACAGATTCTGGTGGTTCAGATGTAAAGAATCTGCCTGCAGTGTGTGAAATGCAAGACCCAGGTTCAATACCAGCATCGGGAAGATCCCCTGGAAAAGGGAATGGCAACCCACTCCAGTATTCTTGCCTGGAGAATTCCATGGACAGAGGAGCCTAGCAGGCTACAGTTCATGTGGTCACAGAGTCAGACACAACTGAGTGACTCACACAGATCCAATACTAAGATTCAGCAAATGTAAAACTTCTGCCACACTGCTTCAGATGTGCATAAAGAAACTAAATCTTACAGATACAGCACTTATAATAAAACAAAAAAAAAGAGAAAGATGGAGACATTTGGTACTACCTCTTTTTAATAAAAAAATTGATCATTTAGCAAAACTCTATATGTCAAGAACAAAGTTATAGTAAATCCAAGATAATTTTTTCTCCCTTTCTGCTTTACAGGAGCATTAACTGGGTAGAAAATGTGGGTCCCAAAGAAGAGCTTTCTTTTTCAGTAGTTGGTAACAGGAGCTCCAGAATCCTGGTTCTTCCCCAGACCTGTTTTCCCTCTTCTTGCTCAAAACATAAAGTTGATTAGAACATCCACACAGGTATGACTTTAAAAAATTAAAATAGCTATATTGCATCAAGAGGGAAATATTTTTGTAATAAAACCAAAATAAAGTCAAGATTTAAAAACTCTTAAAAAAAAAAAAGTCAAATCCTCGACAAGAGAAAAATTGGTTCCAGCCCTACCGTGGCCAGTCTGCCTCGGGGCTGAGGTCGCTCTTCTTTTCCAGGAATGCTCACCCTACGCAGCCCACCTCTATGATGCTGAGAATCCGCGCACGCCCCTCCGGAACCTTCCTGGCCTCTGCTCTGACTACTGTTCTGCATTCCACTCGAACTGCCACTCCGCCATCGCCCTGCTGACCAATGACCGCCGCCTCCAGGAATCCCCCAGAAAGGATGGCGCGCGGTTCTGCCACCTCCTCAATCTTTCCGACAAGGACTACTGCTTCCCCAATATCCTGAGGAGCGGCCATCTCAACCGCAACCTGGGGGCGGTGGCCGAGGACCCTCGAGGCTGCCTGCAGCTCTGCTTGGCCGAGGTGGCCAATGGGCTGAGGAACCCGGTCTCCATGGTCCACGCTGGGGATGGCACCCACCGCTTCTTCGTGGCCGAGCAGGTGGGGGTGGTGTGGGTCTATCTGCCTGATGGGAGTCGCCTGGAACAACCCTTTTTGAACCTCAAGAGCCTCGTGCTGACCACTCCCTGGATTGGGGACGAGAGAGGCTTTTTGGGGTTGGCTTTTCATCCCCGATTCCGCCGCAACCGCAAGTTCTACATTTATTATTCATGCCTGGGCAAGAAGAGGGTAGAAAAGATCCGGATTAGTGAGATGAAGGTTTCTCGGGCTGATCCCAACAAAGCTGATCCCAAATCAGAGAGGTGAGGCATATGCATGAGAATCTGCAGCTGGTTGCTGTGTTCCAAAATATTGCCAGTCGGTCCTCTGAGGTGAGATAGAGGAACTTTCCTGGGTTTAGATCTATTAGCTTATAATGACCACAAAAGTCGTTGCTGATTAATGGGTTAACCCAAGTTAGAATCCTGAGTAGATGGTCTTCGTGGCTAAAACCACCCATCTTTACAATTACCTAGAACCATGCTTGCTTGATTTTATAGAGGGTAAGCAAAGGTCAGAGGCCATAAGTGTTTGAGAAATGATTTTAGATAATATCCACATTAAATATAACAGTAGCCTCTGATTATTGTGTGACCATTAGATCTCAGGCCTTTTATCTTGAACATGGGAATTCCCATCCTCTCCAGAAAGCTTGACACAAGGTAATTAAGCCTGGTCAGATGAAGTGCCCAGCACTAACTAACCCCAAGCTCATGCTCTTTTGCTCCACCAGTCCACCTTTTTTTCCTACTCCATTCTGCCTTATCTTGCTTTTCCCGTACAGACAGGTTTAGAGATTGAAAAGAGCATGAAGAAGTGATAGACTAACCCCTGCTAGATTGTCCAAAGGATAGGACTGGGGGTTCTTGTAGAGAAGAAAGTAAGGCTGAGCACCAGAAAAGGGTGATGGTTACCCCGCTGTGTCTACAGCTCGTGAAGTCAGGATGTGAAAAAAAAAAAAAAAAGATCCATGACGGAGTCATACTAGGAAGTGAGGGGTGTCCCAGAGCCACCGAGCTACCTGTTTTGTGGTCCTTGGCTGGCTTGGATCAGTCATTTCTGGATGTCTTGAGAGGATGCTGTATCAGCTTTCATCAAAGCATGGTTTCTTCTTCCTTCCAGGGTCATTCTGGAGATAGAAGAACCAGCCTCAAATCATAATGGTGGACAACTTCTTTTTGGCCTAGATGGCTATATGTACATATTCACTGGGGATGGAGGACAGGCTGGGGATCCCTTCGGCAAATTTGGAAATGCTCAGAACAAGTAAGCTGGATGCAGGCTTGCCCTGGTATAACGTTTTTGCTGGGATAGAATCTGCAGAGGGTCAAACTCAACTCATTTACTGTAAGATGTAGTCTCATCTGTTGACACAATGGGAAGAACATTTGGTTTTCTTGTTTTTTTTTCTTAATATTTACTTGGAATATTTATTTATTTGGCAACCTCGGGTCTTATGTGAGATTGTTCACTGCAACTCTCAATCTCTCTAGTTGTGGCATGTGGGCTTAGTTACCCCGTGAAATGTGGGATCTTATTTCCCTGACCAGGGATCGAACCTATGCCCCCTGCATTGAAAAGTGAATTCTTAACCATTGGACCACCAGAGAAATTCTGTCCTATACTTTTCAGGCATAATGTATTTTTATAATTAATATTATGGATGTTCAACATGACTCTCAGAGGGCCATATAAAGATGAATTAAGGATTTTTAATATATATGAGCAGGACATTATTTACTATGCCATGATCTGACCATCTAGTTCAATTCAGCTCAACAATATTATTGATTACTGTGTTCCAAGCACTGTGTCTCATGTGGAGATACATGAGTAGTTAGTTAATAAGGCTAACAGAAGCAACAACAATGTATATTTGTTGCTTACTGTGTGTCCAATGCTATTCTAAATATCTTATGTTTATTTGAGCACATAATTCTGACAGCCACAAGGGAAAAAATTTTAATCTCTTTTCTTGGTTGGTGTATTCCCAGACCCTAGAATAGTGCCTGGCAGTGGTGTCATGCTGTAAATACATTTGGAACGAATGGATCCTATGAAGTATGGGTATTATGATAGCCATTTTACAGACAAGATAATAGAGGCAGAGAGGAGTGAAGCAGTCTATCCAAGGTCAAACAGAGAGTAAGTGGCAGAACCAGAATTCAAACTCAGACAATCCAGCGAGGCTATGCCATCTAGAGGGAAGTCACGTGATCCTTCTGCCCTTTGTACCCAGCAAGCACGTGGCTCTCATTATCCCTAGTAATAAAAATATTAGGGTTGATAATAATAAAGAGCTTGCATTTGTTGAGTGCTGACTGTACGTCAGAAACTGCATGATGTGCTATATGCACACTAACTCATTTAACCCTTACATTACAACCACACTGCAAGGTAGTGTTACTCTCCCCTGCTTTATAAAGGAGGAAACAGAGGCTCAGAGACCACAGTCATCAGTAGAGCTTCTCAAAAGCCTCTGTTCTTTCTACTGACAACGTTGTTACCTGAGGAAGAATAGAACCAGCTCCTTTAAAAAATTCATAGTATTAGACCAAACCTGAAACCACCCCATTATAAAAATAGAAAAATTGAAGCTGCATCTTGCTCAGTGTCACATGGACCAGGACTACATCAAACTTTTGCCTAGTAGTTCTCTTTGAGTCAAAAATTGGAAAGTCTTAACTATATACATATATATATGTACGTATATGTACATATATATATACATATATGCTGCTGCTGCTGCTAAACCGCTTCAGTTGTGTCCGACTCTGTGCGACCCCATAGACGGCAGCCCACCAGGCTCCCCCATCCCTGGAATTCTCCAGGCAAGAACACTGGAGTGGGTTGCCATTTCCTTCATATATACACAAATATATATATGGTGTGTATGTGTGTGTATATTATTATCTCCCCATGAGATTCTTGGTTGTCAGTTGAGATCCACTCTCAGTAGACTCTCTTGGGCCATCTCATCTAGTTCTGAGATGTTTTATTTTATTTAGAATATGTAACCTGAGATCAACTCTCTTAAAAAATTTATGTGTGCAGTACAGTATCGTTAATTGTGGGGAAAATATACAGTGGGTCTCTGGTACTTATTACTCTTGCATACAAATGGCCAACAAGTACATGAAAAGGTGCTCAATGTCATTAATCATCAGGAAAATGCAAGTCAAAACCGCAGTGAGATATCACCTCACACCTGTTAGAATGACTGTTATTAAAAAACAAAGGACAAATGTTGGCAGGATGTGGAGAAATTTAAACCTCTGTATACTGTTGGTGGGAATGCAAAATATACAGTGCAGCAGCTATGGAAAACATAGCTGGAGACTATATGGAAAACATATTATGGAGACTTTTCAAAGAATTGTAAATAGAACTAGCATATGACCCAGCAATTTCACATCTTCTTATTTCTCCTGTTCCTGTTTTTGGCCTTCTCCCTTTCAGAAGTTCCCTGCTGGGGAAAGTGTTAAGGATCGATGTGAATGGGGCTGGCTCAGGTGGCAAGCGGTACCGAGTGCCCATGGACAATCCATTTGTTTCTGAGCCAGGGGCCCATCCCGCCATCTACGCCTATGGGGTCAGAAACATGTGGCGCTGTGCCGTGGACCGAGGGGACCCCATCACGCGCCAGGGCCGAGGTCGGATGTTCTGTGGGGACGTGGGACAGAACCGATTTGAAGAAGTTGACATCATTGTTAAAGGTGGAAACTATGGCTGGAGGGCAAAGGAGGGGTTTGAATGTTACGACAAAAAGCTCTGTCAAAACGCCTCTTTGGGTAAGTGAGAAGCCCTCTTCTTTCTTGAGTGAATTGAATGAGTTGCAGGTGGAGGTGGGAGAATAAAACCCGGGAGTGTCTTGCGCTGCAGGCCCTAAAAGTGCCTTTGTTTGTGTCCTGTGGAATCGTGCTTCTCAGAGTGGTCCTCTAGCCACTGGCACCTGAAACTCTGGGCATTTCTCGCTAACTAGTGAATTGAATCCTGGGTGGATCAGGGGGCATGGTGGCATTGACCTAGGAATCTATATTCCAAATAAGTTACTCACATGATTTTCAGGCATACAATTTTGACCCATCCTCAAAGGGAAATAAGTGGCTGTATGTTTTTATTTATTTGGAACTGCCACTGAAATGATATCCCATATACAGTCCCTAAACATCAGTAATCAAGATGTGCTTTAGAAACTCCATCTGGCTTAAAACTCTAATTTTCTGACTTTATCACCATTGCTTGGTCTTTTTGTCCTTCTGTTGCTGAACTCAGGTTCGGTTGCTTGTTACTTAGGAATCCAATACTGAGAGACAAGTGTTGGGCAGAAGGAAAGATAGCTTTACTGAGGAAGCTGGAAATCCTGAGAAGAAGGTGGACTTGTGTCCCAAAGAACCAATTTCCCCTTGCTAATCAGGGGAAGCATTTTAAGTGGGTGTTTCAGGGGCATATAGGTGGAGGGAGAGAGCTGTGTAGGACAGGACAGCCATCTCTGACACTTTTCTTGGAATTGGTCATGCAGGGTGGTCTGATCAGAGTTACCTTGATTATTTTAAGTATACTTAATCTTTAGTTCCAGAATTGGTTTGTTTCCATTTCTTTGAGGCCAGTTCTTGGAACTGTGGAAGATGGAGCAGTTTATGTTATGGCTACAGTGTGGCCATCATGTAGTTAACTTCTTCCACCCAGTGGGAGTTTCACTGTAATACTGCTCAAAGGATATGGCTCAGTATATATCTATAGACTTTGAGGAGGAACTAAAGGTCCTTGATTTAGTTTAATGACTGAATTATTATTTTTTTCTTCTGTTTGACTATTTTCCTTGCTTTTGTATTTTTTCATTCCTCTGATTAAATTTATCCTTTGGCTGAAGTTTTTCTATAGACAAAAGGCAGGCAGAGGACAGGGGATGGTCTGTCCTGAGAAGGTCTCATAGGATCCTGCTCCATTACACTAAGCTTCAAAGCAGTCATCCAGGTCCTCACAATATTCCAAATCCTAAACCTGAGTATCTGCCATATGGACCTGGGGGAAAAATTTAAGGGTGTGGATTTCCAGGTCACTGCCTCACAGATGGGGGGAACTTTAGGCTTCCTCTCTGCTTTCTGAGGCCAGTCAAATGGGAAGCTCTTGGATATCATGGCTGGTCTGTTGAGAAGATAAACATGATTTACTTGGCTCTCTGTCCTCCCAAAGACCAAGAGATGAAACATTCTCCAGTCAGTAAGGCAACTGGTTTTAAAAACTGCCTTCTTCCTCCTTGAAGCTCCCAGGTTTAGCTATGACACTCTTTTTCCTTGTTCCTGGACAGACGATATTCTGCCAATCTATGCTTATGGCCATGCAGTGGGCAAGTCAGTCACTGGAGGCTACGTCTACCGTGGATGTGAATCCCCAAATCTCAATGGTCTCTACATCTTTGGGGACTTCATGAGTGGGTAAGGAAGGATTGGTGTCCCTTCTCTCTTTCAACATTATAATTGGAGTATAAATTGCATATCACAACATTTAATGTCTTAACAGTGTGGCTGTATATGCTTGTATTAAGACTAATCATATCAAGATGGAGAACATTTTCATCACTGTGGAAGGTTCTTTCTTGCCTATTGCCTGTCAGTACACCATCCTTTTCTCTCCACCGCCCCTACTCTCATCACAGATGCTTTTTTCATTGAGTAACGTCTGTGAAATTTGTCAATGCTTTTGCATGTATCAGTAGTTTGTCTCTTTTATTGCTTTGTAACATTCAATTGCATGAATATACTGGAGTTTATTCATTTATTTTCCTGTTGATGGATGTTTTGGCTGTCCCCAGTTTGGAGGGATTGTGAATAAAACTCCTGCAAAGCTTTGTAGTTTTCAGTGTAAAAGGTCTTGGACATCTAAGTATTTCGTAGTGTTTGATGCTATGTTGAATGTTGCTATATATATGTAAAACAAGTATAATATATATTCAGCATATATGTAACACATATATTAATTATAACATATAACTAATTTCTTATTAGTTCTAGTGACTTTTTTGTTTATTCTATTGGATTTTCTATGTAGAAGATCATTTTGCTATGAATATGGATACCTTTATTTTTTTCCTGAATTGGAAGCCTTTTATTATTCTTTTATTGATCTGTTGCTTCATTTTAACCTTAAGTACAGTGTTGGATAGAAGTGGGGGAAAGCATTCAATTTTTTACCAATAAGATTGATGCTGTCAGCTGTGTTTTGTGTATGCCCTTGATCAGATTGAGGACATTTCCTTCAGTTCCTACTCTGCTGAGAGTTTGTATTAGGTACGATGTTGCATTTTGTCATATGCATCTTTGCATCTAGTGAGAGAATCATGAGGCTTTTTCCTTTTTAGTTTGTTAATATGGTGAGTTGCATTGATGGATTTTTTTTTTTTTATCACTGAAGCAATCTTGCATTCCTGGGATAAAAATATCACTTGGTCATGTTGTATTTGATTAATATATTGTTTTTATTTTAATATATTGTTGAGTTCAGCTCGCTAATGTGTTTGGAATGTTTGCATCTGTGTTCATGAAGAAACAGATGAGCTGTAGTTTTCCTTTCTGATAATACCTTTGTCAGATTTTGGCATCAGGTTAACATGAGCTTTATAAAATGAGTTAAAGAGTATTTCCTTTTCTTTAATTATCTGGACTAATTTGTGTAAAACGTGTTTCTTCCTTCCAAGTGAAGCCATCTAGATCTGATGTTTAATGGTAGATGGCCATTTTAATGGTAGTTGGGCCCTGTTTTTTGATCCATTCTGACAATCTCTGTCTTTTAATTGGTACATTTAGACCATTGACATTCAAAGATACTATTGCTATGGTTGAAATGATATCTACCATACTCACTACTCTTTTCTATTTTTTGATATTGTTCTTTGTTCCTGTTTTTTTTTCCTACTCTTTTTCTGCATTTTACAGATTTAATTGAACATTTTATTTGATTCTATTTTCTCTCCTTTATTAGCATATTGATCATACTATTTTTTGAAATATTTTTTAAGGAATTTCTTAGAGTTTGCCATATACATTTACAACTAAGCTAATTTCACTTTCAAACAACATTACAAAACTTCATGGGTAGTCTGTGTTTTATAATAATAAAATAATCCTACTTCCTCCCTTTTGTCCCTAATTGTTATCATTCATTTCACTTATATATAAGCATATATAATAATTATAACAGTGATATATAATATTATTACCATAACATTTTATAATTTAATAATACTATTACTTCACTGTATACATAAGCATACATAATTAAATACATTGTTGCTATTAGTATATTGAACTAACTTCTATCTGTTAGACCAGTGAAGAGTAAAAAAAATGTTTTGATTTTTACCTTCACCTATTCCTTCTTTGATACTCTTCCTTGCTTTATATAGATTTGAGTTTCTGACCGATATTATTTTTCTTCTGTCAAAAGAACTTCGTTTAACATTTCTTGCAAGGATAGATGCATTGGCAACAAATTCCCTCAATTTTTGTTTGTCTGAGAAAGTCTTTATTTGTCCTTCATTTTTGAAATATAATTTCACCAGGTACAGGTTGGTGACTTTTTTCTCTAAACACTTTAAATATTTCACTCTGCAGCCTTCTTGCTTGCATGGTTTCTGAAGAGAAGTTTGATGTAACTTTTATCTTTGTTCCTCTATACTGAAAGTGCCGTCCCTCCGTCCCCAGCTTCTTTTCAGCTTTTCTTTTTCTTTATGCCTGATTTTCCATAGTTTGAATAAGATATGCCTATAAGTAATTTTTAAAGAATTTATCCTGCTTTGTATTCTCTGAGCTTCCCAGATTTGTGGTTTGATATCTAACAGTAATTCTGGGAAATTCTGAATAATTATTATTTCCAATATTTCTTCTGCTCTTTTCTCTCTTTCTTTTCCATTTGATATTCCTGTTATGCTTATGTTACAACTTTAGTAGTTTTTTCACTTTTCTTGGATATTTTGTTCTTTTTGGGGGTCAGTTTTTTTCTCTTTGCTTTCCACTTTGGAGGTTTCTATTGAGATATTCTCAAACTCAGATTCTTTCTTCGGCCATGTCCAGTCTACTAATAAGCCTGTCAAAGCATTTTTTATTTAAATTATGGTGTTTTTGATCTCTAGCATTTCTTTTTGATTCTTCCTTAGAGTTTCCTTATTTCTGCTTACATTGTTCTTGCATGCTGTCTGCTTTATCCTTAGAGCCCTTAGCACATGAATCATAGTTGTTTTAAATTCTGAATCTAATAATTCCAACTTTCCATGCCGCATCCAAATCTAGTTGTGATGCTTGCTCTGTCTCTTCAAACTATGTTTTTTTGCCTTGCAATTTTTTTCCTGATTGCTGGATATGATGCACTGGGTAAAAGAAACTGCCGTAAATTGGTCTTTAGCAAAGTGGTGGTGATGTGTGGGGGAGAGGAAGTGTTCTAGTCTTATGATTAGATCAGAGGTTTTAGTGAGCCTGTGCCTCTGGACTGTGAACTTCATCAGTGTTTCTCAGAAGCCCTTCTGCCTCCATACACATTTAGGTGGGACAGGATGGCTAGAGTTGGCTAGAGTTAGCTACTTCCTTTCCCCGGGTCTGTGAGGTTCTGATAAAATCCTGGCAGGTTAGTCTCTGGTTAGTTTCTCCTGAGGACAGACATTTGTTAAGAAAAACAGAAAGCACTGGTGTATTTCAAAATGATTCCTTTCCCTCTCCTCCTGCTGGAAGCACAAGCAGATTTTTCCTGATATTTATTTTGGGAAGCTGGTCAAACTCCTGGAGGTAAAACTCACAAAAGTGTGGGGACCCTGGATGACTGGGCATGCCTGTCTAACTCACGCTTTACCCATATGGAACTTCTAGCAATTTGTCAATTATAGGTTAGGTTTTCCAACCCCAGAACTGATACCTGTGAAAGTTTGTGCTTGTGGGTTTCTGTAAGTTGTAATTCTTTGTATCTGCCTGCTTGTCTCTCCAATGCTGGGGGCAGTGGTTTTTCCTGTGACCTCGCTTCTCTTGCAAATATAAGAATAATTGTTGATTTTTCATTTTTTCAGTCTTTTGCTTATTTCAGGGTGGTGTGCCGACTTCCAAGCTTCTTACCAGAAGTCCTCTCAAGTGTTCCTTGTGGAGACTTTTAAATACAAATTCAGTTTCTTTAATAGATACAGGCTTGTTGTTGTTTAGACACTAAGTCGTGTCTGACTCTTTTTGACCAATGAACTGTAGCCTGCCAGGCTCCGCTGTCCAAGGGATTTCCCAGGCAAGGATATTGCAGTGGGTTGCCATTTTCTTCTCTAGACACAGGCTACTCAGCTTTTCTTTCTGAGTGAGCCTTTGTAGTCTCCCTGTCAAGGAATTTGTCAGATCTTTGGGATTTAATTGTTCTTTTTGTTTTTCCCATAACCTCTACCCACCATTTCGCCCCCACACATAACAGATATGCAGTGATTTTTAATTGAATCATATGCACTAGAATTACTGGGGGTTGAGCATCTCTGTTTCTATAAAACTTTTCAGCTGATACCCCTGGTTACTCAATTTTCTTTCCCCTTTCTTCTAAAAACCTTCTTTTAGTTCAGATAGATGACAGTGGACTATGAAGTAACATCTGCTACTCTACAGACATAATAATAATAATAGCTGCTGGTTTTGAGTCCTTACCGTGTGCTAAGCACATTGGTAATATATGAATATTTACATATATTATCTATTTAACCTCAACAATTCTTGCCTATGGTAAGTTCTCTTACTATCCACCATTTTATACATGAGAAAACTGAGGCTTAGAGATGATGAGCAACTAGCCAGCTAATAAAAATTAGTCTTTTGTGGTGGTGCAACCTTCATAGGACACCAAACTCCTCTTATAATAGCAAATGAACTTCCCCATCTAAGGCAAGAGGTTGTCAGAAATATTTCTGAAGCAGCTTTTTTGATTCCTAAGGGAGGTTAGTTATTGATCTCCTATGGGAGACTCAGTCCTAGTATTCCAGGATTTCCAGATTCTAGGAGGAAAAAAATATCCTGCCGGGTAGAAATACGGATTCCTAAAATATAAGGTTTTGCTTTTCATCTAGTCGACTTATGGCTTTACAGGAAGATAGAAAAACCAAGAAATGGAAGAAACAGGACATTTGCCTGGGCAGCACTGAGTCCTGTGCCTTCCCAGGGCTGATCAGCACACACAGCAAGTTTATCATCTCCTTTGCTGAGGATGAAGCAGGTAAAAAATACTAACAGGTTATTGTATTTCTGGTTACTGGATCTTAGATAATCACAGGCATTGTGAACTGAACATTTATGTTGTTTAGTCGCTAAGTCATGTTCGACTGTTTTGCAACCCCATGAACTGTAGCTCACCAGGCTCCCCTGTCCATGAGATTTCCCAGGCAAGAATACTGGAGTGGGTCACCATTTCCTTGTCTAGGGGATCTTCCTGACCCAGAGATCAAACTTGCGTCTCCTGCTTGGCAGGTGGATTCTTTACCACTGAGCCACCTGGGAAGCCCCAAACATTTATATAATAATTATTATTGCTGTTGTTATTATTACTCTTATTATTTAAATAGAAACTACCACTTTTCCTATTTTCACTATCGGTCACATTTTATAATGAACTGGATACTGTTCTAGGCACTTCACATTTTAAAATCTTATTTAGTAATCACAACACCCCCATAATGTAATTATTTTGCTTATTTCACCAATGAGGAAACAGACTGACTATGCCAACTTATCCCTTCTTGGTTGGCTGTACAGCTCACTGTGCACGTAGACCAAGGTCTACGCTGTAGTCTGTTCAGTTCTTTGACTATGAAGGAGGTGCATGTGCTCTTCCTCCTTAGTTCTGTTCTAATCTGTGATTATACAAACGTAGACAGAGCCAACAGTGGGTATTTATCCTGCTGGTGTTGCCTGGGAGAAAGTACCTCAGCCACTCGGTGGGCTGGCCTCTTCCTGATCCTGCCCAGAGTTTGTTGGGCAACTTCTGTGAATGAACAAGGGAGAATTTCTTTCTTGAGAGATCTGGGAAAAGGGTAGACAGCTAGGTAGGAGGCTACACACTAGAGCCATTAGGGGTATGTTAAGGGCATCAGCAGAGCAAGGCGTTTGTGCACATATGAGAGAGAGGTGAAGGGAAAGAGACAGGGATTTAGCTTTAATAAATATTCGCTCTGTGTTGACCTATATAGGTAGGATGGTGGGGGTGGGAGGAAGATTCAAGAGGGCAGGGATATATATATATATATACTTATAGCTGATTCACAGCTTCTCTGGGGGCTCAGATATTAAAGAATCTACGTGCAATATGGGAGATCTGAGTTCGATTCCCGGGTCAAGAAGATCTCCTGGAGAAAGAAATAGCAACGTGCTCTTGCCTGGAGAATTCCATGGACAGAGGAGCCTGGTGGGCTACAGTCCATGGGGTTGCAAACAGTTGGACAGGACTGGGCGACCAACACTTTCACTTTCATAGCTGATTCACACTGCTGTACAGTAGAAACTAACACAACATTGTAAAGAAATTATATTCCAATTTTTAAAAATATAAAATAAAATGGATAACCAACAAGGACCTAGTGTTTAGCACAGGGAACCCTGCTCAGTGTGGCAGCCTGGATGTGAGGGAGCTTAGGGGAGACTATACGCATGTATATGCATGGCTGAGTCCCTTGCTGTTTACTTGAAACTATTAATATTATTAGTTGACTCAACACCAATATAAAATAAAAAGTTAAAAACAAAAGGAAACAAAAATTCCCCATATAAAACAAACAACGAAAAAAATAAATATCCTCAAATTTTGAACTCAGAAAATGAAATTTTAATTTGAGCTTTATGTAAGTTGTATCATTTTGAAAGTTAAAGGTTTATTGTGTTTACATAAGTGGTGATAAGGCCTGTGATCCTTCCGGTATTTGGCATTGCATCTAGCCATGCTCTGAGGCACGGAAGAGAACAAAATGATCTCTTAGGGGTCCCTTCCAGACACAGGACTCTCTACAAGTATTAACCAGAGCCTTGGTGGTTTCTTCAATGTTTGGTTTCTTTTCACTCTGACCCAAGGGTGGCTGTACAAAAGCTTCACTTGAGTGGGACATAAAGAAAGCCAGTCAGCAGCTGCACCCTCCCTCTCAGCTAGCTTATGTTTTTTTTAATTATTATTAATTAAAAAATTTATTTTTGTCCATGCCATATGGCATATGGGATTTTAGTTCTCTGGCCAGGGATCAAACCTGCACCCCCAGCATTGGAAGTGAGGAGTCTTAACCACTGGACCTTCAGGGAAGTCCTCAAATAGCTTGTGAATAGATAGTTTGAGGTGGATATTTTTTAGAAGCAGATGATATTTTGGAAAATTTAAGCATTCTTAATGGAGAAAAGTCTTTGTGAGTTCCAAATTGGAAGTCCAAACATACGAAAAAGGGGAGAAACCACAGGCTGGCACGTTCAGTGGAAAGTGGATGATGTAAATGAATGTCAGTCACAGGCCATGGCGGGGCCTCTCCCCTGCTGGAGCCCCCAGAGGCTGGAGACCCCTGGAGGGAGCCTGCCCGGGGTCCCTGGGCTGCCACATTCTGCGGCTTGTTCTTTTCAGGAGGCCGGCCACAGAAAATCCAGGTTTTAGTAGTTTGGTTTGTTGAGCCAGTAGACTTCTTGCAGGAGAAAACAAGGCAGTTTTTGAACACCACTCAGTACATCTGGCAAACAAAAGTGTCCTTGGCTGAATTTGATGGAGTGGACTTGCCAAGGTGTTCCCAAGCCAGACTTTGCCCAAGGGCAGCCCGAAAACCAGGGTGGCTGTTCCCAAGGCAAATTATTTCCTTCAGAGTTGCATGCTTTTATGTTTTGGCACAGAGTGATTCAGATTTTCTGTGTGTGTCATAGTCTTTCCCATTATTGACATATTTAGAACTGAGCGTGATAAGCCCCATTTTAGTTGCTCCAGAGCTCTGCCTTCACTGTTGCTACAGTTATTTCCTGACTCTTCCAGCCAACAGCTGGCACAAATAAACGAGTGAGTAGATGGAGTGAATAGTGGGCTTGGGGCTGTCCATGGCTGAGTTCTGATGGGTTAGGTTTCTGAATGTCAGTCACTGAAGCACATTCCCAAGAGGGCTGGCTGATGTCATAATGCTTGCAGTAAATTCATATTGCATATGTTTTGGTTTATATAGCCTGTTAGTTTTTTCGTTTATTGTTCCTACCTTAAAATATAGTTCTAAAGGGGCTTTCCCAGGTGGCTCAGTGGTAAAGAATCTGCCTGCCAATGCAGAAGACATGGGTTCAATCCCTGAGTGGGAAAGATCCCCCTTGGAGGAGGAAATTGCAACTCATTCCACTATTCTTGGGCTTGCCTTGTGGCTCAGCTGGTAAAGAATCAGCCTACAATGCAGGAGACCTGGGTCCAATCCCTGGGCTGGGAAGAACCCCTGGAGAAGGGAAAGGCTAGCCACTCCAGTATTCTGGCCTAGAGAATTCTATGGACTGTATAGTCCATGGGGTTTCAAAGAGTCAGACACGACTGAGCAACTTTCACTTCAACCCCCACTATTCTTGCCTGGAAGATCCCATGGATGGAAGAACCTGGCAGACTACAGTTCATGGGGTTGCAAAAGAGTCAGAGAAGACTTAACGACTAAATAACAACAATACTTTAAAAATGTCAGTTAGACCCTATAGATGAAATTCACTTCTAGCAGTCTTCTAAAAATACGGTGGGAAGTCTATGGCATGTTTAGGATATATAATTTACATAAACTATATTCATGTGTAGGGAATATGCAGCAACACAGGGTTTCCAATTCTTTTAGACCAGAAATTGCATGGTTTGGAGGGACCCGTGCCCAAGGGTGACCTGTATACATGTCGGTAGACAACTCATTTATCTCATGTCAGCATCACCTGGGATGAGGTAATGGTTTCTAATCAGAGGGGCCATCTGGTTTCTAGGGAAACCAACTGGTTTCTAGGGGCCAACTCGGTACCTGGTTTCTAATCAGAGGGGCCAACTGGCTCTGGGGAAAGGTTTGTCCTAACTCCTCAGACCCCCACCCCCACCACCCCTTACAAGGGGAAGATTATAGTGTCAGTCCACAAAACCAGTCTATTAGGCAGCTATTACGTTGTGCGCAGGGCTCTGCAAAGAACATTAGCCTCACACTTGGCCTGAAACAAATATGAGTCACTGTTCACCACAAATTCAAGGAAGAAGATTGTTTAAATAGCCCAGAGCTGTTTAAAGCTCTAGGCTTTTCCAATTTATACCTTGGTAGGATGTTTCCTTCCATAAATTGAGAGGGCTTGCATGAAGCACACAATAGCAAGAGTGTTAAATCCAGGGTGGTAGGACAAACATTGTGCCAGGCTCAAAAAACTATCACAGGAAAGAGAGACATAAGGAAGTAAGAGGAGCTGCCAATGATTGAACACTTTCCTCACTTAATACCTAATAATCAGGGGAGGTAGTCTTATCTCCCTTTTACAAATGAATAAATAACATGAGGGTTACCCAGGTGGAAAAGTTGCCCAGGACAATACAGATGGTAATGAGTGTTATCAGAATTCAGACTCAGATTTATCTAGCTAAAGTTGGGCTCATAAACCCTTCACTGCTTCTCTTGCTGCTGCTGCTGCTGCTGCCGCTAAGTCACTTTAGTCGTGTCCGACTCTGTGCGACCCCATAGACGGCAGCTTACCAGGCTCCGCCATCCCTAGGATTCTCCAGGCAAGAACACTGGAGTGGGTTGCCATTTCCTTCTCCAGTGCATGAAAGGGAAAAGTGAAAGTGAAGTCCCTCAGTCGTGTCTGACTCTTAGCGACCCCATGAACTGTAGCCTACCAGGCTCCTCCATCCATGGGATTTTCCAGGCAAGAGTACTGGAGTGGGGTGCCACTGCCTTCATCACTACTTCTCTTAGGGAACTGTGGAACGAGGTGGAATGAGGTACCTACTATGAGAAGGGATGGTGTTTTTTGGAGTTCAAACAGGAGAATATGGGAGGAAACAGGGACCCCTGTGAATGAGATGAAGGGAACAGTGGGTGGAGGTGATTTCTGTGGGGTGTGGAGAAGACCAAGTTGGGGGGCTGAGGAGTGAGGGGAAGATCATGGGAAATAAGGAAGCCAGGACTAAAGAAGGTGGAGTTGGAGGACAGAGTGAAGTGGGGGCAGGGAGCAGGGACTAATGCACTAAAGACGAGGTGAGTGAAAGTCACTCAGTCGTGTCCAACTCTTTGCAACCCCATGGACTATACGGTCCATGGAATTCTGCAGGCCAGAATACTGGAGTGGGTAGCCTTTCCCTTTTCCAGGGGATCTTCACAACACAGGGATCGAACCCAGCCCTCCCACATTGTGGGCAGATTCTTTACCAGATGAGCCACAAGGGAAGTCCAAGAATACTGGAGTGGATAGCCTATCCCTTCTCCAGTGGATCTTCCCAACCCAGGAATCGAACCGGGGTCTCCTGCATTGCAGGCAGATTCTTTACCAACTGAGCTATCAGGGAAGCCCTAAAGAAGGGGTAACTTAATATAAAGTATCTAGTCCGTTGGACTATTGGAGAAGGAAATGGCAACTCATTCCCGTATTCTTGCCTGGAGAATCCCAGGGACGGGGAGTCTGGTGGGCTGCCGTCTATGGGGTCGCACAGAGTCGGACACTACTGAGGTGACTTAGCAGCAGCAGCAGCAGCAGCAGCAGTCTGTTGGACTGCAAGGAGATCAAACCAATCAATCCTAAAGGAAATCAACCCTGAATATTTCTGAAAGGACTGATGCTGAAGCTCTGATACTTTGGCCACCTGATGCAAAGAGCTGACTCATTGGAAAAGACCCTGATGCTGGCAAAGATCGAAGGCAAAGGGAGACAGGGGCAGCAGAGGATGAGATGGTTAAATAGCATCACTGACTCAATGGACACAAGTTTGAGCAAACTGTGGGAGATTGTGAAGGACAGGGAAGCCTGCCATGCTGCAGTCTACGGAGTTGCAGAGTCTGACACAACTTAGTGATTGAACAACACTGGCCAAAATGATCATTTGGATTTTTCTGCAAGATGTTATGGAAAGCCTGAATGAACTTTGACCAACTCAATAATAAGTGGTCTTCAGCCTGTAGCTTGCCTGTCTCTGGGTTTCACAGAGAATCTTTATCAGTACTGAAGAACTGGGGAGGGAGATGGAGACCCACTGAGGTGAAGTTTCTGAAAGCAAAGTGGTGATAAATGAGATGAGAAGCCTTTGGTTTATGGAACGTTATGGGCTTCCCAGGTGGCGCTAGTAGTAAAAAACTTGCTTGCTAATGCAGGAGATATAAGAGATGCACGTTTGATCCCTGGGTCAGGAAGATCCCCTGGAGGAGGAAATGGTAACCCACTCCAGTATTCTTGCCTGGAGAATCCCATGGACAGAAGAGCCTGGTGGGCTACAGTCCATAGGGTCACAAAGAGTCGGACACGACTGAAGTGACTTAGCACGCACAGCAGAAACATGCCTCTGCTGGGTGACACTCTGAGGCGGTCTGGGGGCTGAGATGGACTTTCTCCTTGGGGAGCTCACAGACCTCGAGGCCTCGCTGTCAGGTGGGATTCTGGGGACCCCTTCCTGGGGCTCGTGTATTTCAGGGCCACAAAATACATGGTGATGATTTCCTGTGCATCTAGCTGTCTGGGCCCGGCCTTGTGTCCTGTCCTGATGGTCTGTTCCTGTTTTTTCAGGGGAGCTCTACTTCTTGGCCACTTCTTACCCCAGTGCCTATGCACCGCACGGATCCATTTACAAATTTGTTGACCCATCAAGGTGAGATTTGGGTTCCTTTTCTTCGCAGGTGATTTGAATTAGTCCTTATCTCCATGGCAGATCAGAAAGACAGTCCTCACTCCCCAAGAATTACTATCAATAGAAATGATCAACGAAGCAAAATCTTTGCTTTGTATTCAAAGCAGATTGGACTGATGAAAGTGTAGGACAGTTATGGAATATTTTGGAAATGATCTCTTTGTAGTTGAAAATGAAGATCTTGAGCCTTTATAGGATGACTAGTTGTAGACCTGTGGCTCCTGTCTTGTTTGTTTGTTTAGCCACACTGTGCTGCATACTGGATCTTAGTTTCCTGACCAGGGATTAAACTTGCACAGTGGAAGCATGGAATCTTAACCACTGGACTGCCAAGGAAGTCCCTTGTTTGTTTGTTTTTTTTAAAATATGCTTCTGGAAACTTCTGTCTGGGATCATTTGACAGTAGTGTACAACTCTATTGCTGCCCTTCCGTGGCTTGGTCTTTGGCAAATACAGTTGGCCCTCCATATCCGTGGGTCCCATGTCTGTGGATTCAACCAACTGCGGGCCAAAAATATTTTGAAAACTTCTGGAAAGTTACAAAAAGCAAAAGTTCAATTTGCCATGCTTCGGCAACAATTTCTGTAATATTTGCAATTATATTTACAACTATTTGCACAGCATTTGCATTCTTAGGTATCATGAGTAATCTAGAGATGATTTAAAGTATCCAGGAGGATGTGTAGGTTATATGCAAGTACTCCATCATTTTATATAAAGGACTCGAGCATCAGTGGGTTTTGGTATCTGCAGTGTCTTAGACCAGTCCCAGGAGAGTCCCAGAAACAGCTGCATCTTCAACTGTCAGGTTTCTCTGTGTCTCCACCTGATTGTTTCTAGAATTCAGGGACAGCATTTATTCACTTGGTGAACTCTTTGATCTGTAACTCTGCTTCTCTGTCCACCTCTCTCAGGGACTAACCAACCTTCAACTCATCTGGCAAAAGCCAAACTACAGCTTCCCATTTGTGAGGTTTTTGAGTGTGTGTACACACCTGTCCCTGGGAGAGTGATGCAGGGTATCCATCCTGAGAGCTCTGGGCAGTGCACTGGATTTATTAATATCTCAGGATTCTTACTCAAAGCAAGAAAGTCTCCCCACAAATCAGCCTGAAGGTAGACCTACAAAGGAGGACTTCCCTTGAGGCTTACGTTACCATATCTGGGGTAGTTATTCAGAGGACATTTGGCAGCTCAGTCCAGCTACTGGTGAGGCCTCAGAAGCCCAGCCTAGCTCAGTTTCTCTTGGCAATAGGGCTCCCTTTAGGTGTTCTCAGAAGTTCCTGGAAGGGGCTTTGTCCTCAAGATTGTGCCTGGGGGCTCTCTGATGGGGGGAAGGGTTACCAGGGTGAATTAGGGACTGAGCTGTCTCCACTGCTGGGTCTCCTCCATGCAGATCTCCTGTGATCTGGGTATGGAGCAAACCCGGGGTCTTTAAAGTGCTTCCAGTGACTGACAGAGACTGTGTGGGGAGTTTTCCGCTCTTTCTATCAACTTCTTTCACACAACAGGTGTGTGAATCCCTTCTTCTTTTGTCTGAAAGTTTCCTGATGAGGTTAGGGGATAATTTAGCTCACCTCTGGAAGCATGAGAGGTCAGTCATAAGGCAACTGTAAAGGCTGTTCCACCTGGAAGACATTGACATTTATCCAGGCATTTCTGTGTCCCAGGCACCGTGCTGGGTGATGTGCATGCAGGCTGATATTCAATGCCAACAGAATCCTAGCGAGGCAGTGTAACACCCTCAATCTGCAGATTACTGCCTTCAATTGCTTGCCTGAGGTAGAGCTAGTTAGAGGGACCAGAGGATGAGATCTCATCCCTCTTTCTGGATCAAAGTCTTTTCAGCACTGCCCATTCAGTTCAGTTATAATGATGACTTGAATTGTAGAGACTTTAAAAGAAAAAAACAAACTTCTGTAGCAATGGATCCCAATTCTGCTCTGTTTAATTCTTCAGCCCATCTTTGCACTAAATGCACCCATCCCAGCTGGGTATGAATGCTGAGAGCTGGGTGTAAATCTTGGCTTTGCCACCAACTAGCTGGAAATGCTCCTAGTCTGCAAAAGCCTCTCTTATTTCAGAAGATGCACTCGGGGGACAGCAGTTGAAGAATCAAAATACTAGGAGGCAAAGGGGCTGGCATTACTTCAGGGGCTGCACCATGAGTATCTGAAGAGATTTTCCTTAAAAGGAATCGCCACTACCATCAGAGCAGAGGCAGAGCATCATTCTCCTCCTCACCATCACTACCATCATTATCCACAGATCGTTTGTGTGTGCTGACCACTGCTCCAGGTGTTTTTCAAAATCTCATTTAAAAAACAATTTAGGACTTCGCTGGTAGTCCAGTGGTTAAGACTCCGTGTTTCTACGGCAAGGGGCATGAGTTCCATTTCTGGTCCCCTGGACCCCGGGTCAGGGAAGTTCCACATGCCACGCACTGTGGTGAAAAAAACCAACCAACCCCCACCCCCCGCCCATAACAATAACAACAAAAACAAAAAATATGTCATCTGTTCATAACTTATGGTGTGCCAAGTACACAGTTTTTATTTAATCCTCCCCATCTCCCTGTGAGGATGGTGCTATTATTTTTTCCACGTTATAGTTGCGAAAATTGAAACTCAGCAAGGCTTACTTGCCTTTGGTCCCTAGGACTTGAACCCTGTTCTCTGTTGCCACACCCATGCCCCAACCCCCTCCCTACACTGCCCCCCAAGGGCCTTCAGTGTCCCTGTGATGTCCGTGTCCTTCCTCCTCTCCACCTGAGCTCATTGAAGATTCCCTGCTTCATCTGTTCCATCCCTGTGGGGAGGGGAAGGCTGACCTCAGTTCTTACACCTCTATACCTATGGGTGACCCTGAATTCCTGGTTAAATCTTCAGAGACTTGTGTCCTCACTTTTTCCATCTGTTTTCAGGAGAGCACCTCCAGGCAAATGCAAGTACAAACCAGTGCCAGTGAAAACCAAGAGTAAGCGGGTCCAGTTCAGGCCGCTTGCCAGTGAGTCCATGTTTGTCTTTAGGCTCAGGCCTTGGCATCAAGGCACTGGCTACAGTGCCTGGTGCAAACAGCTGCAATCCTGGGGTGGCAGGTCCTATTTTCTTAAATAAGGCTTATCTCCTGGGTGAGGACTATACAGACTGTGCTCAGTCTGTATGTCGTGGTTGTGCACCAGGGGGCAGCACGTGCTGCCCTTCATTCATTCAATCACTCATGTATTCATTCTTTCATTTAGTACTTTGCAGCAGTCCTTATGCTAATCCCTGGGGATAGATACACCAGTAACTTGACCTGTAGGAGTTTAGAACCAAAGGAGAGAGGGCAGGTACTGCAGGCAAGCGAAGAAATAAAAGAACACTGAGATTCTGGCTAGAAGTATGTCTAGGGGTCTGAGAGGGCCCCGAGAGTGAGGACCTCTTCCTTGGGGTAGGGTACGGAGTTAGGAAAGGCTTTTGGAAGAGAGGTGCTATCTTAAGGGCACTATTCTACAGGTACGCATTACTGGAGCGACCCCATTACAAAAGTCACCTATTTAGATCAAGGCCAGGGAATTAGACATATTACTTTCAAAAGAATTTATATTCAAGAACCCTCAAGTGGGCATAGGATTCCTGGGTGGCACTTCCCTTACAGCTACTTTCCAGGACTAATGTTTCTCCTAAATAAATGCTCATTTCCAGAGATGGTCTTGGACTTGCTAAAGGAGCAGTCTGAGAAAGCTGCTAGAAAACTGTCCAATGCAACTTTAGCTTCCAGTCCAAACCGGGCCTCATCTCAGAAAGACTCCTTCAAGAAGCCAGCTTCTCCCACAAGAAGCCGGAAGACATCTTCAAGGCCTGGTGCAAAGAAGAGAGCCAGGGTGTGGTCCCCAGGCCCCCAGGGAAAGAGGAAACGCCCCAGCAGCATAGCCAGGCAGGCCACACAGCAGAGACGAGCTGGCAGAAGTCTCCCTCCGCCTCTTGGGTCGAGGTGGCTGCTCAGGGGACCAGAACCACCTCACCAAGTGGAAGCTGCTGCTGCTGAACGTGACCTTAGACGTGCGGGAAGCTGGGGGTGGAGGTGGGAGCCGGCAGAGAGAGCCTGAGTTAGGGTGGCTGAGTTGTCCTCTCCCCGAGCCTTGCCAGCTGAACGGATGCTCCTTGCCTGCTTCTGCGGGGACACCAAGCCCCACCTGGCTGGGACACCTCGATAATCATGTGCGCTAGTCTGTAAGCCTGCTTCAAATCCCATGTGTGTTTCCATTTTGCTTTGTAAGTGCCTGTGGGCAACAGTGATACATCAACACTGGCTCAAATGGATATATATCCTTTGAGCTCCTTGATGTTTGTCTGGTGTTAAGAAATCTGACATGCCTCACCAGTTTGCCTTAAGAACTATGTCTCTCCCATGCTTCCTCCCAGCTCTAAGAGGAGGCCTGTAGTGGCAGGTTTCCAAGGAGAACCCCTTCTAAAGTGATCATCTCCTTTGCCCTCACTGAAGCTCAGGATCTGAATAAGGACAGGTCCTATTCTGTACCTCCGGCGACTACTGTTTTGCTCTGGCAAATAGCATAATAAAGGTGATTCCATTGTGCCTACCTATTGTGTGCCAAGTTTATATACATTTTCTGAAACCTCAAAACTTTGCATCATGTGTGTGGCCATATAACTTATGTTGAAGATGAGGAAAGTGAGGCTTGGTGCATTAAGTGGTGTGCCCTAGACCATAGCAGTGAGGGGACAGTCAACTGTTCAGCTGGACTTGAACCAATGCCCTGGTCTGCCTCCTGTGAACTTGCCTCCCTCTAGGGCCCCCAATGAGGATAGGTGGCTTTTAACCGGGTATTTGAGGAATGAAAGTGCTAAGAGAGGAAATGATCCCTGTCTTCAAGAAGTTCTCCAAGTTCTGCAAAGCATCCAGAACAGTATAGGCAATTTGACTTAAACAGAACAAAACCAAAAATGCCAGGGTTGTTAAGAACTTTTAGAGGTTATGTGATTCCTGCTTTAGATGAGGTTGAACATACCCTGGACAGATTATTTTAGACTTCCAAAGAAATAGATTCCATTTTTTTTCTTTAGCAATCTCCATTCGTAGGATAACCTAGCCTAATCTAAATATACCAAACCTCTCTTTGAGTCTCTTTCTCTTTTTTCTTCTTTATTAAAGATGCAAAACACTGGTCATCATTTTCTGAAGACCATTTTTAGATCGTCTCTTAGCTATCTCGGCTTTCCAGTTGACTCAGTGGTAAAGAGTTTGCCTGCCAATGCAGGAGATGCAGGAGACTTGAGTTCGATTCCTGGGCCGGGAAGATCCCCTGAAGGAGGAAATGGCAATTCACTCCAGTCTTCTTGCTTGGGAAATCCCATGGATGGAGGAGTCTGGCAGGCTACAGTCCAAGGGGTCAAAAAGAGTTGGACACAACTGAGTGACTGAGAATGCATGCACGCACGTATCTACCTTCCTTTACCCCATCTCATGGTTTTGCTTTGCTTTATTTCCGCTTACCTTTGTAGCTCTTATGAACACTCTTGCTGACTGAAAAAAACTGCATGGATGGAAGTTATATTTTATTGATAGTTATATTTTATTTGGCAGGCTTACTGAGGATTATAGCTCAAGATAGCAGTCTCTCAGATAGCTCCAAGTGACTGTTCCCAAGAGGTAAGGGATAAGCCAGAGTTTATAGGAGTTTTTGCTGAAAACAGACAAGCAACATGTGGTTGAACATCAAAAGATTAATGCTAATCACAGAAAAAAATGGACATCTCATGTTAAAGATCTCAATGCTCTTCTGTGTTTGGGAAAATGCAAAAGAGTCTGGGTTTATTGAAATTACTCCTGAGATATGCATCTTAACTATCTAGAGCCAGCATCTTGTTTTTCTCCATCCTGAATTCCCCTGAAGGTGCACCATCATGGGTGGCTGCAGTGGCTGATGGCTGGATGGCCACAGCATCACTTGTTTACTGAAATGGCAGGTGATGTTCTTTGTATACACTCTCTAGGATATTTGTACACACTCTCTAGGATAAAAATGAATTTCAGGGTCTGACCAATCTTGACACTTTACACTTTTAGCTTCTCAGATGAAGACACCAACGAAATGATGGGAGGGCTTACACTCTGCATCATTCGTTAAAAGATGGCTGAAAATCTTGCTTCAGTTCAGGGAGACTAGATCTAACCTTTGGAACAAATATATGCGCTCACTCTGCCTCACTTTTTTCCCGGTACAATCTTTCTTCAAATACTTGTGGGTCTGGCCTTATTTAATGAATATGAATGCAAAAATGCTCAACAGAATTTTAGCAAACTGAATCCAACAATACATAAGAAAGATCATACAATAGGATCAAATTGGATTCACTCCCAAGTTGTAAGGATGGCTTAATATATGCAGACCAATCAGTGTGATACACCACATAATAAAAGAAAAGACAAAAACCGTATGATTGTCTCAATGCATGCTCAGTCACTCAGTTGAGTCTGACTCTTGTGCCCCATAGACTGTAACCCCCCAGGCTCCTCTGTACATGGGATTTCCCAGGCAAGAATGCTGGAGTGGGTTGCATTTCCTACTCCAGGGGATCTTCCTGACCCAGGAATTGAACCTCTGTCCCCTGTATTGGCAGGCAGATTCTTTACCACTGAGCAACCTGGGAAGTCCTGATTGTCTCAATAGGTGCAGAAAAAGCATTTGATGAAATTCAATATCCATTCATGATAAAAATCTCTCACTAAAGTGGTTATAGAGAGAACACATCTCAACAAAAGCCATTTATGACAAACCCAAAACCAACATAATAATGTAAAAACCTGAAAGCCTTCCTGCGAAATTCAGGAAAAAGACAAGGATGCCCACTCTAATCACTTCTATTCAAGACTGGATCGGAAGTTCTAGCCACAGCAATCAGGCTAGAAAAAGAAATGAAAGATATCCACATTGGAAGGGATGAGACAAAATTGTCATTTTTTGCAGATGACATGATCTTCTATACACAGAACCCTAAAGAATCCACACAAAAATCGTTAGAACTAAGGAATGAAAGGGGGAGGGATAAATTAGGAGTATGAGATTAACAGATACAAACTGCTGCTGCTAAGTCGCTTCAGTCGTGTCCGACTCTGTGTGACCCCGTAGATGTCAGCCCACCAGGCACCCCCGTCCCTGAGATTCTCCAGGCAAGAACACTGGAGTGGGTTGCCATTTCCTTCTCCAGTGCATGAAAGTGAAAAGTGAAAGTGAAGTCGCTCAGTTGTGTCCGACTCTTCTCGACCCCATGGACTGCAGCCTACCAGGCTCCTCCGTCCATGGAATTTTCCAGGCAAGAGTACTGGAGTGGGGTGCCATTGCCTTCTCCTGATACAAACTACATAAAACAAAAGTATATATATAACTGAACCGTGTTTCCGTGCACCTGAAAATAAAGCAATATTTTAAATCAACTATACTTAAAGCAAAAAAAAGTTGTGGTCTGAAAGTGTTTTGAGTCCTGAGGGAAAGGTGTTTAGAATTCATGTGTCTAAGTACAGGACCACATCCATCAAATTCAAGGCCTTTTGAACACAACTTTTCAACAGGAGGACAGTGGGTCTAGAGACAGAAGCTGAATAGGTACCCTGAAATACTGGGAACTGGGGGGGGAGGCAGGGTATTCCTTTCTGGCCAAGTGGCTTTGTTTTCTGGAAGATGACTGGCAATGCCCATGAACTTCCACAAAGGGGTAAGTAAGTAAGTGTCAGTCACTCAGCCGTGTCCGACTCTTTTCGACCCCCTGGACTGTAGCCCATCAGACTCCTCTGTCCATGGGATTTCCCAGGCAAGAACACTGGAGTGGGTTGCCATTCTTGTCTCCAGGGGATCTTGCGGACCCAGGTACTGAATCTCGGTCTCCTGCATTGCAGGCAGTCTCTTTACCGTCTAAGTCACCAGGGAAGTCTAAATAACCAACAAAAGATGAGTGTGTTTTCCCAGAGCTAACATCTTGGGAACCAAGATAGAAATTCTTACAGTTATGTCATTCTCAAAATGAACCCAGTTTAAGAAATACATTCTCTTGTTTTTTGTGGAGTTTAAGATTATGTTAGGGAGGTATATAATTTCAGCTCAACCAATGCCATGGTTACTGCTTGTCAGGCACAGTACTGGCTCTGGGAGACCCATAGATGAAAGGTTTACCTGGCATGAGCACAGGTTAAGAATTAACTTGAACTCAAGGTCACAGGATTCTGCACCATCCAACAGAGATGAGAGCTGCAAATGGAAGCCACACATGTAACTAAAATTTTTC
This sequence comes from Okapia johnstoni, assembly GCA_024291935.2. Taxonomy (NCBI): domain Eukaryota; kingdom Metazoa; phylum Chordata; class Mammalia; order Artiodactyla; family Giraffidae; genus Okapia; species Okapia johnstoni. Next base: position 51,351,164 of record CM044322.1, read on the forward strand.
TGTTTCTAATTTTTTTCGAATTTTTCATTAAAAATAGGTAAAAGTAATGCAACTATATATTTTAGTTAACCCAATATATTACATGGACATAAGTTTGAGCAAGCTCCTGGGGATGGTGAAGGACAGGGAAGCCTCGCCCTGCGCCTGCTGCAGTCCATGGAGTCGCAAAGAGTCAGACACAACTGAGTGACTGAACAATATATGACAGCTTTGTACCAATACGTAATCAGTGAAAAATTACTAACGGGATAGTTCTCTTCTTCTGTACTAAATTTTCTAAATCCAATGTGTAATTTATTCTTTCAGCACATCTCAGTCCGGAATATCCACATGTCAGGCACTCAGTCAAGGGCCACAGGTGGCTAGTGGCTTCCTTACAAACAATCCTTTATCAAGAAATGCTGGGTGGAGAGAATTCATTTATTCAGAAAAGGCTCTCGCGACTCTAAAAGTCACGCGGCATTCTGCAATTCAGGGGAAAAAAAAAATAGGAGACATAAGACCGGCTGCAAAACTTGGCTTTCCAAGCAGCCCAGGACTGTTTATTTTTGGGAGTCGCTCCCCCTTCCTTTTCAAGGGGTAGGGCTTTGGAGCCAGGCTGGGCTCCGAAGCCTGGGCTGCCACGTGTCATCACAGCGCGGGCCTCGGTCCAGGCCACGCTGGCCACACTCTGAGTCCCGGCAATAGGATCAGAACGTGCTAGCCGGCCGGGAACAGGCGAGTGGGCGCTTAGCCACAGCGCCTCCCGCCGGCTGCGAGGAGCAACTGCAGGCGCAACACCGCCTCCGTGCGCGCCCCGCCCGCGGCGGAGTGCCGGGAGCCAGCCGCCCATTCTGCCCTTTCGTGGCTCAGTGCCGGGTCTGATTTTGAAGGGCGTGAGAACGAACCCCTGGAGCCTCGCGCCTTCTTTTCGGGAGCTTTGGCCCCAGGTCCTGGTAGCGCCCCGTCGCCGAGCACCGCTTTTCCTTTTCCTGCTCTTTGTTGCATTCCGGTAATTTCTCTTCCGGGTCACTTCTAAAGCACAGTAAACCATGTCAGGAGCAGTTACTTTTAATCCTGCAAGAAGTAACGTTTTCAGAAATCATTTTGTATTTTGGGGCATATTTACAACGGGACGATTTAAAAGAGAGGAGGGACTAAGAGGCCCCAGCGAGGATCGAACTCGCGACCCCTGGTTTACAAGACCAGTGCTCTAACCACTGAGCTATGGAGCCTCTCTACTACTTGGCCCGCTCTAATTCAGGGACATTGGAACAATACTGCCTTCTGGCAGTCGGAAAATCGTTTAGTCTGTGCATCCTCTATCAAAGGCAGTTACGAAAACAACATCATAAGTAGAAAAAACCCGTTTTCAAAATCGTATGTTTATGATTACGAATCACTAAATCATACCTACGATAAGATAGATACAGATAAGTGCTGGAAGGGAAAAAGGAAAAATATAATAGCGTTCTGATATTACTAGTGGTACTTTTACATCTTAAAAGAGTCTCCAATCTGTGGTTTATATGACAATTTGTATCATGTTTCACACTTTCAGGGAAGTTGTAGGGTTCTTATTAATTGAGTAAGTTATTGATTATAGATGAATTAATTGATCCAACACATTTATTATGTACTTACATACTATTAGACATTAGAGTGAATAAGTAAAGCTTGTCCCTGCTTTTTTTTAAAAAAATGATTTGGATCATGAAACGATGTCTTATTACCTTTTGCTTAATTAACTATTTACTGAAGGAATGAAATCATGCTGGCAGCAGGAGCTAGCACCTCGTGAAGGAGAGGATGAAGATCGCGCTCTCCCAGTGGTCTTCGGGCTTCTCTCCCTTATACCTCCTTCAGGCGTCTGCTCCTGTTAGTCTGCTCGTGTTACCTTTCGCTACAAGACCCTCCCACCCCTTACCTAAAGCTGCACCATCCTCCTTATCCTGCCCTTTTGCCCCATGCTACTTACCTAACCTTTCCTACTAGATAATGTGCTTACTATTATGTCTGTTATTTCTCCAGGTTAGGATGTTGGTTCTTTGAGGCCAGGGGTTTTTGTTTTACTCCCTGCTGTATTCCTAGCACCCAGAATAGTGTCTAGCACACAGTAGGTGCTCAATAAATGCTGAGTGAATGACATCTACGATGAGGTTCATTCTGTGAGCCAGCAGAAATCAGGAAGCCGCTTTGAGAGATGTCTTCTCATCATCCTCCCTTACTTACAAGGCCTCTCTATCCAAGTTGGAATTTTGTAATATCCTTTATTTTCCTGTGATTCATCCAGCCCAGCATTTCACATGATGAACTCTGTATATAAGTTAAATAATCAGGGTATCAATATACAGCCTTGACATACTCCTTTCCCAGTTTTGAACTAGTTGCATGTCTGGTTCTAACTGTTGCTTCTTGACCTGCATATAGATTTCTCATGTGATAGGTAAGGTGGTCTGATATTCCCATCTCTTGATGTTTTTTGGTTGGCCTCAGAACAGTCATGGCACTAGTGCGTGTATAATGAGGCTCAAGGTCCACTGGAAGTTTCCGCAATCTTACACCTAGTTGGTTCTAACCAGTTTTTGTCGTGTCCTGTGGCTGTATCATTCTTTTCAAGGTTGTGCCCTGCCTCCTTCCCTCCTGTTCCACCTCCATTCCCTTGATCCTGTGCTGTCTCTGGCAAGTGGAGCTTCACCAGAGATTTTCACCTGCACCAACCCTCCTCACAGCCCTGGTGAACAGGACGTGCCGGCAGTCGCAGTGGGATGTGATAGAAAAAAGGCCCCTCTCCTCTCAACTCTTAACTTCTGAGCTGTAGGATAAAGGACATAAAGATGAAGGATGAGATGAAAAGAAGGATCAGGAGGGTGGGCATCCTGTAATGAGTTTAATTTGCTCATAAGTAGTCTGGTGTTAAGAGAAACAAGTGTAAGGAGGTTTTATATTTAATTTTACATCACTTCCTCCTTCTCCTGACCCCCTTTATCAAGCCCCTGGTGGCTCAGTTGATAAAGAATCCACCTGCAATGTGGGAGACCTGGGTTCAGTTCCTGGGTTGGGAATATCCCCTGGAGCAGGGACTAGCTACCCACTCTAGTATTCTGGCCTGGAGAATTCCAAGGACAGAGGAAACTGGCAGGCTCCAGTCCATGGGGTCACAAACAGTTGGACAATTGAGCGACTTTCACTTTTAGTCTGGTGTTAGAGAAATAAATGTACAGAGGTTTTATATTTAATTTTTTGTCCCTTCCTCCTTCTCCTGACCCTCTTTATCAAGCCCTTTCACCACCTGTAAAATGGAGTTGATCGTTTTGGCTCTGTCCTGGAGCACTCTGGGGAATTCAACACAATTGTGAACTTGACCCTGGGCAGAGATTGTGAAGTGCCAGCTATAAACATGATAGATGATGTGCTTCATGGGCTGAACATTCCCTCCCAGTCTATGGTTGACCCAGAGTAGAACATCTCAGGGAGAGATTCCAGCTTGAGGCACTGGGAAGTGGGGGAAGGCATCCCAGGCCCAGTTTGAGTGGAGGGAGAGGAGATGGAAATGGAAATCCCTTGGCTGTGCTCTGTGTTCTTTCTGCTGTAAGGCAGCACTGCACGGCAGGCAGCTTGCCTTGCTTGCCCATCCGCAAGCTCTCCTTTCTCTCCAGCTGCGCGGGGCTGAGTCCCTTGCATCGTGGTGGGGGGCGGGGAACAGGACTGGCGGCTCACCACCTGCCCGGGCATCCATCGACTCTTCTGCACTGTCCTCAGCATCATTGTCTCACACCCACTGTCCCGGGAGCAGGCCTTATTCCAGTGCATCCAAAGTCAGACTCAAGGTCAGAGCATGTGCAGTTCAAGGGTCAGGGTGGACTTTCAAGTTCATTTAGCCTGCACTTCATTTTGAAGACGAGGAAGTTTCAGGGACTGGCAACAGCAGGTCCAAGATGAAAGGTAGGCTCTTGAGTGGGGACCCTAGGATCAGGGTCAGGGGGGCAGGGAGAAAGTTGGAGGGTCTTCCCTGGGATCTAGCCCCTCATGACACCCATCCACAACTGAGTTGGGGGTGGGAGGTGGGAATAGGACCCCCTAGCTGGGAGCACCCCAGAGTCTCAGCATGGAGGGAGAGAGGAGCAATGCTAAAGAAGGGGAGGGGTGGGAAGCCGGGGACCCTGTTGCTTTTTAAACCCAATACAGATTATGCACTGTGGCTTCGTGTCCCAGGAAGCACGGAGCATACAGCTGTCTCATTGCAGGAGATTCGAAATGAAGAGGAGAGGAAATCCCTGCCCTCCAGGTTTCCATGTAGTGCTAAAAAGGAGGGATAGATACCTGAGCGCATTGCCACGTTCTTGGGGTCCAGTGAAGCTGGCTGCCTGGCTCAGGTGCTGAATTCTGGCATACCCCCCTCCCCAAGTTGGTAGAAACTCAGGACACAGGAGGGGCTCAGGGGCTCAGAACCTGGGAGCTGGGGTCAGGGGCCCTGAGTCTTAGCTGACCCTGTCCTCTATTTGCCCAGATCCTTGCTGGGAGGATCAGTAACATCCTCCACAATGACCCAGGGCACACAGTCCTTCTCACCATCCTGGGCCCACACCCCTTATAGCTGTCCAGAGTTCAGAAAGAGTTCAGAAAATAACTAGGAGTAACACCAACAAAAGCTTTCCTGGTGGCTCCATGGTAAAGAACCCAACTGCCAATACAGGAGCTGAGGGTTCGATCCATGGGTTAGGAAGATCTCTTGGAGAAGGAAATGGCAAGCCACTCCAGTATTCCTGCCTGGGAAATTCTGTGGACAGAGGAGCCTGGTGGACTACAGTCCATGGGGTCGCAAATGAGTCTGACATGACTTGGCGACTACATAACAACAGAATCAATGAACCACTAAAGCGGTAAATAGAAAAATACTGTGCATGCACCAAAAAGGACAGTTTGTAAATGGGGAGGACTCAAAGTGAAACATGGAGTGAGGCTCCGAGGAATACCGTTATGAAGCGGCTTATACAGTGTGGAGGTGCTTCTGTTGATTCTTCACATTCTTCTTGGTTACTGATTCAGAATTATTTACAATATTAGAATTTTCTGAAATGAAAAGGAATCAGTTTCTTGGTTACCTCGTATCAGTTTGGGGGAACAATTGAAGTTTTGCATATGATTTTCAGCAGCAGAAGGAAGAAGCGATCCAGGTCAAGTTAACCTTGCTCTTCTTGCAAAAGAAGCTAAATTAAGCTTTGCTTGAACAACTAAACTGAACTTGTCTGCTCAGGGGATTTTTGAGTCTGGTCTCTGTTTGTGTTTGATTACAGGCCTGATGTGTCCCACTCGTGGGTGGGCAGAGTTTGACCTTCTGGGGGCATCTCAAGCCTGAATGCCTCCCTGTTCTGTGAGGGTCTAATGGAATGCCCCCGCTTATTAAAATCATTGTAGCAAATTCACCTCCTGGATTTTGGTCCCACTCACACCAAACAGACCTCTCTCAGATAGGATTTTAATCGGCTTGCTGGACTTTTGAATGTGATCAATGGGTGGGCTCTGACTAGGCTCCAGTTCTGAGTCTGGAGATAAGCGTGAACCAGCAGTGCAGGGGTGTCAGTGGGTCAGGGTTCACAGCAAGTTAGCCTAAACATCAGTTAGCTGCTGGTATTAAGTTGTTCTGGGAGGGAGGAGCCTGGAAGGGCAAAGACCAAGGAAGGATGGGGAAAATGCTCCTCTAGCCCCCAGGTGGCACTGGTGGTAAAGAACTCGGCTGCCAATGCAGGAGATGTAAGAGACACAGGTTCCATCCCTGGGCGAGGAAGATCCCCTGGAGAAGGGGATGGCAATACATTCTTGCCAGGAGAATCCCACGGACAGAGGAGCCTGGCCGGCTGTGGTCCATAGGGTTGCAAAGTTGGACACGACTGAAGCAGCTTAGCATGCACACATGCAGTCCCACCATGGTGATGAATTAACTTGCTGCGCTAATTTCCTAACTCGGACAAGGTCTCATTTGGTGGGCTCCCCTGACCCTGGTGTCTGTTCCTGAGCTGCTGAGCCAACAAAGACTCACTTACACCGGGGAGGTGAGGGCTGACCACTTGCAGATCAAAAGGCAGGGGGAGGGCAGGGCAGTGGGAATACCAGGGACTTGGGGATCTGGTTGACTTGGCTCGAATCTGGTGGCACTTGGCCCTGGTCACTTTTGCTGAGGGTGTCCGGCTGCAACCACAGACCAGCTCAGGCTTCAGTGTCAGAGGGATCTGGTGCCCAGCCAAGCTCTGCCCTTTGGTGGCTGCATCAAAGTCACCTAAATTTTTTTCTTAAGCCAAACCTTTCTTTTCTTTGTTTTAACCAAACTTTAAAAAATTTATTTTATTAATATTTTTTGGCCACACTGTGCAGCAAGTGGGATTCTGGTGCCTTGACCAGGGATTGAACCCACACCCCCTATGTTGGAAGCGCAGAGTCGTAACTACTAGACTTACCAGGGAAGTTCCTGAAGTTATCTAATTTTTGAGGATCTGTGTTTTCACTTGTGCAGAGGGACTGAGCATCCATACTTCCCAGGATGGTCATGAGGATAGAATGTAATTTTGGTGTAAAGATGCCAGCCTCAGTCCCCTTCAGGTACCACCCACCTGGACTTGCAAGGTCTGATTGGCTTTCTGGCCTTCCCTCTGACTGTGGCAGAGACAGCCAGGAATTTGCAGTACCACTCTGCCCTCTATCCCTCAAACATTTTCAGCCTCTCAGTCTCTGCTGGACACCTCCCATCAGCTTTTAACATGCTCTAGTCTCTCTCACGGAAAGCATGATAAAACAAATCAAAACAAAAGTCTCCCTCCACTCCAGGGAGTTGTCTTCACTCGTTCTGTAATAGAGAAGAACCTTTGTACTTGAGTACAAGTTAATCACTAAGGGGAGTGTTGCCTAGAGCTTACATTATAATGGCCCATCTCTGAACACCGTGCCTCCCAGGTCATGAGCATTAAGCTTAAATATGTTTAACTCACAGGAAACCTCCTGACCAGGCCCACATGTGAATGACTGCAGGAAGGAAGAAACGAACACATTTCCTTTGGAGTCTGGCCAGAATTAGGACTTTCCCTTCTCCTCTTTTAGGATAAAAGAAATATGAACTCTAACCTGGGAAAAATGATGGTTCTTTGGGACACTAGTCCACTGTCTTCCTGGGCTACTGGCTTTCTGAATACAGTCTCTATTCCTTGCCCAGCAGCTTGTCTCTCCATTTATTGGTCTGTTGTGCAGCGAGCAGAATGAGCTTGGGCTCATATCAGTTCTCTCTGTTCTTCATCTCCCATTCATTCAACTCATCAACTCCCTTCCATCCCACAACTCCCATCAAATGACCTTCCCTGGCCTCTTCATGGATAAAACCTTAGTGTCTCAGTAGCACTTGACCACACCGACCATATCTTTTTCGATATGCTCTTCTGTGTCCTTCATGGTTCACATCCCGAGAGCCTGCTCAGCCTTTTTTTTTTTTTCAGTTGCACTATGTGGGGTCTTTTGTTGCAGCATATGAACTCTTAGTTGCAGCATGTGGGATCTAGTTCCCCAACCAGGGATTGAACCTGCGCCCCCTGCATTGGAAATGCAGAATCTTAGCCACTAGACCACCAGGGAAGTCCCTCTCAGCCTTCTTTATGGACTTTACAGGCACATAGGGGCCAGCCTGCCTGAGTTTGAATTCTGGGTCTTTTTCTGCCAGTCTGGGAACCAGTGGTGAACCAAACCAGACATGGTCCCTGTGCTTGCATGGACCAGTGGGAAACTGCCATCATTCAGATGGTTGGTGGCATCATGGGGACCAAGGCCAAGGAACAAGAACAGTGAATGCAGACATTTGTAAAATGGGGATAATGATGATGAGGACATTAATAACAACAGTACCTTCTTAGGAGGGTGCTTGTGAAGAAGAAATGTAACAGTGCGTGTAAATACTTTACCCAGAGCCTGGTGTCTCAGAAATGCTTCATCGATGTAAATTACTTTTATTATTGTTTGTACCTAAAAGTGTTGCGTGAAGCCCTCCCAGTGTAGTGGGGTTGCTTGCTCACAGAAACGGAGGAGGTGGGAGGCAGTGGAAAGGATGAAGCCCCTTTTCTTTAGCCAGAACTCCTCTTGGGCACCTGCTGAGTGAGATGTTATCACTCTCCTTTGGGCTGAAATGGGAGGCAGTGAGTCATGTTCAGAAAGGGGAGCTTCTCTCACCTCTTGAAAGACCACAAATTAGAATTAACCTTATTAAAGTCAGACAGGGCAAGCGCTCAGCGAGGCCAGGAGGGGGATAGTCTTTCAGTGGACGCAGCTGTCTTCTGTCATGTTCCCTGCTCTTTGCAGCCTTTTGTGGAAGGAGTTGCCACCCCTCAACTGCCATAGACAGTGGGGTGGGGTTTCCGGACTTTTGGTTGGCACCGTGGGAGGCTGGAAATGATTCGTTCAGGGACTGGAGGGCAGTTGAGACACTGAGGGGGTCCCAGGAAATTGTTCGAGGCTTTTGGGACAGTCTTTGGAGACAGAGAAACCAGGCACTCCTAAGCCAGCTTTGTGTATCATGGAAGGGGGAAAAGAGGATCTCCTCTCTAAGGGGAGTTGGGTCCTAAGGTAGAAACATGGAACCTGAGGGCCTCAGTCCTATTAGTCTCAGTTCTGACTGCACACTGAGTTCCCTGGGAGCTCAGAAATGTTATGGTCCAGGTCCCAGCAATTCTGGTTTAATTGTTTTGAGGTGACTCCTAGGCTCCCCATAAGATTTTTTGCTCCTAATCACGCTCCCCATATGATTTTAGTGTGCAGCCAGGGTTGAAAATCTCTAACTAATCCCTTTTATCTTGTTGGTGACTAAATAGAGACTTTGAGAGCTTAAATAACTGACACCAAATAAAGGTCATACAGTGAATTATTGGCCACTGTGTCTGCTCTCAGGCCCAGAGCTCTCCCTTGGAGCAAGATCTCCTTGGCTGTAACACTTTGGATTGACCTTACAGAAAAGAGCTACAGTCTTTATGTCTTTAAAGTTAGATCTGGATATATTATTTGAATAGTGCTAAGTGCCGGGAGCCAGCTCACGAGATCCCACCCATGACAGAGTCATGAGAAAGAGGACTGATTTGAGCACGGCTTCTCAGGCCTCAGGGATTCTCGGAAGGCTGCCTCAGCGCTCACCTTAAAAATGAGATCTCTCTTTCTGACGTTTACTATAATAAACCTCTTCTTATTTTCTGTGACTTAGGCAAAAGTCTTTTCCTGATTCCCTTCTAAAATAGATCAATCTGAAATCTCAATCGACAAGGCCCCTGAACGGTAGCACCCTAAATAAGATTATCTGAGATATAGAGTGTGCTGATCTAAATTCCTTTTGCTAACATGTTAGTTTGTTTAATAAATGTACCTGTGCCTTTGGAGCTAATGTACATAACTGCTCCCTAGTAATAAAACGCATTGAGAGCCTCCGCACAGAAAGCCCCTATGGGCACAAAACCCTTCACAGGAAAAAAGGCTTGTTAGGAAATATAGGAAATATTGCTTTATGAAACTGTTACTTAGTCTATATTTACTCACTATGTTTTTACTCTTAACGTATTTAGCCTATATAATGAAAGCATAATAGTTAAAAATTTATATAAATAGAAGTTTAGCTTTAATACAAATAACAAGACAATTGTTGAATTAACTGATGATTCTTACTTAGAGCTGGCCTTCAGCTTGCTGTTCTATGACCTTATGGGACCACATTCTTTTCTGTTAAGCTCAAGGCATAGAGTAAATTACCGAGAACAGGTTTTACCTTGAAACTTTCTATTGATAAATTCTTTCCTGCTGTGCCTGATACAAAAGTGTTCTGGCTGATCAACCCTTATCAATTGGAGAGTCACAAGATGTTAGCAGGCCCCCAGGCCAGAAGATGATGTAAACAAAATGAGGCTTTTTGTAACTAAAAACAGGCAAACAGTTTCAATGAAGGTCAAAAACTGTTGGCCTATTAAGCTGAATTGATAGGCCCATTAAGCTGAAGTCATATGCCCATTAAGCTAAACTGGTATGCCCACTAAGCTGAATTGGTATGATTCTATACTTTACATTTGTTTCTATGTACCGCAAAAAATATAAAAACTGTCTTAAAAACAATAGAGTCGGAAGACACTTGGAAACACCGAGACTCGCTGTGTCTTCTCATTCGTATCGCAGACGCCGTCCATCCTAAGAGAACCCTGACCAGCTGGAGCAGGACTCCGGCAGCTAAGCATACTCTAGGACTGTGAACAATCAAGGCTATTCAGAAACATTTGTGATCTGTGGTCCCAGAATCTGGAGGTGGTGATGAACTCAGGGTTTGGAGTCACAAAAGCCTGATTTTAAATGGTAACTCTGCCACTGCTGGCTGTGTGACCTTGGCCATGTTACCTAACATCTCTGAGCTCTAGTCTCTTTATATGTAATACAAGTATTTCCTTAAAGAGTCAACATAGACTGGTTTCTTGGTTGCAAATATTAAGTAAGATAGTATCATCAATCTCTTCGCATGCAATTTGTGCCTTTCGAATGGGAGCAGCACGAACAACTGTTTTAGTATTATTGTATTTATATTTCTGTGTACTTGCCTTCTAGAAGAGTGGTTTTCAACTAGAGGTAATTTTGCACCCCCAGGGAATGTATGGCAATGTCTAGAGATATTCTGACTGTCATAAATGGGGAAAGGGATGCTACTGGCATCTAGTGGGTAGAAACCAGCGATGTGGCTAAACATCCACAGTGCACAGGACAGACCACTGTCCCCCATCCTCAACAAAGAGTTATCCAACCTAATGGTGCCAAGGTCAAGAAATTCTGTGTAGATATTGGAAAAAATTGGGAGCTTGAAGGCCAGAGTGAAAATAGGATGACAGATTTCAGTTCTTGCACTGGCAAGGAAGTAGAGGGGTGGTGAGTTTAGGGGGCCTGTGAACAGCCCCATCTCTGGGTAGCCACCACAGAGAAAGGACTTAACACCTCCTTACATATGAGTTCCTGTGGTAACCTGCAGGTAATAAGTGAGATTTATACTCCTTAGGGGGTGCTGTGAGGATAATTCTGCACCCAGAGCTTAGAGACGCTGGTATGAAGGGCTAAATAAAGTCAAGACGATTGCATCAGGTCCCGCAGGAGGGCTGCCATTCTCCACGGTCGTGCTTTGGGCACCTGGGGATTGCATTAGCTCTCTTCTCTCATGAGCTCATCGTTTATAAATGACAGCCACCCAAGTTGGAAAGTATGACCCTGAGTTGGCACGTGGAAAACTTACTCAGCTTTCTTGCTGGAGCCTCGTGTCTTAACTTATTTATCTTAAAAATAAGACAAATATAATCCTGCCAGGAAAGCTCTGTTATGTGAGAAGAGAAGAATGTGTGTAGAAATTCTGGTTGAGAGCGCAAAACTTTCTCATTTGTCAAGGTTACCGCTATTTATTTCGGCTGCGGTTGAGCGAGCGGACACTAGGTGGCGCTACGTTCTCACTCGAAAGGAAACTGCCCTCCGTGTATGTAAGTTATTAATGTCAGTCTTGGAGTACATACATCCCAGTGTGAAAAATAGAGTAGCAGCAAAGATTTAGTTCTTGAAATAAGTCAGCAGCCCAGTGAAGCAAATGGTACCGTGGCAGGTACATTTTCTTGCTTGAACTGATAGAAAAGGGCATTTATTGCCTACAGGCATCTGGCTACAGATATCAAATGATAAAAATACCCAATTAAATGAAACTTTGCAGCAAGCCTGGCCTCAGAAGAGAATGAGAAGCAGCTGGGCTCAGACACAGGCCTGGGATCTGATCTGGCACCAATGTTCCTCTGTCATGACTGTGGCATAAATGTGCCTTCTAATTGTCAGGTGGGCTCTTCCTGAACTATGAGGGGCTTGGCCCTGCGCTCAGGCAGTGATGCCACTTTCTTGAGCTCAGATTTTCTACCAGTTAGAACAGGAATCACTTTTCTTGTCCATGTTCGAAAGTAAGCAGAGTGAAGATCACAGGTGGCAATGGACAGTCAGGATTGGAAAGGAGGAAGTGCTGTTCGCCTGTTGTCATGGTGATAGGCCCAGACTGCCCACTGGCCCCTCTGACCGTCAGTCACCATGGGGACTCTGCATCCCAACTGTAAATGGCCTTGGACTCATGGGCTCCCATGCAAGTTCACTGTCCTTTTGCCAGTTGTCTCCAAACCCTGTAGCCACTACCGCAAAGTCCCAGGTGGGTCAGGGCTTTAGAAAGGGGGAGAGGTACAGGGCTGAGAGAGTGGCTTCAGACCCAATAGTTCTGCATTCCAGCTCTGCCACCAACTAGCTCTTTGACTTTGGAAATGTCATTTCACTGAAGCCTTGGTGTTCTGCTCTCATCTGTAAAATATAGACAGACTGGGCAGGGTGGTTGCAAGAGGGCCAGAACTTCTCCAAAGGAAGGCACATCAATTGGAACCTGAGAAGGTCTGCAAATCAGGTGACCATACAGCCCTACGTGATGTTAGAGAAGACCTTCAACCCCGCTGAGGGGCGTCAGATGCAGAGAGGCCGATGCCATGGCCCCCGCCCCAATTCAATCCCTTTTCATTTTTTGCTTGTATCTGCTCAGACTGGATCTCTATTCATGCTTAATAAATGGTTACAATTTACTCAGTTCAGTTCAGTTCAGTTGCTCAGTTTGTCCAACTCAATCGTGTCCGACTCTTTGCGACACTATGGACTGCAGCATGCTAGGCTTCCCTGTCCATCACCAACTCCCGGAGCCTGCTCAAACTCAAGTCCATCAAGTTGGTGATGCCATCCAACCATCTCATCCTCTGTCGTCCCCTTCTCCTCCTCCTCTCTTCTCCTGTTCCTCTAAGACAAATATTATTACCTGAGGCTGATAAGGTATCTGTGTGGTATTGTTAAGTATTAGTTGCTCAGTCGTGTCCAACTCTTTGCAACCCCATGGACTGTAGCCCACCAGGTCTTCTTTCCCTGGAATTCTCCAGGCGAGAATACTGGAGTGGGTGGCCATTCCTGTCTCCAGGCGATCTTCCCCACCCAGGGACTGAAACTGGGTCTCCCGTATTCCAGGCGTTCTTTACAGTTTGAGCCCCCTTACTGTTTAACAAATTTGTTTTCTCTTCTTCCTAGGAATACAGCTAGACCAAAAATTCCAGATCCTCTTGCAATTAGGTGTGACCATGTATATCACTTCTAGGCCCGGCTCATGCACACTTCTTGGGAAATTGTCTACTTTCTCCCTTCCCTTTTTGGCCAGATGGATGTTGATGACTCACCTGACTGTTGTGTTATAAAGAATTTCTGGTCTTTGTCCCAGGTTCCTTGGAGGGAGTTTTTGTCTTTGTTATTCATGGTGGGCCCTGGGACCTCAACTGGGCTTGTGCTAATGATGTCATACATGATGGGCACCCAGATAGTTTCACGTTGACTATGGGACTAGTTTCAGGTTGACTATGGGAAAGACCAACCATGAGATCCGAGAATTAAAGCTTTGAGTCACATGATATCAATCTGAACTCCTGACTTCTGTGGAAGAGATGGGGTGGGGGCTGGGAGAAGGCTGGAGAGGGAGTTCAATCACATGACCAATGATTCACTCAATCTTGCCTGTGTAATGAAACCCTCCTGGAAACTCTGGATGCTAAGACTCACTGGATGGGTGAGCTTCCTGTTGGTGAGCACACTTACGTGCCAGGAGAGTGACACATTCCACTTCCCTGGGGAGAAGACAAGGAAGCTCCATGTTTGAGACCTTGTCTTATGTGTCTCTTCATTTGGCTGATCTTTATTTGAATCCTTTATAACAAAACTGTAATTGCAAATACAGCAATTTTCTAAATTCTGTGAGTCATTTTAGTGAATTACCAAGGGGTTGTGCGTGCATGCTCAATCACAAGGTCATGTTTGCCCCTTTGCAACTCCATGGACTGTAGCCCACCAGGTTCTTCTCTCCATGGAATTTTCCAGGCAAGAATACTGGAGTGGGTTGCCATTTCCTCCTCCAGGGGATCTTCCTGACCCAGGGATTGAACCCACATCTCTTGCACTGCAGGTGGGTTCTTTACCACTGAGCCCCCTGGGAAGCCCAGGGGTGGGATTTTACTGTTCAAGAAATTGATGTTTCAACTGTCAATCATCCTGGGCAAGAGTGAGGCCCTCCACGGGCTAGGAGAAGGAGCACTTTCCTCCTTTCTTGGGCCTGGACTTTGATTCTGTGAAGGCCTGGGGTACCTTCAGTGCTGGGGATGAGCTAACCTTGGCCTTACAGGGTGACCCCCAGTTGCAGCAGTTGGGGAGAAGTTTCAGCAGGGGTTGGCTCATGCCTGCCAGGTGCACAACTCCATGTAAAGCCAGCGGAGAAGCCAGGACTGATTTTAGCCATCGGTAGAGCCATGCTTTCTCCCTGAGGAATTTTTGGCTGGAAATAGATCATTTGCTAAGAGCCATTGCCCTTTGTCCAGGCTGTTTCTGCTGAATGAGAATGTCTGGTGGCCTTGGGATCTGTGGGTGAGTGTGGAGAGTACTGGTCACAGCACCTGTGGCTACTGGAGTGGGGGGGCTTCTCTTTGCCCTGCCTTCATTCTCTGGGCTCCAGCAGGGACCCTGGGCCTCTGCCTTAGGACAGCAGAAGGGCAGGAGACAGTGAAGACCAGCATCTGGAGTTCAGTGACTGTGGGACCAGGCAGCAAGGAGCTCCCCTTCTTCACAGACCTCATCCACTGATGGGGAAAACCTGCTTGTCCTGCTCATACGGGCTGGGTAAGGGCTCTGTGCGATTCTGCTTTGAACACAAGCAAATGTATTTTCTAGAGAAGAAGGCTTGTAATAAATGAGCTGTGAACGATGGCGTGAGAATAAAAATCAAGTGGTGAAAGTGATCGATAGTACAAGGTGAATAAACAACAACATTTGGTGATTGATTCAAGACTGAAGAATCAGGAGTGTAGATTAGAGATGCAACCAGAGGTTTAGGGAGGCATCAACCAGACCTTCCCTGCTGTGTTGGGAGCAAACTGTCCACCGGCGCTCCGTGTCCTCAGCCCTCTTTCCCAACAACTGCTCTGCTTCTGCAGTGACCTCTTCTCCACAAGCTCTCCTTCTGCACTGTTTCACACCAGCATACAAGTAGGCAGTAATCTCCCAGCATAACAAGCCCCACCCTAGCTTTTGTTTTCTTTCATTTGTTGCTCCATTTCTCTGCTCCGTTGAATATCAAATCTCCGCGGAGGACTTGCTTCTAGTTCGTTTGACCTGTCAATTCTCTCACCCGTCTTCTTCTCCACACGCCATCGAATCTACCCTGTCTTGTCTCCGTGGCCTCTGTGTTGTCAGAACCAATGGTCTCTTCTCAGTCTTCACCCCACTGGGGCCCTGGCCTTGGTTGACCTTCCAGAAACCTTTTCCTGGCTTTGCCTCTGGACCCTCACTCCTGCACATCCTCTTTCTTCCCTAGCAGCAACTTCTCCATCTCCCAGGCTGCCCTTCATCCTCCTCTTTCCTAAACATCAACATGTCCTGTGGGCAGATCTTCATTTCTCTCTCCAGGCTCGTTTATTGAAGGAGTGCAACTTGACCACGGCTTCCCTAGTGGCTCAGACCGTAAAGAATCTGCCTGCAATGCAGGAGACCTGGGTTTGATCCCTGGGTTGGGAAGACCCCCTGGAGAAGGGAATGGCTACCCACTCCAGTATTCTTACCTGGAGATTTCAAGGACAGAGGAACCTAGCGGGCTACAGTCCATGGGGTCACAAAGAGTCGGACACAACTGAACAACTAACACATACATCTTGACCTGGAGCGTTAAAAATGTGCATAAAATGGAGCCTTTCTCTGCAGTTATCTCCGAAGCCTGCTGCATTTGCCTTCATCACCACCTGGGTCATAGGTTAGATCTATTTCTTGGATTACTGTCTGACTTCCCTTATCCCTAAGGGCAGGATAAGTGATTGATTTTGCTGGTTTTGATGGCTGTGGCAGGAGCTGCCCTCTGCTTGGGGAACAAGTGGATGGACAGAGACCTTGAATCTCTGACTGGAAATGTGCTTTGGGAAGGTGATGAGGAATCCAGCCTGAGATCCGTGCAGCTGGCAGGATGCCCAGGTGAAGGTGTCCAGGGCACTGCTGGAAATTCCAGCCAGGAGCCCAGAGAGGTCTGGGTTGGGGGCGTACATCCTCATGAAGGGGAGGTGGGAGCCAAAGCTTGAGTGAGCCCTTTAGGAGAGAAGGGTCAGACACCTTTGGCTGGAACTTCGGGAACAGGGATGGGTTAGGGCTGAAGAGTCTTTGTCTCGATTCTGGCTCCGAGTTCCAAAAACCCTTGAAATTTCCTAAGAGATGAGAATGAGAAAGATGTCCTTTAAGTTAATGAGATGACTTATGGTTCTCACTTAAGGTTGGGGGCTGGTTTGGTTGCCTTTAGAGTCAACATGTGATTAGAGGGTTGGAATTTTCGGTCCCACCCCAAACCTCCAGGGAGAGGAGAGGGTCTAGTGGGTGAATCAATCAAAGCTGGCCAAAGATCTAATCAATCATTCCTTTGTAATGAAGCTTTCGTAATAAACTGAAAAAGAGAGTTAGGAGAGCTTTCCATCTGATGAAGACATGGAGATTTGGAGAGAGGCTGGAGAGGCACTAGTGGTAAAGAACCCAGCTGCCAATGCAGAAGACATAAAGAGACTGGGGTTCGATCCCTGGGTCAGGAAGAGCCCCTGGAGAGGGAAATGGCAACCCACTCCAGTATTCTTGCCTGGCGAATCCTTTGGATAGAGGAGCCTGGCAGGCTACAGTCCGTAGGGTCACAAAAAGTTGGACAGAAGAGACTTAACATGCATGCATGGAGAGGGCACGAGGGCTCTGTTCTTCATGCTTTGCCATATGCCTCTCTTTCATCTGGCTATTCCTGGGTGTGTGCTCAGTCGTGTCCATCTCTTTGTGACCCTATGGGCTGTAGCCCACCAGGCTCCTCTGTCCATTTGTCCATGGGGTTCTCCAGGCAAGAATACTGGAGTAGGTTGCCATTTCCTCCTCCAGGGGATCTTTCCAACCCAGGGATCGAACTCGCATCTCTTACATCTACTGAATTAGCAGGCGAGTTCTTATACACTAGCACCATGTGGGAAGCTGTTTTTAAAATAAGCTAGTAAGTAGACTGTTTCTCTGAGTTCTGTGAGCTGCTCTAGCAAATTATTCAAACTTGAGGAGGGCTTATGGGAACCTCTGATTCATGGCCAGTCAATCAGAAGGACAAGAACCACCTTGACTGTGACTGGCATCTGAAGTCCAAGAAGAGGATGTAGGAGCCTCCCATCTGTAGCTAGTGGGTCTGAAGCACCAGGTAGCGACCAAGGTGGGGTGGGGTGGAGTGGGGTCAGTCTGGTGCCACCTAACCCTTGACCTGTGGGATCTATGCTGTCACTGGGTAAATGGTGTCAAAACTGAGTCGGATTATAGGATACCAGCTGGTATCTGAGAACCGCTTGGTGCAGTTGCATTCCAGTGCTCATTGGAATTGAGGTGCTCGGAAACTTTTATAGGCAAAGAAGTCAGGATACTTCTTTTACTTCTTTTTTTTTTATTCTATTTTATTTTTTAAATTAGTTTATTTATTTTAACTTTACAATATTGTATTTGTTTTGCCATACATTGACATGAATCCACCATGGGTGTACATGTGTTCCCCTTCCAGAACCCCCCTCCCACCTCCCTCCCCATCCCATCCCTCTGGGTCATCCCGGTGCACCAGCCCAGAGCACACTGTTACTTCTATCTGATGTCATCAGCCTGCTCACACAAGGCCTCACCTCCGTTTTTATCTCATTATTATATTCACCTTCTCCCTCTCTCACACCTCCCACATCTATGCCACACTCTACCTTACTGGGGAAGGAGAAGGCATCGAGAGGCTGCTGGTGGCACAGGGACCTCATCAGGTGGCATGTAGACCCCCGGGGAACACCAGCTGTTTCTGGGCGGCGCACCGCAGACTCAGGTGTGCGTGCCTGCTCGGTTTTTGTGACCCCATGGACTATAACCCACATTCTTGCATTTATTAGATTCGAATCTTACTACCAACATCATTCTATCTCTGCCTGTCAAAATCCTACTCATCCTTCTAAGTGTCATCTTAATGCTATCTTCCTTGAGAGCTTTTCCTAAACCTAGCTGTATAGACTTTAACCACCCTAGATTCACTCAAGCCTGACTATCTCCTCACTCCCAGTCTTACTCACCTGTCTTTCTTCCCTCTCGGCCATACTGACCTTAGTGACAGCTCATCTTGTCTCTATGGTCACAAAGCCCAAACCATCACTGCTGCCACCACAGACCAAGAGGCTCTTACAGGTAACACCTATGTCTGTGCATTGGACAGACTGGACCCACTGAGGCTTAGGCCTCCCCAGCAGCCCCCTGAAGGCTGGATGTGCTTAGTAGCTTAGTTGTGTCTGTCTTTTCACGATCCCACAGACTGTAATCCATCTGGCTCCTCTGTCCATGGGATTTCCCAGGCAAGAATATTGGACTGGGTTGCCATTTCCTTCCCCAGGAATCTTCTCCACCCAGGGATCGACCTCGGTCTCCTGTGTCTGCTGTATTGGCAGTCTGGTTCTTTAGCATTGCGCCACGTGGGAAGCAGACTCAGGCAGTAAGTGGTAACTGCAAATAACTGCAGGAGGCTGTCTTGGTTCAAACTTGCACATTTTAGAGTTACCAGTGTTCTGCTCGTTACCCAAGTTCTGCTCATTATGCGAGTTCTGCATTTTTTTCATTTTATTTATTTTTAAATTGAAGTATAGGTGGTTTAGAGTGTTGTGTTACTTTCAGATATACCCTTAAACTAACGAGGGAGGAAGTCCTCCCAGCCGTGAGAGCACAGCAGGAGAGTGGGAAGGCTGAGGGCTTAGAGCGTGCGTGGGCTCTGGAACCAGGCTGCCTTGTCTGGATTTGAATTCTGGCTCTTGAACTTTCGAAAAGGCATTTGACCTTTACAGACCTCAGTTCTCCCCTCTGTAAAATGAGCGACAAGAATTGTACCTAGTCAACTGGGTTGTTGTGAGGATTAAATATGTAGCATACATAAATTATGCAGAATAATGCCTAGTGAATAGGAAACACTTGATGAATGAGGGAAATTTTTGTTGCAAGATTGCAATCGGAGCACTCCTGTTTCCCATTTTCAGTGATACTGGAAGATTCTGGAAGGGCAACCCACCAGTGACCGAGGCAGGTGCCCTTCACTTCAGACATGACGAGGTTGACTGTCCATCTCCTTGGGCCTCTCTGGCCTTGTCTGGGATACAGATACTGTGAGAGCATCCTTGGGTATGTTTCTAGATGTGTCTGAGCCTTGATTTTATCATCTGTTAAATGGGATGACTATTTGGCAGAGCTGGTGTGTGGATAAGAGCCCCACCCAGGGCTTCCTAGCACAAGGGCTCAACAGATGGTTCTTAATTCTGCAGAAATGACAGTGCGTGCTTCACTGGAGCAGGCGCTGCTCTAGGCATTGGGATGTTACTGAGACAACACAGCTGGAGGGAGCTGGGAGTGGGTGGTGAGCCGGATGTTGAGATTGCAACTTTGTAACAGGAACACTTGTTTTCAAAGCTCTCGCCTCCAGTCCCATATCATTGTGCTCAACCTTTCATTTAGCGGCAGGATTAAGTGTGCCCTGTGATTCAGGGGACGGTGGTGAAGGTGAGCCGTCTGACATTTTCATCTGCATGGAGGGATAAACTGTCCTTGCATCTAATCCACAACCTCAGCTGTGAAGCTTGTAGGCAGGTCACTAGGCAGAGCTGGATTGGACCAGAGCATCTAGAGGAGCTCTTTAAGCCTGACAAATAGTTTTGGAAAGATGGAGCTTGCTTGTTAATTCCCTTCCTCTGCAGGATAAAATTTACTTAGCAGCAGAATTGGTGTGTTTCACAACATGCCAGGATTCATAACTGATGAGTAGAAGTGACGATGATAATACAAGATGCTTTTAAGTCTAAACCTGAGCCTCAGGGAGGCCGTGCCCTCCTCCCACGGCAGTTTGCCCTCCGGCTGAACTCTCTGGCTGTCTGTTTCTAACTCTGCCAGCTGAGGGTGTGAGTCTCTAGCCTGCTTCCTTTACAAGGGTGTGAAAACTTAATAAAATGGTTGAAAATTTCTCTGCTGCTACAGTTTGGCCCAGAAATCCCTATTTAGAGTACACGCATATATGAGACATCCAATCAGATGAAAACCTAAAAATGCTTAAGCACTCACCCCTCTACTTTTATTTTTGGCCCCTGATTCTTCTAGAGAAGCGCATGCTAGGGAGCGTCAGCAGAGATAATTAGCAGTGAAGCTGAGGCAGTGGGTACTGCTGGTCCATGTCTAGAAAAAGTTAGGGCTGGGTTAAGCACTCGTTTGATGCAGGAGTTTTGGGGAAGAAAACTTGAGTTTGGCTTCTCTATTTTGACGATGTTTTCCCTAAAGGGAGACAATGCTATTTACATAATCCGGAAGAGGTCATTCAAACAGCGTGGCATTAGGTTGATATACTCTCTTTAATTTAAAGCATCATTTTGTAAATGATAAGCCACAGAGCACTGCCCCTGAGTGGTGTCCATGAAGAGGGTTTATGGTCATAGAAGCCTGGGAAGCCTGAAGACTGTAACACCTCCTGGAGCTCATATTGGTAGGTTAAAGGTTCTGAAAAGTCCTGCAGAGAAAAAAAAATGGGTTTCAAGTTGTCTAAGCAAGCATGTTCCAAATTTATTTGACTATGAAGCCCTTTTTGCACGTATGCGTACTAATTTGCTTCAGTCATGTCTGACTCTTTGCAACCCTATGGACTATAAGCCACCAGGCTCCTCTGTCCATGGGATTCTCCAGGCAAGAATACCCTCCTTCAGGGGATCTTCCCAACTCAGGGATTGAATCCACATTTCTTAAGTCTCCTGCACTGGCAGGCAGGTTCTTTACCACTAGTGCCCCCTGGGAAGCCCTTTTGCACATTTAACACCCTCCTTTTGGGAACCTGTGTTCAAGTGAAGGGAGTAGCATTTACTGAGTTTCTTCCATTGCAGGAAACCTGCCAGATGATTTTGAACATTATCTTGTAATGGCAATTCACTCCAGTATTCTTGCCTGGAGAATCCTGTGGACAGAGGAGCCTGGTGGGCTGCTGTCCATGGGGTTGCACAGAGTCAGACACGACTGAAGCGACTTAGCAGCAGCAGCAGCAGCATCTTGTTTATTTCTTACTTTAGCCTTCTGAAGTGTTTATTTTCAACCTCATTTTACAGACAAAGAAACTGAGGTTTGGCAAGATCAAGGAGCTTGCTCCAGGTAACAGAAGAGCTGAGATTAGGACCTAGGTCTGTGTTACTCCAAATCACATTCTTTTTTTTATTGATATTTCACCAATTCATAATGCCTTTCCTATTTTGAATAGGCCCCTGATTCTTCTAGAGAAGCGCATGCTTTTCTAGAAAAAAGAAAAGGGGTAGATAGGAAACACTAATGGACTTAGTTTGAAGGTCAATCAGGTTTGATATTTTTTCTTCCTCATGGAGGCAGTCAAGGCCTTTCACCTTGTAGGAACCTCTATCTATTAAGAGAAATGTTTGAGAGGTGGCCAGGTCCCATACATTTAGGAATTATTGTGATGAAGATGTGGCTACCCTTGAGCTTGGAGTAGAGTGATGTTTGGATGGGTTAACAGAAGCCCATAGCCTGTATTAGAATCCTCCCATTTTAAGTGATTCTTTCATCAAGTTTTCCATCTGCTGAAGTTCTGGTGGGTTACGGAATGTATCATCAAGTTCTGGTAAAGAATAGTTGGCCACCAGTGGCCAGCTGGGTAAACATATTTCTGATGATGCATCTTGCTCCCCTGACCCTCAGATGCCCTCAGTGGGAGGTATTCTGCCTAAGGGCCCTCAAGGGGAACAGGCTTCTCTAGGGCTCAGGGAGCTGGCACAAGGCTGGCGTCCTCAGTACATTGCTGCTGCTATGTCAGGATCTGAGGCCCTTCTGCTGTGTGGGTGTTACCACAAGTGGGGTCTGGCTGCTCACCGCTCAAAAGCCAGTAAAGAGGCCAGCTTGGTGGAGAGGAAAGTTTGCTTTACTCTGCATCCTGGCAACTGGGGGTTGGGTAGGGCGGACGTCTGTCCAAAGGCCAATTCCCCCCATAACAATCAGGGGGCAAGAGCTTTTATAGGCTGAGAGAGGGGGCTACATGCAGAAAGAGCACAGTCAGCTCTGACAGTCATCTTGAAATTGGTCACTGGTGGTCTCACTAGCGTCATCTTGGTTGTTTTAGGTACAGCTAATCTTCACTTCCAGGGCCAGTTTGTTCCTATTTCTCTAGGCCAGTTCTCAGAATTGAGGCAGCTTATGTCATGGCCACAGTTTGGTCATCATGTGGTTAGTTTCATCTGGTAGGGGTTCAGTGTCTATAAGACGGTTCACAGGATATAGCTCAGAATATTATCTATTGCCCTTGAGGAGGAACTAAAAGTCCTTGATTATGCTTAGTAACTGTATTATTTGGTTTCCTTTGTTTCTGCATTTTCTATTTTTTAGAAAAATTGTATTTGTTTTTGGCTGGCTGGATCTTCATTGCTGTGCACAGATTTCCCCTAGTTTCAGTGAGCAGGTGCTCCTCTTGTTGCAGAGCACAGACTCCAGGCGCACGAGCTTTAGTAGTTGCAGGTCGTGGGCTCAAGAGTGCAGGCACAGAATTGTAGGGCATGGGTCTAGTTGCTCTGAAGCAGGTGAAATCTTCCCGAACCAGGGATGGAACCTGTGTCCCCTGCTTTGGCAGGTGGACTCCCACCCACTGAGCCACCAGGGAAGCCCTGCTTCTGCATTTTCTCACTTTTCTGATTAAACTTCTGCTTTGGCCAAAGTTTTTCTGTAGACAAAAGGCAGGCTGAGGACATGGAGGGGAGGGGTGGCAAGGACCACGTGGTCCTGCTCCATTTCACAGGAAGGTTTTCCCTCTTCTGACTCTCTCCTAGTGTATTGTTGACCCTCAGGTGGGACAAAGGGATTTTTCCACCATACCTGGCTTCAAAGCACAGTTTAAAAAGGTTTCCCTTAGGTGTCCTATCCTCGACGGTTTTCTACAGTGAGACGTGTGATGGAAAAGCAACAGGGATGGCGAGCATCCTTCACACCTTCACTTCTTGCTCTGAAAAGCAGGACAAGAGTGCAGCTATGGCTGAATAGTGTTGGTCTCTGGAGAGATTTGGAGAATTAGACAGAGATGCCAAGGTCCAGTCAGTATTCATCTAAAATGTGTGTTGTGCTGGCTGGGGGGCATAGCAATGAAGAAAATAAAGATTAACAAAATAAGGTACTCCTGGGAGGACACAGGTAAACATGTAATTGCAAACTAGTGTAGTCAAGGCTTTAAGAGAGGGGTTTACGAAGTGGGGAGGCAGGGAGGAGTCAGCAGAGCCTGGCAGTGTGGGGCCTCCCAGCTAAGATCAGAAGTGGGAATTTCCTTTGGACCAAAGGGTAAGGAGGGAGAGAAGGACATTCCAGGCAGAGGTAACAAAGTGTGAAAGACAACAAGGAGGTTTCTGAAGCCAGCGAGTATGGAAAACGTAAGCTCCTGGATGCAGGCTTAGGTCAGGGAGTGGAAAAGCAGAAAAGAAGACCACAGTTCAAGGATGTAGAGTAGGGAAGAGGGTGTTCAAATACCTTTAATATAGCAGATGTTATGCCAAAGCACTGTTATGGAGAACCAAATTGTCTTTGGGAGAAAATCATGAGCTTGGTTTTGTGGGAGAGGGGGTATGGGACTTAATATCTCATCATTCATCTCTTTTCCCAGAATAACACTGGGGGAGGGGTTGACGAGGCCTCTGTCCAGCCTTTTGCAAAGTCAGGTGCTACACCTAAAGCTGAACCTTAATATAATTGTTTATCAGCTGTGCTGCAGGGACAAGCCAATTCTGACTCCATGTTGGAACTGTTTCTTTGACTTGCTTTTTGTTGCTTTTGTTGTTATAATCATACATAATGGCCTACCTCAGAGATCGCAGGCCCCTCTGCCTGACTGTTAAACTGTCTTTGTTCGGGACCTTGTCTTCTTGTGGGTGGCAGGAAGGAAGAAATTAACACATCCCCTGCCTGAGGCTTGCCATTCTAGGAGATATTTACAAAATTGATGGTCTTTTTACTTTTTTTCCTCACCTCCCCCAAATCTCTGTTTTATGAAAGAACCTGGTGTCCAGACCCCGATAAGATGGTTATTTTGAGACATTAGTCTGCCATCTTCTCAGTTAGCCATGTTCCTTTCCTCAACACCTGGTTTCTTGGATTCATTGGCCTGTCGTACAGCAAGCAGAGTGAGGTTGGACTTGGTAACATCTGGACCAGGCAGTTAGAGGTGATGGCAAGGTCATTACTTCTTCCTGAATCTTTGGGGCAGACAAGTGAGCCCTTTTCCTAGCTGTGGTTGAACCGCCTCCCTGCTGAATGCCAGCTCTGTCCCAGCTTTGGTTGCAGGTTGCTACAAAGAATACTCCTGTTGTGTGGGGAAAGGCATTCTGTGAAGCTGTCAGGACCTGAATATATATATATATATATATGTATATATATACACATACATACAGCGACAGGGTTGCAATACATCCAGGATTGCCATAAAAAAGAAAATTAGTGAGATCTCTATGTCTGCCAAGCTGTCACACCATGTGGATTCATAGCTGGACAGAGTGACTTGTTGTCCTCCAAACTACTCACATAACCACATCTGTCTTGCCTTCTATAATCCTTCAATCTCCCATCATCACTGTAGCCTGGCCGGGCTCTGCTGATAAACACTGGCCTGAGCCCATGTGTTGTTCCAATGGCTCTGCTGAGGCCTGTGCATCCTGGAGCAGGACACATGAGGACTTTCTCTGCTTTTTTCTGTTTTTCTTCATCATCCTCAATGGCCTTCATCAAGATTTTTATGGAATTATAACAGTAGGAAACATTATAGAAGAGAACCCAGGGACAATGATGATAAACACCAGCTCTGTGGCCTCATGGGTTCCTTCTTGTGCTCTGCTTTGAGGTTGTTCATCAAAGTCTCTGCAGGACCAGCTGGGTCAGGACTTGTTTCTAATAGATGGGCCTGGGATACAACTGGGTGAACAGAAGCAAAGAGCATATGGGCCTATAAGCAAAAGGCGGGTGGGGGAAGGCTGGGTGGGTACCAAGGGGCCTTGGAGAGAGGAGAGGGGCATGGAGGAGGGGACGCATATATCACAGGTGAGACTGAGACCAGGCTGTGTGGCCCAGGGGGTGAGAAGAAGAGGGCTTCCAGAGAGCCCAGTGCAGGGACGGAGCTACAGTGTCCCTTCTAGGGCTCTTTCTCAAACCCTTAGAAAGGCTATGATGGAGGATAGTGCTCATGAACTTGTAGGAAGAAGACTTGCTGGGGTCTTGGCCCCAAACTGCAGGGTGTTACGAGCCAACCATTTTCTTTTTCTCCTCCTTCCCTCCCTCTCGTTTTCCAGGCTGCCCTACCCTTTCAGGTCCTCCTGCACAATGGCAGGTTTGAGGAGAAAACCTGCATTTTTTTCCTACCCTGAAGCCTGAGGTTTCAAGAGTTCAGAGGTTGTGGTAATAATGGAGATGCTTCTGGCTTTCGATGATGGGCTGGTGGGTGTGTGCTTCTCCTCTTACTGTAGGAGAGATGGTGAGACCACAGAAGAGGTCTCTTGTTTGCTGCCTTTTCTCTTACAAGTTATCTCTCTCTACTTGGGGGAATTGGGTGGTAGGGGAACTGAGGGGTGACCACGGCTATCAGTGGGGAGTGTGGATACTGTGGTCAGAAGGCCGATGCGTCATGTGGGTGAAGCCGGCTAGCAACACTGAGTTAAACTCTGGTCCCCATCCCTGTAAGGAGGGTGAGAAATTCCTATATAAAAGCAGAATTCCAGGTTACCAAGGCTCTGTGTGGTTGACGATCTCTCTCCGCGTGGCAGAATGGTAGTGGTGATGGCCACCTAGCTGTCTGAAAGGCAGGAAGGGGCCCAGGTGCCTCCAGCAACTTGCTCCCTATTATGCTTTGGCAAAGGAAAGTGGTTCCACACCCTGGAATTAGAATAATTCAGTTCTCTCTTGGCACCACTGAATCATGAGGCCAGGGTGTTTATCAGGTGGAGTCATCAATCACACAAATCCTTTCTCTTCCCCTTTGTACTGCCTGCCTTTTCAAATGCACACTCAGCAAACAAATTGAGAAAGCGAAAGACAAAGCAAAAAAGAATACAGTCTGGAGGAAAATCATAAGCACTTGGAATAGAAATTGTCTTTTTCATAGGGTCCCCCTTTTAGCTGCCACCCAAACCCCAAGGGATGAAGGGAATGATGTTGAAAGCTGGATTTTTGTCTTTCTCTCTCTCTTTTTTTGAGTAATGTGGGTTTTTTTTTTTTTTTTTTTTGGCTATGAGGTCTTTGCGGCTTGCAGGCTTCTCTACTTATGGAGCTTGAGGGCTCCAGAGTGCATGGGCTCAGTTGTGGCAGGTGGGTTTAGTTGCCACTTGGCAAGAGGGATATTACCTTCCTGACCAGGGATCAAACCCAAGTTCCCTGCATTGGAAGGTGGATTCTTGACCACTGGACCACCAGGGAAGTCTCAAGAGATGAGATTTTCATTATGGGAAGGCAGAATCTGCTTTGGGATGGCTTCATGAGGGTGGGGATGGGATAACACCATGGAATATCAGCTTAGGGATGATGAACATCCTTTGCCTCTCACTGGGCATGGCAGGGAAGAGCGTGGGATGTGAATATGAGGCTACAGTCCCTGAGCTCAGAAATGGGCCCCTGGGCAAATGGGGGCATCTTTACCCTTGACTTTGGCTTTCTGGTGCCATTCATTTCTGCCATTTTGTAAAACACTTTTGAAAGTATAACTTGTAATTTTGAGGTGCTCCAAACTTTTTAATGCTGGGTAAATTTGGTGGTGTTGCAGGGAAGAAGCTAATTCTGACTCCGTGTTGGAAACCGTTTCTTTGACTTGCTTTTATTATTATAATCATACTTAATGGCTTGCCTGGAGGACCCTGCCCCTCTGCTTGACTGTAAACTAAAGTGCCTTTGTTCAGCTCATGGAGACACAGTTTGCTCCTGCCCTCCTGTGAATAGAAGAAATTAGCACACCCCTTCTGAAGGCTGCCCATTCCCTGGGAAATATTTTGCAAGACTGAAGACCCTTTCACTTAACTTCCCCACTGAATCTCCTTCTCTATTCCGCCTTTTGACTTTAGTTCCTCATTGCTTCTTTCTCTTTAATCTATAAAAGAAACAATGAAACAGTGAGAGGCTTCATTTATTTGAGCTCCAAAATCACTGCAGATGGTGACTGCAGCCATGAAATTAAAAGACACTTCTTGCTCCTTGGAAGAAAAGCTATGACCAACCTAGACAGAATATTAAAAAGCAGAGACATTGCTTTGCCAACAAAGGTCCGTCTAGTCAAAGCTGTGGTTTTTCCAGTAGTCATGTATGGATGTGAGAGTTGGACTATGAAGAAAGCTGAGCACTGAAGAATTGATGCTTTTGAACTGTGGTGTTGGAGAAGACTATCGAGAGTCCCTTGGACTGCAAGGAGATCCAACCAGTCCATCCTAAAGGAAATCAGTCCTGAATAGTCATTGGAAGGACTGATGCTGGAGCTGAAACTCCAATACTTTGGCCACCTAATGCAAAGAAATGATTCATTGTAAAAGCCCCTGATGCTGGGAAGGATTGAAGACAGGAGGAGAAGGGGATGACAGAGGATGAGATGGTTGGATGGCATCACCAACTCTATGGACATGAGTTTGAGTAAGCTACCGGAGTTGGTGATGGACAGGGAAGCCTGGTGTGCTGCAGTCCTTGGGGTCACAAAGAGTCGGACATGACTGAGTGACTGAACTGAACTGAAAAAAGAACCTGGCATCCAGGCCCCCAAAAGATGGTTATTTTGAGGTGCTAGCCTGCCATCTTCTTGGTCTGCCGGCTCCATGATTAAAGCCTCTTCCTTGCCTCAACACCTTGTCTCTTGGATTCATTGGCCTATATTGTGAAGAGAGCAGAGCAAGGTTGGACTTGGTAACAGTGGCTTTGTCCTTGTCATAGCTCTGGATGCAGGAATAAAGGATTTATGCTAGGGAGCAACATTATCTATCTATCTATTTTTGGCTGTGCTGGCTCTTTGTTGCTTTACATGGGTTTTCTCTAGTTGCCATGAACAGGGGCTACTCTCTACTTGCGGTGCATGAACTTTTCTCTGCGGTGGCTTCTATTGTTGCGGAGCACAGGCTCTAGGATGTGTGGGCTTCAGTAGTTGCAGTTCATGGGGTCAGGCTCGGTAGTTGCTGCTCACAGGCTCCAGAGCACAGGCTCAGTAGCTGTGCACAAGCTTAGTTGCTCTTAGTTGCTCTTCAGTATGTTGAATGTGAAACCTTCTCAGATCAGGGATAGAACTCATGTCCCTTGCATTGGCAGGTCGATTCTATCCTCTGTGCCACGGGGGAAGTCTGGAGCTACATTATTAAAAATAACAACTGAAAAATAGTCAAGAAACATTTTATATTAATACCAAATCATTTAGCTATATCTTGAGTCCCTAAAGATTTTGGGGTCATAAACTTCTAGGAATTACATACCTTTGTCCATCACTCTTTTGTTGTTAGTCACCTCATCTTGTCTGACTTTTACTACCCCATGGACTGTAGCTTGCCAGGTTCCTCTGCCCATGGGATTTTCCAGACAAGAATCCTGGAGTGGGTTGCCATTTCCTTCTCCAGGGGATTTTTCCGACCCAGGGATTGAAACCCACGTCTCCTGTGTCTCCTGCATTGCAGGCAGATCCTTTACCTCTGAGTTCCCAGGGGAAGCCAATCAATTTTAATGGTTTTGACACAGGCAAATCCAGTCTCTCATCTATGGCATGGTATCCTTGGGGGCAGGAGGAACTAATCCTTGTTCATTTTGGCTGTGCCTAGATGCTTCATCTCTGTTATCTCAGTCCTTGTGCCCGGCTTCTCGACCCTCATCAGCACAGGTAGGTGTCTCTTCCTACTGTGCAGGTGAGGATGGTGAGGTTCAGAGTCTGGTACCCTATCCAGTTTAATCAGAACTAAGTGGCAGGAGGTAAGAAACGTCAGTTCTGGAATTGGAGCCCAGGCCAGTCTGACTTGGAAAGCTTTGCTGTTTCCATTACCCCATGTCATCTTTCTATGGCTTTGGTTCCTGTTTTAAAGGTCATACACACAAAATATTTCATCTTTTCAGATCAGGTGGGCCAAAATCCCTGGTTTGGCCCTGGCCCCTTGGACTGTGTGAATACCTTCAAGGGGAAACCTGTAATTTTCGCATGTGTCCTCCTCTGCCTCCCGCAGCTGTGTGCTAAGTTGGGTTGGTAGGGCAGGTGGCACATAAGGTGGATAATTGATTTTCTTCTTATGAATATTTATTTGAGGTTACTTCTCCATCTGTTCTCCTTCTGTAATTTCAGAATGGCCACTACACACTGTCCAGGAGCATGCCTGTCCCTTTCCTTCTAGGTCACTCCTCTCACCACTGGAGGAGCTGGGCTGAGCCAGGGATCACTGGAAAACTGAATAGAGAGCACTGAGTACCCTCTCTGGGCTTGGGGCTCTTCCAGATTGCATATCCTTAATTGCACAGAGCTCTTTGGAGTTGTCTGATGAATTGATTCTCAGCACGGCCATCTGCACAAAAATGCAAGGCTGCTTGCACGACTGCGAAGCAGTTATGCCCGAATTATGTGGATGAACCCCCAGGCAGCTCTTAGAAGGGGAGAACTCATAGGTCGCCGATAATAGTCTATGATGGAGAGGAAGAGCCATAAAGTGCAGAGGGCTCATTAGTTTTGATGGATTGAACTGAAATAGTAAAGCATTTCAGTCCCTTGCGTAAAATCTAGGCTAAGTACCAAACAGAAATGTCTCTTTGGGCCCACTGTAATTGCCTCTTGGGGGAGGGGGAAATTGGTGATCCTCTTCCTCTGGTTCAGGGGTTCAGAAGTGACTAAGTTTGTGTAGCAACTATGTCTTTGCCTCAGAAAAGGATGTTTTTCCAGTGTTTTATCAATAAGAACCGAATATCAAGCAACTCTTCCCTCATCCATGAAATGTGATAACAGATATTCCTAATAGTGACCCTGAAAGATGGAAATACCTTAAATAGCCCCTCTGTATTATTGTGTATTGTTAAGTCGCTTCATTGTGTCCCACTCTTTGCGACCCCATGGACTGTGGCCTGCCAGGTTCCTCTGTCCATGGGATTCTCCAGGCAAGAATACTGGAGTGAATTGCCATTCCCTCCTCCGGGGGATCTTTCCTACCCAGGGACTGAACCCTAGACTCTTATGTCTCCTGCATTGGCAGATGGGTTCTTTACCATTAGCTCTGGGAAGCCATAATGATTATGGATGGACAAATTATGTTCACTGAAGTTTCAATGTAAGATGTAGTTCATAGGTTCAATTTTGGGACCAATTACAATGTGTGAGCTTTTTTCACCTACCACCAAGCAATTCTCAGACACTACCAGCTGGGTGACCTATAATTTAACTCCCTTCTGACACTGTCTACCTACCTGGAGAGAGTGTCAGATCCCTTAGCTTCAGGGCTCAGTCCCACAAGACTGCCTGCCACTTCAGATGCCAATTGTAAGTTTGGGTTGTCACCTGTGCTTCTGACTCACTGACTATGGGTCACAGGCGCCCACAACCCCTTCACTGGGTTCAGTTAATTTCCTCACAGAACTCAGGAAACCAGTTAACTCACTTGATTTCTGGTTTATTACAAAGGATAGTAAAAGATGGGAGTCAACAACCAGGTAAAGCAATCCATAGCATGAGTTCCTGAGCAAAGGAGTTTCTGTCCTACTGGAATTTGGGTCCTGACACAATGGCATGCAGAAGCATTCTGAATCACCAATCTGGAAGCTCTCTGAAACTTGTCCTTTTGGGG
Source organism: Okapia johnstoni (assembly GCA_024291935.2). Taxonomy (NCBI): domain Eukaryota; kingdom Metazoa; phylum Chordata; class Mammalia; order Artiodactyla; family Giraffidae; genus Okapia; species Okapia johnstoni. The sequence continues at coordinate 51,382,099 of CM044322.1, forward strand.
ATTTTTATGGAGTCCTCGTTAAATTTGCATGATGGATTAAATCACTGCCCATTGGTGACTGATTTAATTTCCAGTCCCTCTCTTCTCCCCAGAAATCAGGGAGTGGGGATGAAAATCCCACCCTTCTCTTTGGGTTGATTCCCTTTGGCAACCAGCCGCTATCCTTAAATGATTCCAAAAGTCCCCTCATTAACATAAACTCAGCTGTGGTGGAAAGAGTTTTGTTATGAATAACGTGATACACCTTGATGGCTCTGAAGAGATTTCAGGAACTGAGGAGAAAGGACCAAATAGAATAGAAAAAGGTGATCCCATTGCTCTTTTTGCTCAGGACATTCCAAAGGTTTTGGGAGGTGAGCCAAGAACCATGAAGGATGACCCAAATACATATCTATTATAATCACAATATCACAGTAGGGTACACATTCTTTAGAAATTGTTAGACTTTGCATTGCATATTTAGGAATACGCTCAGTATTGAGATAATTAGTACAATAATGACCATGATGGATGACATGTAGCCTATTTTAGGTTTCCCATTCAGTATTAATTCATTCCTCATTAACAATTCACTCTTTCATTCTTTTTTTACACAGTGCCTGGCACAAGGTAAACAGCTAATAAAATTTAGATTTTGCTATTATCAAAAAAAGTATTACCTGAGCATCAGTCTTAGGTACCATGACAGGCCTCAGTGATGGAAAGCTGAGTGAGACATAGCTAGTGCTGAAATGGAACATATGGCTAGTGGGGGAGACAGGCCAGGAAACCAGGCAATGAATGCCCCAGAGTGGGGCACACCAGAGGGGAAGCTTTCCCATCATCCAGATGATTGTGTGTCTTAGGCTGTATTTTTGTCAGCATTCCAGCACTGTTGACACAGTTTTCCATTTCAGTTTGCACTTTGCAAAGATCAAGCTGTAATCTGGTGAATTACAGGAATAGGAAGAAGAGTTGTCAAGAGGAAGTGGGGAGGGTGATCTTGAGGATCTATTCTGAGTCCTCCTGGAACTCCTTTCTCTAGCCTTTTTCTGGCCCCTCTCTGCTGGGATGGGTTTGGGCTTGGTGATCCTCATCCACCTTCAGAATTATGTCAATACACTACTGTCTGCTATACATTTCTCAGAGTACTTTTGCCCTACTATGGGCTTCCTTGGTGCCTCAGATGGTAAAGAATCTGCCTGCAAAGCTGGTGACCCAGGTCGGACCCCTGGGTGGGGAAAATGCCCTCGTGAAGGGAATGGCCACCCACTTCAATATTCTTGCCTGGAGAATTTCATGGACAGAGGAGCCTGGTGGGCTACAGTCTGTGGGGTCACAAAGAGTCAGATAAGACTGAGCAACCAACACTTTACTATTAACTGACTTTAAATTCTGGTGTTTTCATTTGATATGTGAAGAGAAACTAGGGTGAGGAAGGCAGCTAAGTTGGATGGGATTCTTGGCAAAGGAGTAACATTTTGGCCCTGGCTACATCTGGTAAAACAAATGTTTTCCTTTCAAGCTGAGGTGGAAGAATTTCTTTGATGGGGCGGGAGGAGGTGTTGACTTCTTATTCCCTCATATTTGATTCTGAGATTTCAGTGATAACTTATTGTTTTCCTGATTCATCTCCAAGCATATTTGTTTTTGTCATTAAGTGTGCTGAGTAAAATAAAAATAATTCTTTAATTTCCTTTCTTTCTGAAAACTTGCGCTCTGATAGCTGTATCAACTAAAATTCTCCTCTTCTAAAGCCCATCCTACCCTCAGCCTTTGCCAGTTTATTTAGTAGATTGAAGACAAAGTGTAAAATTAATACAGGTTCATTGTACTCTGTGTGAAACAATACAAAGATGTATGTATGCGTGCATGTTAAGTTGCTTCAGTCGTGTCTGACTCTTTGCCACCTTGTGGACTGTAGTCCGCAAGATTCCTCTGTCCATAGGATTCTCCAGGCAAGAATACTGGAGTGAGCTGCCATGCCTTCCTCCAGAGAATCTTCCCGACCCAGGGACTGAACCTGAGTCTCCTGCATTTCCTGCATTGGCAGGCAGGTTCTTTACTGCTAATGCCACCTGAAAAGTATATAAAATAGCTAGTAATATTCTGTCACCCAGCCTCTTCACATTGTATTCTGTTGAAATAAACAGTGTTAAAAGCCTGATAAATATAGTCTTCAGCATCTTTCTTCATACTTATGCAAGCCTACATAAGCATACCTGATACTTGTAGGTTCCTTTTTCCCTTTAAACTTGAACTCTTATTAACTAATATCCTCTACTTTGCATTTCCCTTGGGCAAAATACCAGGGAATGGTTTCCCTAGGGAAACCAAAGGACCAGGTTTCCCTAACGTTGTTCTGTGCAGTACAGTAGCTACTAGCCACGTGTGGGTATTGAGCACGTGACGTGTGACTAATCCAGATTTCCAGGGCTTAGAATTAAAATAAAAGAATGTAAGCTATCTTAATAATTTTTGTTGATTGCATGTTGAAATGATAATATTTTCAATATATATTGAGTTAAATAGCATGTATTATTAAAACTAATTTCACCCATTCCCTTTTACTTTTTAAAATTGCGGCTATCATGAGATTTAAAATTACTTGCATTATATTTTTATCCAACAACACTGCTTTAACCTATCCTTTTGAATAGTTAATTGTATTCCAAAGAACTTACTTTGTAAGTTGGTGGTAAGAATATAAAAATATTTGTTTTAAAACTTTTTCCATTAGAACACTTTAACTATTATAGCCTGGAAAAATGGCCGTTTTTCTTGAAGAATACAACAAAACAGTCATAGGTAATATCAGACACACATTTCTAATAGGGTACTGAGCTCCCAGCAGAATCCCAATTGCACTTGTTGTACTGGCAATTTCCCCAAGTCCAGTTCTTTTTGAATAGTTGTCATATATGCAAATAATTCTACAGAATTCCATACTTTCAGTACTGAAGCTGGAGGCACTGGATCCGCAAGAACAGGCAGAGCTTGGAAGGCTTCCAGGAAGCTTTAAACTTGGTATGGAGCTTGCTCGACAAGAGGCATGTGGTACTGTAATTTGGAAGAATATTCTAGGAGGGGCAGTAACTGGTGAGTCTCAGTGAAAAGTTGTGAGAACCTTCAGCATTTTTACCACATTTTGAAATCAGAAGACCTGGGTTGGAATTTGGACTCAGCTATTTAAAAGCTGTGAGATCTCAGATAAGTCACCTAACTTCTCTGGGCCTTGGATATCTCATGGGGAAATGAGTTTAAATGACCCCGCATGTACCATTCTTTTCTTCCATGTTATGATGCTTCTCAGAGTTGATGGGAGGAGCTAATGATTTGAAATGGATAAATGAAATCATCAAATTATTTAATTTCTTTGATTAAAAGCCAAGTCCATTTTATAAATATGCAGCAGTAATGTTATGTATGTATGTATATATTTATACTCATATGTATTAAACTATATAATTTACTTCTAGTTACTTGCATTGTGTTCCTAGTTCTCTAATTTTTATCTATTTTGTGGTCATGGATACAGAGAACTCCAGCTTGGTCACTGATGTTCATACATTAGCAGTAGAGACAGGTCCAGTTTCTCAGTTCTGTCCTTAAATTGATTCCCTGCCCTTTAATACATACCACTACACCGTTTCCCAGTCATCTCAAGCCTTCTTCATGGATTTCAGTAACTACATCTTTCCAAAAAAGAAAACTATTTTAGGAGTGGAAAATTTGGGGGCTATATATCTTGGATATAAAGTTTGGCTATATAATTTAAGCAGGAACTTTAAAACATGGCTTTACTAATGACTATTACAGATGGTCTCACATTCATTGGCAGGGATCTTCTTTGGAGTTCTCTAGCTGCCACTGTGCAGTGGTCCTTGCTGTCGGACTCTAGAGTCTGGCTGTGTCTCACATCTATGACGCTGTAGGCTAGAGGAAAAGTGGATTTGCTCCATGGCTGATAGAGAACATCAGTCTTGTGATTCCTTCATTGGGTTTGGCTGATGGTCCAGGGTTAATGACCTTGTTGCAGAAACTCTATCAGTCACTGCATAGGGTTGGATAACTTCCATCAGACAGGCTGGGCAAATTTCAGGGCTTTAGACTAAGCCTTCCAGGGAGAAATGAAAATGCAGAGAAAGGGAGAGAGGAACAAGATTCTGGTTGGGGCAATAGGCTTGTGTGTGTGTGTGTGTGTGTGTCTCACTCTCCAGATATGGTTGCTCTTGGTTACCAGGCAAAGATCACTCCACTCTTTTAGGTTATCTTCAAGTTCTCCAGGAAGAAATTGATCTATTGTAATTCTGAAAGTTCCAAGACTGACTATACTTTCCCAGAGTTTCACATTATTCATTTCCAGAAAGTAATTTTGGTCGATTGCCTTGTGGTCCTTTGAATGAGGCATTTTAAAAAATAGGAGAAAATTGAAAGGTTTGGCTCACCATCAAAATATATGCCTCTGAATGCTCCCAAGGGAAGTACAACAGCCAATTTGGGATGGAAACTTGTTGGAATTTCCATCTCTGGAGGATTTTAATGAGATGATACAACTATCTTCCTTGGTCCATTTACTTGAATGCCTGTCTGGAATAGATATCCTTGTAGTATGGGGGTGGGGCGGGGGGGTATCAGATAACCTTGTAGTCCTTTTCAGTACTGACTTTTATGATTGGGTAGTAGATTCATGAGACTATACTAGGTTGAGGATTTTACTCATCTGCTTTATTGTTTGGCCCAATGCTCTTCACCTTGTGTTTCTAAGCAGATTTTAAATTATTTGAGGGCTAGGGTGCTGTGTTGTGTTTCTTTCGTGTTCCTTCTGGGAGAGAGAGGGTGGGGGTAAGTTGTGGAGAAGGTTTCTGGAGGAAGTGGTGTCCAGGGAGAGAGGAGCCAGGTTCTAGGTGAAAGGAAACCACACTTTCTGAGACTGGTGAGAAGGAATCAAAAGTGATGTGGATGTAAGTAAATTAACAGATAATTGTGAGAAAAGATGAGGGAGATCACACTTCATAACCTCAGCTTCACTGATGGAGAAGAGGTAGGATTATCTACTGACAGAAGGAAATTTAAGGGATAAAGATAGAAATAGAATGGTCAACATTGGCAATAATTATTGCAGAGAATGGAAGAAGGTGCTGACCAAGGACAAGTGAAAGTTTTGTTGGGTGGTGCTAGAGCTCAGATGAATTTTGAAGCCATGAATATATAGTGGCCCAACCCTGACAGCTGCCTGGTTTTTGTTATCAGGTGCAGCTGCTGGGTAAAGGGATGGAGAAAGAGGATTGAAGGGTTGACTCGGCATTGGAATATTCCTAAGAAATGTGGTAGACAGATAACAATGCAAGGAAATCAAGGTTAGCAGACAGGAGAGTTTGGGTAACCTATCCAGGTATGTAGGCTTGAATGGGAAGGAAAAGTATTGCTGATTGCAAAAAAATATTTAAGAAATCAAGATATTGGAATACCTGTGAGGCCAGGGAGCAAGCGTAGTAGGGATAAGAAACTATGAAAACTTAGAGGATAGAAGAAAGACCAGAGAGAAGAATATTGGAGTTTGAGATTTTGGGGTGATGACAAAACCCAGGATGTGGCCATGAGGATGGGTGGTCAAAATGCAGTGGAGTAAATAAGCAGAATTAGGGAGATCCACGAACTTCAAGATCACTTTGTTGGATGGATTGTCACAAGGGTGGTTAATCTTCATGGACATGTGTATCTCCTAGGATTTGGTTAGGAGTAAGAGTGGAAAGAAGGGCTGGGAGTGAGCTATAATGCGGGGAGCATACAGTGCTTTGGGGCTCCATAGGCGGGTCTTCTAACTCAGATCTGGTGAGTCTACAGACTTCTGGGGAAAAGTGGTAGCTAGCATGAGCCCCAAAGGATAAGTTAAATTAGCCAGGGCGGGAAAAATTAGGGTACGGAAGAGAGTAGGATTGTTTCAGGTAAAGGGAGGAAGAATGTTAAACAGAGCAGTGTTTTATAAAGTGCCTAGGTTCATAAAATTGATGATAATCTGGAGATGCAGAGCCTATTATTAAATAACATAGTCTATAGCTTGGCAATCTTTTCCACTTACAGTAGCCCTTTTTCTGTTATTTTTAATTAAATTTTTTTTTATGAACTCAGACTTCTGGGGGCTACAATTTATATCCTTACATTCATAACATCTGGTGAAATCATTTAGTATAAGGAAGGAGATGAACTATTCCCCAGAACCTATCCTCCTCACATACTGTATGACTTAACCCTATGTTTCCAGATTAATTTTCAATTACAGAGCAAGGGCATTATTTATCCTACATGACTGAATTGGAAAAAGGGAAGAGAAAGGCAAGGGACTGGCAGAGCAGAGGAGAACATACAGTGAAAGAAAAACAGTATAGCCAAGAGCATTATGATGTGTGCCTAGGTAAGATGCAAATGAAGGGGCATGATTTATATCTGCCAATATTCACAGGCTAAAAGTAGATTAAGAAGAGAGAAAAGCACTCAGAGGAGAGAGCCAAAATGTCTGCAAGGAAAAAAAGTCACAAAAGAAGCCAACTCTATTCCAACCAAGTACTGGGATCATAAATTACATCCAGGGAGATTTAGCTAACGGACGCATTGGACGTGGAACCCACACATTCCTTTTTCCACCTCATTCTCACTGTGAAGAGAGCTTGGATGTGGTGCAGTGTGAAGAGCCCAGTGTTTAGATCAGAATGTAGCGGGACGTGCATCCTGGCTCTGTCTCCCTGCTGATGAGCACTGTGACCCTGAGCATGTGTCTAAGCTTCTCTGAGCCTCCATTTCAGCATCAGTAGAAGGAAAAAAAGCTTAAGTGGAAGGGTGAACATGATGACCAGAAATTATGGATGTGAAACACTCCGAACAATATCTAATACATAGGAGGCAGCCAATAAATGGGAGCTCTAAGCTATTACTACTGTTGCCACAACTTCTACGACTAAGGCTCCCAGCATTCTGTTTAACAAATGAATCTGTACAATGGAGGGACTGCCTGCCAGGGATATTTGATATGTTATTTGGTATGTGTATACTACACTGTTAATAAGTTCTTGACCTAGTAGAATAATTCTAAATGCAAATGGAATCTCTGCAATCCTGCAGACAGGGTCATATTTCCTCCAGGAGGCCCATAGGTGTTTGTCAGTGACCTTATGTGTGTGTGTTTGTGGGGATGGGGTGTTGGGAAGACAAGGTGATAGGGAAGCTGGAAGCATCTTCCTTTCCCTAAATACATAATCTAGAAGTCTAGCACCATGGAACTTCTGTTAAGTTGACTTAGAGGCATAAGCCAACCCTGGCAGCAATGCACAAAGGCCCCTGGGATCCATTTTTCAGTTGGAAGATGTGACTCTTGGCAGCATCCCCAGCTCCTTCTTCAAGGAAAGGCTCAGAGAAGGAGTGTCATTCGGATGGCTGGTGTAAGGACAGTGACCTGGTGGAAGGAGAGGTAAATACCGAGCCTTTTAGTGAGAGCCCACGTGTTATGGATCTGGATGGGGGCTCTGTTGATCTCTTTCCTGGCTTCAGCCATGGCATGTGTCCAGCTGGACTGAGTACGATGCATCTTTTGGTTCTAACTGTGCACCTGTCCTTAGGTGCCAGGGAGCTTCCACCTTCCTGCCTGATAAATTAAGTCAAGTTTAGATTTGGTTTTTTACATAGCTTCTGGCAAATACAATTTTAAGTGTATACTATCTATTTTAATGCCCTTGGAAATAAGAAAAGCAAATTTGGTGCATTAGAAAAGCTAGGTGCAAAAGGGTCATTAGGGAAATAGAGCAGGAGCCAAGAAAAAATGAAAGAGGGAAGAGCAAATATGGGCTTGGTGATTGCAGAAATGGGAAGCACAATGCCAGGAAGAGAAGCTTCTTTTTGGTAAACGTGATTAAATTTATAGGGAAATTACCTGCGAAAGTGATGAACTTGTCTTCTTTGGACTCTTTAAGGACAGACCTTTGTCTGCTGGGAATACATGAAAGAAGCCTGCCTATAGGCAGGGAGACTGATTAGATAATTGCTGGTCCCACACTGGACCTTTCTGATTCCATATTAAAGCAGAGATATACATTTTAAACAAGGCATTTAAAAATATTTAGACAAGCAGATTTTTGGAGTCATGCAACTCACAAAGTATTAGAGAGCACGCATGTGCACGCTCATTTGTGCCTGACTCTTAGCAACCCCATGGTTTGTAGCCCACCAGGCTCCTCTGTCCATGGGATTTCTCAGGCAAGAATACAGGAGTGGGTTGCTATTTCTTTCTCCAGGGGATCTTCCTGACCAGGGATCGAACCTTCTTCTTCTGCATCTCCTGCATTGGCAAGTGGATTCTTTATCACTGTGCCACCTGGATTACATTGTCTTAATTCACGTAGGCGAACCTGGCACACATTGGAGAATGGATGCTGGCAATTGACGAGATGCTCCCACAGGTGGTGACACTGGGATGTGTCCTCATTTTTGATGTCCCTTTTTGGCCCATTGCCTTTATGCCATTGCTGGCTAAAGCCTCAGGGTCGACAACTTGGTTTGACATCCATTTCCAATTTAGCTTCAGCTCTGCTGCAGGACACAGCACACGAATCTCCTCACTGATCTCTCTGTGACCCCCTTTCACCCTCCACGGCTCCACCCTGGGCCCCAAGGGACCGAACAAGCAGGACCAGCCAGTGTCTTGTCCCCTAAAGCTCTCATCTGGCAGAGAAGCGTGAAAGAGTTGCATGAGGCTTTTGGGTTAATATATCTGTTACGGGAAGAATATTCGGGTTACTTCATATGAAATAAACAAGTAAAGAAGATGTAAAATGTAATGTATGGTATGGTGACTATAGTTAATACTATATTTCAGATTTGAAAGTGGTTAAGAGGGTAAAAGTTCTTGCCATAAGAAAAAAAAATTGTAACTGCAGTTGATTCTTGAACACCAGGGATTTGAACTGCAAGGGTTCACTTACACATGAATTTTTTTCCACTAAATACATACTGTGGTACTAGCCAGTCTGTGGTTGGTTGAACTTGAGGATGTGGAAACATAGATATGGAGGCCGGTGGCAACTGCAAAGTTATACCCAGATTTTCAACTGGAAGGAGGGTCAGCATCATTAACCCCTACATTGTTCAAGAGTCAAGAGCCTCCCAGGTGGCTCAGTGGTAAAGAATCTGCCTGCCAGTGCAGGAGATGCAAGAGACTCAGGTTTGATTCCTGGGTCAGGAAGATCCCCTGGAGAAGGAAATGGCAACCCACTCCAGTATTCTTGCCTAGAGAATCCTGTGGACAGAGGAGTCTGATGGGCTGCCGTCTATAGGGTCGCATAGATTCAGACACGACTGAAGTGACTTAGCAGCAGCAGCAGCCAGTATTCTTGCCTGGGAAATCCCATGGACAGAAGGAACCTGGTGGGATACAGTCCATGGGGTTGCAAAGAGTTGGACATAACAGAGTGACTGAGCATGCACACAACTACCTATCAACATATCTATTTATCATACTTTACTATCTATCTATCATCTCTCAATTTTTATCTATCTATTTTTCTGAGATATAATTAACATACAACATTGTGTAAGTTTGGAGTGTACAACGTGTTGATCTGATCAATTTATATATTGCAATATGATTGCCACTGTAGTGTTAGCTAATACCTTGGTCATGACACATAACTGTCATTTCTCTTTTGTGGTGAGAACAGGAAAGAAAAAAAAAGAAACTTCATAGTGCCTGTGACTCTTTCCTAGAACAAGGACATTCATCTTCTTTACTATGACTAGGAAATAAAAGTATACTTGCAGTTCTGCAGGTGACATTTACATTTGCAAAATATTGCCTATCAGGCCAGAGAGTCAGGCTCAGCAAATCTACTTTCAAAGCTAATGGTTATAATGACAGATCTTTTAAGCTGAAAATTTAGCATGGAAAGAGAGGTACACATGTGCTCAAACTTACTAGTTGTTCATAGACATTGACCTTTAGTTCAGAGGACATGGTGGCAGACTTCCCATTGCCTCTTGAACGGGCTTTGAAAAAGTGGAAAATTCTGGAATCTAGTCTCTTCCCACCAGGAAGGTTCACTGTAGGATTATTATTGCAAACTCATTTCTAGAAAGAGCATCCTGTGAGGAGTAAATTCCTTTCACAAAAGTATAATCATGATTCTCCTGTTCACTGAAGATGAATATGATAATGAAGGGTGTGCTAGTTCTGGGAAGGAAGGATACCATCAATCGATCGATCGATCCATTGATCATCACTATCACAGTGTCTTCGAAACCACTTTTATTTCCTGTCTCCGAGTTCATAAAACAGTGTCATGTAAGTGATCTGACTTGATTCTCCCAACAATCTCAGAGGTAGACAAGTCGGGTATCATTTATCACCATTTTGCAGATAAGTAAACTGTGGCTCAGGGAGGTAAGACACTTGCCTGAGGTCTCACAGTTGGAAAGTGGCAGGACTTGGACTAGAAATCAGCTCTCTGAAGTCTGAGTCTTTGCTTTTGTTTTGTGCCATTCTGCATTGAAAGTAAATATAGTTACACTGCAAGGGTCCTGTTAAGTGCTTTATAAGGTTGATGAATCATCATGCTAAGTGCCTAGGGACTATCCAGCATTATTAATCCTTTCACTTCTGATCCCTGTCTTTAGGCTCTCCAGAGAGGAGATCCAGCTTATTAATACTCAGCATTCCTTGGTCATGCCCTGCATTACACTGATGGGGTTCATCTTTTCTTATGTGGACGGAGCCTACAACTCTGGGGTCTGGCTCTCGGCAAGTCATGAGCTGGCCCGGCCAGGAGAGGCAGGAACTCAGGACCACCATCAATCATTCAGCTTAACTGTGGCTCTATGATTCTTGGAACACCTGTCTGCAGCTGGTGATTGCATCCAGGGGAATTAAGCTGCCATAGGAAAAAGAGGAAAATGATTCACAAAAATGAGCACGTGATAATGATAATGATACACTTTGCTACATCTTTTACTCCAGACCAGAGGTGATAGAACATGGCATTATATTGTGTGCTGATGCCCACAGCAGAAAACAAGGATGTAGAAAGAGCCCTGAGCTGGCAGCCAGCAGCATTCTGATTCTAGTTCTCCTTGTCAAGTGTCTACAGCTATAACTACATCCACCTGTCCCTTACATACTTCTCTATTTTGCCATGTTTTTACGTATGTAAAATGAGGAAGATTTTTCCTAATATCATCCTTTTTTATAGGATGAAGTGGATTGCAGGTTTCAAGTGCCTGAATGCAGTGTTGCATAGACAAGATGATAACAAACATCTCTGGCTCCCTAGGCATATGTGAGCGAATATTTAGAAGATGTCATTAGCTGGTATTTCACAGTATTTTATGTAACATTTTTGCGTACATTTTTCCTTTGGATGCCCCAAATTATTACTCCCTTTTGCCTTTTAGACATCAGGAAATGGGGCTAATGCCCAGGTCAGAATAGTGGTAAAAGTCAAGGTCACGGTGGCTCCTGACTCTGAAATACCTGCCCTTCCTCTTAGGATGTTCTTCCCCCTGTGGAAGGTCCAGGTTAGGCTTTGGGCTTGACTCTGATGTAAGTATTCTGCATTTTGGCCAACTGCTTGAGTGTTTTATTTCTGTGTTCTCTGCTGTTTTGAAATATTGGAAAGGTTTATCTTCTACTTTGTTTTAGTGGGAAGGACAGCTCTCCAATTGGAGTCTGCATCCTGGCACTGAGCAGAAACACAGACCCAAGAGGCTTTTTGCATGGCTTCATGAAGACCACTGGGGTGCAGACTCTGGTGCTCTTTCAGGGCCAATATTGTTAGCGTAGCTGTAATTCTACTGCATTCTTGGGTGAGAGGTGAGGAATAAATGGGGTGCTGCTTTGTGATACTCAAACCTTGGGGTTTACTGTCATCTTTCACAGCAATATTGCTTTACTAAGAAAAAAACTGAAAGCAATCTAAATGTCCATCAAGAGAGGATGGGTTAAATTATGATACATCATCATTAAACAGAATGAAGTAAATTTCTATGTGCTAATATAGAGAAATATCCAATTAATAGCATTAAGTAAAAAGGGATATATATTTTACTATGATTCTGTTTTTATAAAGAGCTATCTATCTATAATCCATCACTCTGTATCATCTATTTTAATATTCTGATAGGTAAAATATTCTGGAATGATATTCTTAATATAAGGGATAATTCTAAAGAAAATGTTAGTGATTGTTAATTCTAGTGAATAGCCTGAGAATTGAAGGGGGAGGGGAATTTTAACTTATTTCCATATTTTTTGAAAGTTTAACCATAATCGTACTTTCTGTGTGCCTTGGTTTCCTCATTTACAAAATGGGGATAATAATAAGTGGGTGAAATTTTGGTTCATGACAGTCAGATCTTGAGGTTTACCTTTGTCTTTCATTGTAATACTGGTTTTTGTTAAGAAAAACATCAGAAACAATCTAAATGTCCATCAAGAGGAGATTGGTTAATACCACATAAGATTTTTGAGGGGCTTGAATAATTCAAAACACATAAAATGCTAGGATGCCTAGCACATAATAAGTGCTCAATAAAAGTTAGTGATGATTACTTCTGGAGTTTTTAGTGAAGAGGAATAACTGCTTACATTTCAATTCTGCCGGAACAATATGTCTATAAACAGAATAAGCATTCATTCCTAGGTCTTTCCTCACTTGAGCCCAGTGAGAGATGTTGACAGACCCGGCTTCAACAGTTCTGTCTGCCACTTTCCTCTTACTATGGCAGATGCAACTGCTTTGTATTTAGTGATGTAGAAGATACTGTGCAGGTCAGTTCAGTTCAGTTCAGTTGCTCAGTTGTGTCCGACTCTTTGCTACCCCATGAACCACAACACGCCAGGCCTCCCTGTCCATCACCAACTCCCGGAGTCCACCCAAACTCATGTCCATTGAGTCGCTGATGCCATCCAACCATCTCATCCTCTGTCGTCCCCTTCTCCTCCTACCCCCAATTTTTCCCAACATCAGGGTCTTTTCAAATGAATCATCTCTTCGCATCAGGTGGCCACAGTATTGGAGTTTCAGCTTTAACATCAGTCCTTCCAATGAACACCCAGGACTGATTTCCTTTAAGATGGACTGGTTGGATCTCCTTGCAGTCCAAGGGACTCCCAAGAGTCTTCTCCAACACCACAGTTCAAAAACATCACTCACATAAAGAAAGCGCTCAGCTTTCTTTATAGTCCAACTCTCACATCCATACATGACTACTGGAAAAACCATAGCCTTGACTAGACGGACCTTTGTTGTCTCTGCTTTTTAATATGCTATCTAGGTTGGTCATAACTTTCCTGCTAAGGAGTAAGCGTCTTTTAATTTCATGGCTGCAATCACCAGTCAAGTGGATGATATTTTCAAAAAGTTTGTACGGTGTAGAGGAATAACTGAATGTGGTATTATATATCTAGTATTTGTCACTGGTTCTTGGCACAGAACTTCAAAAACCCTTGGAATTTCCTAGTGTCTTTGTTATGCTAATGAGCTTAATCATGGGGGGACTCCTCCATGGCTTTAAGATGGAGGTTGGTCAATAGAGAGACTAGATATGTGATTAGGAGGTTGGAACCTTGGACCAACTCCCTTCTGAGGAAGGGAAGGGGCTGGAGATTGAATTCAATCTTGTGGCCAATGATTGAATCAATCATGCCTGTGTAAGGAAATGCTGATAAAAACTCTGTCCATGGAGCTCAATAGAGCTTCCTGGTTGATGAACAAATTGTTTTGCTAGGAGGAAGATGTGCCTGATTTTACAGGGCAAGGGCCAGAGGCCGTGACTCCCTCCCAGGCCCAGCCCTACATAGATCCTCTGTAATACCCTGCAGTTGTAAGTTAGCACTTTCTTGAGTCTGTGAGCTGTTCTAGGGAATTATTGAACTGGAGAGGGTCCTAAGAACCTCCAAATTTGTAACAAGTTTGTCAGACATGTGGATGGCCTGGGACCCCTTTAACTTGTGGCTGGAAGCTGGAGTAGGTCGGTCTTGTGGAAGACTGAATCCCTAAACCCGTGGAGTTTGGTAATAATCCCGGATGGTTAGTGTCAGAATTGAGTCGTAGTATATCCAGGTGGGGTGGAAGTGGAGTCCAAGTCATTTGGCTGAACTAGTCACTGGCAAGTTCTCTCATTCTCTTTCCTGTCAACTAGAAAGCCCATCTCACAGTCGTTATTATGGAGCACTGTAACCCAGACCCGAGGCTGGAAGTAACTGGATGTTACCGTGAGTCCCTTTCCCTTCCTTTTTCTCACTCTCTGTCCTTTGATGCTTGTGAAAAGTCATCAGTAAAGAAGATGGTGAAACCACTGAAGCGCTATCTTTCCACTTGTACCCAGGAATTTTTCTACACATTGATCAAATGCAGTCCTTGGTGTACAAATTGCAGTAATCCGTTTTTCTTGTTTATATTTTCCCACTGGCTATCCTCAAATAGGGACTGCCAAGGACATATGTTTGCTGAATAGCAATTTCATTTACAAGACCTCCCCGATCTGTTAGACTTGGAGCTCACACAGAGTGGCTGCTCAGGCTTAAATGTAACTCATTAATTATAAGACATGGTACTGATCCTCAATGCTTACATTTTAAGGTAGTGCAAATAGCATTTTATTGCAAAGCTGGGAAAAGCAACCCACAAAGTGCCAAAATTGTCTTGACTGGTTTTAGATAATTGTTGGAGCAAGACATACAAACCCTCTCATCATGGACTAAACAGCATCCTGTGTCCTGATGCCAAAGGTTGTTTTTATTTTTCCTGTTTTTAAGCTTGATCATCCATCTGCAAACTAACCACCATTTCCCACCACCATCAGCATATTACAGCACTTCCTCCTGTGAAAAACAAAATGAAACTGGTGCGTATTTAGGAAACGCATACCCATTATATCATGAGTATCATGAAACAAAATAAATGTGAGTATGTTAGCAAATATAGATAACACACAAGCACCTCAGGGCCAAATAGGTCCAGGTGTTCAAATATTCATTAGCTCATATGACTCTCTTTGGGGGAATCAGGATGGGAATGTGGCAAACCATATTAGTGAGAACCACATAGAATTAAAACATCTTAGAGGTGAAAAGATCTTACCTAAGAACCACCTGTACCATTCCTACTTATAAAAAGTCATCTAGATTCTATAGGAACAGTTAAAATACAGTGAAGGGTCTCATGGACTTGTGGATGGTCCAGCCTCAGTGAAATGAGTGACTCTAATTATTACATGGTTCTTTTTATGTTGAGCTGTGTCTTGTAGCCAGTGGTTCTTGCAGCCAGTGTTTCTTCTTGCTGGTCCCACACAGAGAGAGTGTATACCCTGCTTGATGTAGAGGTCATCTCATGTGGGGAGACAGCATTTCCTTGGTAAACACCTATACTGGTTTCCTAAGGTTGCTGTAATAAAGCACCGTGAACTGTGTGGCTTAAAACAACAGAAATTTATTGTTACATAGTTCTAGGACCTAGAAGTGTGAAATCAAGGTGTCAGCAGTGTTGGAGCCTCTGGAGGGAGAAGCTGGTTCATGCTTCTAGCTTCTGGAGATGGCAGACATCCTCGGAGGTCTTTGGCTTGTAAGTACATCACTCCAGTCTTTGCTTGTATCACTCCAATCTTTGCTTGCTTCTTCACATGGCATTCTCCCTGTGTCTCTGTGTCTCCACATGGTCATTCTCCCTCTATGTCTCTGTCCTTTTCTTATCAGGTCACCAGTCATATTGGATTAAGGGTCTAGCCTACTCCAGCATGACATCATCTTTATTGTTGTTCAGTCACTAAGTTGTGTCCGACTCTTTGCAACCCCATGGACTACAGCCCTCCAGGCTCCTCTGCCCTTCACTATCTCTTGGATCTCGCTAAAATTCATGTCCATTGAGTTGGTGATGTTACCTAACCATCTCATCTTCTGCCACCCGCTTCTCCTTTTGCCTTCAATCTTTCCCAGCATCAGAGTCTTTTCCAGTGAGTTGGCTCTTTGCATCAGGTGGCCAAAGTATTGGAGCTTCAGCTTCAGCATCAGTCTTTCCAATGAATATTCAGGATTGATTTCCTTTAGAATTGACTGATTTGATCTCCTTGCAGTTCAAGGGACTCTGAAGACACCATCTTAACTTCAGTAATTATATCTATAACAGCCTTATTTCCAAATAAGGTCCCATTCTGTGGTTCTGGAGGTGAGGCTCTAAGTCTCTTTGCGGGAGAGACAACTCAACCTAGCACAGTACTTGAGTGCCCTTAACTGTTCTTGAAAGAACAAAGCTTCCTGTCTCCTCCTCACCCAGTTCATTTCTATTCACAGGATCCAGGTTGTAAATGACCCTCAGAGAACTATCATTTACTCTCTGAGTCTAGGAATAAAACATTACTAGTTGTAAGTGTTAGAAAGGGTCAGTTTCAAAATAATGTTTTCAGGCAAATGAAACTTTTAAAAGTCCTGTTTATCTGTTAATATGAAATTGCCTCGCAGTCTCACAGAACTGAAACCTCCTTTTCTCAAAGGCTTCTCCTCTCCTGCCTCCACCCCTGGCTTTCTCAGGATCCCAGAGCATTGTATCGGCTGCTCTTCTCTCTGCAAAATGATTGTTCTGGAAAATGCATGAAAGTTAACCCAAGAGAGCAAAGGAAACAACGAGAGGCCAACCTGTGGAGTGAAGTCTGAATGGTGGTACGTGAGCCTCCAGCGCATTTATGTTGGTGGAGTCGACTGTCTAAGATCCTTTTGTGGTCACAATGAGTGTTGAGTCCTTTCTACATAGAGATCACCCCTCTCCTCCCAACCCCAGGGGGTTGTGGGGCCTCAAAGCAGGAGTGCAAGGGAGTAGTTTTGTAGTTGTCCATTAGCTGTCCTATTGCCATGGCTCTGTTCACGTTCCTTTATGCAGAGCCATGTGCAGCATTTGGAAACCTTCCCTGTTCTTGACCCATTTAGGGACCTGACCTTGTCATTACTCACTTGGTCATGTCCTAAGCCACAAACGAGGATTTGGTGGTGGAGGCATGGGAAGGGGATTATGGAGAGTGGGTAAAAACAACCAGTGAATCACTACTTAAGCTAAGGTAATGGTGCTTTATATGTATCCTGGCATAAATATGCCTACATTACAACCACCATGCATATGAATCAGAAAATCCTCAAATTTATTTTAATAGCTTTTAAGAAACATTTAAATTCTTGCCACATACACTATCTTGCGTTTTTAATAGGAGGGAGTGTAATTACTGGATAGGCATTCGTTACAGAATGCATCAATAATGCATTGAATTTTGTAATATTTTTCCTGTTGTTATCATTGTAGTGATAGATTGTGAGTCTAAGGCGATTCAGTTAATGCCACTGTGATTTATAAGAACATGATGTGTTTGGAAAGGTCTAGAATTAGACCTTTACACAGAGGTGGAAGGAGGAGGTTGTCATGGTGGTGACAAGGGGGTGATAACTCTGCTATTCTATTGAGGATTTGGAAATATTAACTGTCTCCCATTAATTAGTTACCTGTTTTCTCTGCCTTTTCTCATCCTAGTGAAGTTGTTGCAAGCATTCATATTGGTATCTGTAGTGAGGTCCAATGGAACAAAAAGGTATTTTGTGTCAATATTTTTGGGAAAAGCATAAGCTGGAGTAGAGTTTTGAAAGTAATATAGTTCATGGGGCCAATGGGGCAAAATATTTTGATCATTCTGATCATTTTTACTTGTTGACTGGAATCTAATGGTACCAATTTAATTCCATTTAACTAAAGCACTACTGGCTTCCCAGGTGGCGCCAGTGGTTAAAGAATCTACCTGTCAATGCAGGAGATGCAAGAGACATGGGTTTGATCCCTGGGTTGGGAAGATCCCCTGGAGAAGGAATGGCAACCCACTCCAGTACTCTTGCCTGGAAAATTCCATGGACAGAGGAGCCTGGCAGGCTACAGTCCATGAGATCTCAAAGAGTCAGACACAACTGAACACCAAAGCACTACTGAGTGCCCGCTACAGATAAAGTTGTGGGTGGATCCATCAGAAACAGCTTTATTACAAAGCAAAATGAAATGGGTGTCATCAATGGGATGTTAAAAGTGCCATTTGGGGGGGGTCAAAGGAAGAACAGATTGTATTTATTTAGTGTGTTGGTTGATGCTCTAGGAAAAAAGAACTTGAAGCAAAATCTCATATGGTAATACTCCATTGTTGGTGCAATCCCAGGGAAGCAGCAGTGAGGCAAAAAGGAGGAGCAAATGCAAGATGTTGCATTACCAAGCTGGTTGGAGCTTTGAAGAAAACCAGATGGCTGCTCCATCACATGGGCCATTTTCAGAGAGATTGCCCTGGACTGTTATCTGTTCATCATAGAGAAAGAAGAGGGAGCTCTTGCTTCTCTTCTCTTTGTCTTTAGTCAAAGTCCACTCCGTGGACCCCATCAACCTTCCAGTTTTGGGTTGTGTTATCCAGCCCTCAGGGATTGTTGGGGGGGCCAGAGCCTCAGAAAGTCCAGTCTGTCCAATGCACAGACATAGTTGTTACTTGTAAATGTCTCTTGGTCGTGGTGGCAGCAGTGATGGTTTGGGCTTTGTGACCGTAGAAACAAGATGAGGTGTTACTAAGATCAGTCTGGCTGGGATGTAAGACAGGTGAGTAAGACTGGGGGTGAGGAGATAGTCAGGCTTGAGTAAATCTAGGGTGGTTAACATCCATAAAGTTAGTATTAGGAAAAAGCTTTCAAGGAAGATAGCATGTAAGATGACACTTAAAAGGATGAGTAGGATTTTGACAGGTAGAGATAGATTGATGTTGGTAGTAAGATTTGAATCAAATAAAAACATGAATATGGGAAAACAGGATTGGCTGAGGGCCCAGTGAGTAGTCCACTTTACTTGGACTACAAGATATGTGTAGAGAAGAACTAGGAGATAATGTTTAAATGTAGACTATGGCTTGGTTAGGGAGAGCCTTGAGCATAAGTGGGGCTTCCCTGGTGGCTCAGATGGTAAAGAATCTGCCTGCAATGCAGGAGACCTGGGTTTGATCCCTGTGTTGGGAAGATATCCTCGAGAAAAAAATGGCAACCCACTCCAGTATTCTTGCCTGGAAAATCCCATGGGCAGAGGAGCCTAGCGGGCTACAGTCCATGGGGTCACCAAGAGTTGAACATGACTGAGAAACTAACAATTTCACTTTGAGAGCAAGTGTATCAGTCAGCTATTGCTGTATAACAAACACAAGCATTCAGTGGCATGTAACAGTAGGCATTTATTTCTTGCCTATCTGCTGATCAGCTGATATTCCTCTGAGCTCCAAATCTGTGGATTGGCTGGGTAGTTCTGCTCTGTATTTGTTCATTCTGGGTCCAGGTTGAAGGGGTAGAAGGTCTATGAGGGAAGATCTTCTCATGGAGACAGCTTCTCATGGAGCTTGTCCAGCCACACAAGCATACTTCAAACTACTGCTCGTGTCATGTCACTTACACACCACTGACCTAGGAAGTCACCTGGCCAAGGCCAAAATGTGTGGAGTCAGGAAATATCCCCATCCGCTATGAGACCAGGATAAGGTTGTGCATGCATAAAGAGTTAGGACCAAGTTAACCTAACAATGCCAAAGTGAGAAGTTTATGGACTCAAGGAAAAAAATGGTATTTTAGTCATTATATTTGCACTTCTAGTGCCAAACAAAATGCCTGTAACACAGTAGGTACTCCATGTTTGCTGAATGCGTAACTGAATGAAGGCCAATTGCCATGCACTCAGCACTGTGAATACTGCAAATTGAGTTTGAAGCTTACCTCCTCCAGCGTTTTCTCCAGATTAAGCTATAAGATAAACATATCCAATTAGATTAACACACTTATTTCCATGTGATCTTTTTCAAACTTTGCTCTTCTATTTCCCTTCCTTTGTTGCTGTTGGTTAGTTGCTAAGTCCTGTCCAACGTTTTTGTGACCCCGTGGACTGTAGATGGCCAGGCTCCTCTGCCCATGGGATCTCCCAGGCAAGAATACCAGAGTGGGTTGTCATTTCCTTCTCTAGGGGATCTTCCTGACCCAGGGTTCAAACCTGCATCTCTTGCACTGACAGACAGATTCTTTATCACTGAGCCACCTGGGAAGCCCCATGTCCCTTCCTTACTCAAGAACTAATTGTAACCTCTTTTTGATGACCTTTTCAAGCCTACCTTCTCTGCCTGACCTTCCTTCATTCAACTGTTTCCCACCACTCCTGACACAAACTGTCCATACCATCCTGGTCTATTGCTGGGCCTCCCACCCCACCCTGATTCCTGTCATGTCTATTGTTTCAGTACCTCCACTCTGACTGCTGACTTCGTAAGGTTGTATTCTAGCTCAGGTCAGTCCAGTTACTAATTACTCTTCTGGCTTGGTTAAATATCTCTTTTTCCATAGCTTCTGGGACTATTCCAGGCCTCATAGACCCCCTTCTTTTTTTGAACACCCATTCCAGCCTGTGAAACATTTTTACTCTTCATTGCTCAATAAATGTCACCTGTGAGTGAATCCCATTTGCCCAAACAGCTTGTGAACATTTCCAAGTCTGGCCCCAAACGTTTTGCTTCTTTGAGTCTCTGGTAGCATCTAGTGTGGTTCTTGATACCAAGTAGATGAGTAACAAATATTGATGGATGGATCCTATATGCAGTATGTACATATTTAATGAGCTTGGCTGTTGACCCTCTTTGCATAAGAAGGTAGACTACTTGAGGGCAGTAATAAAGCCTTCTGCGTCTGTGTGGCTTCCACCCAGTTGCCCTGCCCTAGCCCTTGGATCAATAATTATTGAATTTTGGGGACTTCCCTGGTGGTGCTGTGGTTAAGAATCTGCCTGCCATTGCAGGGGACATTGCAGTCGATCTCTGTTCTGGGAACCAAGATCCCACATGCCAAGGGGCAACTTAAACCCACTTGCCAGAACTGCTGAGCCTGTGTGCCTAGAACCTGTGCTTGGTAACAAGAGAAGCCACTGCAATGAGAAGCCCATGCACTGCAAAGGAGAGTAGCGACCGCTCATCGTAACCAGAGAGAGCCAGAGGGCAGCAGCAAAGAGCCTGTGTACTGCAACAAAGACCCAGTGCATTATTGTCAGGTGCTCCCTGATTTAGAGGCTGGTGGGGGCCTATACAGTTGTTATCAATAAAGCAAGCTATGGTCTTGATGTCTGCTGTATGTGAACCTGTGGGGGTGTGTGTCTGCCCTCTGCTGGGCTTCAAGGGTGTAGCTGATTCCGGTTGTCCCAAGGGCCTGAAGAGGCTGCCGTTGTTCTGTGGGCTGTGTGTTCTTTTTTGTCCATTATGCAAATGAGGTATGAAAATAATAGGCTGTTTTTATTTCTCCCTCTGAAACCATGCAAATAGTGAACATATGGTTCTAACTCTGCCTGGAATCAAAGGCAAGGCTGATACTGCCTTTTTTTTTTTTTTTTGGGTGAGGAAGAGTCAGTGTTTCTCTTGCTGCCTCTTAAAGTGATATCCTTGGGACTTCCCTGGTGGTCCAATGGCTAGGACTTATTGCTCCCAATGCAAGGGGCCCATGCTTGATCCCTGGTCAGGGAACTAGATCCTATATGCTGAAACTAAAGATTCCACCTGCCCCAACTAAGACCCAGGGCAGCCAAATTAAATAAATATTAAAAAAACAAAAAACTCTTAAAAATGGCAAAAAGAAACAAAAAAAAATTTAAAATAAAGTTATCTCCTTCCTTAGAGTGCTGCTGACTCAGAGGCTAGTTTTGAAGCTTTGGGGTTATGCTTCTTAAAAGTCTGAATAAAAGCATTAGCTCTGCTTCCTCCCTATGAAAGTGAAAGTTGCTCAGTCGTATCTGACTCTTTGCAACCCCACAGACTATACAGTCCGTGGAATTTTCCAGGCCAGAATACTGAAGTAGGTAAGCCTTTCCCTTCTTCAGGGGTTCTTCCCAACCCAGAGATCAAGCCCAGGTCTCCCACACTGCAGGAGGATTCTTTACCAGCTGAGCCACAAGGGAAACCCAAGAATACTGGAGTGGGTAGCCTATCCTTTCTCCAGCAGATCTTCCTGACCCAGGAATCGAACCGGGGTCTCCTGCATTGCAAGTGGATTCTTTACAAACTGAGCTATCAGGGGAGCCTTCCTCCCTATATTATGTGCTATTGACTACCACCAGTGGTTTTGTTGATCTGGAATATGACAGGCCAAAATCATGCACACTCGAACTTTATTCTTAGGATATTTCTATTGTGCCTTCTTTCTCTTCTCTCCATGCCTTCTTTTCCCTGGGGACCCGTTGCTCCAGTATACTTCCCGCCACCTACTGTCTTGGACTCCATTACAACATTCATTTGGAATGGAAGGATTGTATGTTCCTATCCTTCTTATCCACCTTCTTCCTAAATTTAAAACTTATCTAACTTGTGCTTCATTCTCTCAGCTCTCTGCCAAGTCTGACCTGATTACATGTCATGTCATGGTTTTTAATGGCTTCATGATATACTTTTTAAGTAGAACTTCCTAGTGAAATGCAAAGAGGTGACTGAGTCACAAGGTACTCCTGACTGTCCTTTTTTAGCATCAGTTTTATTCAGTGACAGGTGATTTTAAATATCTTAGAAAACTAAGGTGAATGTTGATAAACTGTGAAATAGAAGGCAAAGTTCAAAAGAAAGTTTAAATTAAAGCATGAGACAATACATTTGTGCTCTTGTGGGGTGTTCTGGGCTATGACTTCTACTCTCACAGGTTTTAATGCCTGAAAGCTTTGGAGGTGGAAGCCTAAAATGCGTTTTGTGAATACTCCCTGACATAAGTGCAAGGTTGTGGAGAAAAGCAAACCCAAAGGGTCAGGTGAGTTCAGGGAATTAGTGAATCAAAGACTGAGTCAGTCTTTATCCTGAGGCAAAGCAAACAAAGATTGTACAGAAATTGTTGGAAGAAACCTGGAGTCCAGCAAGGTGGATGCTAGAAGTAAAGCAGGAAGGAATAAAAAATTGCAGACTGGAAAGCAAAGTCAAAGTCTGGAGGACTCTCAGCTTAGTCTGTTGAATCCAGCTGCTCAGCCTGGGATGGCTTTTCTCCCCAAGTGACTTAAAGGAATGCTCTTCATGTTGGACACATATGTTCATGGAGGTTCACAAAGACTTTCCAGAGAACTTTTAAGGGAAGCAGTATCCATATCCTTAATTCATAAACATTTTCTCTCCTAAAATTTCTCTCTTAAACAGGCCTCAAGCGCTTCTCTCCTACCTCCTTATTTATAATTACCCTTCTTCCACTTTACAAAATAAATGAATAGGTTTCTCCCATTCTGAGTCTTACCATGGGGCTCAAAACTGAAGGAGGACTAAACTGAGTTTTCAGCTCTAAGACCATGAAAATAAATTTTTATTTTAGATTATTATATGATTTTTGACCTATAACTCAGAACTTCAGATAGAGTGACACTGCTGTAACTAAACTTTCATTCCTATCACTATATATATATATATACATATATATAAACAAAGTTTTTATTATATATATATGAATCACATATATATAAGAATAAAGTTTCTTAGTGCTATTGTCTCCAAAAATACAAAGTATAAATATAATTGATTTTACAAGATAATTTTCAAAAATGAAAAATCCTGAATCATACATATATACAGGCAATCATAAATGCTACAATGAATGTGATGATAGATGCAAAACTTGTTATTATCTTCTAGAGCAATGGGATCTAATGTTTGGAGGCATGTTTTCTAAAAGGCGGAAATCAATTGCCTCTCTACTGGATGGAATCAGTTTACATTTTCTATGGACAAGAATAATTTTTATTATACTCAATGTGTTAACAATTTGCAAAGTAGTAAAATAAACAGTCAAAGACAACCAAAGTCACATATAGAACCAGATAACTTCTGTGGGGGCAGGGTCATCTTCCTAGACAACAGACAGCTTTTTGTTGAAAGAAGACCCAATAATGTTTGTTGCCTGTGTCAAAGTCTTTCACTGTTTTCCTAAGTGGATTCTAAACTATCTCAGTTTAGCTATAAGTAATTTTTATTCACATATAGAAGCTCTAATTGAAAAAGAAAACCAGCCTCATCAATTTCATTAAAAGATGAAATTTTAAAAGTTGCATTTAATAATTAGTGAAAATTTTAAAATATTCGTGTTACTTTGATCAGTTTTATATTAATAATTGTAACAACAACTGAAATCCAGGAAAAAAAATTTTAAACTCATAAAGCCTTATAGGTATCAAATACTTAAAACATGATGTACATATTTTATTGTAGTGAATTACAATAAAGCATTTTTAAGCAAGTAAAATGTTAATTAGGAAAAGATCTTGCAGAGAAGTAGAAAGAAACTGAAATCAAGGAGGAAAAGGAGTGTTGTAAATATCCTGACATCAAGAATTGCTCATGTATTTAAAGAAATGGATAGTGGTGGAAAGTAAATTATGTTACTTAAATTCCATCTCATAAAAATTTACATGACTAATATGAGTTTTTATTTTAATATATTAATATTTATAATATCCAATAAATCACCCTTTGTGATTCTAAACTTATGATGAAAAGTTTTAGATGTCGACTAAAGAAGGATGAAAGAATACATAGATTTTCAGAAAATTTTTAGGGAGCATGCAAAAGAAAGTTTGAAGAGGAATGTTTGTAAAGAAACCACTTGGCATCCAATAGGAATATTAATATTTTGATAGTTCTTTCAATATAAAATTTGCACACAAGTAGCATCATGCTATTTTCCCTTAGTGACCATGACAGACACTGCTAACTGATTACAGAATTCTTTGCTGCAGAGTCTGAAAGGGGTATCAATATTTCAACACAGTACTTGCCATAGTTACTACCACTGGGTTGAATTGGTGCAAGCCTTAATTTAAAGGTTCTCTTGAAGCTTGAATAAGGCTGGAATTGCTCTGATTGAAGTGTGAGTTGGGTTTTTGGAGAACCCTTTCCCCATAAGTTGTTGATGAAACAGTTGGATAAATCTCCTTTGCTTCATGAAGGATTATTTGAAAATCAAAGTCCCACCTCTAGGACTTATGGCTAGAACCTGCTGCTCACACCCAGCTTTCTGGGAAAAGGAGTCACATGACTTGGGAAGTCCAATACCCTGATCTGGAACTTGAGCCTCCGTCCCCCTTCCCAGCACTGGACACTTCCCTCATCCTCTATGGCTCAACTGCAAAAACCAGAGGCTGAAGTTGTTCTTGGAGATCCGGAAGTAGGTCTTGGAGAGCCTTCAGGGGACAGTGCTTCACTGCCTGTGTGATTGTTTGCCTTTGAAGGGAGGCTGGCTAGTGATTAAGGTCAGGAAAGATGGTAAGTTTTGGGGCTGATGCTTCCCTGATCCTTAATCCTTATCCTTAAATGGATAATAATCCATTTATGACAATAATGACATTATTTCAATGGTCCCCAAATAAAATGGATTACTTTTCTTACTCTAAGGAAATGTCAAAAGACACACAAAATTATATACATTAGTTCTCTGGTTAAAATCAGATGCCCTGTGAACCTCTGTTACTGTAACTTTTTTTCTGCTAGACAAGAACACCAGGTGGGCACTCTGGAGCCCCTGCCTATTTGGACCTGACGGCAGACATAGGAATCCAAAGAATTGCTAGGAGAAGTTGTGTGGTGTTTTTGAGTGAACCTCTGATTAGATGTGCCTTATCATTAGTGGAATAAATGGGCATATTATGTCACTTGTGTGCATATATATATATACATTTGCAAATATAAATACATTTGTATGGGCCTCCCAGGTGGCGCTAGTGGTAAAGAACCCACCTGCCAATGCAGGAGGTGTAAGGGATGTAGGTTTGATCCCTGAGTCTGAAAGGTCCCCTGGAGGGGGGCAAAGCAACCTACTCGAGCATTCTTGCCTAGAGAATCCCATGGACAGAGGAGCCTGGCAGGCTATAGTCCATAAGTTTGCAAAGAGTTGAACACAACTGAAGTAACTTGGCATGCAGGCATATACATTTGTACAATGGAAACCAATATATTTTAGAATAAGCAAAAGGTATCTTAAGTGCAAAAATCTCCCAAAGCATTGCCAGCAATGAAAAATTCAGAGATTGTGATCAGTTATAAAATGAATCTAAATGTGTATATAAATATGTAGACATAGGTACAAAAACTAAGTTGTAAAATGGTTTGAAAGATTAGACCCTAAATTCATGAGAATGGTCTTTTAAGTATGTGTGTGTGTGTGTGTGTGTGTGTGTGTATGTGTGTGTAGTATGTGTCTGATTGTATGGGGGGTCTTGGGGACTTGGGAAAAGGGGAAGGCCAGAGAGTAGTCTATAAGGGATGTTGTATCTTTTATTTGGTTTTATTTCTTTTTATCATTTAGATAGTCACATGTAACAAGGCTAATTTTTAATTGAATGGAGAAACTATGGTCTTTGTTTGGTAGTTTAGTTTTTTTACTTTCTGTTTTTATACTTTTAAAAATACAATTTTTGTTTAAACCAACCCCTCAATTTTGAAGTGAAGCTCTTTGTTTCTAAGACCATCATGTGTTGTCCAACCTGTTACCTGCTGCTGTCATCTTCATAGTATCTGTTGGACTCCCTACCCTGACTTCCTATTCTTGTTTTCAATACTTCCTTTGGACAGCTGGTAGTCTTGCTCTTGAAGAAGAATTGCAACCATCAGACTTTGACCCTAAGACTGAGCTGCTGGGAATATCTTGTATCCAGCTTCCTCTCCAGGAGATGGAGGGGCTTGAAGCAGGTGGCCGCCTGAGGCTAGTGCAGTAAATCCAGGGTGCCTGAAAAAGAAGGCTCTGCCAATGTGAGTGCAGACATCACTCCCTCTGGTACAGAGCTGGGTGCTTTAGGGCTGCATCTGGGGAATGGGACACTCTTGTCATCTAATGTCTGAAATGCCGGTCTGGCTGTTTGGAGTTAATGTTGCTTGGACCTTATAGATTTTAACTAAGTGCCTTCACCAAAGCCATCCGCAGAGTGAGAGACACACAGAAGGATGAAATGGGACTAAGACTGCTCTTACCAGTAATGGTTTGAAGAGGTGCTACTTCTAAGGGGTGAGGGAGGCTGCAGGAGATGACCTCTTAATGTACTTTCACAGATAAGGGATTTTAGAGTTGGAAGGGACCTTAATGGAAAATAAATTTGCCAATCCAAGCTCCTCATTATTCAAATGAGGGAACCTCAGCCAGAAAGGTTGAAGTGACTTTCCTCAGGTCACCCTGCCAGTTTGTGGCCAGCTGAGGCACTGGACATAAATATGTCAATAAAAAGACAGAACTTGTGAACCCATTTATTACCATTGCATCTTTGTATTTTTACTGTTATCATTATTATTATTTAAAATTTTTGTTTTATATTGGAGCATAGTTGATTAACAGTGTTGTGTTACTTTCAAGTGTACAGCAGAGTGATTCAGTTAATGAAAAAGAGTAGATACCATTGCATCTTTTTTTTTTTTTATTTAGCAGCCTCCACCGTGCCCACATTAGCAAAGCTGTGTTAATATGAACTATTAACTGAGATGTGGAAGCAACCTCATTAGAAAGAAGTGGACATTACAATGATACCTGTTAAAATGTCTTTTCATCAGTGAAATGAAAGAATTGCAGCAGATGAACTTTAAGTTCCTTTTTCCTTGAAAGTCTCTGAACTCCTGCTCTCGTGATTGAGGATTAGAGTTGCTGAGTTAAGATACATCTTAGGCACCTCTGTGAGTGCCTTTGGGAACATTTGGTTTGGAGTTTGGAGACCAAGTTCTACTTCTATCACTGATTCATCTCAGTCACCATGGGTGATTCACCTTCCCAAACTCAGTTTTCTCATCTGTAAACTGGGAATAACTGTGTCTTCCTTATTTATCTCCTGGGTTCCTCAACCTAACTAAGGAACACTGAAGACGACTTGAGTGATGATTTTCTTAATTCTCTTAATCATGATACATGCATAATATCACAAGTAGGAAAGAAGTCAACTCATTACGTGTGATGTGTATATTTGTGTGTATGATGGCATCTGTGCTTTAGCCTTAGAGCATAGCTCTCTCCCAAAAACCTTAAGTGGGAAGGGCCACAAAATATAAGACATGTACAATATGGTAAAAATGTAAGAGATTATTTTCCTTTGTATCCAACTCTTATTTTTGTTAATTCTGTATTCAAGAGAAGAGTAGGGTAAGAGTCTCATGGTTCCTCTATTCTGAGGCTGAGGTGGCGTGACTTTGGTCCCATTGGGGCAGGTTAGGGGTGGAAGGTGTGCAGATATTAGCTCTTGGCTCCTTATCATTCTAATCAAAACTTCAGCTGTCCTGTAGTGGCTTTGTTCTCCTCAACTTCACTCCTTTCCACGAAGAACTTAGGCAGTAAAAAGCTATCTGGATTTGAGATTGGCTGGCAAATTAAGTAAGACTCACCGGTAGGGATGGGAAACCTTTGGCTTGTACACTTCTTTTTACAAAGCCCTTAAAGCAAGGCCCTCTGACAGTGCTTGTGTGGGCATGATCCTAAATTAGTTGACCTTAAAAATAATAAGTTGTATTCTGGTTACCTGGGGAAAAGGTAGGGGGATGGGACCATTTGGGAGTTTGGGATCAACATGTACACACGGCTATATTTGGAATGGATAACTAAGAGGACCTACTGTATAGCACAGGGAACTCTGCTCAATGTCATGTGACAGACAGAATGGGAGGGGAGTTTGGGGGAGAATGGATACACATATATGTATGGCTGAGTCCTTTTGCTGTCCTCTTGAAACTATCACAACTTGTTAATCAGCTATACTCCAATATAAAGAATTTAAATATTAATGAAAAAAGTAAGTCAGAGATGTAGACACTAGTTACTTTATAAATAAAAGGAAACTGAGGATCGGGATTGTTAAGCACTGGCTCAAGTAGCACTGGAGAAGGCAATGGCACCCCACTCCAGTACTCTTTTGCCTGGAAAATCCCATGGACGGAGGAGCCTGGTAGGCTGCAGTCCATGGGGTCGCTAAGAGTCGGACACAACTGAGCGACTTCACTTTCACTTTTCCCTTTCATGCACTGGAGAAGGAAATGGCAACCCACTCCAGTGTTCTTGCCTGGAGAATCCCAGGGACAGCGGAGCCTGGTGGGCTGCTGTCTATGGGGTCGCACAGAGTCAGACACGACTGAAGCGACTTAGCAGCAGCAGCAGCAGCAGCAGCAGCAAGTAGCACTGCTAGTTCACTGCTAGTTAGTGGTAGGACTGTGGCCTGCCCCCACTTCTGGGAGCATCATTCACAATGCAGTTTGTGAATGGCGCCCTCTGGAGGCGACAATGTGATGGTGCTCCCTGGAGTAGTGCCATAGAGTGAGAGTGGGAAAAGGGAGATGTACATCCAACTCCATGTGGCCTCAATTCTGTTCTGAATCACTATGGCCCAGAGCTGTTCCTTCCCCATGAATGGCTGGTTCTAAATGATTGATGAGGTGAAAGGGGATGGCACTTACTTCCTATCTCTTAATCCATTTGTGACCTATGTGTGGAGCCTGGTTGAGCTGGGCCATTGAGAAAGCCAGTTCTGACCATGGTGAGGGATCTGGAAGACAGACTAGTGACTTAGAACCTGGGGAAGGGGTAGGTGTTGGCTGTATGTGTATGTGTAACTGGAGTTCCATCTGTTGTTCAGTCGCTCAGTTGTGTCAGACTCTTTGCAACCGCAAGGACTGCAGCACGCCAGGCTTCCCTGTCCTTCACTCTCTCCTGAAGTTTGCTCAAACTTATGTCCATTGAGTCAATGATGCCATCCAACCATCTCATCCTGTGTCACCCCTTTCTCCTCCTGCCCTCAGTCTTTCTCAGCATCAGGATCTTTTCCAATGAGTCCGTTCTTTGTATCAGGTGGCCAAAGTATTGATTTTTAAGGAAAAAGATTAGAAAACCCTAGGATAATGTGTTGGCCAGAATTAAGAGTCTCCCATGAACTATCTTCCTGTCTCCATGTCTCATTATAATTTGTGTATGTGTGTGTGTGTGTGTGCACGCATGTGTGTGATGAAACCAAAGTTCTGTACCCACAGTGCATGTACTGTAGAGAAGAAGGGGTGCGTGCAAGAGGCACCACACCATGGTAACCATAGTAACCACTGTCAGGGTAGGTGCATTCTCTACGAGGTGGGGAGAGACTCATAAAGATGACACCCTCTTTTTCTGAGTGACCATGTGGAGCTTTGAACAAAGAACTGGGTTGGGAGACAGAAGGCTTGAGTATTGGCTGAGTCACCTTGGGAAATACGCTGAACCTGTGTGAAAGCTAGCTAGGCTCCTTGAGAAAAAGATGAGGAAGATGATTTTCCTTTTGCTGGACAGACATGAAGGGCCAGCTATCCCACATTGGGCCTGTGATGGAGCAATCCGTACGCCATGCTTTGGAAGAGGAAATGGTCTGGGTTCTTTTGATCAGTCTGGTTTTTTGAAAGAAGTTTGCTAAGTAGAGGCCCCTTTCTCATCAAATCTTCACTGTCATATAGACTCCAAAACTGACATACCACATGGAGGAATATCTCCTCTCCTGAAAATGAACCATCAATTATGCGTTGCTCTAATTACGTACTTCAATTTAATGCAACTGAAAAAGAGTGTGCTTTGCTATGCAATCTACATGCTCATTAAAGATCACTCTCCTTGCAATGTCTCATGTTTAGATCAGACTTGATTTTGGAGATCATGGAAGGAAAGACACTGTGAATAGCACAGATGTTACCTTAGTGCACTGGGTGGACCGCCAGGGCTACGATATCATATGCTGAGCACACTGCACTGTGCTATGTATGCAGGGCTGGCTCCTGGCTGGCTCTTTGGAGGCATTAGTTTTAATCCAAAACGTCCCTTTGCTCTTCTGCAGTCAGAGCTAGTTAAAGTTATTTCATAGAGGAATAGGAGCCTGAGTGAACAGCCTTTTGTTTAAGCTGAACTTCACAGGGTGTAGTAGGTAATTCCCATCTCCCCACCTGAAAAAGCACAAAAAATCCTCATGATCTCCCTCTTCTCCTAGGTCATGGGCTAGGTCACCTGGCTGCCCTCTGGTGGCCGCTGTTTTCCTATAGGTAATTCATGGATGGCCATGTTACCCTTCTGGACTGCTGTGGCTTCTGATTGAGGTGTGGATTGTGTGACTCAGATCCAACTAGTGTGTTCTTCTCCCCTCTCCTTTTCTGGAAGTGTTTACAAATGTTAGCAGTTTGGTACCAGTCTAGAATTATTCAAGAGTCATCCCATTGGAGGACAGGAGGACAGGGTAGACAACCTCTCAAAGCCCATTTTCTTGAAGGGCTTCCCTCCAGACCTAAACCTTGGAGCTATGCAAGGAAGTTCACAACCGCATCCTGGCTTCTGTGGCAAATCAACAGAAGAATGCCTTCTTGAGAGGTCTCTCCAAGCCTCTTAATAATCAATTTAGTATCAATCTAAATCCCAACATGAACTGAGGGTGTGTCCTTTCCTTAGGGAACTACTGGAGGGATTACTTCTGTTCCTTGGGGTTGAGACCCCCCTTTCCTGGTCCCAGCAGAACATCAGTAATTCATTGTCTTCATAAATACAGTGGCTCTGAGCAGACATGGCGTCTATTTGTGAGGCTGTTGATGGAGTCAAGAAAGCATATGGTCCAGGTAGTCAGCCCCTGGGGTGGGAAAGTCTCAGCAGAGGATCAAGGAGCAGATGGAACAAGACAGACACATGGTCCTGCTCCTGACCTGTGGCTATGCTTGGGCTCACAAAGGCTTGTGGAAGCTTTCACTGGGGACATGTGAAACCTGTATTTTTTTTTTTCAATTTTTAATTGAAGTATAGTTGATTTGCAATATTGTGTTGGTTTCAGGTATACAGCAAAGTGTCAGTACTACCTCATAGGTTTGTTGTGAGGAATAAATGACAAAAATGGCTAGTTTTAAAATATCTCCTGCTTTCCTCCAGCCAGAGCACTTGCTACATGTGAATACTCCCTCTCCCTATCCCTCTAGAGCTTCTATACCTGTTAAAATAAAGCAAGATCTGAGGATCTGAAGGTTGGCACTAAGCTATTCACTCATTCATTCATTCACTTACTTACTCCTTCATTCAACCAATACAGATCAAATTCCTACTATGGGCTAGGATTGTTCTAGCCACTAGAAACACTGAAATGGACAATCTAAGTCCTTGCCCTCAAGAAATTTACATTCTAAGTGAATACACACACACACACACAATAAACAAATGGGTACTATAATTCATATAATGCTAAATGCTATGAAGAATATGACAAATAAAATGCAGTTACTCAAGTGGTAGTGATTTTGATTAGGATCACAGTAGGGGAATCATGTTCTGGTGATTTGGTTGGGATATTCTCCTATATTCTTCTCTTTCTTATGTCTCTTTTGGGGAAGGACACACTGATGAGCTTTGGCTGACCCCGCAGGGCCCAGAAGGTCCAGTGGGTACAGATAGATCTGGAGACTCATCACCCCTAGTTATTCTTTAATATTTTGAGGGGTTCCCCTAAATCTGCAGCATGTAAAAATTCTCATCAGCTCACTCTGGATCAGGGGAAGAAGTCCCAGTCTTGACCTGAGAGCAGGACCTTGGGGAGAATGTGAGCTTTACATTTTTGCACAAAGAGAGAAGAGCATCTGGGTTGAAGTAGACAGATCGGTGCCCTTTCCAGCTCTCTTGTGGGAGGAGGAGAAAGAAAATGGATTAGGAAAGAGGAGATGCTAATTCTCGATCTTTCTTCAGGAATCTGAGGGGTTATATTCATTGTTCATTGATTACTTGTTTAATGCTACTCTTCTCTAGTAGGTGATTAGCTCCTGAGGCCAGTGACCTCATCTGTTAACTTTGTTCACTTTTGTACTTGATAAATGTGTATTCAGTTGAGTGGATTGTTTATTCTTTATGGATATTACTAAATCAGAATTGCATTTGGAGACTGCAGTTATTCCATAAGATGTTTATTGCATGAGTCCTGTCACAGGTTGGGGACCCCAGGAAGCAGGGTTAGAGATGGTGTTTAGCTTCAGGCTGTTTGTTAAGGAATGTGCATGCATGTGTGTGTGTGTGTGTGTGTGTGTGTGTGTGTGTTAATCGCTCAGTTGTGTCTGACTCTTTGCGACCCCATGAACTGTAGCCCACAAGTCTTCTCTGTCCATGGAATTCTCTAGGCAATAATACTGGAGTGGATAGACATTCCTTTCTCCAGGGGGTCTTTCCAACCCAGGGATTGAACCCAGGTTTCCTGCATTGCAGGGAGATTCTTCACTGTCTGAGCCACCAGGAAAACCCTTATTAAAGAATGCTCTTGGCATTGACATTGATGGAAGGGAGGGAGGGGAAAAGGAGAATTTTAGAGAGTCAGAGGGAGATTTTTTACTCTAATGAGGGTCCAAAAGTAGCCTCAGCTGACCCTGTGGGGAACTTTGGAGCTAGAATATCTCCACAGGGTTGTTCTAGCTATTTATTGTTCAGTAACATTAACCTCCAACCTTATCTCATAACCCCTATGGATCAGGAATCTGGGCATGACTAGCTGGCTTCTCTGCTTCAGGAACTTTCACAAGGCTGCACTTAAGGTGTCAGCTGGGGCTGTGGTCTCATCTGAAGGCTTGGCTGGGGAGGATTTGCTTCCAAACCCACTCCTTTTGCTGGCTGGGTTCAGTTTCTCCTGGGTTATTTGTTCATGACAAGCTATTGGTAAAAGTTCTGCCCTGTTCTTTGCTAAATGGGCCTCTCCACAGAGCATCTCACAACAGAGTGAGCATGCTAAAGGGAAAGAGAGGGTTCCAGCAAGAGACAGAGAGAGAGAGAGCTAGCAATATGGCAGTCAAGGTCTTTGTAAGTTGGTCACAGAAGTAACATTCCATCACTTTGCCATATTTTATTTGTTAGAAGCAAATTATTCAGGGAGAAGGAATTCTACCTGGGCATGAACAGGTGGGGTGGGAGCACAGGGGCTGTCCTAAGTTGACTGAAATGGCCAGGCTTTTGTATTCCTGCATAGATCAGTCACAGATGTGGACCATGTGGACAAGAGTATGACCCTGGGCGTGGTGGTGGCTCACTGCAGTAAAGGCAGTCCCAGGAGGCTGACATTGAAAGCTGTCTGCTGAAGGCACTTCCAGGAATTGGGTTAGGAAATCTTTCACTGAAAGGGAATGGGAGAGACACACTTTCAAATTCACCACCACTCCATTCCACATTCAGACAAACTCACATCTCCTGCATCTCTTACATTGGCAGGTGGATTCTTTACCACTGAGCCACTTGGGAAGCCCAGCCTTTTGTTTGCTAGAGGACAATTCTCCTGAGAAGGGAGTAGATAGTGTTTACCAGCTGACACTCTTCAGCTCCTGGGGAGATGGATCCACAACCAGTAAAGACCCTGGGGTATGGACTGGGGTGAGGTATTGATAGCACCCAGGACAATTCTTTCTTATATTGAATCACTATCTTCTTTCCTCTGATTTTTGTTCCTAGGGCAAATTTTCTCTCTTGGAATAACGGAAAGGACAGGGCTGGGAATCACATAGATGTAGACTTGGATCTAATTCCCATCCATTGGGAATTGGCCATCTTGGATAAATTGTTTGTAGCCTCAGTTTGCTTGACTGGAAAATGGGTATGAAAATGCTTCCCTCATAGAGTTGTGGTAAGGACAGAACGGTGATATTTGTGAAATGTTTCTGCAGTGCCTCCCCTTCTTTCCTCTTACATATCCCTCTTGTCACTACACAGAGCAGCCTCTTTCCCTCCCAGCACAGCCCTTCAGAGCCCTGCAAGCTGTTGTGCTGCTCTCCTTAGCCTTCTGCTTCCCTTATTAATGAAGCCCTTTCTTCTTGCTCATGTGATGACCCTCTGGTCCCTGCAGTGTGCTCACTGCTGTCCTCTGGATGAATTCTGGTTTATCACCTTCCCTCTTACAGAGTGGTACCCAGAACTGAATTCAGTCTCCTTCCACTGGCCTGACAGATGGAGGGCAGCAGAGTTGCACTGCCTTCTTGATCATAACTCTTAGAGATGCTATCCAAAGTTGCATTTGCTTTTGAAAACTTTAGAGACTGCCATTATGAGTAGATTTTTAGCTCTTAGGACATGCTAAAATATTTTTCTGACTCCTTCCCAGATGTCTTTGGAGATCTTCAGGCTTCTCCTCCATCTAGATTCCTCAGTCAGGCCTCTGGGCTTCTAGTCAACCTGATATAGCACATTTCAGAGCCAGCTC
Source organism: Okapia johnstoni (assembly GCA_024291935.2). Classification (NCBI taxonomy): domain Eukaryota; kingdom Metazoa; phylum Chordata; class Mammalia; order Artiodactyla; family Giraffidae; genus Okapia; species Okapia johnstoni. The sequence continues at coordinate 51,417,309 of CM044322.1, forward strand.
CTATCCTTCCTGTATATGTGTGTTGCAGCCCAGATTGGGAAGTTAAAATCAGAATCAGGAAGGCTTTACATTGATGACTTAATGGGATCCCTGGGAGATTTTAAAATTAGGCAAATTGAACTTGGAGATCTGACTTGCCTCTTAGAATCTCAGAGGCAGGCATGTGTGACTTGTATTAACTCCCCAGGTAACTTACTGAGTCCCCACCTTGAGACTCTGCTCTACAGCTTTTGCTTCTGGAAATGAGAGCTTTCCTTGTTTAGTTGCTGAGTCGTGTGTGACTCTTTGTAACCCCATGGATTGTAGCCCATCAGTCTTCTCTGTCCATGGGATTTTCCAGGCAAGAATATTGTCATGGGTTCCCATTTCTTCCCAGGGGATCTTCCAGACCCAGGGATCAAACCAGGGTCTCCTGCCTTGAAAGCAGTTTCTTTACCATCTAAGCCACCAGGGAAGCCAACTCCCCAGGTAACTTACTGAGCTGTTGTTTCTACCTTGAAACTCTGCTCTGCAGATGAACCAGATATTGTGATAAGGCCCTGAAGATGTATGTCTGAAATCCATGCTCTGTGTGTGTATCTGTGTGTCTGCAGAGAGGAGAATGGAGTCGATAGCATTAAAGAGCCTTTTAATTTCTGAAAAGTGAAGATCACAAGAATGAAGGAAGCACTCAGGAAAGCAAAGAGTAGGGGCATCACACTGTTGGGAGAAAGAGACTGGAGCTGAAGGAAGGGGCGTGCTGGGCAGAAAGTGTCCCCAGTTTGATCTGTTGCCCTGGTACATCTGTACAGTTCTTCAGTAGCCACGCCAGGTCAGAACAAGCTGCCCTTCTCATTATTGGGTACTGTCTCTCAATTGCTTGGGGAGGTGGAAATGGAACAGGGAGGAAAGGGGCAGGACATAACCTTTAAAAGAATGACATAGCCCAAGGACATGACACAAACTGATTAGAACCAAGTAGGTCTAAGATGGCAGTTGAGTTGACTTCACTAGACTTAAAAATAAAAGGTTATTATTGTTGGCTGTCCTGGGTCTTCGTTGCTGCACGGGCTACTCTCTAGTTGCGGTGTGCAGGCTTCTCATTGCAGTGGCTTCTCTTGTTGCGGAGCACAGGATCTAGGGCATATAGGCTCAGTAGTTGCAGCTCCCAGGCTCTAGAGCACAGGCTTGGTAGGTGTGTGGTGCATGGACCTAGTTACTCCAGGTCCACTCTGTGGCATGTGGGATCTTCCCAGATCAGGGATGGAACCCATGTCTCCTGCACTGGTGGGTGGATTCTTTACCACTGAACCACTAGGGAAACCTTCCACTAGACCTTGAGCCCCAGTGTACTCTCATTGTAACACATCAGTGAGCTAAATGACACACCCACAGGCTTGATGACCGTTCCAAGGCTGACCGTAAAGGTCAAAAAGTGGGTGGTATCCCAATTCCTGGAAACCCCACCCCTTCCCCAAAATAACTGGAATACTCCTCCCACTCATTAACCTATGAAATTACCCATCCCTATAAAAGCTGACAACCCCATACCCTGGTGGTGCTCTTGCCTTCTGAGATGGCCCACACTTTGTCTGTGGAGTGTTTCTTTCTAAATAAACCTGCCTCATACCTACCACTTTGTCTCTCAATGAATTCTTTCTGTGATGAGATGTCTAGAAACTGAGCTGCACTAAGTCCTGAGACCAGATGAGATCTCAGTTAAAAGACCATGGGTTCAAGACCCAATCTGAGTTGCTTGTTTTCAGCAGGGACTCCTGCCTATTCTTGGGTGCTGAGCCCCCTGGCCAGTCAGTCACTGGACTTTGTTTTCTCGGATACTATGTTATATATCCTCTCTGTTGTCCAGAGCAAATGACCAGAGGAAAACCCTGGAGAATACACTGAATCAACTTTAATTCTCCAAACAGTTTCCTGGAAAATTGTGAATGAAAGCAAAACTCTTTCAGGCCAATAACCAATGAGTTCACTACCCAGCCCCAGTCAGAGCCCAGATGCATGGAGATGGCAAAATCACTGGGCTGAAATCCAGTTCATTGACTCTGGTTCTTGTGAGTGTGACTGAGATCGGGTGCAGTGGAAGTCAGCCAGGGGACAAAGTTAATTATGATGAGGGGGTCCTGTGGGAAACAGGGGACTCACTGGACCACAAGATTGCTAATGACTGATCATGGACCACCCTTGATCCCTCATGATTGAGGGGAGAGGAGCAATATGGATTGAATTGAATTGAAAACCACTGAGAGTTCTTCAACATTATTTTTAGCCTCCCCTCTCCCACAAATGAATATGATGGAAGAAAGGCACCAAAGGATCTCCATAAACATCATGGGTCTGGCTGTTTAATGTGCAGAGTCGGCAAAGAGCATGTATCCTTCTAACAACAAGTGTGATGTTTCTGCAACTGTGATGTTAGGCAGAGGTGGAGTGGAGGGAAGGACAGAGGGCTCATAGAAGGGAAGAATAAGGAGATATTTTGGAGTTTGTTGCTAAAGAGAAGATACAGAGTTCAGAGACAGAACGAGGGCACAAAGGGGAAGAAGAACACACTTCCTGAGCTGGGAAGAAGCCAAGAGGTTCAACTAGGTTTCCGAGAAAATCAGGGAGTTTGAGGCTCAGTCACAAACTTCCCCAGGCACAGAATGGCACAGGGCCTTAGGCTATGTCCTGTGAGCCCCCAAACCGGACCTCTGGTGTGCTAAGTGACACTCCCAGAAGGGTTTGAGCTTTAAAGCCACATGATGGTGGCTAAGTCATGTGGTATCATGTGTATTGAGACTTTGTCTCAGTTGCATGCAGTTGTGGCCTTAGATTTCATGCACGTCATGTGGAGAACATATGTGGAAAAAGTCATGAGATGCCTCACCCCAAGCATTTTGTCCAGGAAGGGTCACCTGCGTTCAACCTTCTTTATTTCCACTTCCATCCACGTTGGATCCTTGGGTGATGGCAAAATGGTATTCAAGGTAAGGATCAGAGGAAACATCATTGAAGAATTCTTCTGGCTTAGAGAGGCAATTTTTATCCCAGCTTTTATTCAACCAAAGCTTTTGCTGAGCTAACCTGATACTATTCTATTTATTGCTTTGAGTCTCATCTCTTTTTAGTTCTTTCCATGGTCAACACTCAGGGTGCTCACTTGTTACAGTGCCTGGTTCATGCCATAATGTAAGCTTACATAATGTAGGCGCAGTATTGCCAAATCTTCCAATTTTTCAAGAGCAAGTGAAACAGTGTCCACAAGTTAGAAATCACCTCTGGTTCATTCATTCACTCAGCAAATGTATCAGTCACCTGGCTCCTTCCAGTTACTGAGGCACAGTGGTAAACAAAATCTGTAAGGTTCTCCATTTATGGAACTCATTCAAGAGGGGGAAATTGAAATGTTTGTGAAGACATAGGTTAGCAAATCACCCAATGTGTACTTTGGGATAAGGATCCATACTGTGAAGGAGCTTAAACAGGATGATGGGCTAGAAGGATTTGGAGGGGTGACCGCTTTGGAAAGATGTATGATCTGCTTGATGAGAAGGAGGCTGCCACATCCAAATCTGAAGGAGAAAGCCCTTCAGGCAGGGGTTAGAGGTAAGTAAGCCTCAAGACTTGGTGTTCAGGAACTGGAAGATGGTGGAGTGGGTGCTGTGCACAAAGAGGGTGGGAAATAGGAGAAGGTTTCTGAGTAGAGTCAACCCTGCCAAGCAAATCTTTTGCTATTTTAAAGTGTGCTCTGGCCTCCTTTAAAGGCTCCTGGAGGCCACGGGTACACGAATCTGGTGGCTTCATGCTGCAGTGAGGAAGAACCTCTGAAGGGGGAGCTGGGATAAGCCTGCTTGGGGCTTGTGGGGGTTGGACCCATTTTCCCTCAAGCGTGTGGGCACTTTCTTCCCAAAACCTATGTCTCCACCTCAGGCTTGGTAGGTGTAGGGAGACAGACAGAAAGGCATTCCATAAGTAGACTGAACCTTCTGAATTAGTTTTAGTCAGATTTGCATTTAGGTTCTGATATGTAGCCTGATGGCTGTGGAGAGCTCAATGGCCGCCATGTTGTTTCAGAGGAAGATCCCGTGGGCCTCGGGGACAGCTCTGTTTTGTAGGCATGACTTTCTGGCTTCTATATTTAGGGAGGTAATTTTTTCTGAGATGCTCATTGTTTATGGATTTCAGATCACTGCCCAGTCTGCAAATCTATGAAGCCGGTTGGTATGTGGGGAGAGCAGCTTGGGAGAAGCAAGCTGCAAAGCAGAAGTGTGAAAAATCACCTCACCCAGCATTGGGGGGATAGTGCATTCAGGCCACAAATCAAGCCCAGGCACCCTCCTCCCTCCACCCCTAGCCTTGGGGCAGAGTTGGGTTCTCTGGGTCTGTGGTCCTCAATCAGGCTGTCTCTATCAGAGCTAGGTCAAAGTCAATTTAAAAAAGAACTATTATAGAAACCATATGTTTGTGTGAAAATGTGTTGCCCTTTTTTTCCTCCTCCTGTGGCTTGTAAAATGTGTTGCCCTTTTCCTTGGCTTTTTCTGAATTGGAAACAATGTGATTCTCTGAGGGAAGATTACTTTTCATGCAGTGCAAATCCAGTGAAAAGGCAGATTCATTGTGGGAGTGAATTGTGGACTTGCTAACCATAGAGCCTTTAATTTTTATTTATTTTATTCGATTATTTTTCTTGGAGTATGGTTGCTTTGCAATGTCATGTTAGTTCCTACTGTACGGCACGGTGAATCAGCGACATCTATGCCCTCGCTGTTGGATTTCCTTCTCATTTACAACAGACCCTTTTAAACTGGTGGTGTTTGAAGACTTATTGGTCACTGTAACGAGACGGGCAGTCCCAGAATGTAAAATATTCCTATAAATTTTATGGGCTCCCCAAAGAAAACTGCCTTAATATTTTATTTGCTAAGTTCATTTTTCTCCCCATTGATATAATTATAAATCTGAGCTCTCAAGGTCCCAGGTTTAAAGCCAGCCATTTAAACTTTTGTTCATCGCATCCTTAGAGATGCCCTCTTCCCCTAGTCTCTTTTCTGGGCTTTTGGGAGATAATATCTTTGTCTGTACTGTAATTCTCACTGGACTTTGAGGTATATGAGCCAACATATCCCCTTTTCCTGCTTGAGCTGGATTGTTGTTGTCATTTGCAAGTCAAGGAATCCTAAAATTCATAGGACTTATCACCAAAATGATGATAAATAAGATTGGCCTCCAGTTACATGATTCAGAAGGCCCAGCAAGAACTTGAAGTATTGTTGCATATATTAACGATATTTCCTTCCTTCCTTTTTGTATTCTTGGTGCTCTGGCATCTATTGTTACATTGCCTGGGGAGGGACTGCCCCTCTCAGGGCTGGCAGGTCTTAGCAATGGCAAAGGACTTGCCCAGAAACAGGCCTTTCAAGTGCAAACTCACCAATCCAGAGCCCATACTCTAAACCATCTCTTCTATCTGGCTCTTATACTCTAGGAGGTGATACACCTCTTTCCTGTTTATCTGTGATCAGACACTGGATAACTAGAGAGAGCCCCAATACCCCAGAACCCACTGAAATTGTTTGAACGAGGCAATCCTAAGCCTACTTTGGCTTCCCAGGTGGTGCTAGTGGTAAAGAATCTGCCTGCCAGTGTTGGAGATGTAAGAGACACGGGTTCAATCCCCTGGTCGGCAAGATCCCTCGGAGGAGAGGGCATGGCAACCCACTCCAGTATTCTTGCCTGGAGAATCCCATGGACAGAGGAGTCTGGCAGGCTGCAGTCCATAGGGCCGCACAGAGTCGGACACGACTGAAGCAACTTAACATGCACAAGTCTATTTACCCTGTCCTGCTTTGTTTTTCTAGTGGAAGACACAAAAAAGCTCTCATCCACCCTTTCCCTTTGTTCCTTCTGCTCCCTGATGGACCCTGGAGCTCCTCTGCATGGCCCTGCATGGTGCATCACTTCTTCCTGTTGGGAATTGTGAATGACAAACTTTTTTTTTTCCCCAGTGGAGGTCATCTCCTGATCTGTTGGCCTCATCATACCTGAAAAATAATAAAATATGCTTTTCAAACACTGCCATGAATTTCAGATATGGCAGTAGGTATACTGTGGATGCCAGATAAGGCCATTTTCTTGAATATTTTGGGGCTAGGAACAGAGAATGTTTGTTGTTCAATTCCCTTTTGCTTTTGTTCAGAGGGTGTTAATGAGCATCAAAGCCATTTATCCTGCAAAGATGGCATAGTGATAGATCATGATAGTTGAGACTGTGCTCTTCACTAGATTTTTTTTTCTTTTAGCTTTTAATTTTATAGAGGGGCTTCCCTGATGGCTCAGATAGTAAAGAATCTGCTTGCAATGTCGGAGACCCGGGTTTGATCCCAGGGTCAGGAAGATTTCCCTGGAGAAGGGAATGGCTACCCACTCTAGTATTCTTGCCTGGAGAATTTCATGGACAGAAGAGCCTGGCGGGTCATAGTCCATGGGGTCATTAAGAGTTGGACATGACTGAGCAACAATTATAGCTGATTAACAATGTTGTGATAGTTTCAGGTACACAACAAACGGACTCAGCCATACATATACATGTATCCATTCTTTCCCAAACTCCCCTTCCATCTAGGCTGCCACATAACATTGACCAGAGTTCCCTGTGCTATATAGTAGGACCTTGTTGGTTATCCATTTTAAATATAGCAGTGTGTACATGTTGATCCCAAACTCCATAACCCTTACCACCATCCTTACCCTGTGGCAATCATAGTTCTTTAAGTCTGTGAGTCTGTTTCTGTTTTTTAAATAAGTTCATTTGCATCATTTCATTTTACATTGTGCATATAAGGGAGGTCCTATGATGTTTCTCCTTCTCTGTCTGACTTACTTCATTCAGTGTGTTGTTGTTGTTGTTCAGTCACTAAGTCATGTCTAACTCTTTGTGACCCCATAGACTGCAGCACACCAGGCTTCTGTGTCCTTCACTATCTCCCAAGAGTTTGCTCAAATTCTTGTCTGTTGAGTCAGTGATGCCATCCAACCATTTCATCCTCTGTGGCCCCCTTCTCCTCCTGTTCTCAATCTTTCCCAGCATCAGGATCTTTTCCAATGAGTTGGCTCTTCACGTGAGGTGGTCAAAGTGTTGGAGCTTCAGCTTCAACATCAGTCCTTCCAATGAATATTCAGGCTTAATTTCCTTTAGGATTGACTTGTTTGCTTGCTCAGTATGACAATCTCTAAGTTCATCAATGTTGCTGCAAATGGCATTATTCCATTCTTTTTAATGGCTGAGTAATATTCTATTGTATATATGTGCATCTTCTTTATCCATTCCTCTGTCAATGGAGATTTAGATTTGTTGTATTTTATCTTCTGCTTTTAGTGGAGGTGGCAGGGAGGTGGAAAAAAGTCTAAAAAAGTGCAAATGGTGATGTAGAAGTTTCACAGCTCAGTTTTGTATCCTAGCAGCACTCTGAGGGTACAAACATGATAGAAAGATATCACACCAAATTGTTTCACAAATTTTAAAATATCAATTTTCATCTAAGAACTTTTTGTAATCATATATGGTTTAGGAGCTAGAATAGTGCCAACATTCGTCTGCTTCCCACCATCCAAGACTAAAAGTCCCAGCATCTCCAAATCCTCTACTATGTTCTATTTGTTGGTCTCTTGAATCAGTTTTCGGTCTGGTAAGACTAACAGGTCAAGCAGAGTAGGGAAATGAGGACCTTTGTATGTAACTAGGAATTCTAAACACATGGTCACAGGGCTGAAATCTGGAGTTCATTCATTTTCACATTCATTCAATTTGTAATGAGGTGCCTATTGGAGATTCAATGTTAAATTTTTTAAAGCTGGAAAACTAATATTTTGGGTATTGCAAGAAGTTTCTGAATTATGTTTATATAAAGCCTCTGTGAGAATCTGGGTCCTTGGTTTTAAGAAAAAGAAACCAAGGCTGAATAGCTTAGGCTGAAAACGAGTTATTTGAAGGATAATGGAAGGATATCAGCTCACAGAACTGACGGTGAAAGCTCACAGGAAAGAACTCAGCTTGTAGAACGGGCAGAAGCCCATCAGCCCAGGATGTGGGACCGTCATTTCAGGACACTGCTGCTGTTGCTGGACTTGACTGCTACCACACACAGCTACCACCACTGGACCCAGCCAATTTTGTTGAACCTATTCTACTCCTTGATCTGTTGCCTTGTGTATTTGGCTACAATGGACATAGTGCCTGTAATACTGTGATTTATAAAAAGAAATACATATTTGGTTTTGTTTCTTGTTCTTGGCACAGAGCTCCTAAAACCTGTGGTATTTCTTAAATGGTGAGAATGATAAAGGGATCTTTTACCATGTTAATGAGATAACTTTGGGAAATTCTCTAAGTAATTGAAGAAGGGGGGCTGTAGCCAGAGGAACAACCATGAAATTCACATTAAAAAATCAGAGTCTATTCTGGTGAGAATAAATTGATGCCCCTCCATGAGGGCAGGAGTTTAATATAAACCATATCTATAAGCTTGTCTCCTGGGAGTACAGTGCCCTGTAAGGGAGGGTGTTCTGAGTAGGGTGTTGCTGGGGAGCTGAAAGAGGTTATCTTTCAGTTTTTTCATTGAATGAGGGCATTTGTCTCCTTCTCCAGGTTATGATGATGCTGATAAGATGGAGGAATACTCTGCAGACAAGAAGAGGCTCTCAGAGAGAGAGGTTATGACTGTTAAGAGTGGAGTCCTTTGAGGAGGTAGTGGTAGTCACTCAGTTGTGTCCAACTCTGCGACCCCATGGACTGTAGTCTGCCAGGCTCCTCTGTCTATGAAATTCTCCAGGCAAGAATACTGGAGCGGGTTGCCTTGCTCTTCTTCAGAGGATCTTCCCCACCCAGGGATCGAACGTGGGTCTCCTTCATTGCAGGCAGATTCTTTACCATCTGAGCCACCAGGGAAGCCTCTGGAGGGGGTAAGTAGAGATGAACTCCAGCATAAAGCGATGGGTTGGCTAAGATAGGACCAGACAGGATGATTCGTTCATTTCAACAGAAGAGAGGGGAGAGCAGGTGGGTACAGTTGTTTCTCATTTTCTCCTATTTTTTTTGCAGTGAAATGGAACATGAAGTTTTCAACTAAAAATGGAGATGGGGAGAGGAGCTATTAGAGGAGATAATAGAGTTATTGAGGAGAGACAAAGTGGTGTAAAACAGTGTCTTGAAAAGCAGGAAAACCAATTTCCTATGGAAACTGCATGATTGCTGGGCAGCTTGCTTGATCATGAGTTTTCCTCTGTGTATGTCTAGCTGTACAGTGCAGGCATGGAGCTGGAAGAATCCTGACTAACTCACAGAATCAGTGGAGAAGCTAGTTGTGGGAAAATAAGCAGTAACCAGTGGAGACTCAGCAGAAGGAACATGGAGATCAGAGTATGGCCACTGCCACTGGTATATATGCTACTGCTACTGCATATGGCTGTCAATGGACACAGTCATCACTGGATTCTATAGTCATTGCAGATGGGTTCCAGGGCTATAAAACTTTGACAGCTACTACATAGCTAACTTGACCTTTGGTCTTTTTGTTACTCTTTCATGATTCAAAGTATTGACTGGGACTGGACCAAGATCACTACTAACCTAACTAGAACCTTCTTGTAAATTCCTCTGCCAGAGTTTTGTTATAATAAACGTACTAATGAGGAATGACTACAATGTACATTATACATCCTGGAGTTGAGCAGCGTGAAAACAAACAGTGGCAGCCCTGGACTCTTGCGTGTTCTTGATTTGGTTGCCAAGGTGTGGAAAGGATGAGACCGCTGAAGTTTAGCATTTGTGGACCTGCAAAAGGGATTCCTTGAACAGGGAAGGAGCTTTGGATCCTGGTCAGCAGACAAATGAAAATGTCCAATACACTTCCATAGTTTAGATAAGTCCTTTTAAAGACATTATTGAAGTACAGTGGTTTTCAATGTTGTGTTAATTTCTACTGTATAGTAAAGTGATTCAGTTATACATATTATTCTTTCCCATTATGGTTTATCACAGGATATTGAACATAGTCCCCTGTTCTATAGAGTAGGGCCTTATTTACCCATCTTATATATAATAGTTTGCATCTGCTAATCCCAGACTCCCAATCCATCCCTTACCCCCATCATTCCCCCTTGGCAACCACAAGTCTGTTCTCTGCGTCTATGAGTCTTTCTATTTCATAGATAAGTTCATTTGTATCATATTTTAGATTCCACATGTAAGCAATATCACATGGTATCTTGCTGATCCTGTTAGTGATACCAATTGTCTTGCTGTTCACACTGTTGGAGCTGTTTGCTCAACCCAGGGTAGGCAAGGTGCGAGCTAAGAAGCTGGAAGAAGATGCGAGGAGCCATAGGAAGTGCAGATGTGTTTATTCTCTCCTGGCTGGCACAGAGGCCATAACACAGTCTCTCTCTTGGCTGACACAGCAGCCATAGAAGCAGGCACAACCGTAATGTAGCCATAACATAACCTCACATAACATAACCCTGCTGCTGCTCCAGTGTAGCCCCAGTGCAGCAGCAGCCAGCGCTTACATGGTGAAGCTCATACAGGTGTACCGCACACAGTAGCCTGTGACCAGGTGAGTCCCTCATGATGCGCATGTGCAGTGACCAATGCCATCTTGGCTAATTTGCTCTTTCCCTACATATGGTATTTGTCTTTCTCTGTCTGAGATACTTCACTTATTATGATAATCCCTAGGTCCATCCATGTTGCTGCAAATGGCATTATTTCATTCTTTTTATGGCTGAGTAGTATTCCATTATAGGTATGTACCACTAGATAAGTACTTTTAATCAGGCAAACATAAAGCACAAACCTGCCCTAACGTATTGAAAGAAATTCTTTAGACTGAGATATTCAGTCTTCTGTTCAGTAAAGTGACTTGAATGTGTCTTTAGCAGTTACAGTTTCCCACTTAATCCTGGATTTGTGCTGCCCTATGTTGAAACATTTTTATTTTTTCTTGGGAGATGAGGGTGTCTTTTTGACCCAGATTTGTTCACAGAGGACTAGACTGGGCCAGGAGGGATAACGTGTTTGACCTTTCCTTTTCCTTACTCATAGCTCAGTCGGTAAAGAATCTGCCTGCAATGCAGGAGACTAGGGTTCGATTCCTGGGTCGGGAAGATCCCCTGGAGAAAGAAATGGCAACCCACTCCAGTATTCTTGCCTGGAAAATCCCATGAACAGAGGAGCCTTGTGGGCTACAGTACACGGGATTGCAAAGAGTTGGACATGACTTAGCGACTGAGCAGAATGGAAACCCACATCTTAGAAATTATTGATAAATATACTGATTATTTGGGGAATAATGGGGGCCAAATTGCACCATGTTCCTGAATAAGGTGATGTTTCCATCATCACTCATCCTGGGTTGGGAAATGAGATGGGAGGGAGGACTTTGCTGTCATTCTTTGTTTTGAAACTGGGATGGGGCCAAGTATTTGGGCAGAAAAAGGCATGGAGATTCTTACAGGGTTGAGCTCTTACCTCACCTTTATCCCATCAAATGGAAATACCAAATGTGGGGAAATAGGCAGGGATAAGAAGTCAAATATGGCCAGGGGTCCTGGGGAGTATCCACTTGTCTGGGAGATGTGTGGTCACTTGGTCTCTTAGAATGGTTGGTAACAGATCTGTTAAACACTATAAACCTGCTCTTAGGGTAACTCAAACGGGTGTTCACACATGAGTTGAAACTATATGGAGTGAGCAACAGCAAAAGATGGCAAGAAGTACACCTGAAGGATGATTGATAGAAGAGTTAGATGTCCACCAGATTTGTGGAACACGTTATTCTTCCTTGGGAATGCCCAGAAATTCTTTGACAGGAGGAAATCTGAAAAACTAAGGCATTCCCCCAAATCCATGGGATGTGGGCTTGAATTATTTGCATTAGAGCTTTAAAGAAAAAAAAATGCCATTTTGAAGGTGAGAGAGCTCAGAGACATGGTGGCACATTTAATAAATGCATAGCTTTATTGAACTTCTACCATATGACAGGCACTGTTTTTGAGCACATGAGATAGACAGTTGAAGAAGATATAGTTCTTTTGCTCCCCCAATGCTGGGAGGAAACTAGGCTAGTAACTTACTAATCACAACTCATTGCAATTTTATATGAACACCTAACATAGGATCTCAGATTATCTTGTCATGGCCTTGGAGGGAAGGTCTCTAAAGTTAGGTCATACCCAACTTCTAAGAGATAGATTTCTTCATCTTCCTGATCCTCCAGCAGATTTTCTGCAGCATTCACTTGGGCTGATACTGGCCATGGTGCAATGCAGCCACATTAATATTCTGGTCATACTCAGAGCTTCCCCTTGCCTGGCTGTGATCTATGGCTATCTGCAGCTTCAGCATTGCACTCACAGATGTACCTACAAAGAGGGCATCGCTGGACTGTAAGGGGACTTTCTACCCCCTAGAAGAGGATGTAAAGCAGACCTAGAAATCTCCTTTTCTTCTGGAGATCTTAGGAACAAGGGGCAGAGTTCAATATTAGGTCAGTAAAGACTGAGACCTGTGGATGGGGTTGGGGGGAAGGTGCAATCTGTAGGACACAAGTTTAGTTAACCTTATAAATTCATACTAATATACAGTAGATGCAGACAAATGTGATTTCATTCTGCTTATACGAGGTATCTAGAATAGTCAAATCCTTAGAGTCAGAAAGTACATTGGTAGATTACAGGACCCAGGGATGGGAGATTGTGGAAGGGAAATGGGACTTAGTGTTTAGTGGGGACAGAGTTTCAGTTTAGGAAGGTGAAAAATTCAGGAGGTGGATGATGGAGAGAGTTGCACAACAATGTGAATATACTTAGTACCTCTGAACTGTACAGTTAACTATGGTTAAAATAGCTTTAACTATGTTTAAAATGCAATAGTATGTTTTATAATGTGACTTTTGGTGGTGGTAAAGGTTGCTCAGTTGTTTCTGACTCTTTGCGACCCCATGGACTGTATAGTCCATGGAATCCAAGCCATAATACTGGAGTGGGTAACCTTTCCTTTCTCCAGGAGATTTCCCAACCCAGCAATGGAACCTAGATCTCCCTCATTGCAGACTATTCTTTACCAGCTGAGCCACCAAAAATACTAGAGTGGGTAGCCTATCCCTTCTCCAGGGTATCTTCCCAACCCAGGAATCGAACCAGCATCTCCTGCATTACAGGCGGATTCTTTACCAACTGAGATATCAAGGGAAGCCACAATAAAAAGAAGAAAAAAACGAGACTGAGACCCTTGGAGAAGACTTAAAGGCAACTTCCCTAATTTACAAAAGATAATAGCTGTCATTTATTGGGTCTCATTATGCTGGAAAGACTAAAGGTAAAAGGAGAAAGGGGCAGCAGAGGATGAGATGATTAGATAGCATCACCACCACAATGGACATGAATTGAGCAAACTCTGGGAGCTACTGAAGGATGGGGAGCCTGGCGTGCTGCAGTCCATGGGGTCACAGAGTCAGATACAACTTAGCAACTGAGCAACAATAATGCAACAGATGCTTTTCATATGCTATCTCATTTAATCCTCAACAACACTGCAACTCCATGAGATAGGTGAGGAAAACCAAGACCAGAAAGTTTAACTGAATTGTTCAAGGCAACAGCAAAAAGTAATTAAAGAAAAATCAGAATTAAAATCTTTGTATTTCTGACCCAATGCCCTGAGGCAGTGTTTCTAAGCCAGAGCTTTAAGATGGGGAGGATGCTACTGGCATCTAGTGGGTAGAAGTCAGGGATGCTGCTAAACATTCTACAGTGCCCAGGACTCTCCCTGTTCTGGGTTGAATTGTGTCCCTCTGAAAAGTTATGTTCAAGTGATGACCCCCAATATCTCAGAATGTGACCTTATTTGGAAATGGGATTGCCACATATGTATCATTATATAACTAATATACTAATATTATATATATAATATCACATATGTATTAGTTATACATATCGTATATAACTAATTATGTATATCACATATAATTCATTAAGACAATGTCATGCTTGGTTAGGTGGACCTTCTAATCTAGTGTGACTGGATTACCCTTATAAGAAGATGGCCATGTGAAGGTACAGAGACTCCTGTACAGGGAGACAGGGAGACCTATAGGAAGATTGGAGTGATACGTTTCTCCATGCCTTGAGGAGCCAAGGAATGCCAAGGATCACCAGTTGTCAACAGCAACTCTCTCTATGAGAGAGCCATGGAATAGATTCTCCCTCCCAGCTTGGTTGGTTCTTAGAGAGATCCAACCCTGCTGACCCCTTGATTTTGGATTTTTGTCCTCCAGAACTAGGAGAGAATAAATCTCTGTTGTTTTAAGCCACCCAGTTTGTGGTAGTTTGTTACAGCAGCTCTAACAAACCAGTACAGAATTGCAACAAAGAATTATCCAGTCCAAAACGTCAGTATCACCACATCTGAGAAACCTTGCCTTGAGAGAATGTTATGCTTCCCTGCTCTTAACAAGTAACAAACATTCCTGACTCCTTCCTTTTCATTCAAGGGCCATGGACATTCTATGGCAGGTTGGGAGCACTTAGGCCTATATCCAGAATGGGGGAGAGGAGTCTGTCTCAGAGAGTAAAAGCCTATCTCTTAAAAGGTTTAACACAGTTAGTCCATCTGGCAACTAAATTAGCCTTGATCCAAGTCAGGAGTGAGTGGTCCTGGCTGGAGCTAAGCTGATGGATCATGATACTATTTTCATAGAACCAGACCCTGGGTCTCTTCCCATCCTGAGCTGAAAATCTCTGGCTTTCAAGACTTGGCTGGGTGGTCTGAAGTTTTCTCTGCAATGTCACATTCTATTTTATTAGTCTCTATTTTTCCTTACAAGGCTCAGGGCTGTGTTTTACTCCATACCAACAGTGGTATTTCTTGAGAATTGGAAAAGAAAACATTCCTCCAAATTGTAACCAGAAAAACAGTGTGGCGGGAAGACCAGTCTTCCTCAAAGCAAGTGAAACAAGCCATTGGTGCAGTTTGCTGATTCTTTATCTTGAGAAGTGTTATTGCCACAAAATATGTCATCTTGGAGCCTAGATAGCTTATTTATCTCTTGGTGTCAAACCCATTTCATTAATGAGCCTGGCATTTGCTTTGGTTTCCTCATATGCTGAGATAGTAAGTAAGTTGGATAATAAAGGAGATGTTTCTGGCTTGAGCTTAGCGGGGCCTACCTCGCTCTTTAAGCGTGAATATTTTAAGTGACATTGTGCATCCAAGCAAAGACACAAAATGGAAAACACAGAACACCTGCCTCAAATGGTAGATAGCTCAAATGGACACAGAAGCCAATGCCTCTCACAATTGGTACAGAGACTTTGAAAATGAATTCTTTTCATCTCCTGAGGATACTTTGAGGTTAGTATGATGGTTCTAAAATGAGCTATGACTCATGAGAAATAGAGCAATGGTCAATGAGAAGTAGGCCTTGGGATACCTTCTAGTATCATGCCATGCCATTCATTCACTCGGGCCAATTTTTTCCTGAAATGTTATTTCAAGAAGCTTGACAACCTAATGCTGTAAGATATTTGCTTTTACTCAGCTCTCATAATAGCAGGTTTTACATATCAAGACGTACTCAGATGGAAGCCTAAGAGACTCAGGTTGAAGGCCCAGCTTTGTCACTTACCAGCTATGTGACTCTGGGGAAGTCACATAACCTTTTTAGACTTTGGTTTGCCCATCAGCCAAATGGGAAGGGGTCTCTGTGTTGCCTGTTTTTAAGGATTCTGTGAGCAACACATTTGACAATGCATCTGAGAGGTCTTTGAATGTATCAAGGCAATGTTTAGTGGTCAAGCATAATTATGAGTCGAAAAGTTTCATAATTATGAGTCAATTCAGATTCACTTTAAAATTTTCATGATTTCATGTGATCATTTTCCTTGTCAGTCCTGTTTTTTTTTATGGAAGAGATAACAGTTTCTTGTGCAGTCTGATTGTAGGCTTTTGTTTTGTTTTGTTTGTGACTTTATCCTGCTTGCTCTACAAGCAATCTGGTTCCAATTTTACAATCTTGAGATTGGTTCTTTTGGTGAACATGTTTAGGTCTCATTGTTGTTCATTAAGATGAGGACAGTGATTTATAAGATACACAGTTGCCTGAGGCTCAGCATTTAAAAGTGCCACATATACTTCTCCATTTTGAGGTAACGTCTTGGGTTTGTGCCTGGGTTTAATTTATGTTTTAAAACCATATTCGTTTGCAGCATTTGGAGGCATACTCGTAGTTAAATCTGCAGCTGCTGTGGAGCAACGAGGATCACTTGTGAATGAGGGGGTTTCTAAGCTGGTGCTGGGGTTTCTGGTGTTTAAGAAAGTGTTGAGAGGCTGGGGTGGTGGGGTGGGCATTGCTGCAGCCTTGGTATTTTCAGTCTTGCTGCTAATCCAGAAGATCACTGCAGTATTGCTGTTTGCATCTGTAAGAACTATGTATGGATTTTTTCTCCTTGTGAAAAAGTGGTGTCTTTCTCTCCTTCCCAATCCTAATTGAGCTCATCCATCTGTTTTCCTTTTGGCACCTCATGGCCGATGGTCTCATCATAGTCATCAGATTGTCCTGCCTTCCATCCAAATCATCTCTTCTATCCTCTGATCTTTCAAAGTGTGGGGTTGTGAGCCAGGATGGGGGGAGCCACCTTTTGCGGTCCTCAGTAACCCTGGGGCATGGACCTGGGGCAGGACCACAAGAGGAAGCAAAGGTGTGACAGTGTGGCTCCTGTGCCTTGTGGTCAGTGATGCATGGATTCCCTGGCCAGGTCCCCCTCAGAGGGCAGCTGGGGGGGTTCTCTTTTCTCATTTTGACTGACATCATCTCTAGCCCACCAGTGCCAGTGGGAGGCACTGAGTAATTGACTTCGGGCCATGTCATCCACACAGGGATTCCCAACTTCTTTATCCTGTGACTTCCCTAGAATTTATTTCCCAAACTTGAAGAGTCTAGATCATTCACCCATGCATGCCTATCTGCACGTGCAGAAGTTTTGGTTGATTTGAACATTGACTGAAATATGTACAGGAAAATGTATAGGTGCCACAACATGTTTAGAAATAACAAACAGAGATTTGCATTATGTTTTCACATGGAAACCTTCTTTCACATAAATTATCTCCATGACTTCGTGAGTTAGGGAGGGTGTGAATCATAGTGACTTTTTACAGCCAAGAAATTAGAAGCTCAGAGGTGACGAGCACACTAGTAAACAAAGGAACTGTATCTCTACTTCATGTATTTCATTTCATCAGGGCGCTTTCTTTCATGCTGCAGGATCTTGGAATTGTTGAACCATGGGAAAGAAGCGAGAGGGTAAATCAGACAGAAGCTAGCAATTTTAATTCCAGTTATGCTTGAGTCAATTTATATAATTGGCTATGTTGGAGGCCAAGAGTTTTGTTTCATGTTATATTAGGAATTCCTCTTTTTTATACTTTCTGGAAAAGTAGCATTCTTTTTTTTTTTTTTTTTTTTTAAAGATAGAAGACTTTCCCTTTGGCCAAATGAAATCTGGCATAAAATCCCAACATACAATACTTAAATTGAATGGCTGAAATTGAAGCAAGTGTGAAAATTTGCCTGTTCCACCTCCTCTTGCCCTTCAAATTGGCCTGGAGACACATTTGAAAGCTTGAAGAAAGAGGATGGAGGCTTTAGGTCAGAGGGGCTTTATTCTCTCTCTTTCCTTTACTCCTTAGTTTTGTTACCTGTTTATGCTTTAGCTGTTTGCCTCAAACAATTTGGCACTTTCCCATCTTGCCATTAGCATGTGAGGAGGCTGCTTTCATGATCCCAACTAAGGCACCAGTAGAAAGACTGGTGTTACGAGCCTTGTGTTGCTCAACTGATCTTCGTTTCTCTCACAGTTAGAACACAGACGGCACAGCTTGTGGGCCAAGGACACCCAGATTCTCAAACAGTTGGTCAACCAGTCAAGCCCTTGAACCTATTTTGAACAGTCAGCATCTCTCTGGGCATCTTGTTCTCCTGAGTCAATGGCACAAAGCACCAAACCATGATGAATGGTTCTCCAACTGTGTATGGGCTATGGGTGCCTTAAATGTCTTCTTGCCCCCATCCTTAGTGGGAGAGTCTATATAAGTTCTGATGATTAGCGCTTGCATGCTCAGTTGCATTTAACACTTTTGAGACCCCATGGACTGTAGCCCACCAGGCTCCTCTGTCCATGGGATTTCCCAGGCAAGAATACTGGAGTGGGTTGCCGTTTCCTCCTCCAGAGGATCTTTCCAACCCAGGAAGGAACCCATGTCTTTGGCATTGGCAGGAGGATTCTTTACCATTTTGCCACCTGGGAAGCCCTCTGATGATTAGTGCCCAATGCTAAATGATCTAGTCATAGCCCTTCTTTGAATAATTGTGACATTTCTTAAAAGTTTTCTTAGGCCCCGTGAGGGCAAAGAATCCCAGTAAATCCGTATATTCAAGAATTAATACCTCCCCTTGAACTGGTGGTCTTCTGTGTAATTGAGAAGGAATATCACACCTTATTGGCCTTTATGTAGGTGTTTGGGCTCCCTACCTCTTCTCAGGATGGAACTTCTCAGTAAAGCAATCATTGGATATAAAGACATTCTTGAAGACTGTTGCTTGTATGATTTTTGTGTTATCTCATCTTGTTTCGGAGAAGGCAATGGCAACCCACTCCAGTACTCTTGCCTGGAAAATCCCACGGATGGAGGAGCCTGGTAGGCTGCAGTCCATGGGGTCGCAAAGACTCAGACACGATTGAGTGACTTCCCTTTCACTTTTCACTTTCATGCATTTGAGAAGAAAACGGCAACCCACTCCAGTATTCTTGCCTGGGGAATCCCAGGGACGGCGGAGCCTGGTGGGCTGCCGTCTATGGGGTCGCGCGGAGTCGGACACAACTGAAGTGACTTAGCAGCAGCAGCTGCATCATCTTGTTTCAACATCTCTTGCTCAAGGGCAGCAAATCCAGCCTTCTTCTTCTACAGGGAAGGTACTGACATGCACCTGAATACTCTCTTCACCCCCTTTCTTGGTTGGGTGTGGATTGGATCTGTTGAGACAGATTGGCCAGTCCTTTTCAAATAGACCTCAGGCCTCTTATGAAATTGTACTGTATTTCTCACTCCTGGAGCACATGATTAAACAGGTAGGAGCCAAGCTGTGCCCTGGAGGAGGTGCCTGGTTCCACTTGGGTCTTCCATTCTGAGCCATGTGCTCCAATTCAGTTTTATCCAAGAAATCTTGCATACTGGGATTCTTAGGCACTGTCACAGTTACAAACAAAAGTGTGTTTTGTTCTCAAATGAGCTGTTGGTTCCTTCTGCGTATTCTCTTTCTGTTGAGAATTCTAGGGGGAAAGAGTGAGAAGTGTGATTCATTCATGAAAAAATCTACCTCCCACCCTAACACTGTAAATAACCCAAGTGGATTCTAAAATTCCACATCCTCTGGGAAGCATTCTCTTTGTTGCTGGGTTTTAGAATTCAGATCACCTTCAATTATTCACTTTCAATTACTTTTTAATATTGCAAGGAATGACCTCAGACAACCTGGGTGGGGTGTTTCAAACTCTCTCCAAGCTATCCCTCTGATACTGACAACTAAACTTCCCACTCCTGGTTCCTTAAGGGCTTGTGATAACCTTCTAGCCATCAGATCCACCTTCCACTCTTCTTTGTCTCACTAGGTTTAGAAGCCACAGCTATTTACAAAATGGCTACCTCAATCAAGTTTATGAATAAAAGAGAAACATCCAGGTGAAATGATCTAGTCATCTCACCCAGTGTAGACAGATAATCAAGGTCATTTGGAACAAGTAGGCAGTATTCTTTTCCTCACAGTTGTTTTTTTGACCCATCTAAGTCATCCTTCTTTGAAAAATATCATCAGTACTCTTTTACTTCAGCAGCAAATACAATAAACTAGTGACATTGGAGTCTCCTTAAGCCATGATAATGGAAGCAGGCATGGCCATTGCTGGGTCCAGATTATATTGTCAGGATGAATTCCTGGGGTAGAATGATGGGGGAGGGAGAGATATTTTGAACTCTCTCCAATCTTTAATTTCTGAACTCTATTAACCTTTAAAGGAATCCTCCATCTGAGAAACTCATCCAGTTCTCGAATTAGCAGGGGCAGCTTTCCCTTGTTTGTGGAGTAATGAGGTATCTGCGGTTCCTCCTTCTGAAGTCCCTTATGTCCCTGGTGTGGTCACCCTCTTCCCCTCTCATCAGGTTCCCAGGGACACCTTCTTCTCTCTTTCCCCATCTGTCTGAAGAGGCTCCCATATCAACCTTTTACCCCAATGATGAGTTGCCTCTCTTAGGGACAACTGCATTTTGATTTTGGTTTTCATTGTGGATCTGCTGACTTTGTGCCCAGTTATAGAAGTTCTGTTTCCTGTAAGGGGACTTATCATTTTGGGGAGATGAAAGATACTTTCTCGGAGTCCCCAGCATTACAACAGCATGTCATGTCATCTGTTGCGGGGACAGCATCTCCCTAACACCTCCTTACTCCATCCGTAAGGATGATCTACTCATCATTGACTTTTCCCCATGGCATCTCCAAACCCACCCGAACTTCTGGACCCCAGATCAGTCTTGGACATCACATTCCTTAAGGCTGTGTGTGCTTCATCAGGAAATCCCTGATGCCAATCCCCTAGCAGCCCCAGTGGATTTTAGAATGGCCCTCCTTGCTATAGGAGCACCCAGAGGTTCCTGGGGAGGCACTAGCTGATGTGAACCCACATCTGTCTCTCTGTCCTCGGGGCTTTGTGGCCATAATGGCTCCCTTGTGGGACCCTGCCAGCTGCCTCTGTCTGTGGAAAGCAGCTGTGTGATTACTGACCAAATTAAATCCCTGGGAGACCAGATTTATAGGCGAGAGGAAAGCAAGTCAGAGCTGATTAGCTCTGTGCAAATTGTCTGTCCCCCAGGCTATGCCTCTCTGGCCTGCAATGGAGGCGTGCATATGCTGGCCAGGGTTACCAAATGGGTACTCTACTTTAGCTGATGGATGACTGATGCTTCAGTAGATAGTGACGCACTTTGGGATTCATCCAGCTGAGGCAGCCCCAGGTAAATGGAAAGACTGGTCATTACTGTGATTCTAATAGTGAATACATCACCAAAACTCTAATTCCGTCAGCCCTCTAAGCTACTGACTGCAGCTGGGCTAACGCATTGCCTCCAAGGAGCGTCTATTGATGTGCTGCGGAGGAATTAACTTTGACGTAATGGAATTTTGTTTTCAACACTGCTCATAAAAACAACTGCCTTGAGCAAATGAAAATGTGTGTGGCAATTTGTGTTTCCAGTAATGACTGTGGATGGACAGAGGGTTCATACTGAAGGAAATGGCATCTCTGCAGACTGGGGCTGGCTGATGAATGATTAATGAAAAGCAGCGTTACCAAGATGCTGGTTTTAGAGAGATAAGACAGAATGACGGGGCAGGCTGGAGGGGAGGGGAGGTGTCTGGAAAGGTGTTTTTCAGTTGTGGGCAGGATGACAAGGATCATTTTAGGGGAGAACGACCAGAGTCAATGGCCCTGGAGCTAGAAGAGGAGGGGCTTACTTGGAATCTTCCCTCTTCCTGGTTCTTCTCAGAGAACCTTGACCATCCCTTCGAGGACAAAGTCACAATGCCTTCCTTCAACACCTCTACCCCTTTGCCCTGTGCATCCCCATATCCGCCATTTCTTCTTTCAGAGGTTAACTCTCTTTGCTCTATTTCCCCGCAACGTGTGTGCTAAGTCGCTTCAGTCCTGACCGACTCTTTGTGACCCTATGGACTATAGCCTGCCAGGCTCCTCTGTCCATGGAATTCTCCAGGCAAGAATACTAGAGTGGGTTGCATTTCCTCCTCCAGGGGATCTTTCTGACCCAGGGAAGATCGAACCCTTGTCTCTTACATCTCCTGCATTGGCAGGCGAGTTCTTTACCATTAGTGCCACCCGGGAAACCCTTCCCTGCAACCCCACCTCCCATTTCCCAATTCTCTACTAACAAAATCCTTAGGGCCACTGCCAGTTTGATCATTACTACTTACTCATCTCTGAGTAACAGTAAGTTCCCTGGTGAGCCCCATGGTAGACCCCAGATTCTAACTCCATTAGCACCTACCCTCAGTGTTGTTCAGGTAAGGCCCTCAGATTATGTCTGTGCTTGGCCTGGCCTGCAATTTGGTATCACAACAAAATTCTGTGGCTGTCCTCTGAATTTCTACCTGTCTCACCCCTGGAATAGTCAGGTGTTCAGCAAAGGAATCTGGGTTACTTTTGGATATACTTTTCAAGAACAGGATTCTCTGTGTCAGGGTCCCCAGGGGTGGGGTCTTTGGTCCCTGTACCCACAGACAGGGGGCCAGTAGATGCACTGGGATGAAGGGAAGGGCTGAGGTCCTGAGGGAGCCTGTGTCCTCAGTTTTGAGCTTTGAGGAGTCTTGTGTAGGCTCACTACTTCTGCCTCCACATTGGTAGCTTAATGGAAGTGCCTTTCACTGGGAAGAGAATAGAGTGGCTGATGAAGAGCATGAGCTTTGATGTCAGACTGAACTGGATTGAACTGTAGCTTGGACACCTATTTGCTGTGTGACCTTGAGAAAGTTGCTTAACCTCTCTGTGGTAGATTAAAGGTAGCTGGAGACTCTCTCACACTCTCCTGTCAAAAGATGGGATCTGTTTCTCCTCTTGAATCAGGACTGGTATCAGCCTGTTTGACCAATAGAATACATCTGAAGTAATGCTAAGCCATTCTAGCACTAGCCTTCAAGAGGATGAGCAGCTTCTACCTTGGGCTTCCTGCACCCTGAGTTGCCATGGAAGAAATCTGAATACCTATTGAAGATAGAGGCCACGTAGAAGAGACTTGTGAGCACAGAAGCCATGTTGGATCAAGACTGGGCCGGTCAAGCCAACCCGATGAACTGTGGCCCCAACTGACATTTGACTGCAACTTCATGAAAGGCCCCAGAGAGAACTGTCTAGCTAAGCTACCATCAACTTATGTGACTGTGAGAAATAAAAACCAGTTGCTATTTTCAGTTACTATGTTTTTTGTGTTTGTTTGTTTTGGCTGCACTGGGTCTTCTTTGTGGTGAGTTGTTCCATTAAGTGGAACAACCATTCCATTAAGTGGTAGCTTCCATTAAGCTACCAACCTGGGGGCAGAAGTAGTGAACCTACGCAAGACTCCTCAAAGCTCAAAGCTGAGGGCACAGGCTCCATCAGGACCTCAGCCCTTCCCTTCATGAGCCAAGTTTCCCCGTGGCATGTGGGATCTTAGTTACTCAACTAGGGATTGAACCTATATCCCTTGCATTGGAAGGTGGGTTGTTAACCACTGGACCACCAGGGAAGTCCCTAAGCCACTATGTTTTGTTGTGGTTTCTTGTGCAACAAGAACACTCTTGGTTTCTATCTCATCATCAGTAAAACTGAGGTGGTGATAGGGTCTCCCTCACTGAGAGGATATGAGGATTAAATTAGAGGTGATGCAGAAAAGTGCTTAGCTGTGCTTGATAGATATTAATTAGGCTGCATATGACATATATTCAAGAATATTATGAATACAGTAAGTTTGAACCCTGATACACCGGATTCTGGGATAGGGATAAAGATCTGTGAAGTCAGAAGGGCTTGGATCATGTCTGAGTTGATGGCAGAGGAAATGGACTCTGGGAAGACAGGGCTGACTTAGGTGGTCAGCAAGAGCAGAGGGGGTGGGGTTTCAGGTTGCCCTGAAGAGCAAGTGGCTGGTGAAGCAGGGTGGTTTAATGACTGGTGACCCTGGTATGTTTAAGAACATACAATGCAAGAGGCCAGTTTTCATTTCACCAGTGCTTCCTGGACAGCACCTTAAGGAGAAAAAATGAGTCAGAGCCTGGATATTCAATAAATTTATTGTTAACCATCTTATCTGATACTGGAAGCATATGTTCTCTGATCTTAAAGAGGAAGGTGAGTCAGAGTACCTTATTGGCTACTTGATGATGTGGTCTCTGGGGCTGTTCATATTTCCATGGGTGCTATCAGTATTTGTTAGGTATCTGGGCTCTTCTGGAAAAACTGCTTACAACTGAGGCTGTGTTAAAAATGCATTAGGCAGGCCTGCATGATGCAATGCATTCGACCTCAGTCAATTTGTTTCAGAGTTTAAGGTAGTTTTGGTTCTTCCTTCCATGTGAGTTTCTTCCTCTGTATAAAGACAATATGTGTGTGCTCAGTCTCTTCAGTCATGTTCAACTCTTTGCGACCCTATGGACCATAACCTGCCAGGCTCCTCTGTCCATGAGGATTCTCCAGGCAAGAATACTGGAGTGGGTTGCCATGTCCTCCTCCAGAGGATCTTACTGACTCAGAGATCGAACCCACGGCCCTTATGTCTCCTTCATTGGCAGGTGGGTTCTTTACCATTTCCCACCTGGGAAACCCAGTGGTTAAGGACAAAAGTGGGCTTATCACAAAGTAAAAGAGGTTAAGTTAAATATGACCAGAATGTATTTTTTTCTTTCGTCTCTCATTGACAAAAAAAGTTTCAGATGTAATGAGAGGAATAAAGTGGTATTTGCAGTATGTTCTTGCAATCTTAAGTTTTATTTGAAAGAGTCATGGAAACTTATTTTTCTCCTGCTTATTGCAGTACTGTCACAAACTCCAACCCTAATGAGAAGATTAAAGACCTCTGACTGCCACTTGTTTTGTTTCTAAGCAGTAGGTGACAGGAGAGCTAAATATTCTGAGTTGATGCGGTGCTTCTCAAGGCAGAGGGACCAAATGGCTGCGGTGACCTTGCTTTTTATGTTCAATTAAATGGACCAGAGATAAAAATCTATATTGTTTCTGAAGTGTTGTGATCCACAGACAGGGGATGAGAAATTTCTTTGCCCAAGCCACTGGGAAAAACAAATGAAACATGTTGGGAATTCAAATGTGTCCTCCCCAAGTCTCATTTTTCACTCAACCACTGCAATGCTCTTATTTGATAGCTAGGCTTGGTTTGAGGCGCTGGCAGTACAAGGGCAAGGCTAGTGATTCATGGGGTTATTTGCTTGTGGATAGTACTGTTAACAGGTAGTCTATTGAATATCAATTACCTGCATGACACAGTGGTGGGTGCTAGAGGGCTTATAAAGAGTCATAAGATGTCCCTGCCTTCAAAGATTGTAAAATCTTGTTTGGAAGCAAAACTTCTGTGTATTGAAAGAGATCAGTACTTGAGAGCAAATGCTAATAGTGGAAGGATTGAGTTGTCTCTCACCTCTCCTCCAGGATTCTAGGGGCTAGAGAGATCATTAGAGCAACACTAGCTAAATGGGAAAGGAGATACTCATCTATTACTCTGGGTAGTAGCCCCAAACATTTCTTCATATGCATTGCCTTGGAGAGTATGAATTAGATCTAAGTCCCTGGTGGGGATTCATTTTTCCCACCCTGATGTAACTGGACCCACCTAAGTGATTCTAAATGCTCTTACCAATAAGCTTAATGACCTACTTGCACATATTGCATGGGGACAGGAAATGGAGGAGAAACTGTCATTGACCACACACTGATGAACCTATTTGCAGGGCAGGAATAGAGATGCAGACTTAGAGAACAGACTATTGGACATGGGGGCAGGGAGGAGAAGGTGGGACAAATTAGCAGAGTAGCACTGACATATATTCATGACAGAGTGTAAAATAGATAGCTGCTGGGATAGCTAGCTAGCTAGCCAGCGAGAGCTCAGCTCAGTGCTCTGTGATGACCTAGAGGGGTAGGATGGGGGTAGGGGAGTGGGAGGAAGGTCCAAGAAAGAGGGGGCCTTCTCTTATATGTATACTTACATAAGTATACTTATAGCTGATTCACACTGTTGTACAGAAGAGACGAACACAACATTGTAATGCAATTATACTCTAATTAAAAAAAAAGTAAAAAACAGTGACAGCATCAACAATGGGTTTGGATCCTGATTTAGAGGCACAGTTAACCTGCTTTTTTTGTAAAGCATGGGCCGTTGAATGTCAGGCTTCAATCATTCAGATTGTAGCTCTTGTTCTTTTTCAGAGATGCCATTAGAGATAGAGTTTGCAATTGCTTCTTAGAATTTTCTTAGAAATGTAAGATGAGAAACCATTTCCCTCCAATAACGTGTCAAACGTGTCAGCATGATAGTTCGGTGGTGTGGGGGTGGGAGAGGCAGCTCTAGGCTGGCAAAGGGGTGGAGACACCCTGGGAGGTCGTGGGGAAAGGTTTTTTTTTTTTTACTTTAAAAAAAAAATTATTTTTCTATTTTATTTACTTTACAATATTGTATTGGTTTTGCCATACATTGATATGAATCCACCATGGGTGTACATGTGTTCCCCTTCCAGAACCCCCCTCCCACCTCCCTCCCCCTCCCATTCCTCCGGGTCATCCCGGTGCATCAGCCCCGAGCACCCTGTATCATGCATCGAACCTGGACTGGCGATTCGTTTCACATACGATAATTTACATGCTTCAGTGCCATTCTCCCATAGCATCCCGCCCTCGCCCTCTCCCATAGAGTCCATAATACTGTTCTATATATCTGTGTCTCTTTTGCTGTCTCGCATACAGGGTTATCTTTACCGATTTATTAAATTCCATATATATGCCTTAGTATACTGTATTGGCGGAGAAGGCAATGGCACCCCACTCAAGTACTCTTGCCTGGAAAATCCCATGGATGGAGGAGCCTGGTAGGCTATAGTCCATGGGGTAGCTAAGAGTCGGACACGACTGAGCGACTTCACTTTCACTTTTCCCTTTCATGCACTGGAGAAGGAAATGGCAACCCACTCCAGTATTCTTGCCTGGAGAATCCCAGGGACGGGGGAGCCTGGTGGGCTGCCGTCTATGGGGTCGCACAGAGTCAGACACGACTGAAGCGACTTAGCAGCAGCAGCAGCATACTGTATTGGTGTTTTTCTTTCTGTCTTACTTCACTCTGTATAATAGGCTCCAGTTTCATCCACCTCATTAGAACTGATTTGAATGTATTCTTTTTAATGGCTGAGTAATATCGCATTGTGTATATGTACCACAGCTTCCTTATCCATTCGTCTGCTGATGGACATCTAGGTTGCTTCTATGTCCTGGCTATTATAAATAGTGCTGCAATGAACATTAGGGTACACGTGTCTCGATTTGATCTAAAGTGAGGGCAAAGCAAGAGGGGCACAGGCCTTGAAGGTGGTAGGTGAGGCCAAACCATGAACTGGTGTGTGGAAGCAGTGTGGAGGAGAGAGCAAGAAAGCAATGGAGACCGATCGAATGTGTCTGGATTTGCTATTCGATCTTTACCTGCCATTATTTGGTAGAGCTCCTGGGAATGTATTACTTGCAGAAATTGCTTGGGTGGATGCTGGCAGAACTTCTAGGGCTCTACCAACACAAAGATAGAAGAGACCTTGCAGGTAGGCCACTCCCATCAGTAAATATGGCCATACTATTGTAAAGCTCCACTTCTGTGGCTTACAATAAGGCAAAACATTTTTTAGGAAAAAGAAAGGACTTTTGAGCAAGATGAACCCTGCATAGTTTTTGAATATGATCAGTTTACTGTAGAAATCTTCCCTCTTATGCTTCTCATAAGAGTCTAGGTGGTTATCTAGCCTCTGCTTGAACTGTTCTTTGAAATCTCACTATTATTGTTGGTATCTTTGTTCCATTTCTCTTTTTATAAATTTACTTTTTAACTGGAGGATAATTGCTTCACAATGTTGTATTGGTTTCTGTAGTAGAACAACATGAATCATAGCTATATATATATGCTGCTGCTGCTGCTAGGTCGCTTCAGTCATGTCCGACTCTGTGCGACCCCATTGATGGCAGCCCACCAGGCTCCGCCGTCCCTGGGATTCTCCAGGCAAGAATACTGGAGTGCGTTGCCTTTTCCTTCTCCAGTGCATGAAAGGGAAAAGTGAAAGTGAAGTTGCTCAGTCGTGTCAGACTCTTAGCAACCCCATGGACTGCAGCCTACCAGGCTCCTCCGTCCATGGGATTTTCTAGGCAAGACTACTGGAGTGGGGTGTCATTGCCTTCTCTGATATATATATATATATATATCCCCTCCCTCTTGAGCCTTCCATCCCCACCTCCACCCTCCCTGCCCCCATCCCACCCCTCTAGGTCATCACAGAGCACCAGGTTGGGTGCCCTGTGTTACACAGCATCTTCCCACTAGTTATCTGTTTTACACATGGTGGTGTATATATGTCAATGCTACTTTCTTAACTCATCCCATCCTCTCCTTCCCCCACTGTGTCCACAAGTCCATTCTCCACATCTGCATCTGGGCATATACCCTGAGAAAACCACAATTCAAAAAGATGCATGCATCCTAATGTTCACTGCAGCATTATTTACAATAGCCAGGACATGGGAGCAGATGAATGCATTTCTTCTTTTATAGTATGCTCCTCTTGTCTTGAAATTTTTCTTCTTATAATTTCTTAGTACTGGCTTTAACATTATATATAAAAAGTCTATTTCCGTAACACAGCCCTTCAATACTTAAAGATATTGCTTCTTAAACACCAGTTTGCTGTGGGCCACACACTCATGTATCGCAATTTTTATTAACATCATCTTAGCTTTTAACTTTTTCACTGGGAAACATGATCTTCAGCAATTCTTCAGTTCCAAGAGGACCTCCAGCAAATTGATCTTACTCTCTTTTCACTGCCTTTCATCTTTTTGATGCCCTCTCCCTATTCCCTACCCAGCTTAAACTATGTTCATTGCAAATAATCACTCCTTCATATGTACCTTGTGTTCCCTTGCCCCGCTCCCACTTTACGATATTAGTAAAACCACAACCCTGGCTAGATCTCTCTCTTCCTCTCTACATCTGTTCTGTGACTACATCTGTAGAGGTGAATGTTGCTGGAGAATATCACAACCTTGATGCCTGGTTTGACTTTATATTCATGACCATGAGCTTCAAATGAGACTTTAATGCTACCCAGCATCATTTTTGTAGTTTATCTCCCCGGTCCATTTACTCTTCCACTTTCCTAGATGGCTATTTCACCATTTCAAACCTCCCACAAATCCTCCTCCATCCTCACTCTCCCATGCTGACCTTGGTTCCTGCTTTACTGAAAAATTGAAGCAGGTAGAAGAGAATGTTGCCAGATTTTTAACTTCCACAGTAAAGAAGTTACCCTATGTTGCTAAGTTCAATGGTCAGTTATCAGATCTTATTTTACTTGACAGGAGCATTTGACGCTGTTGATTATTTTCTCCTCCTCCCCATCCAACTTTATTGAGATATAATTGATACATAACATTGTATAAGCTTAAGATGTATAATATATTGATTTGATATATTTATATATTGCAAAATGATTGCCACCATAGCATTCACCTTATTTGCATCTGCATTCATATCTCTGCCTTCCCACTGCCTGGTTGCTTTGGGAGATGCTATATCTGAAGAGGACTAATCCTATCCCCTCTCACGACTCAAGGTCATTGCTTCAGCAATTTTTCTCCTCTTCTCTATCATCTTTCCCTCCTCTGCTGGATGCAAGCATGCTATTGTTTCTACCATTAAAAAAAATAAAAGCAACAACCGCTTGTTGATCTCGTTTTTTCCATCAACCACTTCCCTCATTTTTGCTCCCTATTGGAAGAAACTGCTCTAAAAATCAAGTCCAAAATCAAGTTCAAAGTCTAAACTCACCATCTTTAATTCCTCTTCTTACATTTTAAAAACTGGCTTTTGCCAGTATTTGCCCCTACCCTATGTTGCTAAGTTCAATGGTCAGTTATCAGATCTTATTTTACTTGACAGGAGCATTTGACACTGTTGATTATTTTCTCCTCCTCCCCATCCAACTTTATTGAGATATAATTGATACATAACATTGTATAAGCTTAAGACGTATAATGTATTGATTTGATATATTTATATATTGCAAAATGATTGCCACCATAGCATTAGCTGACATGGTTAATAACATTTCTTCTGTGGTGAGAACATTTAAGATCTAACTCTTACAGTATTCAAGAATATAGTACAGTATCTAATGTACAGTAAATAGCTATAATCACCATGCTATATCTTAGGTCCCCAGAATTTGTTAATCTATAACTGGGAGTTTGTCTGTTTTGACCAGTATCTCCCCACTTCCCCCACCATGCAGCACCTAGTAAGCACTTTCCTTGGTACTCTGTTTCTATGAGTTTCGCTTCTTCAGATTTCACATACAAGCGATGTCATACTGTAATTGTCTTTCTCTCTCTGACTTATTTCACTTAGCATAATGCCCTCAAGTTCATCCAAGTTGTTGCAGGCATCAGAATTTCCTTCTTTCTCATGACTGGATAACATTCATTGCCTATCATCCATCTTCTTTCATCTGTTGATGGACACTTAGGTTGTTTCCATATCGTGGCTGTTGTGAATAATGCTGCATGAACATGGGAGTAAAAATATCTCTATGAGAACCTAATTTTAATTCCTTTGGAATATATACCCTGAAGTGGGATCGGTGGCTCACATAGTAGTTCTATTTTTAATATTTTGAGAAAGTTCCATACTGTTTTTCATAGTGGTTGCACCAATTTACGTTCTCACCTAGAGTGCACAAGGGTTCCTTAGATTCCCTACACCTTTGCCAACACCTAGTATTTCTTATCTTTTTGATAATAACTATCAGATGTGAAGTGATACCTCATTATGGCTTTGATATGTGTTTCCTTGATAACTAGTCATGTGAAGCACCTATTCATATATCTGTTGGCCATTGGTGTGTCTTCTTTGGAAAAATATCTGTTCAGGTTCACTGCCCATTTTTTAATCAGGTTGTTTATTTTTTTTTTATTTTATTGAGTTGTATGAGTCCTTTATATATTTTAGAGGCTTCCCTGGTAGCTCAGCTGGTAAAGAATCTGCCTGCAATGGAGGAGACTCTGGTTTGATCCCTGGGTTGGGAAGATCTCCTGGAGAAGGGAAAGGCTACCCACTCCAGTATTCTGGCCTGCAGAATTCCATGGGCTGTATAGTCCATGGGGTCGCAAAGAGTCAGACATGACTCAGCAACCTTCACTTTCACTTTATGTATTTTGGATATTAACCCTTTATTAGATATATTATTTCCAAGTATTTTCTCCCATTTCATAGGTTGTCTTTTCATTATGTTGATTGTTCTTCTGCTGTACAGAAGCTTTTTAGTTTAATTTAGTTCATCCCACTTGTTTATTTTTGATTTTGTTGCCTTTGCTTTTGATGTCAAATTCAAGATATTTTGTCCTTTATACAAGGAGGGAGAACTGCAAAGGGGCTTCTCCTTTACACAGACAGTTGGCTACTTCCTGCCTTTAAATATGTGAAGATGTGATTCTTGGTGCTATGACAACCATCCTATGACCTTGAGGGAAGCTCAGAGAATTACAGATATATCAACCCAGGGTCTGTGTGTGAAGCTTATGAGCCAGTCCTGGCATTGCCCACCTGCAGACTTCTTGTGATAAATAATAAATATCCTTAGTTATAAGTCATTGTTAGCTGGGCTTTATGTTATTTATTGCCAAATGCATCTTAACTGATGTTATATATTTTCCTCTTCTTAATTTTTTAATATTAGAGATTGTATGGTTAGAATTTCATTTCTGACTCTTTCTCATTTTGGGAAAACAACTTGAAAAAGACATATTCATGATAAAGATTATGTCTGTTTATTTTTCTCAAATTTTCTTTCTAGAATCTAGGAAACTTCTAGGCCCATCAATAACTAAATATTTATCAAGTGCCTATAGTATGTCAGGTATTATGTGAGGAATTGGAAGAAAAGCAATGAACAAGATTGACTGTTTGCTGCCTTGTGGCCTCATGGGGGTAAATACTGATTTGCCTGGCTTTATTGTCTTTTCCTATTTTGAACTCTTCAGGTGACAATGATTTATTTTTCTCAAGTTACTTGCCACTTACATATTTTGCCCCGGTTTTTCCTTTTGATCAGAACTAAGAAGAGAATCATAGTCCATGCTGTGGCTACTTCTGCTTCCAGAGAGATGCAACGATCAGTAAAACAAACATGGAATGTATCCACTGGGCTGTATCTACATTCTCAGTGGGACAGACAGGAACATGGGGCAGAGGCACTGACCCTGCACATTAGCACCGTTTCACCCAATTTCCTTCCCTTGAGAAGTTCAGAAGATTAGAGGAGTTCTTGGCCAGGCTTAGAATCTATTTGGTTTGTTATCTTTGATGACTTGGATTGCTTCCTCCCAGAGAAACCAGACTTCCTTGTTTGAAGGAAAAAAAAAAAAGAGGACTGAAAAATCTTAAATTGGCACATTTGAATGTTCACACCATTATCTGGATGGCAGTTGCATCTCTGTAAAGCTGAATCATGGCTGTTGAGTTGACAAGGCAGAAACAGATGGCCT
Source organism: Okapia johnstoni (assembly GCA_024291935.2). Taxonomy (NCBI): domain Eukaryota; kingdom Metazoa; phylum Chordata; class Mammalia; order Artiodactyla; family Giraffidae; genus Okapia; species Okapia johnstoni. Next base: position 51,449,736 of record CM044322.1, read on the forward strand.
GGGTTTCCTTTGAAATATATGGATGAAGAAAAGAAAGTGACTTGGCCCTTTGTCATTTTGATGATGCCAAATCCACACAAGCAAGGGACTCTGGATGTTTGACCTGAGCTCTAAGATGGGCAGAAGAGGCCCACCCTGGCCTATGATCTCCAGTAGTTGTGGCATGGAGTGTTGTCCAGACCACTCTTGTCCACCAGGCCAGTTTGCCACATGCTGTCATTTATCGATCTTGCCCTGCTAACTCCTTCCCAGTGGGCTACATCATAGGGTTGGTGAAAGTTCTCACAAATCTCTCTTGTTTCTCATTTTCCCCATTTATCCCTTTATTCTTTTATTTTGAAACTTCTTAAAATATAGAAATGCTGAATTGGCCAAGAAGTTTGTTTGGGTTTTCCCGAACAAACTTATTGACCAACCCAATACTATTCAGGCTACTTAACCAAGTAGACTGTTCTCATCTTCTTATTGATTAATCAGAAACTCTTGCAGCCTAGAGAGGTATGGAAAGGTTCTTCCCACCTCCCCTTCTCCGCAGATAGCACCTCAGCAAGATCGTAGAGATGAGGATCCTACAGTTTCATCTAGAAACACAACTCAGAGCATAACAATGTCCCCTATTGGGAAATATATCTTGATGCTTCACAAGTCACATTTTCTTGAGTCCATCCTCAGTGAAGCTGGTCTGTGAACAGCATTTATTTTTAATATTTATTTGTCTCAGCTGGATCTTAGTTGTGGTGTGCAGAATCTTTTAATTGTGGTCTTTGGGATCTAGTTTCCTGACCAGGGATTGATCCTGTGCCCCCTGCGTTGGGCTCATGGGGTCCCAGCCACCGGACCACCAGGGAAGTCCCTTGAAGAGCAGCTATAATTTTTCCAGTAGTCATGTATGGATGTAAGAGTTGGGCTATATTAAAGGCTGAGAGCCAAAGAACTGATGCTTTTAAACTGTGGTGCTGGAGAAGACTCTTGAGAGTCCCTTGGACAACAAGGAGATCAAACTAGTCAATCCTAAAGGAAATCAACCGTGAATATTCATTGGAAAGACTGATGTTGAAGCTGAAGCTCCAACACTTTGACCACCTTATGTAAAGAGCAGACTCATTGGAAAAGACCCTGATGCTGGGAAAGATTGAGGGCAGGAGGAGAAGGGCATGACGGAGGATGAGATAGTTGGATGGCATCTCCAATTCAATGGACATGAGTTTGAACAATATCTGGGAGATGGTGAAGGACAGGGAAGCCTGGCGTGCTGCAGTCCGTGGGGTCGCAAGGAGTTGGACATGACTTAGCAACTGAAGAACAACAACTACAACAATTGTCCTCAACTGGAGGCAATTTTGCCTCCTAAAGAATATTTGGCACCATCTGGAAATATTTTTGGCTGTTACACTGGAGTGGTCGTATTGTTGGCATCTAGTGGGGAGATGGTTATCATCCTACAAGGCAGAATACAGACCCAACATCACAAAGAAGTATCTGACTCAGAATGTCTATGGTGCTGAGGTTGAGAAATCTCACTCTATAGTAAACAAAGCTTTAATACTTTCAGAAATTAAAACAATACATAAGCCATTGTTAAAGTTGAAATAAGACTTGATCACTTAATGGTATGTAGTTGTAAACTCTCTGAGCTCGGATCCTTCTTCTAAAAATAGAGATGTTATATCTGTTCCACGAGTTCCATACTGAACTCATGTATACATGACCTGTACATAGCAGTGTCTGCTATTAGTGAACATTCAAAAAGTCATAGGAAAATATTATTGTAGGAAAAATTTTACTTCTTAATTTGCCAAAGAATCAACATCAACAGCCTCTGAGTACACTAATGACATCAACATTTCCTCTGGGCACTTTAAATTTTGTGCTGCTTTTCCTGGTAACACCAAGTCAGTTAATGAGGAGACTCTAACTTAGGTTGTGTTCCATATAGAATGTCCTGATGATCCCAAGCCTTGCCTTTCCCTCACCTATCTTGGCTTTCAGTGAGTACCCTAATCCTCTGCTCCCCTGTTGTCTCATTTTAGGTTCTTCACCAAGTCTATTAGCTCAGAGTAGGAAAATGGTAAAATTGCTGATGCTTGAGATGCCCTCTGAGGACTAATTCTGCTCACTTTTGCCCAGTAGAGTATAGAAAGGGGTATGTTTCTTTGTTATACGTAGAATGGCAAAATGATCTTATGATTCTGGAGACCGCATGAGTACTTTCTGACCTTTAACCTAAAATTTCCTGATTTAGCAGCTCAGATATCCAGGAGGCTGCTTCTTACTGCAACCACATAGTAAGAATAAGATACTCTCAAGAACTAAGTGATCCAGAAAGCTGTCCTTTAGATGTCTGAATTTCCCCACGTCCCACTAGTGGAATAAACCATTGGAATAACCAGTGGAATAAGCCTCTGCCTTAGGCAGGCTCCATAGTATTTATACTTCTACTGGGATTCTTCATTTAAAGAAATTCAGCTTCCTTTGAGGAAGAGCCATAGTGCTGGTGAGGACTGTGTATGGAAACAGCTTGGTGGAGTGGCATCTGATGTGTCTCTGTATCAGAAAAGCAGATGGGCATCCCTATGGGATAGATGTGAAATATTTCCATGGGATATTTGGGAGGAAATCACTTGAAATAGTCCTGAGCAAACCCACTGATGGCAAAGAGAGCAAATGCTCCCTGATGGTTGGGTGGTGCTGTTTCTAGAACATGCTTCCTTGGGCTGACCCAGGCCATTCTTCTCGCACCAGAAATGTCTATGTTCTCTTTGGTCTCCTCATGACTCAGTTTGATTAATTTTAATCCAATTCAAATAGCTATTGTTCAAGCCAGTAATGGGCAGGGTTCTGAACTACCAGGAAGAGGGAGTTAGATGCTTCCTTCAAGTAGCTGACGTCTGGTGGGAGAGACGCATAAACCAAGTGTGGGAAAGGAAGTGACTGAGGGTCAAACATTGTGCAGAGCAAGGGTGGAGAGGGAAGCCAGGCAAGCTTCTTGGAGGAGGCATCTAATGGTACAGTTCCATGATCAAGACAAAGACAAAATCATGGTGTGAGATAATTTGCTTTCCAAGTATTCTCCTCTCCCCTTACATCCCCTGCAGCAAGCTTCTGCTTGCCTAACAAACATTGATTCTATTTTCCCTGTTAAAGGAACCCTTCTATCAAGCTGGGCTCATGGCAGCTTGACATATGATACCATATTTTCCAGCCTTCCTGGCAGCTAGGTATACTGTTGTCAACTCCTCAGTAATTTTTAAAAATTTGGGTATAGTTGCTTTACGATGTTGTGTTAGTTTCTTCTGTACAATGTTGTGTCAGTTTCTGCTGTTTCAACAAAGTGAATCAGCTATATGTATACATATGTTCCTTCCTTCTTGAGCCTCCCTCCCACCCTCCAAGCCACCTGTCTAGATCATCACAGAGCACCAAGCTGAGCTTCTTGTGCTTTCCACTATTTTAAACAAGGTAGTATATATATGTCACTCCTACTCTCCCAATTCATCCCACCCTCCTCTTCCCCAACTGTCTGCACATCCATTCTCTATGTCTGCTGTGGAACTAGGTTCATCTGTACCGTTCTTCTAGACTCTGCATACATACTTTAATATGCAATATTTATTTTTGTCTTCTGACTTACTTCACTCTGTATGAGACTCTAGGTCCATTCACATTTCTATGAATGACCCAGTTTTGCTCATTTTTTATGATCGAGTAATATTCCACTGGGGCTTCCCTGGTTGTATATATGAGATTTGGAAGGGAAGAGCCCTGGGGTAGGGCTCTGAGGAACAGCAGTGGAAAGGGCATCCAAAGGAGAAGACTCACTAAAGAAGACTGAAAAGGAGTAGGAAGGACAGAGAGTGGATGGAAGGAGAAGCAGGGTGACTTTGTATCATGGAAACCAAGAGAGGATAGAGTTTCAAGGAGAGAGAGGTCAATAGTGCTACTGAAAAGTCACCAAAGAAAGGCCTGAGTCATGACCTGTGGTGTTTCTTTTCAAGCTTAGATGGAAAATATAACTCTTGGAGCAAAGAAACATTTTGTGTGTGTGGGTGAAGTTTGAAATAGACAAGAGGTGCTCTGGGAGGGAAGAAGCTGGAAGAAGCTCAAAGTGGCCTGAGCAAAAAGCAACATCCCAGCTTGGTTGTGGTTATTACTGGATAACTCACGACTGTGACATCGAGAAACACCAGAATCACTCTTGCTTTGCTGGTAACTATTGGGAACTGAGACTTTTCAGTTTAAGTCCCTAGTAACTTGAAAATTGAGGCAGGTAAAAGATGAGCCTATGGAAGTCAAAGCTTATGATTATTATTTTTTAAATTTTTATAAAAGAAAGTGGGATGTAAGACCAACTAGTTTAGAAGCTTTCTGACACTGCTTAAGGATATAAGCACCAGCAAAAATGTCTTTCCATTTATTTTTAAAAAGACACTGGTGAATTTTAAGAGACACCATCCCTCCCCACCTTTGCACAGGCAGCTATCTGTCTGCTTCTGTATTTGAGAAAATTAGCAAAGAAGGGGCAAGTAAGGTGTGTGTGTGTATGTGTGTGTGCACGCACATGTGCATGTAGGGAGGAGATATACATCAGAGTTTGAGTCTCTGTATACAAAGCTTTTTTTAAAAAATTAATTTTTATTGGAGTATAGTTGCTTCACAATATTGTGTTAGTTTCTACTGTACAGCAAAGTGGATCAGCTATACATATACGTATATTTCTCCTTTTTGGATTTCATTTCTGTTTAGGTCACCACAAAGCACTTAGAGTTCCCTGTGCTATACAGTCGGTTCTCATCCGGTACCTATTTTATACATAGTCCTAGCATTCATTGCGCCGATCACTCCTTCCATCTGCGGTCCTGGTCCCCAGTGGGCATGCATCTTTGCTGGTGGAGTGTGTTCAAAACCCAGAGCTCCTCATCTAGCATGGCATTTCTTGGCCATTAGGGAGACCAAGCACCTTGTGCATCTTTTGAAAATGAAAGCCCATCCTGATGAAAGGTGGAAATAATAAAAGAATAATAAAAACAAGCAATGAAAAGAAGCCTTGAAAAATTCAAGTGAAGGATAATCACATGTTGGTATTTCAAGAATGGCCAAACCAATAAAATGAGAAATGCTGCCTGGGCTACTGTGACAATGTCATAATGGAGTGGGAGAGACTTGGCAATACAACTCTAGAATGGAGATACTGAGACATTTTACCCCAGAACTGCCCCCATCAGACCCTCTGCTCTCCTGACTTTCCGTGATGATGAGAGGAGGGTTGCAGAAGGCTCAGAGGGATATGTTATTTTTCAGATTCATAATGATCTGGCCTTTTCTGGTTATAAAAGCATTATGTGTTCATTTGAGAAAAATTGGAAAATGTGGAAAAATTAAGCCTGACAATATTTCTTCCATGCAGAAGAGATAGGTACAGTTAACATTAACATTTCTTTAAAAAGAAATGGAAATGAGTTGATTTACAATATTGTGTTAGTTTCAGGTGTACAGCAAAGTGATGACTCACTTATACATTTTTTCAATCTAAGAATAATACAAATGAATTTATATCCAAACTATAACATTTTTGATTGTTTTCTCAAGATAAATCCTTTATTTCTACACAGCCCCCTCCATCCCACAGTAACACATGCAGGACTATTTCTCTTGGGGCCCAAATACCCAATGCTCCTTCTGCCCAGGACTCTCTCCCTCCTCACCCCACTTTCCCAGCTCCACTCATCCTGCCCATCTTAGCTCAGATGTCGCCTACTCTAGCAATCCTTCCCCAAACCCCACCCAGGATGGGGAATTCGTGTACGTCACTGGACTTCTGTGATAGCTTGTGTCTGTATCTTTGTACTTAGACTATTTTCATTGATCAGTTTCGATAACTGCCTGCTCCGTTAGACTGGATATTTTTGTGTCTTACTCATTCTTATTTTCCTGGCACCTAGTGTCAGGAAATAGTGCCCAGGAGTAGTACCTGGGGCATAGTAGTTGCTCAATATATATTTGCTGAATAAAGGAATAAATGAATTTAGGAGAGAAATTAGACTTGTTTTGTACAGTTCCAAGGGTTAAAACTAGGACTAATGGTTAGACACAATGGAAACTAACAGAATGCTGTCAATCAACTACACTTCAACAAAAAGTTGTTTGTTTTGAAAAAAACAAAAGCAAAACAGATAAATGGTGTGACAGATTTCACTTCGGTGGAAGACAAAATTAGAGAATATGAAAAGAGAATGGGGCACTTTGGGAGTTAGTGAGTTCTGATTCCTGACGTGAAGTGATGTGGCCACCACATCAGACATACTGCAGAGTCTGAGCAACCTTTAGATGAATTAATGTTAATCTAGAGGATTTTGTTATCTAGAACTAATGTTATCTAGGACTTCTGTTATCTAGAACCAATGTAAATCTAGAGGACTTTCATTAACTATACTAAAGCCTTTGACTGTGTGGATCACAACAAATTGTGGAAAATTCTTCAAGAGATGGGAGTACCAGACCACCTTACCTGCCTCCTGTGAAACCTCTATTCAGGTCAAGAAGCAACAGTTAGAATCGGACATGAAACAACAGACTGGTACAAAATTGGGAAAGGAGTACGTCAAGGCTGTATATTGTCACCCTGCTTACTTAACTTATTTGCAGAGTACATCATGTGAAATGCTGGGCTGGATGAAGCACAAGCTGGAATCAAGATTGCCGGGAGAAATATCAATAACCTCAGATATGCAGACGACATCTCTTTTATGGCAAAAAGTGAAGAGGAGCTAAAGAATCTCTTGATGAAGGTGAAAGAGGAGAGTGAAAAAGCTGGCTTAAAACTCAACATTCAAAAAACAATGATCATGACATCCGATCCCATCACTTCATGGCAAATAGATGGAGAGACAATGGAAACAGTGACAGACTTTATTTTATTGGGCTCCAAAATCACTGTAGATGGTGACTGCAGCCATGAAATTAAAAGACACTTGCTTCTTGGAAGAAAAGTTATGACCAACATAGACAGTGTATTAAAAAGCAGAGATACTACTTTGCTTTCAAAGGTTGGTCTAGTCAAAGCTATGGTTTTTTCAGTAGTCATGTATGGATGTGACAGTTGGACTATAAAGAAGGTTGAGTGCTGAAGAATTGATGCTTTTGAACTGTGGTGTTGGAGAAGACTCTTGAGAGACCCTTGGACTGCAAGGAGATCCAACCAGTCCATCTTAAAGGAAATCAATCCTCAATATTCATTAGAAGGACTGATGCTGAAGTTTCTATACTTTGGCCACTTGATGCAAAGAGCCAACTCATTAGAAAAGACCCTGATGCTGGGAAAGAGTGAAGGCAGGAGGAGAAGGGGATGACAGAGGACAAGATGGTTGGATGTCATCACTGACTCAAGGGACATGAGTTTGAGCAAGCTCTGGGAGATGGTGAAGGACAGGAAAGCCTGGTGTGCTACAGTCCGTGGGGTCGCAAAGAGTTGGACATGACTGAGTGACTGAACAAGAGGACTTTTAGGGCTTTCAATATTCAGATTCCGCCATTCTATGCTATATTTTGAAAGTCATAAAATGCTGTAATTTGTGATCAGTAATTCCAAGTCTTGGTAGCTTTGACTGAGGTCTGGCCCTTAGGTGCTCATAGATAAGATCAGAAATCTCACTTCAGTTTTTGTGGGCAGAGGATGGAAGTGAAGAGTGACACCACTGGTCCTTTCTAGCCTCAGTGGATGCAGAATCTGCTCCTTTCCTGGGGACCACATCTTAAATCCTTCATCCTGAACCATTCATCTGGGGCCCATGCAGGGCCCACTTTTGGAATTTAAAACTTTCCTGGGTCATCTCATCTCTTATGGTTTTAATCTAATAATATTTGGTTTTGTACTTTTACAATACAGTTTCAAGCTTGCTGTGTAACATTTTATTTTAAATTTTCTTATAAAATTTTATCATTTATGTCATATTTTATGTTTTCAATAGGTAATAGATGTCATAATGAACGGAGGTAATAAAAAATGTCTCCCTTCTCTCGTTTTTTTCTGGTCCTTGAGTTCCTATTTCCAGAGGCAATCACCATTGTCAGATTTTTATATCCCTTTCCAAAGACTGTGTTTGGACATATAAGCAAATATATCTTTCTTTCTTATAGAAATAGTAGCTAGCATGTGATATTTGTTTTTACATCCTGCTTAAAAAAACGTTACAATACAGCTCAGAAAGAGTTCCATATTGGTTCTTGTAGTGAAGTGATGTCTTTTTAGAGGCTCCACCATATTTCATAGCATGGAAGTTCCTGAATTGGTTTTACCAACTCTTTAATTGAGTCCTTGAAATTTAGTCCTTGTCTGGTCTTTTGCTATCACACATAAGCCACAATCCCTGTGCACCAGGTATCTTATACACACAAGTGAATCTATAGGTAGAAAAAATTCCTACAAGCAGGACTGATATATAATGGGGTATGTACAGTTCATCTTTTGCTAATGGCATTAGTAGTTTATTAGCATGAGGGAGAGTAACAATGATTCACTCAGTTGTTTGCTATGTCAGTCACTATTTAAGCATCTTTCAAGTAATATATTTCACTCCTGCCTCATGACACTGAGGGAGGTACTGTTATCATCTCCGTTTTTCCAAAGGAGCAAACAGGTATAGAGAGAGCAAGTAAATACAACAAACAGAAAAACAGGTTCAACCCAGGCAACTGGGCAGCTTAGGGTTCTTCACTGCCTCTTTGCTCTTCAGGGTGGCTGGACCACCAATGAAGGAGAGGAAAGCACACTTTCTATAGACAGAGACAGACACGCTTACAAATGCATGCTTCAGTTTATAGCTTCAGTTTAAAGCTGGTTAATGAACCCTTTCAAAGTCCTTGCAGGAGAATAACTTGTGATAAACTCTCTTCCAAGAAAATAGCAGAAGTACCAAGTACCAAGTTTTTTTGAAAATGCCTCTCCTTCTGGTTAGTCAAACATGTTGACTGTGATACCCTACTTGAAAAATAAGAAGAAGACCTCAGAATAAATGAGCAACAGCATTTCTCATTAGTTCATGGCCAGTGAAAGCTACTGTCTCCTCAAAGACAAATGGTGCTTTTGCCCTTTACTGGTGGGCTTTAAGCCCATTGGTTTCATCCCACTAGACCAAAGCTATTTGAAGCCAAAAATGACTCATACAATTCAATTGGATCCTTTCCCTATCACCCATGATGACGACTTTTTTTTTCTTTAAACCAGGAAAGGACAAAATAATGATATTTTCAGAATACTTAGTCACTTGAGTCTGATCTGACCTGAAAGAGTAACAAAGCCAGTTCTGGATATGAGTGGACCACAGGGCTTTCTCACACATTATCCATTGTATCTAAGGGTATCCTTTTGAAATTGTGACTGAAAAAGAAATACAATGACTGTATGATCTTTTGGATTTTCAGACTCCGCTGATGAACAAACTCCCCCTCTCCTAGGAAAGTTTGTTCATTCTTGCACTCATTCAATAACCATTCATGAATGTTTAGTGTATGTTCATTAGTATGCTAAGCAGTGGACAAGAGGTAGGGCCAGACAGACATAGCCCCACCCTTAATACTGATCAAGTCTGTAAGAGGGTGTATGAGGCTAGGGGAAGGGAATCTGGACTAGGCCAGATTCCTTCTTAGCAAGCAAATATTCTTTTTTGGGTTGTGGTGTGGGGGAAAGGGCCACATATGTGGCAAGTCTGCCAAGCTAAAGGGGAAATATTGGCATGCAAACTTGAGATAACAGTAGAACTGGGTTAAAGAATGCCAAGTTCAAAAAGATGAGATGGGAATCTTGTCAACTTTACTACATATGCCTACAGGTCCCCTTTCAACTAAGATTTTAAAATATTGAGGCTTTCTTAGAAAGATGTATTAAAATAATAACAAATATGAGACTATCCTAACTGCCATTTGTAAATTGCTTCCACTTTCCCACTTAGGTTCTTTCTCTTTTTTAATTGCTTTCCAATATTGTGTTGGTTTCTGCCATATATCAACATGAATCAGCCTAGGTAAACATATGTCCCCTCCCTCTTGAATCTCCCTCTCACCTCCCACCCCATCCTACACGCCTAGGTTATTACAGAGCACCAGGTTTATAGCAAATTTGCACCATACAGCAAATTGCCACTGGCTGTCTGTTTTACATATAGTAATACTTATGTTTCAACGCTACTCTCTCAATTTATCCCACCCTCTCCTTCCCCCACTGTGTCCACAAGTCTGTTCTGTATGTCTTCAGATGTTTTCAAACATAGGCTGTGGCAACTGGAAAACTTATAAATCATTTCTTTTGGCATTTGTAGTCATCTGTGATATGGGAAAAGATATTTAAAATCAAATAAGTCAAGGTCCCAAGGTTGGTGCGAGAATAGAAGTAACTTGATGGCAAAGGGAAACACAACATACAGGTTAAATGTTTTCAAGAGGCTGTGGTTCCCTTTAGCTGAGATTACTCACAAGTTTCATTAAATCAAGGTATTTTTCCTCCCTTGGCGATTCCGTCAGAATCTCTGATGGAAGGATCCGTAAGGTCTCTTCAATTCCAGACAGGCTCAGGGAACCTCTGACTTGCCATCAAAGTCTGAAAACTAATGGAGCAATTCACTGCTCCTGGAACTGAAAGAACGCTCTGCCTTTGACTTGAGCAGGGCTGCTGCATGATGAATAAGGCACTTAATGAGCAGAGAAATGGGCAGGTCATGGTCAGAGGTGCAGCAGGGTCTAGGACATGATGGAGTAAAGAGATCCATTTTGCTTGTGACTTCTTTGCACTCAAGGAGATGAGATCTCTCCTGTTTTCTAAGGTGCCCTTGTTTCTTCTGCATTTTGCAAAATGGAGGATAATTTTATATGTTTGTGTCTGAGAAATACAGCCTTTATAATAATGACTTGGTTCTAATCTATGAAGTTTCTTATTTGGACTCCTAAGCAGGAGAACTTGCTGCTCCTTTCCTGATTTTGGTGGAAAAGTGTGAATATGAGTCTTTTTAACCTTGGTGGTAAAACTTCAGATTCTTTGTAGTTGAGAACAGTAGCTCAATTTACTGCTGATGACTCTAAATCCCTGACTGTGGGTTCGACTGATGACACCTCTTGTGGTGAGGCATCATCTCCCTGTCTCTGCGCATAGAATGAGAAGTAATTTGCTCTTGATCTGAATGCCTGATACCATGGTGATCTTCATGCAAAGCTGGATGATGAGCAATATCTCATTTAGCTGCCAAATTGCCTTTGTGGTTATGATCACTTCAGTCCTGGGAAATGCACATTGGTATTCTTCTCTAATCCAGAAAGCACTGAGATGGGGTATTTTTCTCCCTGTTGCACAGGCTGTAATCAGTCCCTGAACAGAGTTGATCTACTGCAGCCATTAGTTGCTATAGGGATCAGATGAAAGGGATGAAAGCTATCTATAGTTTTATCAATCCCAGGCTCCCATTGTGAGAGATTACAAAGAAGATCCATTTCTATGCACTGGAACCAGGTTATGAACATAAAGTAAACATGAGTTACTTGTAGCTATAGGAAACCTTCTAGCAAATTCAGGAGTGATGGATCTTTTTTCACTTTCATTTTCCTGGAGAATCATTCTGTTATGTTAATGAGGATTTTATACCTTAATTTCTTTGTGGGAGGCAGCCCAGGAAGTGATGAATGGAAAGATTTTAAATTTAATTCAAACCTTTTCAATGATTCAAAGCTATTCTTGTTAATGATGTCATTCACTACAATAGAATTAACTTGATGGTAGACATGCATGTGATAGTGTTGTGGTTTGGTTAGTTAATTTGAGCTACAGACAGCAAGTGAGGTTTGGTGGTGAGAAAGCAGCTCATGACTATCCAGCCTCAGATTCATGACTGTAATAATGGGGAGAAAAACAGACTTCCCAGGCCTCTTGTATAAGTAAGCCAGTCCATCACTTAGAATTGTTTTCGTTTTTCCATCCTGTATCTGTCTCTGTGATTTTTTTTGGGGGGGGGTGTTTTTTTTTTTTTTTTTTAGTTGGGGGCTAATTACTTTACAATATTGTAGTAGTTTTTGCCATACATTGACATGAATCAGCCATGGGTTCACATGTGCTCCCCCTCCTGAACCCTTCTCCCACCTCCCTCCCCCTCCCATCCCTCTGTGTCATCCCAACACTCCATCCCTGAGCATCCGTCCCATGCATAGAACATGGAATGGTGTTCCGCTTCACATATGACAATATACATGTTTCAATGTTATTGTCCCAGAACGTCCCACCCTCACCTTCTCCCTCAGAGTCCACAGGACTGTTCTATGCATCTGTGTCTCTTATTCTGTCTCACATATAGGGTTACCATTACCATCTTTCTTTCAAATTCCATATACATGCATTAGTATACTGTATTGGTGCTTTTCTTTCTGGCTCACTTCACTCTGTATAATGGGCTCCAGTTTCATCCATCTCAATAGAACTGATTCAAAAGTATTTTTTTTAATGGCTGAGTAATATTCCATTGTGTATATGTACCACAGCTTCCTTATCCATTCGTCTGCCGATGGACATCTAGGTTGCTTCCATGTCCTGGCTATTGTAAACAGTGCTGCGATGAACATTGGGGTACACGCGTCTCTTTCAATTCTGGTTTCCTCAGTGTGTATGCCTAGCAGTGGGATTGCTGGGTCATATGGCAGTTCTATTCCCAGTTTTTTAAGGAATCTCCACACTGTTCTCCATAGTGGCTGTACTAGTTTGCATTCCCACCAACAGTGTAAGAAGGTTCCCTTTTTTCCACACCCTCTCCAGCATTTATTGCTTGTAGACTTTTGGATAGCAGCCATTCTGACTGGTGTGTAATGATACCTCATTGTGGTTTTGATTTGCATTTCTCTAATAATGAGTGATGTTCTGTGATTTCACCTCTTGGTTTTTCAGCCCATTTACCTTCCCTTACTCTCATCTTTCTAATTCTCAGACCCCAGGGAGCTCTGTTTCATGTCTCTTCTCCTCTTTCCCCACTTTATCAAGCACTGAAGCCCACATGATTCATTACCTAAACCAGGGACTGGCAAACTTTTTCTGTAAAAGACCAGTTAGTAAATATTTTAGGCTTTGTGGGCCATACATTCTTTGTCTCAACTACTCAACTCTGTCTGTATAGCAGGAAAACAGCCACAGAGTTTATGTCAACAGTAGGCGTGGCTGTGCACCAGTAAAACATTATTAGGGATCCTGACAAAAGATTTTCATGTAATTTTATGTCATGAAATCTTCTTCTTAATTTTTTCCACTTTTTAAAAATGCAAAAACCATTCTTCACTTTTGGTATAGAAACACAGGTGCTGGGCTTGACTTGCTCTGAACGTTCTGGTTTACTGACCCTTTAAATCACTGTGTTCTCAACATTCTTGATTGCTTTACTACATTTTATTCCCTTCAGTGTCCCAGAAAGACCTCAACATTGGGGCTTTCTTCTCTTTTCTCCTTTATATCTGCATTCTTTCAGCTGAAACCATCAGCTAACGGTCTCCCTGTTTTCAACCTTGCCTCCTAGCCTGTTGGGACACTTTTGACTAAATGGTCTTTCTAAATTTCTAATTTGATCTTGTCATACATCCTGCTTAAAATTCCTTCAAACTCTATCCCATTGCTTTGTGATCTGGATCTTGTGTACCCATCCAGTCTTACAGGTCTCTGTTGGGTCTTCTACGTGTCCCCTGCCACCATCTTGGATCTTTGTTCAGCCATAGTAAAACCCTTTAGTTTTTGATCCCGCTACACAAACTTTCTTTTTTGTTACTTTCCATTTTTTTAAAAAAAATTGACCATGACATGTGGTGTGTGGAATCTTAGTTCCTTGACCAGGAAATGAACCCACGGCCCCTGCATTGGAAGTGCAGACTTCTTAACCACTGGACCACTAGGGAAGTTCTTCCATGAGGTTTTTGAATTCATTCACTTTCATCATCTGGCTCCCTCCTATCAGTACTCAGCTGTCAACATATTCCTCATCCAAGGGACCTTCCTCAATCCTCCCTTTCATTTACTGTCTGATTTAGGTGTCTTTCTTAAGCACCACACTTGAAGGCAAAAGCTGTCTTCATATCTGAGCTCAGGGGCCTAGGCAAAGTCCCAAATGTATACAGACAGGTCACCTTTTACTTCTCTTCTCTTCATTGCACTTCACAGATATTGTGCTTTTTACAAATTGAAGGTTTGTGGCAAGCCTGCCTTGAGCAAGTCTGTCAGCACCATTTTTTCCATCAGCATTGGCTCACTTTGTGTCTATGTGTCACATTTTGGTAATTCTTGCAACATTTCAATTTTTTTCATTATTATTGTTTGTGTTTTGATGACCTGTTAATCAATGACCTTTGATACTACTGTTGTGATTGTTTTGAATAAATGTTGTGTTTGTTCTGACTGCTGTACGGACCGGCCACTCCCCCGTCTTTCTCCCTCTGGTTGGGTCTCCCTGGTCTTTGAAACACAACGATATTGAAATCAGCCCAGTTAATAACCCTGCCATGGCCTCTAACTGCTCAAGTGAAAGGAAAAATCCCATATCTCGCACTTTAAATCAAAAGCTAGAAATGATTAGACTTAGTGATGCTGCTGCTGCTGCTGCTGCTAAGTCGCTTCAGTCGTGTCCGACTCTGTGCGACCCCATAGATGGCAGCCCACCAGGCTCCGCCGTCCCTGGGATTCTCCAGGCAAGAACACTGGAGTGGGTTGCCATTTCCTTCTCCAATGCATGAAAGGGAAAATGAAAGTGAAGTCGCTCAGTCGTGTCCAAGTCTCAGCGACCCCATGGACTGCAGCCTACCCCGCTCCTCTGTCCATGGGATTTTCCATGCAAGAGTATTGGAGTGGGGTGCCATTGCCTTCTCTTTAGTGATGAAAGCATGTCGAAAAATGAGATAGGCCGAAAGCTAGGCCCCTTGAGTCAAATAGTTAGCCAAAATGTGAATGCAAAGGGAAAGTTCTTGAAGGAAATTAAAAGTGCTACTCCACTGAACACATGAATGATAAAAAAGTGAAACAGCCTTATTGCTGATGTGTAGAAAGTTGTAGTGGTCTGGATGGAAAAATCAAACCAGTATTGGACAAGGCTCTAACTCTCTTTAAAGGCTGAGAGGTGAGGAAGCTGCAGAAGAAAGTTTAAAGCTGGCAGAGTTTGGTTCATGAGGTTTAAAGAAAGAAAACATCTTCATAACATAAAAGTGCAAGGTGAAGCAGCAAGTGCTGATGTAGCAGCAGTAGCAAGTTATTGAGAGGATCTAGCTGAGATAGTAAATGAGGGTAGCTACACTAAACAACAGAATTTTAGTGTAGACAAACAACCTTTGAATGGAAGAAGATGCCATCTAAGACTTTGATAGCTAGAGCAGAAAAGTCAGTGCCTGATTTCAGAGCTTCAAGGGACAGGCTGACCTTCTTATTAGGGGCTAATGCAGCTGATGACTTTAAGCTTAAGCCAGTGCTTATTTACCAAATTGAATAATCCTAGGGCTTCCCAGGTGGAGCTCGTGGTAAAGAACCCACCTGCCAATGCAGGAGACATAAGAGACATAGATTGGATCCCTAGGTTGGGAAGATCCCCTTGAGGAAAGCATGGCAACCCACTCCAGTTTTCTTGGTGGGAAAATCCCATGGGCAGAGAAGCCTGGTGGCCTACAGTCCATAGGGCCACAAAGAGTCAGACATGACTAAAGTGACTTACCCGCAGTAGCAGTAGCAGTAGGGCCCTTAAAGTTATGCTAAATCTATACTTCCTGTGCTCTATAAATGGAACAACAAAGCCTGGGTGACAGCACATTTGTTTATAACATGGTTTACTGAATATTTTAAGCCCACTATTGAGACCTATGCTCAGTTGTTCAGTTGTGTTTGACTCTTTGAGACTCCACATACTGTGGCCTGCCAGGCTCCTCTGTCCATGGGATTCTCAGGCCAGAATGCTGGAGTGGGTTGCCATGCCCCCCTCCAAGGGATCTTTCTGACCCAGGGCTTGAACTGGCATTTCCTGTGTCTCCTGCTTTGCAGGCAGAGTCTTTGTGTGCTGAGCCATCAGGGAAGCCCACTGAAACATATTGCTCAGGAAAAAATATTCCTTTCAAAATATCATTACTCATTGTCAGTGCATCTAGTCAGTCAAGAACTCTGATGGATGTGTATAAAATTAATGGTATTTTTATGCCTGCTAACACAACATCCATTCTGTGAGTGATTGATCAAGAAGTAATTTTGATTTTCAAGTAGCAGTATTTAAGAAAGACATTTTGGGGACTTGCTGGGTGATCTAGTGGCTAAGACTCCATGCTCCCAATGCAGGGGCTAGGTTTGATCCCTGGCTGGAGAACTAGATTCCACATGCTGCAACTAAGAGTTCTTATGCCTGCGACTAAAGATCCCGCATGATCCCGCAATGAAGATTGAGGATCCTGTGTGCTGGATTTAAGACCTGATGCAGCCAAATAAATAAATAATAAAAATAAATATTAACTAACACATTTTGTAGGACTACAGATAGTGATTCCTCTGATTGGTATAGACAAAGTAACTTGAAAACCCTCCTGGAAAACTTTCAGTGTTCTGGATGCCATTAAGAACATTTGTAATTCATGGGAAGAGATAAAAATATCAACATTAATAGGAAATACATAAATAGATCTTGGAAGAAGCTGATTCTAACCCTCATGGATGATTTTGAGGGGTTCAAGGCTTTAGTGAAGGAAGTAACTGCAGATGTAGTGAAAATAGCAAGAGAACTAGAATTAGAAGTAGAGCCTGAAGATGTGAATGCATTGCTGCAATCTCATGATAAAACTTCAACAGATGATTTTTAAAAGTACTGCTTCTTGTGGATAAGCGAAGAAAGTGGTTTCTTGAGATGGAATCTACTTCTGGTGAAGATTCTGTGAAGATTGTTGAAATAACATCAAGGAATTTAGAATGTTTCATTAACTTACTTGATAAAGCAGTGGCAGGATTTGAGAGGACTGACTCCAATTTTGAAAGAAGCTCTACCCTGGATAAAATGCTATCAAACAGCATTGCATGCTGCAGAGCAATCATTTGTGAAAAAAAACTCAATTGATAAAGCAGACTTTATTGTTGTCTTATTTTAAGAAATTGCCACAGCCACCTCACCCTTCAGCAATCACCATGCTGATCAATCAGCAGCCATCAACATCAAGGCAAGACCAGCAAAATGATTATGTATGACTCACTGAGGGCTCAGATGATAGCTTTTTAGTTTTTTTTTTTTAGCAATGAAATATTCTTAATTAAGACAAGTACTTTTTTTTAAAGACGTAATGCTATCCCATACTTAATAGACTACAGTATAGTGAAAGTCACTCAGTTGTGTCCAACTCTTTGTGAACGCCATGGACTCTTTGTGACCCCATGAAATTCTCCAGGCCAGAATACTGAAGTGGGTAGCCTTTTCCTTCTCCAGAGGATATTCCCAACCCAGGGATCCAACCCAGGTCTCCCACACTGCAGGCTGATTCTTTACCAGCTGAGCCACAAGGGAAGCCCAGGATGACTGGAGTGGGTAGCCTATCCCTTCTCCAGCAGATCTTCCCAACACAGGAATCAAACTGGGGTTTCCTGCATTGCAGGCAGATTCTTTACCAACTGAGCTATGGTGTAAACATAACTTTTACATGAACTGGGAAATCAATACATCTGTATGATTCACTTTATTTTGATAGTCACATTATTGCAGTTATCTGGAATTGAATCTGCAATATCTCTGAGGTATGTCTGTACAAACATACACACACAGACATACACACAGATCAAAAATGTTGACTGAAATTAGCATTGTCTCAGGGTAAGAAGGGATGAGAGGCAAACGCTGTAGATGGGAGACAAATTTTGAAGCTATTGCTACAGATCAAGAAAATCATGATAGTGGCCTGAGCCAATGCCCAGAGAAAAAGGATGGAGGAGAACCATTATTTAGTTGACAAGAACTCCCTTAGCAGAAATAAGAGACAAAGAGAACTCACAGATTCAACCTTTCTGGACTTTACACTTCTCATCTCAGAAACAAAAGGCTTTGATTACCTTTAACGTTTCAAATTCATGATCTGAGCCACAGTCTGCTCCCAGTCTTGTTTTTGCTGACTGTATAGAGCTTCTCCATCTTTGGCTGCAAAGAATATAATCAATCTGATTTCGGTATTGACCATCTGGTGATGTCCATGTGTAGAGCCTTCTCTTGTGTTGTTGGAAGAGGGTGTTTGCTATGACCAGTGCATTCTCTTGGCAAAACTCTATTAGCCTTTGTCCCGCTTCATTCTGTATTCCAAGGCCAAATTTGCCTGTCACGCCAGGTGTTTCCTGACTTCCTACTTTTGCGTTCCAGTCCCATATAATGAAAAGGACATCTTTTTTGGGTGTTAGTTCTAAAAGGTCTTGTAGGTCTTCATAGAACTGTTCAACTTCAACTTCTTCAGCGTTACTGGTCGGGGCATAGACTTGGATTACCATGATATTGAATGGTTTGCCTTGGAAACAAATAGAAATCATTCTGTCATTTTTGAGATTGCATCCAAGTACTGCATTTCAGACTCTTTTGTTGACTATGATGGCTACTCCATTTCTTCTAAGGGATTCCTGACTACAGTAGTAGATATAATGGTCATCTGAGTTAAATTCACCCATTCCAGTCCCTCTTAGTTGGCTGATTCCTAGAATATTGACATTCACTCTTGCCATCTCCTGTTTGACCACTTCCAATTTGCCTTGATTCATGGACCTAACATTCCAGGTTCCTATGCAATATTGCTCTTTACAGCATTGGACTTTGCTTCTATCACCAGTCACATCCACAGCTGGGTATTGTTTTTGCTTTGGCTCCATCCCATCATTCTTTCTGGAGTTATTTCTCCCCTGATCTCCAGTAGCATATTGGGCACCTACCGACTTGGGGAGTTCATCTTTCAGTGTCCTATCTTTTTGCCTTTTCATACAGTTCATGGAGTTCTCAAGGCAAGAATACTGAAGTGGTTTGCCATGCCGTTCTCCAGTGGACCACTTTCTGTCAGACCTCTCCACCATGACCTGTCCGTCTTGGGTGGCTCCACACGGCATGGCTTAGTTTCATTGAGACTTAAATTGAAGAATGTAGGGAAAACCACTAGACCATTCAGGTATGACCTAAATCAAATCCCTTATGATTATATGGTGGAAGTGACACATAGATTTAAGGGACTAGATCTTATAGACAGAGTGCCTGATGAACTATGGACAGAGGTTTGTGACATTGTACAGGAGACAGGGATCAAGACCATCTCCATGGAAAAGAAATGCAAAAAAGCAAATGACTGTCTGAGGAGGCCTTACAAACAGCTGTGAAAAGAAGAGAAGTGAAAAGCAAAGGCGAAAAGGAGAGATATTCCCATCTGAATGCAGAGTTCCAAAGAATAGCAAGGAGAGATAAGAAAGCCTTCCTCAGTGATCAATGCAAAGAAATAGAGGAAAACAATAGAATGGGAAAGACTAGAGATCTCTTCAAGAAAATTAGAGATGCCAAGGGAACGTTTCATGCAAAGATGGGCTCGATAAAGGACAGAAATGGTATGGACCTAACAGAAGCAGAAGATATTTAGAAGAGGTGGCAAGAATACACAGAAGAACTGTACAAAAAAGATCTTCACGACCCAGATAATCACGATGGTGTGATCACTCACCTAGAGCCAGACATCCTGGAATGTGAAGTCAAGTGGGCCTTAGAAAGCATCACTATAAACAAAGCTAGTGGAGGTGATGGAATTCCAGTTGAGCTATTTCAAATCTTCAAAGATGATGCTGTGAAAGTGCTGCACTCAATATGCTAGCAAATCTGGAAAACTCAGCAGTGGCCACAGGACTGGAAAAGGTCAGTTTTCATTCCAATCCCAAAGAAAGGCAATGCCAAAGATTGCTCAAACTACCACACAATTGCACTCATCTCACACGCTAGTAAAGCAATGCTTAAAATTCTCCAAGCCAGGCTTCAGCAATACATGAACCGTGAACTTCCAGATGTTCAAGCTGGTTTTAGAAAAGGCAGAGGAACCAGAGATCAAATTGCCAACATCTGCTGGATCACTCAAAAAGCAAGAGAGTTCCAGAAAAACATCTATTTCTGCTTTATTGACTATACCAAAGCCTTTGACTGCGTGGATCACAATAAACTGTGGAAAATTCTGAAAGAGATGGGCATACCAGACCATCTGACCTGTCTCTTGAGAAACTTGTATGCAGGTCAGGAAGCAACAGTTAGAACTGGACATGGAACAACAGAGTGGTTCCAAATAGGAAAAGGAGTACGTCAAGGCTGTATATTGTCACCCTGCTTATTTAACTTATATGTAGAGTACATCATGAGAAACGCTGAATGAAGCAAAAGCTGGAATCAAGATTACAGGAAGAAATATCAATAATTTCAGATGTGCAGATGACACCACCCTTATGGCAGAAAGTGAAGAAGAACTAAAGAGCCTCTTGATGAAAGTGAAAGAGGAGAGTGAAAAAGTTGGCTTAAAGCTTAACATTCAGAAAACTAAGATCATGGCATCTGGTCCCATCACTTCATGGGAAATAGATGGGGAAACAGTGGAAACAGTGTCAGACTTTATTTTTGGGGGCTCCAAAATCACTGCAGATGGTGATTGCAGCCATGAAATTAAAAGACGCTTACTCCTTGGAAGGAAGGTTATGGCCAACCTAGATAGCATATTTAAAAGCAGAGACATTAGTTTGCCAACAAAAGTCTGTCTAGTCAAGGCTATGGTTTTTCTAGTGGTCATGTATGGATGTGAGAGTTGGACGGTGAGGAAAGATGAGCGCCGAAGAATTGATGCTTTTGAACTGTGGTGTTGAGAAGACTCTTGAGAATCCCCTGCGCTGCAAGAAGATCCAACCAGTCCATCCTAAAGGAGATCAGTCCTGGGTGTTCATTGTAAGGTCTGATGTTGAAGCTGAATCTCCAATACTTTGGCCACCTCATGCGAAGAGTTGACTCATTGGAAAAGACCCTAATGCTGGGAAGGATTGGGGGCAGGAGGAGAAGGGGATGACAGAGGATGAGATGGCTGGATGGCATCTCTGGCTCGAAGGACATGGGTTTGGGTAGACTCCGGGAGTTGGTGATGGACAGGGAGGCCTGTCATGCTGCGATTTGTGGGGTCGCAAAGAGTCGGACACAACTGAGCAACTGAACTGAACTGAACTGAATGTTTCAAGTTTCATTCATTCAAGGTTCTGACCTTGGGTAACTGTGGAAAGTTTGGTAATTGTGTCTTGAATTTGGCTTTAGAGTTGTAGGATTTTATTGTGTTGATGGTATAGCTATGTGGAGAAGTACTAGTGGCAGAGAAATACAGAAATAGACCTTGGAAGAATAGTTTGGACAAGATTCATGGAGTTGTTAATTACTTGCACAGTTGAGATTTGGCGTTCTTATTTGATGCATTCACTGAGGGACACAGGGAAGAAGAACATGGAAACTTGGGATGGGCTTACCTTTTAGGTTCAAAAGTGAAGGGGGCTAGCTAGAGTAGAAGTTCTCAAGGGGATTATAGAATAAAGAAAAGGTTCTCTCTTGGTTTGTTTTAGGATTGTTGTTGTTGTTCAGTCACTCAGTCGTGTCCAACTTTTTGTGACCCCATGGACTGCAGCATGCCAGTCTTCCTTACCCTTCACCATCTCCCAGAACTTGCTCAAACTCATATCAGTGATGCTATCCAACCATTTCATTCTCAGTCGTCCCCTTCTCCTCCTGCTTTCAATCTTTCCCATCATTAGGATCTTTTCCAATGAGTCAGCTCTTCACCTCAGGTGGCCAAAGTATTGGCATTTCAGCTTCAGCATCAATCCCTCAAATGAATGTTCAGGATTGATTTCCTTTAGGATTGACTGGTTTGATCTCCATGATCTCCTTGTTTTAGGATGGTGGCTGCATATTTTAGACAAAGGGAAAATGGGGTGGGGGAAAAAGACTGAAGATCCCAGGAAGAGGATAGTTTATGAAACCAGTTTCTGGAGAAAGTTGGAGGAAGTGGGACTAAGGACATAAGTCAATGATTGGGTTAGGATGGAGAAAGGCACTTCCTTCTTCTGTAGAGAGGAGGAAGGATGAATGAAGTCATAGAGGCATTTTGAGGTGGAGAAAGGGAGAAGCTGAGGAACCATCTTCCTTTTTCAGGGCATGAGGGAGGCAAAAAGCATTTGGAAACCTAAGGCTACTAAAAATACTTTGGAATAGTTCATGTGAGGAATGAGGGGTTCAACTGAAGGTGAAATAATTGACTGTTAACCATGATTATAGGAGGGATCAGGGAGATGGGGGTGGTCCTTTTACCTGTGCAGAGACATTGTAAGAGTCTGTGGAGCAGTTGTTGCTTCTAATTACTTGAGATGGGTGAGGTCAATGTGGGTATAAATTAAACATGATTCTGTCTGTGGTTGTTTGGAATGGAGATGAAATACTTAGACCTGAACAGCTGGAAGGAAGAATTTGTTCTGGGATTTCCCAGTTCAGTTCTGGTTAACTAACTTCAAACCAAACCAGTGGTGGGAAGTGGGTGAAGTGAAGTGGGTTATAACTAGTTCTGTCTAACAGTAGATCAGTCTTTATTGGAGGTGCTCATAGTTACTAAACATATTTACACAGACTGAATGATCATTAATGAGGATTATTGCACATATATTTACTACTTTGGAGGCAGAAATTGCAGATCACCACTAAGTTTCCTCTTTTCCTTAAGATTTTATGAGTATGTTATGTATATAATTCCCATAATTCTAAAGTACAGTAGAATTCTACCATGCTGTCACATTCAACATCACACAGATTCAGAGTCTTCGCAAGATGAATCATGTCTCTCAGGTCTAACTACAGACTTAAAAATCTCAGCCAAGCTTGTTCATCTTCTGTGATGGATGATAAATCGACCACCCAAGTCAGAACTATGAAACAGAAAGAAATTAGCATTCAAACAGCATGCCATTATGATGCAACATATTCTATGGGGTCCCATGCTTCTGATTTTGAATCCTGATTCAAAAATCTTTCTTTATATTATTGTGTGACCTTGGACAAGTTACCCTTTAACATTCATGTTTTTCATTTGCAAACTGGGACAAAAATAGCGTCTACTTCTGGAGGTTGGTGTGAGGATTAAATGAGGTAGGTTCATGTGAAGCATTCAGAGCATCTGGTAGAATGAGTGCTGGGTGAGTGTGAGCCATTGAGTGCACTGAAGAGGGCAGAGTCAAGTGCTTCAAGACAGCATACCAATGACCTTGGGGACAAGGAATTTATGAAGGAGACTTGGTTAAGTAAATCTTGGGCACAGCAATATGCTGGGCCTGAATGACACAGTAAGAGATGGGATTTTCTCTTTATGAACATGGGATTTCCTGAATTTTCCTAGTAAATATGACTAGATTAAAAAAATGAATAATTCACTTAAATTTGTTAAATTGCTGGAACAGTAAATTAAAGCGCTGTGAATTCATAAAGGCATCATATAGTTTCAATGAATAAGTTTTTACAGTGACATGGCAAAATCCTTGCTGCTGGTGAAAACACAGCATAACTCTTAATAGGAAATCACCCAAGTGGTATTTGCTGGTAGTTTTTGATATGTGTTACATGCATGCTAAGTCACTTCTGTCTGACTGCGACCCAGTAGCCCGCCAGGCTCCTCTGTCCATGGGATTCTTCAGGCAAGAGTGGGTTGCCATGCCCTCCTTCAAGGGATCTTCCCTACATAGGGATCAAACCTGAGTCTCCTGCATTGGCAGGTGTGTTCTTGACCACTGAGCCACCTGGGAAGCCCTAGTTTTAGGTGTAGTAACCATGTTTTCTTTGGTCAAGATTCAGCCTCTGAATGAATAAAATCCAGAAGAGAGTTTTAGTCCCTCTAATGATGAAGATATTATAATCTACTCTTTCTTCAGTATTTCAGTTTTTGAAAATGTACTGGCAGTTTGTATTTCCTGGGTTGGTAGGCAGTGGAAACCTGGAGGACAAACCAATTGGTAATATAGCAGACACTGTTGGCTTTCTACTTCAAGGCCATTCACCTTATTTCTTTCACAGAAGATCTTCATTTTTTTTCAAATGTGTATTTTTTTCCTCATACCAATCAATGAATTCTCTGACACCAACTGGGTATCCAACAGTTTAATTCAAATCTGATACTAACTATGCAGTTATTATCAGAACTATATTAACTTTGTATCCTGTGTAATATCAACAAACTTAAAGAATTGTTATGAAAATCAATATCCAAGAAAGTGGACATAAGGTCCTTAGCTCCTTTGTCCTTAGCACAGAATGAGTACATGATAAATGGTAATTTAAAAAGAGGGGGTTGTGGAATTAGAGCATGCTGTAACATCACATGAATGTGTGAAGAAGTCAGAAAGTAGTGTCCCTGAGATCCTGATGCCGGAGGAGTGTGTTTAATGTGTGGTTAATGCTGATTCAGAGGAAATTTAACAGCACTGTGAGTAGGAAGTGGCCAGAGTGAAGTAAGCCAGAAATAAAAACACCAATACAGTATACTAATGCATATATATGGAATTTGAAAGATGGTAATGATAACCCTAGGAGAGATAGAATAAGAGACACAGATGCATAGAAGTCTTATGGACTCCGAGGGAGAAGGTGAGGGTGGGACATTCTGAGAGAATAGCATTGAAACATGTATATTATCATATGTGAAACAGAACACCGTTCCAGGTTCGATGCATGAGACAAATGCCCAGGGCTGGGGCAATGGGATGACCCAGAGGGATGGGATGGGGAGGGAGGTGGGAGGGGGGTTCAGGATAGGGAACACATGTAAACCCATGGCTGATTCATGTCAATGTATGGCAAAAAACACTACAATATTGTAAAGTAATTAGCCCCCAACTAAAATAAATAAATTTACTAAAAAAAAAAAAAGTAGAAAAACACACACCCAGGTTCACTTCAATTTGTTTTCAACAGCAGTGTAACCAGGAGAGGTAACTTAACCTCTCTGGGCTTCACTTTCTTCACCTGTCAAATAAAAGGATTCAAGTTATGTACTCATATCAGGTTTATTGAATGGGTCTAGGGATAACTTGCAGAAGGCAATGGCACCCCACTCCAGTACTCTTGCCTGGAAAATCCCATGGACAGAGGAGCCTGATAGGCTGCAGTCCATGGGGTCGCTAAGAGTCAGACATGACTGAGAGACTTCACTTTCACTTTTCACTTTCATGCATTGGAGAAAGGAATGGCAACCCACTCCAGTATTCTTACTTGGAGAATCCCAGGGACAGGGGAGCCTGGTGGGCTGCCGTCTATGGGGTCGCACAGAGTCGGACACGACTGAAGCGACTTAGCAGCAGCAGCAGCAGCAGCAGCAGGGACAACTTGGTGAGCAAACCAAACACTTTCATGGAGTTCAAAACTAGTAGAGGAAACCTATACAATCACAAAACCATTCAACTGAATGTAAAATTACCACTGTGATAAATGCTCTGGAGGAAAGGTAGGGCTGGTATTTACAATAAAAGTATGTCAAAGAAAGATCCAGATCTGGCCTCAGGGATCCAAGAGTGTTTTCTAGAGGAAGGGATTTTAGCTAACATCCAGTATTAGTAGTATGTGTTAGATGATTTCCGTAGTCTGTTCCAGCTGTAACATGTTACTGTGATCTGACACATAAGACAGCATTACAGCATCTTCTGAAGATTTGCTCAACTGTCATCTTAACCAAATTCCATCCTGCCTTTCCCCATTTTTCTCCTTCCCTTCGTCTGAAGCTTCTTGAAAGAATAGTCTATGCTTACACCATATCCCTTGGCTCAGTCACTCTTCAGTCACTGCAATCTTATTTTCTCCTTACTTCCAAATTAAAAAGCTATCCCCATTATAACCAAGGGCCTCACAATTAATAAATCGACGACTTTTTGGTCTTTATCTTAGCATCTGGGCAGCAGTTGATGCTGGGTCTCACCTCCTTGAGACCCTCTTGCTTCTTTTCTTTCGAGATAATATGCTTCCCTTCTACATCATTCGCAGCTCCCTCCCTATCTTCCTCACAGTCTTGTTCTTTGTGTATCTTTGCATAGTGTTTTGAGGTTCTTGTCTGTGGGCTTTTTCTCTACATACTGGTACTGACGATCCCATCTATTCCTAAAGTCTTGATTACCCAGTCTGTACTAAGAGCCCCAAGTCTCTTCTTTTTGTTCTAATCGCTCCCTCTGAGCTATAGACTCATATCTCTATAGTCCTTTGGTTATTTCTTCTGGAAGCTCCAAAGACAATTCAGTATATCCAAAGATGAGCTCATTTCTCAACATCTGTTTTTCTGTGGAATCATATCTCATCTATTAGTCACGACACAGAAACATACAAAAATTGACCATTTTGCTCAAGTTTACTGTATTTCTCATTTGGCGACTTTGCCCTCGCTAGAAACTTTTAGATAGGTCTTTCACCCTCTGCAGATTTTGTACTCCCATTCAACACTTGCTCCCACGCCATCTCCTTCAGGCAGCTACCATTTGAGATAGGTGCCTATCAGAGGCAGAATTTTAAGGAGGTCCCCAATGTTTCCCACCCTCTATATAGACTACTGTCTCCTAGAATTTCCTCTCTTTGATGGTACAGAACCTGTAAATATGATGGGCTATCACTCCCATGATAAGGTTTTCTTACTTGGCATATGATTACTTGGTGAAATGATTTTGCTGACATAATTAAGGTGCTTAATCAGTTGACTCTGAGTTAATCAAAAGGGAGATTATCCCAGGTGAGCATGAGCTAATAAGGTGAGCCCTTAAAAGAGGGTCTAGGATTTAGAAAGATTCTCCCGCTCTGTTGGAAGAAGTAAGCCGCCATTTTGTGAGGTGATCTGTGTCAGGGCCATGTGGCAGGGATCTAGGGGAACCTCACGGGGCTGAGAGTGGCCCCTGGCTGGCAGCCAGAGGGAAAGGGGACCTCAGTTCTACAACTACAAGGAACTGAATTCTGCTAACATTCACACAAGCTTGGAAGAAGAGCCGAGTTACAGAAAGGAAGGCAGCCTGGCTGATACTTAGAGAGGAGTCTTGCAGGCCTCTGAGCAGAAGAATTATGTAAGTTGTGACAAATTCCTGACCCATGGAAACTGTGAAATAATAACGTATGTGATTGTGAACCACAGATTTGTGGTGATTTAATACACTGCAATAAAAGACTGATCCAGTTCCTCTCCTGGGAGTCCCTTTATACACTCCTGATTTCCATTATAGCCTAAACACCACTGACTTGAGAATCCATTGACTTATCTGCTCTCTGTTCCAGGCTCTGAGCTCATTAAGCACAGGAGAAATTTCTTTTGTTTTCTTTGTATCACTACTTGGCACAGTGTCTTAAACGATATTCACAATCGAGAATTATTTGTGGAATGATTAAATGAAATGACTCATGAAGAAACAAAAACATATATGGTTGCAACAGATTAATTCTGCCTTTTCCATAGAAATCTCTGAAAAAAATGGAGTTTTTCAGTAGGTTTCCAGCCAATAACGAGTGAGCTTTTTTGTGGTTACATACCTCATTTTCTCAAACCCCAGGCTTCAACTAAGATAAAAGTTTTAAAGTGCATAAAAGTTTAAGATTCCTCCCAAAGCTAGATTTTGCAATAGCAATGCACTAACCATTACTTAGTGGGTCAGGAAAATGAATTTTTGCCTGAAGTATCTTGGCTTCTGCCAGGAACTGATGGAGACATCAGGGACAATTGGGCTTAGTAGTCTACTTTATGGTTCAGATGACGTGATGCTTTCTTTTCAACAAGTTCTATCAGCTAATGAGTTGTATGTGTGTATCCCAATACTGCACTGATTTAAAGTTATATGCCATGAAATGTAGGCCGTCAAATTGGCTTGCATGAATTTCTCTGTTAGGGAGAGTTGAAGAGAACTGAAGAAAGGCTCTGATGTGCCCTACTACTGTATTTTAGCTGAGAGTTTTAAGATATAAAAATGAAGGCAACATGTGTGTAAGGCAAAATGCTGAGCACTGCAAGACCAGCTTCATGTCAGACCCCCTGGGGGAGAAGGGGCATAGCCAGGGCAGGAACTTAGGTGGGTTCCTTTATGTATAGTTTTCCATTTTAAGGATGTGGCTTTCTATATTTTCACTATTATAAAATGGTTGTTGTTTAGTCACTAAGTCATGTCTGACTCATTGCGACCCCCTTGACTGTAGCCCACCAGGCTCCTCTCTTCTTGGGATTTCCCAGACAGAGATACTGGAGTGGGTGTTATAAAAATAATTTATTTTATTGTTTAATTGCTAAGTCATGAGGCTGGGCTTCAGTTCTTGTGTCTATTTATGCTTCATTCTTTTGTGCAGTCCTTCTTTCTCACATTCTAAAACCAGAAATATTTTCTGGGTACCCATCTTCTTTATGGTTCAAAACTCCAATTTTCCCACTCTTATTCTTGAGAGAATTATGAAAACTCTGTTAAAGTTTTCATATTCTCAGTTGTTGCTTTTGAATCGACAAATGCCTTCACAAGGACTAAAACACCAAAGGTTAGATTCATTTCTCTGAGTGTCCCTGCGCTCCAGGATATTGAATTCACAAGTCCTCAGTGGCTTTGTAGCTGTTAGGTGTGTTCGAACAGATATCTCAAAGTATTTTGTCCGAGTTTTCTAGTTGTTGTCAACGAGAGAGTTGGTTCAAGCAAGTTAAGCCACTTTGCCAGAAGAAGAACTGCTTTTGTTTTACTTTAAACAGAGAGAAAAAGACTAGAGGCAAGAATATAGAAGATGCTTTGTGGGTGTATATGGGAAGATGAGGCAAACATCCCACTGGGACAGACTGTTGGATTGATTATGCTTGTGCACTGAGCACAAATATTTCTTTCGTAGGGCCAATCTGATTTTACAGCTTCTAATCATTTTCACATGGAGAACTCCCAAGTTTGAAAGACATCTCCTGTGGAGGCAGAAGCTTTCACTGATGGGAATGTCATCTGATATAACTAACCTTTATAATGGTTTTAATATCTGAGCTTCAGTTTCCCTATCCTAAATTTTTAAAAGGGTGTAAAATAACTTAACACCCTTAAAATTTTTAAAAGGGTATAAAAAACTTTTAAAATGGTGTAAAATAATTTTTAAAAGTGTGTTAAATAAAATAAAAAAAAAAAGCAGAGACATTACCTTTCTGACAAAGGCCTGTCTAGTCAAAACTATGGTTTTCCCAGTAGTCATGTATGGATGTGAGGGTTGGACTATAAAGAAAGCTGAGCACTGAAGAATTGATGCTTTTGAACTGTGGTGCTGAAGACTCTTGAGAGCCCTTTGGACTGCAAGGAGATCCAACCAGTCCATCCTAAAGGAAATCAGTCCTGAATATTCATTGGAAGGACTGATGCTTAAGCTAAAGCTCCAATACTTTGGCCATCTGATGTGGAGAACTGACTCACTGGAAAAGACCCTGATGCCAGGGAAGATTGAAGGCAGGGGGAGAAGGGGACGACAGAGGATGAGATGGTTGGATGGCATTACCGACTCAATGGACATGAGTTTGAGCAAGCTCTGGGAGTTGGTGATGGACAGGGAAGCCTGGTGTGCTGCAGTCCATGGCGTCACAAAGAGTTGGACACGACTGAGCCACTGAACTGAACTGAAAATAACCTCTCTGGGTTTTTGAAAGAACTAAGTGAGTTAATGTGTATGGAAAACACTGTGTAAATTTTAGGGCAGTATTCAAATACAAATGTTTATTGCTTCTTTGTGCTTTTCTGAAATTCTCAGGTGTTCTAGACTCTCTGTAAAAAATATCTGAAACAGCAATAGTGCTTAAACAGCAGGACTTTGCCTACTAGGCAAATCTAGCTTGATCACATAGCAGTCTTGAGTTTGGAAAAAGCTTGGCTTTTTGTTTTTCTCTTGTCTACAAAGCATGTTTGTGTTAATTCTTGGGTTTTGTCCTCTGCAAAAGTTTTAATACTGCTATTGTTATTACTATACAGTCTGCTGTATTATACCTGCTGAATAGTTCCTTGACCAATTCAGTGTAAATGGAATGAAAGCCAAAGGTTTTTTCTCCTTTGTTCATAGACTGTTCACCTGAAAAGTAAGCTTAAACAAACATCAGTGAGCGGTTTTCTTTGAGTGCTGAAAAGAGAACATTTTAAAGACAGTGATTGCAACAATATCTCGCAATAGGCCGTTAAACTGTATTTTAGACCAAATCAATAAAACAGACTGTTGGTAGTTTTCTTTTGTAAAAATTTCAAAATACTCCTTCCCAAGATATCCCTGACTTCTTTGCTCTTTGTTCCAGATTAAAGGAAAAATACTATTCAATTTACTCTTTGTTAAATACTACCATTTATGATGTACTCTCTTCACTTAGGACTCTTTTTTCAGGCTTCAAAGAAAAACTCACAAGATACATTTCATGCTTTCAAAGGGCTTCAGTATAGTTAAAGAGATAGGATATATGCGTGAACATGTATGAATAATAAGTAAGGCATTAGGGACTAAATACTAGGTACAAGGGTGTGTTTGTTTGGAAGTTAAAGAAGTACTCCATCAGGGCAATCTGGAAATAAGCATGGAGAAAGTATGAGTTGAACTGGGCTTTGAAAGGATGTTATAAATTAGTTAAATGGAAATGATAAGGAATAGGATTTCAAGCAGCTGGAATAGTATGAGCAGAGGCATAGCAATGTGAATTGATATGGCACAATATAAGCTCCACAGAACAAAAGCTCTAGAAGGTAAATTCCAAGAGGGCAAGGCCTTTGTCTATCTCACTCATGACTTTATCCCTAGTTCAGTTCGGTTCAATAGTTCAGTTGTGTCTGACTCTTTGTGACTCCAGGGACTGCGGCACGCCAGGCTTCCCTGTACCTCACCAACTCTTGGAGTTTACTCAAACTCATGTCCATTGAGTCAGTGATGCCACCCATCCATCTCATCCTTTGTCATTCCCTTCTCCTCCTACCTTCAATCTTTCCCAGAATCAGGGTCTTTTCAAATGATTCAGTTCTTCACATCAGGTGACCAAAGTATTAGAGTTTCAGCTTCAGCATCAGTCCTTCCAATGAATAGTCAGGACTGATTTCTTTAGGATGGACTGGTTGGATCTCCTTGCAGTCCAAGGGACTCTCAAGAGTCTTCCCCAACACCACAGTTCAAAAGCACCAATTCTTCGGCACTCAGCTTTCTTTATAGTCCAACTCTCACATCCATACATGATTACCAGTAAAACCATAGCTTTGACTAGACAGACTTTTGTTGACAAAGTAATGTCTCTGCTTTTTAATATGCTGTCTAGGTTGGTCATAACTTGTCTTTCATTCCTAGTATTTAAGTCAACTCCTGACCTACAGCCTATGCTCAGTGAATACTCATTGATTGCATGATTAATCAGAAGCTAAGAGGCCCACCAGTTTGTGTGGTGTGGAACTCTTTGCAGAAAGTTCTCAAGAAGAGAATAGGAAGTTGAAATCTCCAGGGAACTGGAGTCCAGCATGAGGGTCATAGGCAAGGACCCTGAAGGATCTTGGCCTTCAGCTCCTGCCAGTGGGTTGCTTCTTAGGCTGGAGCCATTTGTATTATGCATATGGGGAAAGATGAAACATTGATTAGTGAAATTTTCCTTCTACATTTGGGCCTTTCTGGATGGTATTTCTCCCACTCCTACTTTTTGTGAGCTTTTTGGTTTGCTCATTGGTTTTGGTATTGGTAGTAGAGACTTTGTGTACATTGACTTTCCTTTGTATGACATTGACTTTCCTTCATGGAAACTAAAATTTAGAGATGGACTATAGCTCAATTAATAAAAGGTTCTTCTCGAGAATGGGACAAGATGGAGGTTGGAAGTAGCAAACTGCTAAGTCTAATACCCTTGCAAATGTTGTAGTTACATATTGGACAGATGGTTTGAATTCCTTGAGGAACCAGTGATGACTATAAAAGCTGACACTGATTCATTGAGTACATGTCATGCTAACCTCACTTCATTTTGGGATGGGATCACTAAACTGATAGACCAGGAATTGGTGCTTGCTTTAACTCAATTTTCTGCTGAATAGCCTGTGAATGGAAAGGGGAAACAATATCTTGAGCAGTAGTTTCACTCTGAACTGAACCCAGCAAGAAATTGCTCAGCCTGAGTAATGTAACAGATTGGGTAATAACAATAATTGTAATAAAATGCACTTTCAGAGCCTAAAATTTAGTCAATAATGACATGCTTTATGGATTACTGAAAAAACAGAAAAGCCTGACTTTCCAAACCCACAAGATAGCCTAATGCCCGCTAGGGTTTTGACAAAGTTCTTTCATGTCTAAGTTGAAGAAATAGAATAATAAAGCTAACTGAAGTCATTACTGGTTGAAACCCTGTGCTGCACTGCAAGAATGTTGACTTGTGACCAGGCTGGTCACTAATGTCGGGTTCTAGAAGACACTGTCATCATGCTCTGTCCTGCTTGACATCTATCAGTGTCTTCAATGAGATGGAGAAGCTGGCTTATTATATTTTCCGTAAGCCTCTAGTACATGTGGAAAGATGCTTGTAATCTAATAATATGTCATCCTTCTTTAGGTTTAATTTTGTTGCCATAAAAATAAATTGGAACCGTATGTTTATAAGACACAAATATACTGGCTCAGATATTTGGAATGGCGGTCATGCTCATTATCCTCCTTGCAGAAAAGTCATTGCAAATGATTTGTACCATGTGTCCTGCTCCCTGGACTTCGTGGATTGGTTTCTGACTCAAGGGGCACCTGGTGACTGTTGGGAGAGTTCTTCCACTGAGCTTGCTTTGTATTAGACAATGATTAAGAGACTCCAAATGAGTATTTTATGGCTATTTTTATGTGAGAAACAGATGATCCACAGAGTGGCAGCTTATGTTAAGAGAGCACAGAGAGGGCGGGGAATGAACATAAGGGAGGAAAATTGAGGGAACACAATGGAGACCAGAGAGAGGGGGAGTTAACAGAAAGAAAAGAATAGTCTTACGGACTCTGAGGGAGAAGGTGAGGGTGGGACGTTCTGAGAGAATAGCATTGAAACATGTATATTATCATATGTGGAACAGAACACCATTCCAGTTTCGATTCATGAGACAAATGCTCAGGGCTGGGGCAATGGGATGACTCAGAGGGATGGGATGGGGAGGGAGGTGGGAGGAGGGTTCAGGATGGGGAACACATGTAAACCCACTGCTGATTCATGTCAATGTATGGCAAAAACCACTATAATATTGTAAAGTAATTAGCACCCAACTAAAATAAATAAATTTATTAAAAAAAAAAAAGAATAAAAGGGAAAGAAGCCCATAGGAGAGGTGAGATAGGTGTTGGAGTTATTGTTGGGACATAAGCAGTACTCTTGTGTCCTGAACAATTTTCCATGAAGTCTGTTTTTATTTTATTTTTTTAACATGCCATTTCTTACCTTTAGCAAAACACCTTGTTGCTTGAGCTAACCCCAGTGTTTTCTTGAAAATCTGAAAAAGGCCGAAGACTTCAAATAGAGGGGATGATGTGGATTGCTGGGCCACCTTCCACGGTTTTAGACACGTATGGGATTGCTAGGTGGCACAGTGGTGAAGAATTCTTCTGCCAAAGCAGGAGACACAGGTTTGATCCCTGGTCTGGGGGGGTTGCAAAGAGCTGGACATGACTGAGCGAGAGTTTACATCAAAGCCCCAAATGGGTCTTGAAGAAATCAGTGCTTTTGGTAACAAAATGAATCAAACAATGATGCCATCTCATCAGGGAAGCTATCACTCTGTTCCAACCACCATAAAGTATTTGCATTTTTTTATGTGTTTCATGAAAGGTTTCTATTCATTTTACTAGAAATGAAACCCCAAAACTATTACAATTTCTAAATTTGACTTTTAATTCAGATTATCATTTAAAAATCCATTGTAACCCTAGAAAATATCCAAACCAGCATTTATCCTTTTGTATATAGTAGATTTTAGAGAAGTTTAAAATTTACAGTTATATGTTCCACTGAATGAGGCAGACAATTTGAGGCACTGTTAAGATATGTGGCATTTTTTGGTAGATATAATGCTGAAATTTGCATTTATTTTCTTAATTCTCACAAAATAAAATGGCATCATGGAGGGAGCCAGGGGTATACAGAAAGAAATTTCTTTTCTTTAAGGATAAAAGATATCTATAGTCCTTTTGTTCTCATTGCAGAAAAGAGAGATATGAGATTCAATCATCTCCAGCTTAACTCTCTCCTAATATTTCTCTTCCTTTTTTTCCTTGACCCTAAAGTGTTGAGCAATGGGAAGTAGAGAGAGATAGAAAGCAAAAGAGAGAACATTAGACAGGAAATGTCAGTTCCATTATTGATATATCATGGGGATAGGATGAGAGCTCAGGACTACAGCTAGAGAGCAAGTCATGAAAATGGGACCAACAGTGGGAGAACTTAATTTTTAAAAAAATTTTCAATAATATATTTAAGTCAATATAGCCCCAATATTATAATTTCTTACATATTATCATTGTGAAAAGTTATTTTTTCTTTTTTTAAAATTAATTTTTATTGGCGTATAATTGCTTTATAATGTTTTGTTAGCTTCTGTACTGTAAAGTGAATCAGTTATACATATACGTATATGCGAGTGTGCTAAGTCACTTCAGTTGTGCCTGACTCTTTGCGACCCTACAGACCGTAGTCCTCCACGCTCCTCTGTCATGGGATTCTCCAGGCAAGAATACTGGAGTGGGTTGCCACGCCCTCCTCCAGGGAATCTTCCCGACCCAGGGAATGAACCCAGGTCTCCCGCATTGCAGGTGGATTCTTTACCATCTGAATCACCAGGGAAGCCCAAATGTATACATATGTGCTACGTTGCTTCAGTCATGTTTGACATCCCCTCTTTTTTTTAGATTTCCTTCCCATTTAGGTCACAACAGTGTATTGAGTAGAATTTCCTGAGCTATAGAGTAGGTTCTCATTAGTTATCTCTTTTAGACATACTATCGATAGTATATATATATGTCAATTCCAATCTGCCAGTTCACCCCACTGCCCCCTTCCCTCTTTGGTGTTTCATCACTTTGTGTCCGTACATTTGTGGGAGAGCCTCATTGTCAGACGGGAGATCTCAAGCCAGGTAAGACTGGAGCTAGGATGCATCTAGATCCATGGAGGGTCACATCAAGTGAGTAGTCTTAAGTTGAAGGAGTTCAGATTCTGGAGAGGGAAGCAAGGAGGCAAGACACAAAACTCCTGTCTAGACACAGTCTGGGGAAGAGCCCAGGCAGCCTGCACACCCATCAACCCTCATTCATTTCATTTAATATTTAAGTGACTTCTTAATATGAGATCTCATGCTGGAGAGATAATTATGGGGATATATAATGATAAGCAAAACAGGTAAGGCCTCTCACCTTCTTAGGTTTATGGTCAAGTGGGACAGAGGGCACCAACATTGCCCCTAAAGAAACACACTTCTTTTTTTAAATTTTACTATTACTATACATCAGACTTGGGAGAAACAGCAAATATTGTCTACAAATAATAAGCAAAAGACACACATGAAAACAACAGTTAACATTTCTGAAATTCTAGACTTAAGTTTTAAAGGGGTGTGAAAACTCAGAACACTATTAGATTTAATCATGATGTCAGTCACCTCAAAGACAGAAATCTAGCTCTTCACAAACTGCTTTATTTTAATAACTGAAAGGCATTTTTTCATATAGACTGACAGGCAGAGCATTTCTAACAGAAAAGCAACACTTTGCCAGTTTATGGAGAAAACAAGAAAGATGTTTAAAATCTCCAACTCCATTAGATGCCCTACACATAGATTTTGCTACTCATAAATATTTAAACTGTTCAGAAAGTAGGAGTGGGTTAAAAATTATTTTGCATTCTTGTTTAAAATGGTGTGCTAAAATTTTCAATCCCATATAAACTAGTCTAATCCTTAACTTTGGAAAATCTGTTTCTTTCCCTTGCCCATAAAGATCCAGATAAAGAACAATAAGCATTCAGTGTTGGACATATTTGCTTTTCAAAAGGAATTATTCTTACCCAACATGAAAGTCTGATGGCCTAGCAGGGGAAGAAGCTAGGCCAGATGTGTGACACTTCTTGATGAAATGAGAGTTGGTGAACTCCATGAAAGCATTGACATGTGTTTTCCAAAGTTTTCAAAGTTGTTCTTTTAACATTGCCCAGGGAGTGTGTGTCTGTGTGTGTGTGTAGAAAAGACTATAGTTAAGTGGTTTTAAAATTAACACAGTTTATTTAAAGTCACAAAATAAAAAGAAACCTATTTTTCTTAAGGATTTAAGTTCAACTTACAACACTTGTTATTCCAGCTATAAATTTATAAACTACTTACGTAAGAATAAGAATAATTACCTTTTTATGTACATTAGTAATATTTAATAAATAAATAAGTTTAACAGTCTGATTTTCTCTAAACAATTAACCCCATTTACAAAGCTAATTAACTTACATCTTTTAAATATTTTCATGTACATTAAAATGAAATTTATCTGATTCTCTTAAACACATCCAGTGCTTGAAAGAGCAAATCCACACATCTAGAAAACAAGTTCGCTCTAACTTCAGAACAGCTTTTGTAAATTAAATAATTTGTGTTTATAAGTGTCATAAATTGAGTTTTGTTAAACATTCAAATTGTTTACAGAGATACTTCCTTACACCTATAACATGAAAAGCACAAGTTGGGTGAGTGTGTATACCTTTCCAGTACCACCAAGCAAGTCTCTAATTCTTAGTAGATACTGAGTGAATGTCATACAATTTAATTCAGACACTATCTGGAGACAGCATCAAACCCCACGAGTTAAGGGCTCAGCCCGACAAGACTGCCTTCTCCCAATCACAAGCCCAGGTTGTCACCTGTGCTTCTGATCTACCAGCTGTAAGTTTCAGGTTTCTACAACCCCTTCCTTGGGTTCAGTGAATTTTCTAGGATGGCTTATGTGCCTGCGTGCTCAGTCAAGTTCTACACTTTGTTACCCAATGGACTATAGTCTGTCAGACTCCTCTGTCCTTGGAAGTTTTTAGGCAAGAATACTGGAGTGGGTTTCTATTTCCTTCTCAGGGGATCTTCCTGACCCAGGGATTGAACTTGCATCTCCTGCAGCTCCTGTATTGGCAGGTGGATTCTTTACCCCTGAACCATCAGGGAAGCCCATGGCTTACACAACCCAGAAAAACATTTAGCTACTAGATGATGTACTGGTTTATCATAAAAGGTTATAACTCAGGAATAACCAGATGGAAGACATGTGTAGGGCAAGGTATGGAGAAGGGCAGGGAGCGTCCATGTCCTCCCCAAGAGCATCAGTCTCTCACCATCACCATTTATTCCCCAACTCAGAAGCTCTCTGAATTCTGTAGTTCAGGGTTTTTTATGGACGCTTCATTTGGTAGGCCATTGGTGATTGAATTTAATTTCCAT
This sequence comes from Okapia johnstoni, assembly GCA_024291935.2. Taxonomy (NCBI): domain Eukaryota; kingdom Metazoa; phylum Chordata; class Mammalia; order Artiodactyla; family Giraffidae; genus Okapia; species Okapia johnstoni. Next base: position 51,487,201 of record CM044322.1, read on the forward strand.
CCCCTCTCCCTCCCTAGAGGTCTGGAAGGGCTGAAACCTCCAACACTTTAATTACAAGGTTGGTTCTCCTAGCAATTGGTCCCCATACTTAGGTTATCTCAATCTTTCCAAGAATTACCTCATTAACATAACAAAAGACACCTTTATAACTTTCTTCACTTGGGAAATTCCAAGGATTTTAGGAGTTCTGTGCCAGGAATGGGGAGAAGACTAAAGTTATCTATCACAAGTAAATCAAATTTGAAATGGCATTGTTTCAATCAGAAAAAAAATATGACTATCTTTATGCTTATACAAAACATTCCTAAATTTGACAAAAGGTATTAAAACAAAGTTTATATACTTCACCATCTTTGTCTATTTTTATGTCTTCCTATGGTTTTAAAATAATATATCTGATAAAGGTAGAGGGCAGCAGAGGTGTCTAGGGCCATGAAATGGACATAATTCTCCAAGATGTGAATGGAATACTTATTTTTTATAAAATCCAACTCAGTCACAGGAAAATCTGTGGACTCCTTCCTTTTGGTTGGGGATTGTCTGCTAAGCACTAAAGTACCCAAGTGCTCTCAAGTTTCATCTTTATCCAATTTTTATCTTCTCTTTCAATGTTTGATTGCTTGTATTGGATAGGAGGAACTCTTGAACTCTTCTCACCCTCAATTGGGTGGTCTCTAGTCATTTGTCTGGACGATTAGAGTAGTTCATTGAATTTTGTACTTCCTCACCTAGATTGTCAAATTTTCCACCCTCATTGGATTTTGCATTCTTTAAACATTTTCTTGCTTGGTTTTTGGCCACAATTCTGTAGTCATTTATCAATATCTAAAAGCTTAATCTGAATCAAATGGACTTGTGGGTTAAGTGCTAAGGTCAGGGCTTCTTCTGAAGGAGGAGGAAGCATAGTATTCTGGAGAAGAGTTCAACCAACCTGGGCCAGTGAAATAGATAAAAATTCAGCCCTCAAGAGGAGACCTGTGACTCACCTCCCCAGCTTAAGTCTTGGCCTGACAGATCTCATGGGCCTTCAAGAAGAAGATCCTGGGATTTCCTTGGTGGTCCAGTGGTTAAGACTCTGAGGGGCATGGGTTCAATCCCTGGCTGGGGAACAAAGATCCCACATGCCACATGGCATGGCAGAAAAAAAAAAGGAAGAGGACCTATGGTGAGTCAAAGCACAAATTGACCCTGGATACTGCTCACAGGGGACATTGCCAAACTTCTAACTTTCTGGGTAAGAAGTAGATCCTGCAGCATGAAATAGCAGAGTAAGGACGAGAGATAAATAATGCAGATTCATTTAGGCACAGCAATTTCCTGCCCGTATTGTCAAAAGTTATGAATGGTCCCTTTGCTTACTGTTTGGACTTGCTTTCTTCTGCCTAAAGACCAGGAGAAAGAGGATAACTGCATAGTTCCCCACTGAGTGGTTTGATTCTCCAAAAGAAGGAAAACCACTGGGGATGGCTCAGTGTGTAACCAAGAGGACTGAAAGGCACTGATTTAACGAATTATCCTGAAGTTCCTTTGGAGAGGTCTGGGTGGACTCATCTGAATGAGGGTTCCAGAACCCACCCGCCACCCCCAGGGAGAATGTGCATTTCCGCTGCCAGACAGCAGCCCCTAAAATGGGCATCAACATCCACTGGATTTCTGGTGGAGGCTCATTCATGATGTCACATGCTGTGGAGCAGCTGCAGAGACAATGGTAACAGCAGCTGACTATGAATGCAGATGAAGCTAGCCTCATGGAGATTTTCTTTACCAAGCTGTCTTGAGAGCTTTTTCTTGGCCATATTGCACAATCACAGAGTCTATAGTGTCAAGCTGCTCATCTGAGAACTTAAAGCCATGACATTATTGATAGTTATCTGTATGTCCATGGCCAGTTCCAAGAAATAGTTTATAATACCGTAGAGATTTTGATTAATATTCATTTGAGATTATTCGTGCTATGAGTCTTCTCTCTCTTTTTAAAAAAGATTTTTATTTGATGTGGATCATTTTTAAAGTCTTCTATTGGATTTGTTGCAATATTTAGTTTCATGTTTTGGTTTTTTGGATCCTAGCTCCCTGACCAGGGATGAGCCCGAACCCCTGCACTGGAAGGTGAAATCCTGACCTGTGGACCTCCAGGGAAGTCCCATGAGTCTTCCCTTTAAGATTTACCTTCTCCTTCCCATTCCCAGAACCCTAATTCAGGCCCATTTTGTGTACTTGCATTACCACAGTGCTTCCTCCTATCTTATTGGTCCCAGTCACATCTGTTTTGGGTTCCACTGTCAGGATAATTTCTGGAAAACACGTGTTATCATACCACTACTCTGCTCTGGAACCTATAACGGCTTCCTGTTATTTACAACTTCAAAGTCAAAGCCCTCTGGCTCCCAAGAACTTCCAATATCTGACCATACCCTCCTACCCAGCAAAAGCTTCCATTGTTCCTGTGGAGGGCTAGTCCTCTTCAGAGAGCTGGCTTCCTTACTCCACCTCACTTCACTCTGGGCTCCTTTCCAAAGTTGTCTTAGGTTTTGTTGACTTCTTACCTCTTTCAGGAAGACTTTCTAACCATGCTAGGCCATCATTCACTCACCCATCCATTCATTCATCCACCCATTAAAAGTGTTGTGCATCTTTGATATTCCATGCACTGCTAGTGTTACTGAGCTCAGATTTGGCTGCTTGCTGCTAGGAAAGAGAAACAAGTACTGGTAGGAAGAGAAATGTTGCCTTATTCAGGAGGTGGGCAACCTGGGGATAAGGCGGTCTCACGTCCCAGAATCAACTCTGAAGATTCTGCTTGGCCATGAAAGTTTTTAAAGAGAAAAAGGGGAAGTACTTTCAGTCAGTCGTTGAGATGGGGGGGGTCATATTTGTTGTCATTTCCCATTGCATGCAGACTTGTCAACTCCTTGTAACTTTTCTTCCTTTCTTTCCTTCCTTCTTCATCTTCTTTTTAAAAAACATTTTGGCCTCACCACAAGGCATGTGGGATCTTAGTTACCTGATCACTGATTGAACCTGCACCCCTAACAGTGGAAACACAGAGTCTTAACCCCTGTACCAAAAAGGAAGTCTCTGATCTTTCTTGAGATATTATCTCATTCACACAGTTTGCTCATGAGATTACTGAAAGGGAAACTGGGGAAAAGTTCTGGTCGTCTGTTAATTTCTTTTTCTTCATTTCTATTAATACTTCTTTGATCTAGGGAAAGAATCAATATATTAGACAAGACTTTGAGCAAAAGATTTGAAAGGTGAGCTTGGGCTGAAGGTGAATTATAATATAGTTTTGCTAGAGTGACAAGACACAGGGGCTTCCTACAGAGAGCACTTTCCTTCAAAGAGCTGTTTAGAAATCCTCACTGCCAGACATCATTCTATTTCTATGGGATTATAGGGGAAGGTTTGTCTTCTGCAACTTTTTCATGCTGACATAGGGCACCATAGTCTTAGAATAGAAGATGTCAACCTGTGGGTCTGTAGCATCTCTTTACTGACAATTTTAGTTGCCTGGGCAGAAGTAAGCTATAAATATTTTGATGCCCCAAAGATACAGATTATTATGAGCAGTAGTGTTAATTCCATTTTCTTGAAGCCAAATTCTTGCAATTGTGCTAGCCACAGATTCAGTACTATTCAAGATGGAGCAATTTATGTCATGGCTACAGTCTGGTCATCATGCAGTCAGCTTTTTCCTTCTGGAAACAGTTATAATATCTATAAAACAACTCAAAAATGTGCATTAGACACTGAAAGGTTCTGTAACTCTATTGTCCTAATCACTAACTGCTTGAGCTTGTTCTTTTGTGATTCAAGGAGACCTGGGAGACTTGACCTTCTACAAACAAGTCAAGAGACATAGATGGGTTTCGGGGGGAGCAGAGTTCTGCTCAGTTTCAGTAAGCTGTGGATTCACATTTGTAACCCTTATCTTCAAGGCTACTGCACACACATTTGTGTAATTTGCATTCTCACAAAGGGGCTGGGGGACCAGTACAATCAGAAATCAAATCTGACGTTCTCCCTCTCCAAAAAGACGAAAAAAAATCTATGGTACATTTATAATTTTGTACTCCAAATTAGTGAATATATTCTTGAAGGAGAGAACTTTTATTTTGGTCAGAGGATGAAGAGAATGAACGTCTTTAACACTTTACACATTTGACGATTGGAAGAATTTTTCAGACTAGCTTCTGTCTGTTTGCCTTTCAAGACTTGTTTCTCCTCCACCGTGTCTGCACCATTGTTGGACAGGTTCCTATCACAATACGACTTCTGGACCCACCCTTGTGTGTCACAATGTTTAGTGAATTCTTCCAGTGGATGATAGAGTTACTCCTGAAAGCCATTTTTACACCTGGATGGTTAGCAATAACTTTAGCACATCTCAAAATGATGGTGAATAGCATAAATATATCCCACTAAACCCAAATTACATGTATCACCAATTCAGCTTTGTTTTAGCTGTCTCCTCTAATGCCACCTTGCTGTGCTGTGCTTAGTCACTCAGTCATGTCCGACTCTTTGTGACCCAGTGGACTGTAGCCGACCAGGTTCCTCTCTCTATGGGAATTCTCCAGGTAAGAATACTGGAGTGGGTTGTGATGGAGGGAAAGTTGGTGTGGAAAGAGTGCATGAGTACTCAGTTGCTTAGTTGTGTCTGACTCTTTGTGACCCCATGGCTTGTAGCCCTCCAGGCTCCTCTGTCCATGGTATTTCCCAGGCAAGAATACTGGAGTGGGTTGCCATTTCCTCCTCCAGGGGATCTTTCTGACCCAGGAATCGAACCCGTATCACCTGTGACTCCTGCATTGGTAGGCAGGTTGGTGTGGAAAGAGGCAGTATTCTTAACCAATTGCAGTTAAAACATCTCAGTTTTGAGAATATAACAAATATATACAACTATGTAAGGGCATTGTTAGGGCCCCTCTGGCATCCTTGGAAAGTGCTTATGCAAGTGGAAGAGGCCACCACTTTGATCTCAGTAGTTCATTATTAGTTCATCAAGGTCAATCTGCTTTACTGAGGTTGGGAAGGGCACTTCTATCCCACTCAGCCTGCCCTGCTCTCTCCCATGCTGGGGCTGGATTCACCAAGGCTGCCCCTTCATAGCTGTTTGAAGGCTTCTCATGAACCCTATAACCCCACTCCCCACCTGCTTCCAGACTTTATTCACTCTTTTCTTCGACTTTGACTGGATGATCAATTAAGAATTACTGCCCCAGGGCAAATCTTGGTATTGTTTTTCTCATTACTGAGCTTTCTTTGTACCAGCTGGGATATTATGACTTTGTTAAATTAGCATTTGTTAACAGAAACAGACTTACAGACTGAGAGAATGAACTTGTGGTTACCAGAGGGGAAGGGTGAGGGGAGGGATAGTTAGGGAGTTTGGGAAGGACATGTACACACAACTATATTTAAAATGGATAACCAACAAGGACCTACTGTATAGCACAGGGAACTCTGCGTATGTAGCAACCTAAATGGGAAGCAAATTTGAAAGAGAATAGATACAACAGGGTTTCCATGGTGGCTCAGTTGGTAAAGAATCTGCCTACAATGAGGGAGACCCAGGTTTGATCCCTGGGTCTGGAAGATCCCCTGGAGAAGGGAATGGCTACACACTCTAGGATTGTTGCCTAGAGAATCCCTATGGACAGAAGAGCCTGGTGGACTACAGTTCTTGAGGTTGCAGAGTTGGACACAACTAAGCATCTTTCACTTCAGATACATGTATACATATAACTGAATCACTTTGTGGCACATCTGAGACTAACTAAGGGTCCCACAAGGGGAAGGCATGGAGGGAGGAGAAACTATTGGTCACAAGGCTTGTTGATGTAAAAAATCCACAACTTAAAAGTTTAGAGTTATGCTTTATTCAGTGGACAAAACTGAGAATTTAAGCCCAGGACACAGCATCTCAGAGATGCTGAGAGACTCTGAGACTGCTCCAAAGAGGCAGGGGGCTGGGTTGGAAGCCAGGAAGTATATAGGAATCTTTGCAACAGAGATCAGGCAGTTGGAACATCAAAAGATTACTGTTAATTAAAGAAGACCAGACATCTCAAGTTAAGAAAATTAGCACTTTTCTGCATATGGGAGGATACAAATTCTGGGCTCATTGAAATCTTCCCTTTGATATGCACGGCAGCTATGGAGTGGCCGGGATCCTCTGTTTTCTCATCCTGAGTCTCCTCTGGGTGCACCATCCGGAGGTGGCTGCCCTGGCTGACAGCTATTAGTAGATGGGGCGGGGGCAAATCCTGCCTCTATCCTGAGTTCCCTCAGGGCAGAGGGCCAGCTGTAATATGATGGCTTGATGGCTGCAACGTCCTTTGCTTACTGATATGGAACATGGCATTTTGACTTCACAGGCTGTTGGGAAATCATCAGAACTTACATTTGCTTGTGATTCTGCAGCTGCTCTCTAGGGCACAAGCTTGCACAAGGGGGCTAGTGGCAGTTTAAGGCCCTACAGGCCGCGTGGCCAAAGGACATGCGTGCTGAAACAGATGTATTCAAACTATCCCGCACAGGGTTAACACAGGGTGGTGACTGCTTTACAGAACAACAGATAAAGGAACAGCTTGTTCAAACCTTTCCATTTGTAAACTGCCTTTACTGACTAAGCTTGCTTTAGTTATTACTTTTTTCTCTCTTTAATTGCATACCCTCTAAGCTTCACATAGCCTAAGTAATATATTACAAGGCTTTTTAATCACCTCTGATAGATAGTGCCTCTGATATAGGGGTCACTATAGTAACAGAGGCTTAGGTTAACTTAGAGTCACAGTTTGAGCTGGCCAACACTGCGTGGGACCACCGACCCTAAAACAGCCTGCATGGGTGGCTGATGAGTGACTTTTTGATGTCATATCGGGCCCCAAACTCCACCCTCAGATTTTGCCAAGTGCTTCTGCTTTTGAACATGTGTCCCGTGAAGAAGAAGATAACTCAGATATGCCCTCGGGGTATACCAATGATCTTCCTAAGTCCCTAACTCCAATCATCTTCTCCTGTGCTTTAGTCCACTAGCTTCTTTATCCTCTAAATATCCCAACCCTTTACCTTTGGGGAAGTGGATTTGAGATCTTTTCTCTCATCTCCTCCCTTGCTTTCCCTGGTAGCTCAGACAGTAAAAGCGTCTGCCTGCAATATGCGAGACCCAGGTTTGTTCCCTGGGTTGGGAAGATCCCCTGAAGAAGGAAATGGTAACCCACTCCATTACTCTTGCCTGGAAAATCCCATGGATGAAGGAGCCTGGTAGGCTACAGTCCACGCAGTCCCAAAGAGTCGGACACAACTGAGCGACATCACTTTCTTTTCTTTCTCTCATCTCCTCACTTGGATGCCCTGTGAATAAATTCTTTCTCTGCTGTAAACCTTGGGATCTCAGCATTTGGCCTGTGAGGCAGCTAAACAAACCTATTTCTGTAAACAGTATCATGAAGTAGCTTAGTTCAACAAAGGGTCTGGGAACCAATCAAAAGATTCATGTGGCTGAGAATATTTGAGGAAGGTGTAATGTTGGTGTTGACTTCAGGGGAGCAGTAGATTAAAGAAACCCCCAAACTTGAGGCCCATGGGAGGAACAACAGCAGGAATCTGTCACCTGAAGACAACCTTGCAGGAAGCACCCCCACAGGGCTGTTGCTATAGAGTCTAGTGTCTCACCCTTGGCAGTGTCAACATTTTGGGTCAAAGAGTTCTGTGTTGTGGAGGCTGTCTTGTCCATTGTAGGATCTTTAAAAAAATTTTTATTTAAAAAATTAAAAAAAAATTGGACTGTAATTGCTTTACAAGTTGTGTTAGTTTCTGCTGTACAATGAAGTGAATCAGCTACATATGTACATTATATCCCCTCCCTCTCGAGCCTCCCCCCACCCCATCCCACCCCTCTAGGTCATCACAGAGCACCGGGCTGATCTCCTTGTGCAGCACACCTGGCTTCTACCAAGGATGTGCCAGTAGTACCCATGCAACTAGTCATGAAACCCAAAATGCCTCTGCACTTGGCCAAATATCCCCCAGGGACCGATTCACCCTCCTGCCAGACCCAGAGCAAGGAGTGGGAGTGGTGTAGGGTGAAGGAAGTAACTTGCTGTCTCACTCAGTCTGTCCTCCTGTCCCCTGTCTATCAGCCATTGCTGAACTTACAGGCTAGGGAACAAATTTTTGTTTCATTCAGGATGTTTCTTTGACTTTAAGACTAAATCCCAAGAGGCATTAGGACTGCAGCTGGAGCAGAATCACAAGGGTGACAGAAGCCACTCATTCACTCGCTCACGATTGCTGATGAAGATTGCCTCTGGCAGCCCTGAGACTAGTTACTAAAGTCATGGCTAGGGACAGGCCTCTGTCTCCTGCTTTCTCCTGCTTTTTCTCCACTCTCACGCACTGCTCGCTTATTTCACGTTATCTCTAATTTAACATCTTCATTCAGTTCTGCCTGCTCCCTTATCAGGAGAAGCACTTTGGGAAGGTCTGCAGAGGCTGAAGGCATAATCATTGCTGTACTAATATACTTCTGACTCCCAGGGCTCCTTTAGAGACAAATCTCATCGTGGCCCAAATTTCCTCTCTCATTGGTCCCTTTGTGGTGTGTCCAATGTCTTCCAGGGAACTACTGCCAAATTCTCATTCTGTTGTGTTAGTATTCTAGTGTTCAGATTCTGCTTTGGCCACCTCATTGGCATCATGCCCAGAGCAGACTGTCAGGCAGTATTTGGCTGATTGATTGACTGGATACACCCTCCGTCATCTTGGGGCAGAGTTTCTACGTTTTGTTGGGATAGTTTGTTCATAGCAGTGATTATGAAACTCTTAATGAGCATAGGCATCACCTGGGATCTTGTGAAAATTCAGATTCTATAGGCGGCTTTGGGGAGTAGACTGATTCTGTATTGGTAACAAGCTTCTTGGATGCTGTGGCTGGTCGGCAGACTGCATTTTAAATAGCAAGTATCTAGATGACAGCAAGATGATGGGGCTTTCTGATGTGAGCAATTCGCCCTATAATAATTTACTGAGAACTTGTGTCAAAACACTGGGCCAGGTCTTGTAGGGGAGACAGATGCACACTTCTTTTGTCCTAAAGGCCCCATGCAACTCTGTATTAAAAGAGATTTTGTGGCTACTGTATTTCTGAAGTGATGTTTCTCCTTCAAAGGTGGACACAGCCTTCAATTCCAGTGAGTCTCAGTATCTTGCCAGAGCACCAACGCGAGCTAGATTTTGTTGCCTTGTTCTGCAGTCCTCAGCTTTGCTCCACAAGCAATAATTTAATGTGCAAAGAGAAAAAAGGCATTTCTTGTCTTGTGCCTGGATAGAACTTGGCTATTTCTTTTGTCTGCTATGGATGAAAAATTTTGGTGACAGAGAAATAAATCAAGCAAGGCTGCTTTTCCACAGTGAGGAGGTTGGGGTGTATATATGTGTGTACTCATGTGTGGGCTGTGGACTCAATTTACCATTGCAGTTAAGTTCCCGTCTATGAATGGTAGATCCTTTTAATGGTTCCTGAGCACCCCCCTGGGGCACCAGGGAATCGTTACAGAGGCTCTGTTATCATAGGAACCATTTCTGTTGACCTCAGAATTTTCACTCACGGCTCATTGCCTCTGAGGGACTCTGGTTTTGGTCAGTAACACTAACTCAGGGCTTACTGAGTAATGGGCCCCAAGGAAGGCTTGACAGGGATCCAAGTCTGGATAAAATACAGATTCTTCTCAGGTAGTCATCTAACCAGTGAGATGTGTCCAGTGACCCTGCTCAAGGCTTTAGCATGCCTTGCATCTTGCTCTTGTAAATCTAAGGGTGGTGGAGAGAATCGGACAGCATGTAGAATTCTGTCATTTAGAGAAGAGCTTCTCCCCTCACAAGGAAAATGCTTCCCCATCCCACGTCAGGCCAAAGAGGCTTATCATCACATGAAGTGATTTGTGCTGAAGTGACAGCATGTTAAAATGATATGAATGAGATGAAAACCACTCCATGGGCAGAAAAAAAGGAACAGGTCTACATGTTCTGTTAATTATATGAGTTAATTTAAAACAAAAGGATTGAAGGAAAACATCTAATCAGGCTTGTCTATGCAATGCTGTTTGGGTTTCATGGGTGGCCCAACTTTGAGTAGAGCATGTTTGAACTCTAGGGCTCTAGGACCTTGTGGTTCTTGGATTCTGGACAAGCAAAGCCAGAGAATGGAAGAGGCATTAAAGGATTAAATGAGGAAGCAATATTTTTATTTAAAAATACACATATATGAGGGGTAAAGATATCTGAAAATTTCCAGTTCTTCCCCCCTGAAATTTAGGGTAGTGAATGAACTAAAACCAAAAAGTAGAGAAGAATGCATTATCTACTCAGGGTTTCTCAGCCTCAGTACTACTGAGATTCTGGGTCAGATAATTCTTTGTTGTGGGAGGCTGGCCTGGGCACAGTAGGATGCTTAACAGCATCCCTGGTCTGTACCCGCTAGATGCCAGTAGCACATATCCATAGCTGCGACAACCTAAAATGTTTCTGAAAGTGAAAGTGTTAGTCACTCTGTGTCCAACTCTTTGCGACCCCATGGACTATAGCCCGCCAGTCTCCTCTGTCCATGGAATTCTCCAGGCAAAATTCTGGAGTGGGTAGCCATGCCCTTCTCCAGGGGATCTTCCTGACCCAGGGATTGAACCTGGGTCTCCTGCACTTCTGGCAGATTCTTTACCATCTGAGCCACCAGGGAAGCCCAAAATATCTCTAGACATTGCTAAATCTTCCCTGTGGGGCAAAATCACCCCTTTCCCCAGTTGAGACCCACTGATCTGCCCCAAAGCAAGAGAAAGACTCCTGATCTTTTATGACAAATTCTTGCCTTCAGTCTTTTTTTTTTTTTTAATTTCCTCAACATCTTTTTTTTCTTTTTTTAAAAAAATTCTTTATTTTAATTGGAGACTAATTACTTTACAATATTGTAGTGGTTTTTGCCATACATTGACATGAATCAGCCTTGGGTGTACATGTGTTCCCTATCCTTAAACCCCCTCCCACCTCCCTCCCCATCCCATCCCTCAGGGTCATCCCAGGGCACCAGCCCTGAGCACAGTGTCTCATGCATCGAATCTGGACTGGCGATCTATTTCACATATACATGTGAAATATACATAATATACATGTATACATATATACATACATACATGTATACACGTATACATATATACATATATACATGTATATAAATATACATAATATACATAATATACATATAATATACATGTTTCAATGCTATTCTCTCAAATCATCCTGCCCTCACCTTCTCCCACAGGGTCCAAAATTCTGTTCTTTACATCTGCTTCTCTTTTGCTATCTCACATATAGGGTCATCATTACCATCTTTCTAAATTCCATACATATGCATTAATATACTGTATTGATGTTTTTCTTTCTGACTTACTTCACTCTGTATAATAGGCTCCAGTTTCATCCACCTCATTTGAACTGATTCAAATGCATTCTTTTTAATAGCTGAGGAATATTCCGTTGTGTATATGTATCACAGCTTTCTTATCCATCTGCCTGCCGATGGACATCTAGGTTGCTTCCATGTCCTGGCTATTGTAAACAGTGCTGCGATGAACATTGGGGTACACGTGTTTCTTTCAATTTTGGTTTCCTTGGTGTGTCTGCCCAGCAGTGGGATTGCTGGGCCAGATCTGCTAACTTGGAGCCCAGGACACGCGTGGTAACCAGTGGTGACCCTTGTGATGGCTCCCTTCCTGGGTGTCCAGTTTGGAAGGAACTGTTGTCTGGGTGAAGGAGATGTGAAGAGCTCCCAGTCAGGATCCTTCCCCACTGTGGAGCAGAAGGGGCTCAAGAGAGTTTTATGAGAATTTTATGCCTTCTCTCCAGCGAGAACTGCTCTCCAACCTAGCAGGGAAACAGCTAGAAACTTGGGCATGCCTTTGTGGTCTGTGTAGGGACAGACCCTAAGGAGAGGTTTTGTGTAGAGCTTCCTCAGATTGGGAGGGAAAGTTCAAGGTCAGTGATCTCTTGATATCCCAGTTCTTCTCCAATTTGGCACTATGAACCAAGATTTTTAAAAATTGGGCTATCCTTTAACTCAGCAATTCCATAGGAATTTTCTCAGTTCCAAAGAAATGTCCCAGTTTCATAGGAATTTTCCCATTTTCCCAAGATATTTCCCAAGAAGATATTTGAATAAGTGTTTAAAGATGGCAATTTTTAGAAGACTGTTTGAAATATATAAACAACAAAACTAGTTTTACCAGTGTTCAGGGATTGGCTAAATTGTAGTACATACTGATAATGAAATAAAATGCAGACACTGCATGTCCATATTTATGATTTAAGGTGCTCGATTTTAGACACACATACACATGATATTGATAAAATAGATTGTAAGATAGCTTGTGAATATGTGCCCACTTATTTAAAATGTGTATATGTGTGCATGCATGCATGTGTGCTTGTGTATGTATGTCTGCACGTGTGTGTGTGTGTGTGTGTGTGTGTGTGTGTGTGTGTGTGTGTGTGCATCTATGTGTGGGGGGTGGGTGTGCATGGGTAAAATTTTATGACAAGATGTCTGGAAGGATGTTCCCACCAAGACAGAATGGGTCATCACTGGTGGTGGATCTCCAGGTGATTTTCATTTCTTTTAAACTTTGCATTGTTTAAATACTCTGCAGTACACTTTTTAAAACTGAGAGGAAAAAGGCTGTTTGCCTATAGAAAAATGAAACAAAAAACAGTTGCATTACAGTTCCTGTTTAATCTCAATTTGATTAAACAGAGTGATTCTCCTTCATGTAAAAAAAAATCAAGGGAATCATCCGTATCTGCATTTATTTTTGATCTCCAAGCCTCTCTGTGCCCATAGTAATATTGCAGTTTTTCCTTCTCCACGACAGGAAGCCATGGGCTAGACTGGTAGCTCCTGATCCTTTACTCCCTGAATTCTGGCCTAGAAAAGCTGCTTAGCTAAGGAAGTGAGTTTTGACATTCTGGGGGCATTGCCTGCTACTGGGGGTGTTTATCTGGATATCTCAGACTTGAAACTTTCAGATGTCTCCTGAGAAACTGATCTGTTCGCACTATATTTATCAAGCTAAAAATCAGAGGAATTTTTCATCTGGGCCATTCTTGCCCCTCATCACTGGTGACTTTACTATTTCAGTTGGATATTATGGGTGATCATCACTTGCAAATTCAGCAAAAAATAAAGTCAGAGAATTGTGGGTCCATTCTTGTATTTGGTCTCTACTTAGAGAAGAGGAAAGCTAGTTCCATCTCCCTGGCTGGAAGTGGGACCAGTAGCAAACATTAAAGGGGGAAAGTAAATTTCAGCCAGGACTTATACACACACATACACACACTCCAGGGCAATGTCTAGCTCAGAAGGAAGAATAAGGAAGGGCCAATATATCTGTGTTGTTTGTCCAGAGACCACACAACTTTGCTATCACACCCTGTCCTCCTCTGGATAAGAATGTCCTGACTTCAGAACAGGAAGTAGAGGGGTGCCATGAGAACCATGAGGTGGAGCCTGAGTCAGCCAGTGGCTTTGGTCCCCGGGGAGCAGACCTGAGGATGCTAGGGGTCAGCCTAGCCCATGTAATGCATGTGGTCATCAACTTCACTTTGCTTCCAAAGTCATAGGTGCACCTATGGTTTTGGTTATTTTCTAATATGTTTTATTTCTAATAATTCCCACTCAAAATAGTAATTTTCAGAACAATTTCCTTTTGGGTATTATATTTAGATTTCTCATAGCAGAAATGTTCTCTTTTAAGTTTTCTACTCTGATGTCAACCTTGAGGACTGTAACTGATGAGTCTAATATGAAGTCTCCTCTTATTTAACAATAATATCTGTAAGACAAATCAAATTGGTTCTGTTTTGGAAAAGTATACAAGTGGTAAGTAAACATGCTGAGTGGGATGATATTCTCTTATTTTACTGTTACCTAAATGTCCTTGTAAACAAGGTATGTGCATGTATGTATATGCTCAGTAGCTCAGTCATGTACAACTCTTTGTGGGCCCACAGATGGTAGCCTGACAGGCTCCTCCATGGAATTTTGCCTCTTGTCCATGGACTTTTCCAGGCAAGAATACTGGAGCAGGTTGCCATTTCCTACTCCAGGGAATCTTCCCAAACCAGGGATCGAATTGGCGTCTCTTGTGTCTCCTGCATCGGCTGGCGGGTCTTCACCACTAGCACCACCTGGGAAGCCCATGTAAGCAATAATCATAAACAAATGTACTTCTGGTGATGAAGAGGATGGTGAGGGAGAGAATGTATATAACTCAGTGTAAATCCATCAGTAATACTGGAGAGAGGCAGGCAGGGGATGAGAGAGCAAAAGAGAAGAGTTTTATGTTCCTTTGGTGATGGGTAAGAGGGCTCACCAGTTGTCACACAAATTAGGAGGATCTTTCAGGTAACAAGTTAGTTCCAAATAGCTCTTAACTGAAATATGTTGTCTCTGATTGCTTTAGGTTTACCTGCTTTGTCTTGGGATGTCTGAAATCTTGATGCTGTCACGAGGGTGCCAGTAAGAATGTGAGGTTGACATAAGTAATAGCAAACAGGGTCTCTTTAAGTCAAAGATAAAAAGGAGTAGTTGACATTGTATAGCAGCTATGTTCACTTCATCTTGGAGTCACTTTGATGCCTGTGTCAAAGACATACAGAATGGAAATGCCTCTAGCATTTCCCCTCTAGGGATTTTATTCATTGGAATGTCTTTTTAAGAGCTAAAGGTCCAGCTGAGTTCAGATTACCCAGATCTTGCTAACCCTTCACTGAAGTGGAGACACACAGTATAGTTTCTTTTCTCAGCCTTTTCAGATTTCCTAAGATCACAGCTGGTGGTTTACAGCTGTGAATAGAAGGAAAGTGTTTGGACTGGCCATGGGGGATGGAGCTTGGATAATGGACAGCCTTTTGCCTAGATCCTCTCTTTGGAGCTAGAGGGTGTAAATAGAACATTTTTACAAATTTCTCAGTGTTTTATATACCTTTCCATGTCTGTTTATTTTCCTTGTTCTTTTTGGCACATTCCTTGCTTCATTTTGGACACGTGAACTATCGTTTTATGATCTGTCAGAACAAAAACCAAACATCAAACATGACAGAGGTACAGTTCTTTAAGATTTTAGGAGACAGATTATCACACACACAGTGAGTCAGCATGACCTTGGTGTCTGGGAAGGGAACCTCATTTTCCAAGGAGTACTGGCAGTCAGCATCAGAAAGTGGGGCCAGGATTCAACCTAACATGAACATTCTAAACAATCTGGTGAATACATTCTTTTTTTCAATGGTTAAGCATACAATGCATAATAAACAGACCATAAGGCATGCTGTTCTAGTTAGCATAAAGTTCAAGTCAAAGAAGCCAGAATGACTTTCTTATGCCTCAGTGATAAAAGGTATTATAAAAGTAATAAGTAAGAAGTTTCTGCCATCAGTCTCTTGGGCTGAGGCATTGTTATACGGTATCATATGTTGGTAAATCAGATAGTATGTGAGCCCTTGGAGAGTGGTACTGACTGAGGTACCATGGGCAGGAAAGGCAAATGCATACCTGTGCTATGTGTCAATCCTGTTGAGAATGATAGCTCTGTCTTTTCCAGTTTAGAAGGAGTTCAATGTAGTTGACTTGCCACAAATTGGCTGGCTGGACTCCTTGAGAGTTGGCACATCTAGACCTTAGCATCAAAACCTGGGATTGATAGGTGAGATACTCAGCAGTGGTAATACCTAGATTAGTTTTGTTAAGAAGAATTTCATCTCACTACCATGGCTGCTCCCATTCAAGTTCCAACTATGAAAACACTGATGTCTGAGGACAGAGGCTGGATAATATTTACCGGATGAGTCATTTTGTGTATCTCTTTCAAAATTTTTTCAATTAAATCTCAAAATGCCCCTGAGTGGTACATAGTATTATCTAGATTTTTATAGATTTGGGAATTGATGTTTAAGAGAGGTTAAATAATTTACTTGAGGTTACACAGATAGTAAGTTGTGGGACATGGTTTTAAATCTAAAAAACCTACAATATTAACCCAGGAGTGGAATTTTAAACCAATCAGTCTGGAATTTCCTGACTACCACTTGAGATATAATCTGTCCTCCCCTTCCTTCTCCTAGGGAAGATTATTTCCTTGCTTGAAATAATTATTACCTTGCTTGGAATAATTCACTCTTTTTAAATTGCTTTTTAGTTTTTAATTGGAATATAGTGCTTTACAATGTTGTGTCAGTTTCTACTGTACAGCAAAGTGAATCAGCTATACGTATACATGTGAGTGAGATCCCATGTGATGCTAGGGGTAAAGAACCTGCCTGGCAATGCAGGACATGTAGAAGAGATGTGGGTTTGACCCATGGGTTGGGAAGATACCCTGGAGAAGGGCATGCACAACTCACTCCAGTATTCTTGCCTGGAGAATCCCATGGACAGAGGAGGCTGGCAGGCTACAGTCTATAGGGTTGCAAAGAGTCAGACACAACTCTAATTTAACATATGCAGAGAACATCATGTGAAAATACTGGGCTAGAAACACAAGCTAGAATCAAGATTGCCAGGAGAAACATCAATGACCTCAGATATGTAGATGACACCACCCTAATAGCAGAAATGGAAGAGGAACTAAAGAGCCTCTTGATGAAGGTGAAAGAGGAGAGTGAAAAAGCTGGCTTAAAACTCATAATTCAAAACACTAAGGTCATGGCATCCTGTTCCACCACTTCATGACAAATAGATGGGGAAACAAAGGAAACAGTGACAGACTTTATTTTCTTGGGTTCCAAAATCACTGGACAGTGACTGCAGCCATGAAATAAAAAGACGCTTGCCCCTTGAAAGAAAAGCTATGATAAACCTAGATAGCATTTTAAAAAGCAGAGACATCACTTTTCTGACAAAGGTCTGTATATTCAAAGCTGTGGTTTTTCCAGTAGTCATGTATAGATGTGAGAGTTGGACCATAAAGAAAGCTGAGCACCGAAGAATTGATGTCTTCAAGCTGTGGTGCTGGAGAAGGCTCTTGAGAGTCTCTTGAACAGCAAGGAATTCAAACCAGTCAATCTTAAAGTAAATCAATCCTGAATATTCATTGGAAAGACAGATGCTGAAGCTCCAATACTTTGGCCACCTGATGAGAAGAACCGATTCTTTGGAAAAAGACCCTGATGCTGGGAAAGATTGGGGCAGGGGAAGAAGGGGACAACAGAGGATGAGATGGTTGGATGACATCACCGACTCAATGGACATGAGTTTGAGCAAGCTCTGGGAGATAGTGGAGGACAGGGAAGCCTAGTGTGCTGCAGTCCATGGGGTCGCAAAGAGTCAGACACAACTGAGCAACTGAACAACAACAGCAACTTATCCCCTCATTTTTAGATTTCCTTCCCATTTAGATCATCACAGAGCACTGAGTATAGTTCCCTGTGCTTAACTGACCCTTTCTTGTCCCGTTGTCTTTCTGTCTATTAAAAACCTTCCATGTTATATAACTGCTTGGAGCACTGTTCTCCTTGCTAGATGGAATATTGCCTGACTCATAAATCATTGAATAAAGCCAACGAGAACTTCAGATTTATTCAGTTGAATTTCTAAAAGCAGTTTTAGTGGCAATGGTGGGATCTGAAGTGAACTTCTGAAAGCATTTGGGGAAAATGAGAAACAGATGTGTGGTATCCTACGAACCCTTTGCATTCTCTGCTTTTCTCACTGTTTCAGAGGGATGTGGGCAAGTTCCTTTCATTTCTTGAGCTCTGATCTCTTTGCATTGATCTGCTGATCTAGTTGGCTTTCCACAGTTCCCTATTTGTTTGGAAACTCCAGCCTTGTCTTTGACCCCAGATCCCCAGATTCCAGCTTGGGAACTGCAGTTACCTGTTTGGAATCAGTCAGCAGTCCCCATTATTTGGGGCCTGCTGGTTCAGTTCTTTCTCCTACTCTTCAGATTTTACACTGGGAACTGCTGGTAATTATCAGCCGGAATAGGACTAGGTCTGACTTAAAAACCGAACTGGGTCTTGGAACAGATTGGGTCCAATTTAAAAATCAAACTGGGTCTGAGATTGGATTGGTTCTGATTTAAGCTGAACTGGGTCCAGTGTGAGGTCTTATGTGAAAAAAATTTTGTTAATGGGTATCTTGGAAGTCTCAAAATTTGTGGACATGGGTCAAGCATTTAAGAACTTAGAGCATTCACTATCTAATCCAATGACTCTGGTGTTAGTATAAATTGGTCATGGAATGAATTAGATTGACACTAGGTCACCTGGCAACCTTAAATTTTCTGTGCAGTGACATACACTGTAAAATATCCCACAAGCCCTAACCCAGTGGTCATCCATTTTAGGTACTAGTTTGCTCCAAGAGGAACAAAGGCTTAGCTAGAAGAATTAAGGTACTTACATTTTAGAGTTATGTATGTCAGGATGTCACCTACCGGGGCTTCCCTGGTGGCTCAGATGGTAAAGAATCTGCCTGCAGTGCTGGAGACCCGGGTTCAATTCCTGGGTTGGGAGATCCCCTGGAGGAGGTCATTTCAACCCACTCCAGTATTATTGCCTGGAGAATCCCCTGGTGGTTCAGCTGGTAAAGAATCTGCCTGCAATGTGGGAGACATGGGTTTGATCCCTGGGTTGGGAAGATCCCCTGGAGAAGGGAGCAACTACCCACTCTAGTATTCTGGCCTGGAGAATTCCAGGTACCATATAGTCCACGGAGTTGCAAAGAGTCGGACACGACTGAGAGAATTTCACTTCACTTCACATGTCACCCACCAGCATACTTTCTTAAGAACTATGGTCCTGGAAGCTATAAATATCTATAAAAAAATATCAAAATCTTACTAAAGATAACCTAGAATTTTGTGTTCTGAAACTTGGTTTAGTAAGCATCAGGATGAGGGTCCCAAAATATATCTAGGAAGTGATCTGGGTTGCACTCCATTTGGTTCTACCAAAATGCTTCTAGCCTTAAGGGGAAACTACATCCTTAGAATCACAGCGGCCATTATGAGGAATGTTCCAACGAGGTACAGTCATTTAAGACATGCACTTGAAAGCTAGTGTTCCCATATCAAACAGACTGGAATACCTATTTTAACTGGTAATGCAGAAGCCTCCAAAAAACTTCAAAATTCCAAAGTAGCTTCATTAAAAGATTCATTGTAAATGGCTACTGAAAGATTAAACACATAAGAGGTACCTAAAAACAAGATTAAAAAAATAAAGATTGATGTAACTTCTATTGCTTCTCTCTGTCCTCTTTTTTTAATATCTGAGTACTCAGTGTAGTACAGGTCTTCTCTGGTGGCTCAGACAGTAAACAATCTGCCTCAGTGCAGGATACCTAGGTTCGATCCCAGGGTTGGGAAGATCCCCTGGAGAAGGAAATGGCAACCCACTCCACTGGAGAATCCCCATGGTCGGAGGAGCCTGGCCAACTACAGTCCATGGGGTTGCAAAGTAGTACACTCAGTCTGTAGTGTCCGGGTGAGAGAGGAAAATTAAGATTTCATGTATGGAAAGAGTAACATGGAAACTTACATTCAGTCAGTTCAGTCACTCAGTCGTGTCCGACTCTTTGTGACCCCATGGACTGCAGCACGCCAGGCTTCCCTGTCCATTGCCAACTCCCGGAGTTTACTCAAACTCACGTCCGTTGAGCAGGTGATGCCATCCAACCGTCTCATCCTCTGTTGTCCCTTTCTCCTCCAGCCTTCAATCTTTCCCAGCATCAGGGTCTTTTCAGATGAGTCAGTTCTTCACATCAGGTGGCCAAAGTGTTGGAGTTTCAGCTTCAGCATCAGTCCTTCCAATGAATATTCAGGACTGATTTCCTTTAGGATGGACTGGTTGGATCTCCTTGCAATCCAAGGGATGCTCAAGAGTCTTCTCCAACATCACGGTTCAAAAGCATCAATTTTTCAGTGCTCAGCTTTCTTTACAGAGAAGGCAATGGCACCCCACTCCAGTACTCTTGCCTGGAAAATCCCATGGATGGAGGAGCCTGATAGGCTGCAGTCCATGGGGTTACTAAGAGTTGGACATGACTGAGCAACTTCACTTTCACTTTTCCCTTTCATGCATTGGAGAAGGAAATGGCAACCCACTCCAGTGTTCTTGCCTGGAGAATCCTAGGGATGAGGAGCCTGGTGGGCTGCCGTCTATGGGGTCGCACAGAGTCCGACATGACTGAAGCGACTTAGCAGCAGCATCAGCTTTCTTTATAGTCCAACTCTCACATCCTTTCATGACTACTGTAAAAACCATAACCTTGACTAGATGGACCTTTGTTGGTAAAGTAATGTCTTTGCTTTTTAATATACTGTCTAGGTTGGTCATAACTTTTCTTCCAAGGAGCAAGCAAGCGTCTTTTAATTTCATGGCCGAAGTTACCATCTGCAGTGATTTGGGGGCCCCAAAAAACAAAATCTGTTATTGTTTTCACTGTTTCCCCATCTATCTGCTGTGAAGTGATAGGACCAGATGCCATGATCTTAGTTTTCTGAATGTTGATCTCTAAGCCAACTTGTTAAATAAGCAGGGTGACAATATACATCCTTGACGTACCCCTTCCTCTATTTTGAACTGAAAGAGAATTTGCTGTGTGGGTCAAGAAACTCAAACAGGGGCTCTGTATCAACCTAGAGGGGTGGGATGGGGAGGGAGATGGGAGGGAGTTTCTCCCAGGGGTTGTTCAATACTGCCAGAAATATTTATTAATATTTCTCATGGATGAAATCTTACAATTATTTGAAAACATTTAGTAACTCTATGATCAGAAATTTGGCCAAATTGGGACTTCCCTGGTGGTCCAGTGGTTAAGAATCCATCTTCCACTGCAGGGGACTCGAGCTTGATCCTTGGTCAGGGAGCTACGATCCCCCATGCTGTGGGTCAACTAAACCTGTGCACCACAACTAGAGAGAAGCCTATGGACTGCAACTGGAGAAGCTCGTGAGCCATCACATACCACAAGTAAGACTCAATGCAGCTATTAAAAAAATCCCAGTTTCGGAAAGGAAAGAAAGAAAGAAATTTGGCCAAATTGGAAGCTAATATTCAGAGTCTGAGAGGAATTATTTTAGACTTCTCTCCTAAGGTAAATGTACCTGGGGGCAAAGAAGAACATTCCAACATAGGTGGATAGGTGTGGGTGTCCTTTTATATTTAGGTGGCAACCCAATTCTTTGAGTAATTAAAAACAGATGCCCTTGTTTTACAAATCTAGTCTTTATAGGACCAGACTGTGTCTCTAGGAACAATTCAAAGTCAACCAGTGACCAATCCCCTAAGCTCCCCTGTTTATCTCAAATGTTTGTAAAATACTGGCCTTAGGAAATCAAAGCTCTTCTTGGGGGAGTTTGCATTCTTCCCTCAAGTAAATGTTAACTATTATCTAGGCCCTCTCTTTAAAGTGCAAACTTCAGGGAGGTAATTCTTATTGGAAGGAAAAAAATAGGAGAAAGGTCATTTGAAACTTAGGCAAGTGAAAAATCATGTGAAAGCTTTAGCCATCTGAGCAGATAACCTTAACTTATTCCATCAGTAAAGCAACTTAGATGCAACTTTTATAACTAGTGAGTTTTGTATTATTATATTTGATTCATGGTAGTAATTAAAAATGGAAGCTGTAAGGTCTCTGTTTGCATTATCGACTTAAAAATAATGCACAACATGAGAGTTGTGAATCAAGTTTTATTTGGGACAAAATGAGAAATATAGCTTGGGAGACGGCACCTCAGATACTCTGAGAAGCTGCTCCAAAGAGGCAGGGGGGAGGATCAGTATATATGCAATTTTGGAAAAGAGGGAGTACATGCAATCAAGCATATATTTTTTTTGCAGAAGGTTTCTGCTAGTCTTGTGAAGGTTGCTGCTAGTCCTGAGGAGCATTCATTACCATGAAGGAGTTTAGTGCTTTTCTAGATATGAGGAGATAGGAATTGGGTTAATAAAATCAGCTCCTGAAAATATCCAACTATTGGAAGACCTCTTCTGCCAATTTTTTCCAGAGCACAGAGTGCCTCATTTCTGCTGTCCACCCTGAACTCCTTTCAGGATGCATTGGAAGTTAGCAGTTGCAGCAGCACGTGATTTAATCCTTATAGAGGTAGATGAAAAGTGCCAATTTGTAGTTGACAGCATGCTTATGTGTGAATATATATGTGCACTGCATATGTGTGGCATTTTCTTTATCTCTCAATGTTACTGCCAAGATTAACTTATAAAAGAGCTCTCTATTTAACAGGCTTAAGGATGATTAAATGCTTATATAAATTAAATTCTCAAAAATATAATAAAAACTAGCTAAAATGAATTCCAAGTTCATGTGATTTGGGAAAATAGTCAGCAATAAAGCTAGTTTGTTAGTTTAATTAAAACAAGCATGTCTTTAGAACTGTCAGCACTGAATGTAATACTGTTATTCTACTTAGGCTTACTGAAGGTCAAACGAGTTCATGTTATCACTTACAAAATTTGTCAGCAAGAAAAATAGTTGAGACAATGACTGACTTTGTCTAATGTCTCATGAAGTTGTTGTGGGTAGTCTAAACATAATTGTTAAGAACAAGTAAATCAATTAGATGTAAGTTGGATTAAAAATTTTTAGGTGAACTTTTCAAATGATTTCCTCAGTTTTTTTGATAACCTGAAATCTTAAAGTTTTGCTAATTAAGTTAAATGATAGAAGTTCACTAAATATTTGGAACACTGGTAAACAAGGTAAAATAATAAAACCTTAATTGTTGAACATGGCTTATCTACTTTAGATTTCTTGTTGCTGTAACATTTAAGATTTTTGGATTTGTTAGTAAACATATCTTGTGCTACATTAAAACATCTACTATGAAAAAACATGCTTTTAGAAATTATAAAAAGTATTTACAAATACGCCAAGCCATATAATGCTAATATAAACGTCATGTGCTATAAAATACTTCAATGTTTCCCTGAAAACTGAGTTTTTAAGGGTTAAGTTTTCCAGTACATGTTATTAGGGCTACTGGAAGTAATGGGGAAAACAACTCTGTATGCAAGGAAAATGGTATGTGTGTTTTCAGTAAAAGAGAGTATGAGGAATGGAAATGCATTTTGTTGAGAGAGAGGAAAGTAATTTTGTCCTAAAGTGAAGCTGGTTATTTCAGAATGAGAAAGGAAAAACACAGGACAAAATATAAATGTAAAAAAGAAAGTTGTAGAAGGCCATGGGAAAAAAATCTCTAGAGAGGGATTTCATTAGTGGTCAGAACTGGCTAAGATTAAGTGAATTTAATTAAGTGATGAGTTTTAGTATTAAAAGTATGCTGGTACTATTAAAATTTCGTTTTCTTACTATTAAAAGGAGAAAGATTTATTGGACTTTGGGTTTGATTTTGATAACAGATGGTAAAAGTGTCTTTACCTTTTAGGTAAGCTACCTAGAAAGCAAAGATGTCATATTTTACAAAAAATAATTTCCTGTGCCCTATCAGGTTTTTTTTGACTGCTTAAGAAAGCAGTCAAAGACATTACTTTGCCAACAAAGGTCTGTCTAGACAAGACTATGGTTTTTCCAGTAATCATGTATGGATATGAGAGTTGGACTATAAAGAAAGCTGAGCGCCGAAGAATTGGTGCTTTTGAACTGTGGTGTTGGAGAAGACTCTTGAGAGTCCCTTGGACTGCAAGAAGATCCAAACAGTCCATTCTAAAGGAAATAAGTCCTGAATATTCATTGGAAGGACTGATGCTGAAGCTGAACCTCCACTATGTTGGCCAACTGATGTGAAGAACTGATTCATTTGAAAAGACCCTGATGCTGGGAAAGATTGAAGGCAGGAGGAAGGGGACGACAGAGGATGAGATAGTTGGATGGCATCACTGACTCAATGGACATGAGTTTGAGTAAACTCCGGGAGTTGGGGATGGATGGGGAGGCCTGGTGTGCTGCAGTCCATGGGGTTGCAAAGAGTCGGACACGACTGAGTGGCTGAACTGAACTGAAGAAAGAAGTCTTCTCTACTGAAAGAGCTAGGGTTTGTTTTGCAGCTATGTAACTTTGTGTGCCTGAGCCATTTTTAATTGTCACTGTGGTTAAATAGATGACTAAATATTGTTTCACAGTAATATATGATCTTATTTGACCAAGTGTATTTTTTAAAAACCTTTTGATACTTTTGGCAAACTTCCCAAAATCAAGTATTCAATGAAGTCTTTTTGACCTTGAACTAACTTGGATTTTTAGAGTCCCTGAAACATCTCAGAAGATTTGTTCTCTCTCCTTATGAAAACAAATTTAAACTAATTAGGCATATTTGTTATGTTAAATTACATGATGGGATGGCGAGGGAAGTGGGAGGGGGGTTCTGGATGGGGAACACATGTGCACCCGTGGCTGATTCATGCTGATGTTTGGCAAAAACCACTACAATATTGTAAAGTAATTAGCTTCCAATTAAAATAAATTAATACAAAAAATAAATTACATGGGAAGCACTGTCAGATAAGAAGTAACACTAAACTTTCTTTATGTTGTGTTTGCATATGTATATTTTATAAGCATTTCAGAAATTGTGTGCAATTCTGGAGAGTTGGATATATCCCAGTGTAATGCAGAGTACATCACGAGAAACACTGGGCTGGAGGAAGCACAAGCTGGAATCAGGATTGCCAGGAGAAATATCGATAACCTCAGATATGCAGATGACACCATCCTTATGACAGAAAGTGAAGAAGAACTAAAGAGCCTCTTCATGAAAGTGAAAGAGGAGAGTGAAAATGTTGGCTTAAAGCTCAACATTCAGAAAACTAAGATCATGGCATCCGGTCCCATCACTTCACGGCAAATAGATAGGGAAACAGTGGAAGCAATGGCTGATTTTATTTTTCTGAGCTCCAAAATCACTACAGATGGTGACTGCAGCCATGAAATTAAAAGATGCTTACTCCTTGGAAGGAAAGTTATGACCAACCTAGGCAGCATATTAAAAAGCAGAGACATTACTTTGCCAACAAAGGTCTGTCTAGTCAAGGCTATGATTTTTCCAGTAGTCATGTATGAATGTGAGAGTTGAACTACAAAGAAAGCTGAGTGCAGAAGAACTGATGCTTTTGAACTGCGGCATTGGAGAAGACTCTTGCGAGTCCCTTGGACTGCAAGGAGATCCAACCAGTCCATCTTAAAGGAGATCAATCCTGGGTGTTCATTGGAAGGACTGATGTTGAAGCTGAAACTCCAATACTTTGGCCACTTGATGCGAAAGGCTGACTCGTTTGAAAAGACCATGATGCTGGGAAAGATTGAGGGCAGGAGGAGAAGGGGATGACAGAGGATGAGATGGTTGCATGGCATCACCGACTCCATGGACATGAGTTAGGGTAAACTCTGGGAGTTGGTGATGGACAGGGAGGCCTGGCGTGCTGTGGTTCATGGGGTCTCAAAGAGTTAGACACGACTGAGTGACTGAACTAAACTGAATGCTATCATCATAATTCTAGTTGTTATCATAAAATGTTGTACATCACAAAAATAACTACATCTGTTTATCAAATGAGCTCCAACAGTGGGCATTTAAAAATCTCTGTCATTTACAGAGAGCTTTTGCAAAAGCGTTCCTGTAAGAGTACTTCATTTTCTAAAAGAAAGGACTTTTGATAATTACAGGATTCTGATATCTCTAAATACATAAAACTGATCTGGGTAAGAATTTCCAGGATGAAGGGGAAAAAAACAGTTAAACAAAACAAGAATTAATAGCATAGGACTGAATGAAGAGAGGAGAATAATTGTAATTTTTTTTCATTTTTGAAGCATTGCTACTTTACCAGATTTGAGAAAATTGTTTCTCTTAAGCTACCCAAGACCTACAGCAATTTAGTAAATTATACCTTTGTAGTCAAAGATGAAAATACTTAGTTTTTCTCCTACCTAATCCTTCTTGTAGTTATTTATGTAAGTTCAATAAGAATCTGTTCTTCTTATAATAGAACACAATTGGAAACACTGGCTACACTGTGTTTCCAAGGCTTTGATTGAGATAATATCGCAGATTAGACCTGGTGGTGAGTCTTTGGCTTGGCTTCTTGGCCTGAAAGACTTTTAAGAATTCAATCTGAGATTAAAAAATTCCATCAAAGCAGTCTTTAAAAGACCTTATCTGGTCAATCACTATTCTTGCTAAACTAATGTAAATAATCAGGCCAATTTTAATGCAAAAAAGAAAAACATGGTCTCACTGTGAACTTTGATAAACATGGGGGTAACTGTAGAGAGAAAAAAAACTATGTTTGCTCACTTGTAAATATTAGATTCTAATCCTATTAATTGTCTTTGAGGTTTTGTTATATGCAAACTGGACTGGATCCTGAATTATTCTAGTTTCCTCAAATGACTGACTACATCTCTCCAAGCTGACATTTCCAATTTTCTCGCATCCTTCTGATTTAGAATCACCAAGAGCAAGACTGCTCTTAATTTCCTTGAAACCGACTATGCCAGCTCCTCCTCATTACCCAGTGACAGCCAAACTTCAGGGGTTTGAACCTTGGGTATACATCTGACAGCCAAAAAGGCTCTGCCTGACATCTGGTCCTATCTGAATGCTCTAAACCTTCAAGTCAAACTAACTGGGAAGAAAGGTAGTTGACATCGATGTTGATGGCTTTTGCCCAAGACACTGAATCAAGACTTCATACTTTAAACATGAAGCCCTCTCTTTCCCCCTCATTGTCTTGGAGACCCATGTCTCCCAAGCCATTGGCAAAAGAAGCAATCTCTGAAATTTGAAACTGCTTTGTAATTTCAGGCTAGGAAAAAAAATCTGATTCCTGGCTTGAACAGGCAAATGAAACAATACCTGAGAATTAGTCCATTAACTGTGCCACCTTGGTGGAAGTGGTTTATAACCCTACAGGATTTATCTTTGTAGTGATTAATTTTCTCCTTGAGCTTATTAATGCCTCGATGGCTGGCTCATGACTGGACAATGCCTTTTAGGTTATCTAACTGTGCTCCTCAGTTCAGTTCAGTTCAGTCACTCAGTTGTGTCTGACTCTTTGCGACCCCATGAACCACAGCACGCCATCAGATTGGCTAGTTGTCTGTGATTGTGGTTTCAGTCTGTCTGCCCTCTGATGCCCTCTCTCAGTGCCTACCATCTTACTTGGGTTTCTCTTACCTTGGATGTGAGGTATCTTTTCACGGCTGCTCCAGCAAAGTGCAGCTGCTACTCCTTACCTTGGACGTGGCGTAGCTACTCGCGGCCGCCCTAACTGTCTATACATAAACTGAGACACTTCATTTGTTGGATTCCCTGGATTTACACTGTTGAGTTAGAAGGGAGCTAACAGGAGTTATTTATTATTCAGGATTCACTTTTTTTTTTTTGGCAAGGCTCTACTTCCCTTATTAGGGGTAAGTACAAATGAGGTTAAGATCAGTAACCTGTCCTTAACTCTTGAACATGTTGCAAAATCTACTGCTAAAGCAATGGCTACCCAACAAAAATCCTTAGACTCTCTGGCCAAATTTATTCTTGGTAATAGAATAGCCTTTGATTATCTTTTAGCTAAACAAGGAGGTGTCTATGCTGTGGTCAACATCACTGCTGCATTTGGATTAGCATTTAAGGAAAACTAAAACTCAGTTACATAAGATCACTGAACAAGAACACTTGGCTTAAAAAGGTCTTTCTTTGACTTATTTGATTTTGATTGGTTTGAGTCTTAGGGGCCATGGCTCCAAAGTTCATTCTAAACATTGGGGATTGTCCTGCTTATAATAATCATAATAATCTCCCAGTATTATTGTATTCACTCAAAATCTTTAAGTGCATCTTTGCAGCTGCTAACCACCAGGCAAATGATCTCCCTAAGATTGGAATGTTGAAAAAGATATGATGGGAATGACAAAGTTAGAAAATTTGAATCTGAAGTCATAATCTGTGAATGCCACAAAGATTCAGAACAAAATAAAATGGACTCAACAAAGTTTTCAGAAACTATGCAGTGATAGCTGAGGTGGTACTTATGCCTTAAATTGTACAGCTCCTTGGAATGCCTTTCTTCTTGCTAGATAGGATGCTGTGTGATTCAGAAATCTTTGAATAAAGCCAATTAGGTCTTCAAGGTTACTTATTTGAATTTTATTTTATTAAGAGTTCTTTTACATTGGATCCTTTCTTATGGGCATTAATGTGTATCTTACACATTCATATATTTTGTATCCATTCTTGAAGTTTTTCTACACGCTTTTTCTTTAACTCTCCTTGTTCTTGATCTTTCAAGTCCACATCTTTCAAGTGCCTGACCAACTAGCCAAGGTATTTGCCCTAACCCAGGAGTCTATACATATTCATACAAAGTACATGACCAAATACATCACTTGAAGCTGGGTCACTCATGAGGCTGTAGTGGAGCAGTAGTCTATTTCTGGCTTATATAAATATTGAGCTGATCTATTCATAAATCAGGCCTATATTCTTTCCTCCTCTATTAAGTTGCATAGAACTCACCCTATTCCTCTCCAATCCATGGTGTGCATGAGTTCATATGTGGTCAAATGCTCAGTTGTGTCTGACTTGTTGCAACCCCATAAACTGCAGCCCACCAGACTCCTCTACTCATGGAATTTTCCAGGCAAGAATACTGGAATGGGTTGCCATTTCCTCCTCCAGGGCATCTTCCAAATCCAGGGATCAAACCTACGTCTCCTGCATCTCCTGTATTGGCAGGCAGATTCTTTACCACTGAGCCACCTGGGAAGTTCCCCTCCATGACACAACAATGTATACTGAGGAAGAAGTGTCATTGTAACAGAGATGAGTGGCATGGAAATTTGGGCCATCCATTCATGGACACTTCTCTGCCCACCTGATTTTACATTATTGTGTATATGACAGCACCAGCTCATGAGGGACAGCTCCAGTGACATGTTCAGTTGATGCCTTACGGCCAAACTCTCCATCACTGTCATAGTATACCAGGAGTTTTTTCCAAATGATATATAATTCTCTGCTGCAGACTACATACTCCGTAACTTTAGATTTCTGTGTTATGACTCCTACTGTGGCTTGTCGAAAACTCCACGTGACAGATTTACCCACTGTGTACTCCATCATTGTGCTGTCCATTGGTTTAAGTGCCGGCAGGCCTCCTTGTCACACAGCCGACACTTACTGCAGAGCTCTCTTTTTCTTTGGCTGCCCACTCAAAACTTCAGTCTCTTAAGTTCCAATAAACTGATCCCAACAGCCATTGTTCCAGGTGCTTCCCTCTTAAGGAAAGGGTGAATCAGACTGGTCTGATAACTGAGTCACTCAGTGCAAATGGCAGGGTAGCTTGAAAGCTGGAATGCTGGCTGAGAGCAATGGCTTCAGCCACTGGTGCCTGAAGGCTGTGGCCATGATAGAACAAGGATCCAAGGGAAGTGGTTAAAGAACTTAGTGAGGACTCTGGATTGGTTATTTCTGAACCCAACCAGGTGGGGTCGGCACCCAGGAGCTCAAGCCACATGTACCTGAGCCTTAAACTTATCCTGTGGTTTAAGATTGGGAACTGTTTCCAAGGAATAAAACTTTTAAAGGTAAGTTAGAGCTCCAGTTTTAGGAACTCAGATGTAAAGTTCCAGTTATGGGATACACTGGGTACATTGAAACTAGAATTTAAAAGCTATTATTAGAAGTAAGATGCCCAGTGGTGGTGGAGGGTAGAGGTGAGCCACAAACCCAGAGAACAGATAGGCTTTTTATATAAACCCTTGCCATTTGAGAGAGAAGGGTAGAGATTTCCTTCAGTTCCATTGCATCTTTTGGAATGGGCCAATGAAACATCTAGGATTTTCAGTCCAGAAGAAATATGAGGAGCTTTCATGTTACAATTTGGAAATGTGGGGGCCTCTCCTATCCTTAGTGAACTCCACATCTTCCAATCAGCCGCTATAACCCAGTGTCCTGTGTCTGGTGTCCAGTGTCTGATAAGAACATGCTCTTCTCATAATAGATGTCCTGGGCCAGATGGCCTTGTCCCTGGCTTGCTCCAAATCAACTGCTCAAGCCTTCTGTTTCCCTGGCTCCCAACTTGTCAAACTTATCCTTAGTCTTGGAAATGGACTTGGCTTCACCAGGATTGTGCTGTGTTCTTAGTTGCTCAGTTGTGTCCAACTGTTTGCAACCCCATGGACTATAGCCTGCCAGGCTCCTGTGTCCACGGGGATTCTCCAGGCAAGAATACTGGAGTGGGTTGCCATGCCCTCCTCCACGGGATCTTCCCAACCCAGGGATCGAACCCAGGTCTCCCAAATTGCAGGCGGATTCTTTACTGTCTGAGTCACCAGGGATTAACCTTTAGCATTTTATTCAGACATAATTATACTGCCTCACTGGCTTTTTTTCACCTCTTTCTTTCTTGGACTTAGTCTGACTACTCAAACCCAAGTTGAACCTTGCCCTCCTTGGCCATGGACCCACATGACCTGACTTTACCTCCTTGGGAGGGAAATGGTAGAATATCATAATCACCTTGGATTTAGCTAGTTATAAAGATATATGACTTAATATTTTGCCAGATCTGGATTTTTTTTTTTTAAGAAAAAACATTATGGGAAAGAGAAAATAAAGCATCTCAGTAGCATTTATCACTTTGAAGATCAGCCTGCAGTGGAATTGATAAAAAATACCAACAATGCAAACATCTGGGTGAAGGAGCAGAAAATCAGGTTATAATTCTTTTTTATATGAAAATATTTATATTCTCCCAGGCCTTGGATCCTTGGTTAGTGTCTGATGTAGGGACAAAGGAATGTTTTGCTACATTTACTGATGAGCGTGAGGAATGAACTGCAGTGTGGTGCCATCTGCAAAACAGTGTGCATTTTAAGTTTGTTGACAGGACTTCCTGGAGGCGAAATGGAAAAAGATGCTCAATTCCTAATTAAAGGGTCACTTACGTTTTCCTTTCACTATGAAAAGAGCCATTCGTAATTTTGTCTAATTACAACACAATTTTAGCACTGAAAATGCAGTTCCATTTAGTTAAATCTTAATGGGACTAGAGATTCGTTTCCCCAGAAGTTTCCTCTGTGCTAAGGAATGAGATCTGATTTGGGACCGAAAGCATAGCACTGAAGGAATTAGGACACACATTTACTTACATGTTTATTTTCAGCTCTAAAAAGTCGGATATTTGGACAGATAGAAGCTTGTCCTATATTTGTCTTGGCCTGGGAGAGAGTTGGAGCCAGAGAAACAGGGGGACAGAACCGTTGGTGAGAAGCACAGTTAGGAACAAGGACTCTAAAGATGGGAATTTTGGTCTGAAATGCATAAAACTGGAGAAACTCATAATTAACTGACTGACCACTGCCACTCATATTGAAGGGGAACTTAAAAGAAGGCTTCTCTTAGAGACAAGATTCTCTAGTTCAGATTATTTTTATTATAATATTACAAAAAAGAGAAGAACAAAAACATAGCTGTAATTCATTATTTAATAGCTTTTATTAAAATGTTGTTGTTTAGTCACTAGGGCATGTCCGACTCTTTGCAAACTCCATGGACTGCAGCATGCCAGACTTCCCTGTCCTTCACTATCTCCTGGAGCTTGCTCAGACTCATGTCCATTGAGTCAGTGATGCCATCCAACCATGTCGTCCTCTGTTGCCCCCTTCTTCTCCTGTCCTTAATCTTTCCCAGCATCTGTGTCTTTCCCAATGAGTCAGTTCTTCGAATCAGGTGGCCAAAGTATTGGGGCTTCAGCTTTAGCATCCGTCCTTCCAATGAATATTCAGTACTGATTTCTTTTAGGATCAACTGGTTTGTTCTCCTTGCAGTCCAAGGGACTCTCGAAAGACCATCTACGTGCCTAAAATATAGGCATGGTATATTAAAAAGCTCTGTATGAGGTTGCAGTTATGATTTAGACAGTTATTAGAGAATGTGGCTCTCATCCTAACATGAAAAAGCTAGATTAGTTACACGCTAGTCATTTAAAAAACCCATCAGAAAGTTGAAAAGAAAATGAAAGTCAAAGTTGCTCAGTTGTGTCCAACTCTTTGCGACCCCATGGACTGTACAGTCATGGAATTCTCCAGGCTGGAATATTGGAGTGGCCAGCCTTTGCCTTCTCCAGGGGATCTTCCCAACCTAGGGATCAAACCCAGGTCTCCTGCTTTGCAGGCAGATTCTTTACCAGCTGAGCTACAAGGGAAACCCAAGAATAATGGAGTGGGTAGCCTATCCCTTCTCCAGTGGATAAGTTACAAATAAATCTAAATGGACTTTAGACCAGCAAGGAATAAGCATTTTCAGGAGAGAAGAGATCCATGCTGCCTGTATCCATGTGAGTGTAATAGGGAAGAACAAATCTGACTTCATATTGAATCTCTTTCTTATACTTTGTTGTAGTGGTTTAGTTGCTAAGTTGTGTCTGACTTCTGTGATCCCATGGATCCTAGCCCTCCAGGCTCCTCTGTCCATGGAATTTCTCAGACAAGAATACAGGAGTGATTTGCCATTTCCTTCTTCAGGGGATCTTCCTGACTCAGATCTTCCTGAGTTACCAGGGAAGCCCCAGGTCAGTGTAACATGGAAGAATAAATCTGACTCCCTATTGGATCGATTTCTTTTACTTTAACTTTTGTATTCTATTGTTTTTGCTATAAGTGAATCACTAAAGGGAGCTTCCCTGGTGGCTCAGTGGTAAATCTGCCTGCAACGCAGGAGTCTCAGGAGACACATGTTTGATCCCTGGGTTGGAAAGATCCTCTGAAGGAGGGCATGGTACCACACTCCAGTATTCTTGCCTGGAGAATCCCACGGACAGAGGAGCCTGGCAGGCTATATAGTCCATGGGGTCACAAAGAGTCAGACACAAGTGAAGCGACATAGCGTGCGTGCACACAATCGCTAAACGGATGCTGTCTACAGTTTAAAGTGTACCTAATGGACCATCTCTGGGAACTCTGCCTCCAAGATAATGAGCATTAAGCTAAAATAGCTTTGTTCAACTCACAGGAAACATCTGGACCAGGCCCACCTGTGAATGGGTGGACTCGCAGTTACAACACTTGTATGATTGTTTGTATGAATATTTGCCTCATGTTTATCTCAGTAGTATGTTAGCTACCTGTGATCTGGGGCCGTTGTATCCTTTGAGTAATTATTTGTATCTTTGAGGGCAGATACACATTAATAAGTAAATGAGAACTCTGACATAATTCAAGGAAATGGTGAATGATGTTTCCATGCAGGGAGGTGTCAGGTCTCTCAAAGAGTCATGTTTGTCCTATGACCTTTTACCCTGCAGTCAAGTAAATATGTAGAAAAATGGTTTAAATTGGTGGATGTCTCAGAATAAGGGGAAAATATGATAGGATGGGGATAAAATTATTTTTAACAGTTTGCAACCATGTGGGAAATTTAACAAAATGAAATTCAATAGAGAGACATGTAAATGAAACATAGATGACTGCCAGAACTGTAAGATATATATGAGATAGGAGAGTTGTTTCTAAATAGCATCATTCATAGAAAAAGGTTTGGAGGTTTTGGCTAATATGCAGATAAACTCTATTACTCAACAAAGAGGTGTGAGTGACTTTATCAATTAATAAAAATGCGAGTATCCAGTAAAATATGGGCAAAAGATATGAACGGGTAACTTGGAAAAGAATGTTAACTTTGGCCAATAAATAAATGAAAAATTTAAACTAAAATAAAATTAAACTATTTTTGGCCATAGAATGGACAAATATTAAGTGAAAGATAGTGTACAGCACTGCTAGGGTTTGTGATTATCAGTTTTTATACTTTTGGTTGCAATATAAATTGATTCAACCAGTATGCTTTGAAGGTAGGAAGAGAAGAGAGCAACAGAGAATGAGATGGTTGGATGGCATCACCAACTCAATGGACATGAGTTTGAGCAAACTCCGGGAGATAGTGAAGGACAGGGAAGCCTGGCACGCAGCAGTCCATGGGGTCTCAAAGAGTTGGACACAATTTTGTGTCTGAACAGTATACTTTGGTTGCAATATAAATATAAATACCTCTTTTGGAGGTGTATTCGGCAATTCAAATAAGAAAATCTAAAAATGTGAGTTTCTTTGGCTCAGCAATGCCACTTTTAGATTTACATCCAATGGAAAGGACACAATAGATGTGTGGAAATATTTAGCTGTAAGGATGTTCACTCTAGTACTGTAACAATGGCAAGAAAGTTGAAACGAGTCTCCAAGAATGGGGCACTTGTTGAAATCTAGCATATTCATATAAAGAAATAAAATGCAACTACTTAGTTGAAGTCATGAAAAAATGTTTAAGTAGTGAGAAAGATAGCTAATTGAGTTTAGAAAGCAGAATACAAAACATTATGGTATGATCTTATTTATTACCAAATATGTGCATAGGAAAATGGTTAATAGTGGTTTTATGTGCTTTATGGACCTTTGTTTTTTTTCCCCTTATTGCTTGTATTTGTTTTCTATCATAAACATACATTGATTTCATAAATGATCAAACAAACAAACAAACAAGAAACATTGTTTAAATAGTGAGAACATGAAGTGGCCAGTGAAGCCACCTTGGGCTGCATGAATTGAAGTGGCATGTCAGAACAAAAGACGCAGAATCCCACACTCCTCTGTGCGCTCGCCCCACCCTGGATGTGTTGGATTCAGTACTAAGTGACTTATTCCAGGTTTGTGTCCACAGAGGAGCATCAGAGATCACGAGGGGACTCAAAACCATGTCTTCTCCAACAGCAAAAGGAGCAACGGATTGGGAATCAGGAAGCTTGCCTTTGAGCCCAAAGTCTGTCACCTGCCAGCTGGTGACTTTAGGGCAACCACTTATTTTGTCTGATCCTACATCTTCTCATTTATAAAATGTGTATAATAACAGCTCTACATCAAAAACTATATTGCAAATATTAACTGAAATGATAACTTGAAAAGAAGTCTGTAATGAGGAACTATCTGTGATCAGTTTGAGACCAAGAAGGGACGGGGAGAATGGGTTTTCTGCCTTTAGAGTGGCATATAGATTACTGGGTGTGCATTATAGGAAGGCAGATTTTGGCTAAAATATGGATGAATTTTCAAGTACCTACAATTGTTTCAAAATATAAAGAATGGCTTTGGAGTTTAAGAACTTTCCTGGAGCTACAGGATTTCTAACAGAGAGAACTCCTCAGTTATTGAGGATATTAGAGTGGAAATTCAAATGCCAGTGAAAGAATAGAGATCATGAGGGGTTTAAGATCTCTTCCTATTTGGATATTTTAAGATTCTTTGCATTGAACATCATGGTAGCATCTGCACTGTAGTACCATCAGAAGAGTTATTCGGTTGGAAGGATCTATGCATTTTGAGGCCATAAAATGTCCATCTGTGAAGAGAGACCCAGTGCTCTATGAATTCTGCACAGTTCTGAGGGTGCTGTCACTAAAGTGATATCCATAACATCAGTGGGAATTAATAGGCTAAAAATAGGAAGTCATGCCCAGGGAAGAAAAGGCTAGCCTTATGTAACATAGAGGGTGGATGGCAATCATTTTGAGGCCAAAAATGTAGAGGAAATAGATGATTTATGACTCAAGCTGTATGAGAAATTTGTTCACTCACCTATGAGAGGTATGTGGCAGGTTGCAAAGGGAACTCAGTGTGTGAGACCAAGTCATTCAGGGAGAGAAACTTCTAATTATTTCTTCAAAATTACATTTGGAAGACTTCCCCGGTGGTCCAGTGGTTGGAACTCTGTTGTCCCAATGCAGGGGCCCCAGGTTTTATCCCTGATCAGGAACTAGACCCCATGGGCCACAACTAAAATCCTGCATGCCCCAACTAAAACAAACAAACAAAACCAAGCAACCAACCAACCAAAAAGCAAGAACATCAAAACTGCAAATGGGCTTTCTTGATTTGGGCGTTGGTTCTACAGGTGAAATTTACACACATGTTTACAGTGAAGGTTTCATGAGCTGAGTATGACTTCTTCTGAAGCCTGTGTGCAATGTGAAGTCTTAAAAAAATACATGCATGGGGGTGGAGACCATCAGAATGTCTCCAAATCCTTTTCAGTCACCATCTCAGTGATGAGAAACCCACGTGTTCTCTGAGGATGTAAATGGTGGCACCTCCTCAGTGTTTCAGAGTGGTCTAAGCTGTCAGCACCCACAGGTCCTGGCTCCTTGCTGGCTGTCTGCAACATCATCAGGTTACCTGCAGCTGGCCCCACAGCACCCTGAGAGCAACAGAAGCATGGTGGGTTGTCATTGGAAAGTGAAGTTCAGAACAGTGGGCTACCTTACTAAGGCTCAGATACTCAGGGTAACAATGGTAACAGCAAGTGTGTGTCAATGTGACTCTACCCCAAACCTTAAAAAGGGGATCAGTGTATTGGTTTGGGCCTCTTTACTACAGGTCTCCGGAGTTCCTTGGTGTACACATTGATGGAGAAAATGGGGTCATTTTCATGTCTGGGGAACTGGATTTACATTATCCCATTCAACTAATTCTTGCCAGCACTGACTTACTAAAATTGACTTTCCTCATGTTCACAGAGCACAGTTTTCAACTACAAACAAGTCCATTGCTAATACTCCCACTGTCTTTCAAAGCTCAGGCACTGACATATTCCTTCCAACTGAACACCATTCAATAACAATGATTTTTTGAACCCCTACTATGTGCCAGATAATTTTCTGGATGTCAGTAATATAATAGGAAAGAAGTCAGGCTTTGTAGCGCTTCCATTGTAGAGAGGGCATTTAACTATCTTAAATACTAAGTCTACAGTTTTGCAGTTCAGGATGGAAGCAGCAGCTTAGCAATGTTCTCAAAGGCCCAATCTCTTTCTGTCCTTGTTGCCTTAAACTGGTTGGTTTGATTCCCTCTGGTTAAAACTGTCTGCTGTACCTCCAGGCGTGACATCACATTCATGGCAGGAGGAGGAGGAAAGCAACTGTTTGCTGTGTCTCTTTCTTCCATCAAGAATACCAAAGCCTTTTCAGGACTGAATCCTTGTTCATTTACACCTGAATGGCTAAAAGTGGAGCTGGCAGCCACACATAGGGAGGCTCAGAAACTGGGGAATGGGATTATTATGTTTAATTTAGACTAATAGTTTTGGAGCTGACCACATTGCAGTTCCAAGATTGAAGCTGTGCTAGTGAAGAAGAAGGTGGAATGAGTACTGGGTGGATGACAATATTTGCCTGCCACATAGAGTAAGGAGGAGCACTATTATTGTGGGAAGTAGAGGTGGTTGGTGAGCTAGGCAGCTCACAAAGGGTGGTCTGGGTTTGAGGACTTGATTCAAGATGGCTCTTACTTTGGTGTACCAGTGGACCAAACAAGTGATTCCAACCAAGACTAAGGATACAGATGGGTGGGTGGACTTCCCATTGTCACTCCTCTCAGAGATGATCCATATGGTCCCCTTAGAATGAGATAGTTTCAGGTCCGAGGATTCCAGAGCTGCAGTCTCACTGCTGTTTATCCAGTAGCTGGGGAAGGGCCATGTCAGTGTCTCAATATCTACATACAAAAAGCAATTTTGCTGTGGTACAGTGTGTTCTTGGTTTGGGAACCCATATACTAACATTTGGGGTTCCCTGGTATCTCAGCGGTAAAGAATCTACCTGCCAATGCAGGAGATGAGGGTTTGATCCCTGGGTTGGAAAGATTCCCTGGAGCAGAAAAAGGCAACCCACTCCAGTATTCTTGCCTGGGAAATCCCGTGGACGGAGGAGATTGGTGGGCTACAGTCCATGGGGTCGCAAGAGTCAGACATGACTTAGCAACTAAGCCACCACCACCATATTAACATCTCATGGCAATAAAGGAAGTGGGTGGCACTAGTGATAAAGAACCCGCCTGCTAATCCAGGAGACCTGAGATGCGAATTCAGTCCCTGGGTTGGGAAGATCCTCTGGAGGAAGGAATGGCAACTGACTCCAGTATTCTTGCCTGGAGAAATCCATGGGCAGAGGAGCCTGGTGGGCTACTGTCCACAGGGTCACAATGAGTCAGACACGACTGAAGCGACTTAGCACGCACACAGAGGAAGTGAGTGCTAATAACCAGAGTGTATGAGGAGGCTGCATGGGTATGAAGCATACATGCAAAGAACATTGCTTCTGTGGATCTACCCTAGAAGGACTCATCCCGGTCAGGGGAGGGGATGATTGAAACCTAAGAGAAGTTTGATATACAAAGATGTTCATTTAAGGATGTTAACAAAAAGCCTGAAGTGCAGCCCCCATTGACTCTCTGGGTTGGATCCTTTCTTTATTCCTGGGATGTCTTTCTTTCAAAATTAATTATGAATTCAAAGATGTGTTTTATATTTTATCAAGCATTTAACATGATTTTGAAAGAGGCTTTTTTTTTGTTTTTCATCAGCTTCGTGTGCCATATTGTTAGAAGCCCCCAGAAGACATTTGACACAGGGAAAGGGCCACTATTCAGGGAAGGGAGAAAGCTCTTAAGTGGGAGCCCTAGCTCAGCAGAGCCCTGGAGGGAAACTGAGGGCTGGCTGGACAAAAGAGCCTATGGACTCTTGGTCATTTCTCTACCCCTCTCTCTTCCTTTCTCTCCTAGAGCAGTTGAAACAAGTCCCCTTTCCTTCCATTTATTCAAGGCTTCCAGAATTCTGGAACTTAAAGGAAGGGCTGAACCTTCTTGCTGTCCACTTTCAGAGATTTACAATGAACATATTAATGCTATAAAGCACAAAACACAAGTGAATTCTTTCTATTCAGAGCCTAATTATAGGTTGGTTACAATGTATAGTGCATTAGGGGTAGTGCATTCTGTTGATTGGATATGAGATTAAGTCTGGGTAGTAAATTTCCTGCTTCAGTCATTCAGTGGATCTTTGTGACTGATACAGGACTTCATTTGGAGGTAACCTCACAGGTCTAAGTTTGAATCCCTTTGTGAGTGTAAGAACTCCTTCAAACAGCTCTCCTGGCTCACTGCTCTTCGATGAGGGTCAGGATTACATGTCAGAACTCAGCGCGGGTGCCAGAGCACCTTTACTGCCTAAATGAATACATCGCATGGTGTAGCTAGATAGGAGGGAGCACTCATGGGAGAGGGAGGGCAGGGGTGTTAGAATATGTTTTTGTTTTGCTGGTGGCTTATGCATTTGGTGTTGGGGGGCACTGCTGTTTACTAGATGGGCACACTTTTCTAGATGTGGTGAGGTTATGAAACAACAGCCCAGAAACTCTCTTGGATAACAGTCCAAGTCTGCGTCTTGCAGCGGTGCAGACATGTGCCCAGCCTGTCAAGTTGTGGTGATACAGCCTGCCCCTTTGAATTAAATGGATCCCTTCTGATTCAGAATGAGTGCTAAATGCTCGTCTGATACAGACTGCAGGGGAGAGGGCACAGTTTCAGCTCAGCGGCAGTAGCCTAGGAGACATCCTGCCACGGTGGCAGTGGCAAAGGAGCAGATGGCATGCGATTCATGGAAAGCAGGAGGTGTACGCAGCATGGACTTGTCACAATCTCTGCATGATGCTCCAGTGAGCTACTGCCTGCTGTGTTCTGTGGTCAGGACGCATTTGTATTCTTGTGGTTTAACATCCAATATTAAGCCTATCTGGAAAGTGACAGGTAGATTTAAACTAGTCCAAGCTGCTATTAACAGTTTTGCAGCGTTCACTACTATTTTGGAGGGGAAGGGCTTCATTACTGAAGAATTAGTGGCTGGATGGAGTGGTACTGAGATGGTTCTCTTGGGTCTTTGATTCTATAGCCTCGTTTGCATGGAGAGCTCAGTTATATATTCAAAACTGAATGCTCCTCTCTCTCCCCAGGTGGCTTTCTTAACCAAACACTGGTGCAAGGGAGAGAAGTCCCTTTCATTAAAACATAATTGACCAATTTAATGTACTGATGAAGTGCGCAGGTGTCCATGTGTGTCCTTTGGTGTCCTAGGGGAAGATGTTTATCAAGTTAGGATGGTTACTGTTTGTATTAATCTATTAATTAGAGAGCTACTTAACATACCATCGATTTTCCTAAAGGAAGAAGGTGGGTAGGGGGTAGAGAGAAATAAATTAGGAGTTTGGAATTAACATACACTACTATACATAAAACAGATAACCAAAGGCCCTGCTGTATAACACAGGGAACTATGCTCAATATTTCATAATAATATAAAGGGAAAAGAATCTGAAAAATATACCTGTATGTGTATAACTGAATCACTTTTCTGTACATCTGAAACTAACACAACACTGAAAATCAATTAAGCTTCAATTAAAAAATCAAGTGTGTTGCTATGAAACAAGAGCCACAAACCTACTTTTTTCTAGAATGGGAACTGACTAGTAATGGACATGTGTGCATGCTAAGTCGCTTCAGTCATGTTTGATTGTGTGCAACCGCATGGACTGCAGCCCGCCAGGCTTCTTTGTCCATGGGATTCTCAGGCTAAGAATACTAGAGTGGGTGGCTATGCCCTCCTCCAGGGGATCCTCCCGACCCAGGGATCGAACCTGAGTCTCTTATGTCTCCTGCATTGGCAGGTAGGTTCTTTACCACTAGCACCACCTGGGAAGCCCCAGTAACAGGGACTAGGCATGCTAATTCTGACCACATAGAATAACCCAACTTTCTGCAGTTGTTTCCCTGAAAACTGAAGAATGTGCTCTGTTCTTGTCTTTGCTGGTAGGTAAATTGAAAAAAAAAGTTCAACTTCTCTTTAATTCAACTCTATTAATTATGACTAAGAGCCCCTGGCTTTATCACAGCTGCATGAAATATGATGTCTTCTGCAAGCTCTCTGCACAGGGGTGAATATATTTCCCTGTTTTCTCTCATGTTGACAGACCTTGTCCAAGAGAATTGGTGACATCATGGAAGAGGTTCTAGGACAGCAGTAGCTCAGGGCCTAATAAAGAGATTTCTCTCATAGATGTGGGTAATTAGGAATGACTCACTAACTGTGGAGTGCAGGATTAAAAGTGTTATTATTGTCTTATTAGAAGTGATGAGCCATAGGCAAGAGTATTTGCCTGGGAGTGAGTCTACTGACAGCTTCTTGTAACTCTCATCTCTGATTAAAATGCTTAATTGATTCCAGACCTTGGGTGCTAAAAATTCCAGTTTGTTTTGATACTAATGAGGGAAAAATGTTCTCCAGAGATATGCACATGGGGAGAAAGGAGGGAGGCATCCTTTGCTAATTAACAGCAGGTCAGCTGCTGAGTGTGAGGTAGTGAAGAACAGCAGACCAGGAAAGACAGCTAACCCTGGTTGGTCCTTGCTGTGCCATCTTGGCAGAATGGGTCTCTACCTCAATTTTCACATCTGTGCATGTGTGCGAAGTTGCTTCAGTCGTGTCCAACTCTTTGTGACCTTATGGACTGTAGCCTGCCAGGCTCCTCTGTCCATGGGATTCTCCAGGCAAGAATACTGGAATGGGTTGCCATGTCCTCTTCCAGGGGATCTTCCTGATCCAGGGCTCGAAACTGCATCTCTTAAGTCTCTTGCATTGGCAGGCAGCTTCTTTACCACTAGTGCCAACCGGGAAGCCCTTCCACATCTGTAATATGAGGATAATAATGCCTACCTCAAAGAGCTCTTGGGCATGAGACGAAGTCAGGGACATTGTGGGAGCTTACAAATGCCTCCCTCTCTCTCTTTTTAAAAAATATTTATTTATTTATTTAGCTCCACCAGGTCTTAGTTGTGGCATTGCAGGATCTTCAATCTTTGTTTCAGCATTCAGGTTCTTTAGTTGTGACATGCGAACTCTTAGTTGCGGCATCTGGAATCTAGTTTTCTGATCAGGGATGGAACCCGGGCCCTGCCATTGGGAGTATGAAGTCTTAGCCACTGGACCATCAGGGAAGTCCCTAAAGCCTTTCTTTTTTTAAAAAATCTTTTCTTGGTACTGTTACTTCCTTTCAAAGATATTACAATCCCATTTGATGCATTATCATACTAGACATACAGGTCAATATAGAAGGATTATTAAAAATGTCCTTCTATAAACTGGTAGATTACTTCAAATTAACTCTTATCCCAAAAGTGCGTTGGCCCCAAACTCATTTAGGCATTCTCTTTGGAAAAATAAGAGAAATTCTCTTGGTTTCATCCATCCTGTCCATTTCCTTCCTGGTTGCTCCTACCTCTCCCCACTTCATTCAGTTAAGACAACACTTGGTCAGTGGGAAGAAGCCAGGAGGAAGCCGAATGAAGGGACAGAAACCATTCTAACATAGTGCTGTCTTCATTTTCCCTGTGTCCTGTGATGGTTAATTTCATGTGTCAACTTGACTTGATCTTATGGTACCTAGATGTTTGGTTAACCATTATTATGGGTATGTCTGTGAGGGTGTTTCAGGATGAGATTAGTAGACTGAGTAAAGCATATTGCCCTCCTCAATGTGGGTGGGCCTCATGCAACCCACTGAAGGCCTGAATAGAACAAAAGACTGGAATAGAGAGAATTCTCTCTCTCTGCCTGTCTTAGAGCTGTCAGTCTTCTGTCTTTGGACATGGACTGAGCCTGAAACCACACTATCAGCTCTCCTAGGGCTCCAGCTTGCCAACCACTGATCCATGGAATTTTCCTTGCTATGTTTTGGACTTTCTTTGTGCCCATCACCCCTTCTTTCCAGTTTCTCCCTTTTGGAATGAGGATGTCCATCCTATGTCCATCCCACTAAGGTATTTTGGATGCACATAACTTGTCTTGTTTTCCACATTCAGAACTGGAGAGGAACTTACCTCAGGGCGAATTGTACCTTGAGTCTCACTCATATCTGATTTAGATGACATTTAGGTGAGACTTTAGAGTTGATGCTGCAATGATATCAGACTTTTGGGACTGTTGAGACAGAATGAATACATTTTGCATGAGAGATGGGAATAAATTTTGAGGGGTTGGGGACGGAGTGTGTCCCCCTATTATTTATATGTTGAACCTCTAATGTGATGGTTTTTAGAGATGAGCCTTTGGGGTATGGTTGGGGTTAGATGAAGTCATGAAGGTGGAACCCGAATGATGGGATTGTGTGCATGCTCACTTGTGCCCGACTCTTTGTGACCCCATGGACTATAGCCCATCAGGCTCTCTGTCCATGGAATTTTCCAGGCAAGGATGCTGGAGTGTGTTGTCATTTCCTTCTCCAGGGGATCTTCTTGACCCAGGGATGGAACTGTATCTTTACGTCTTCTGCATTGGTAGGCGGGTTCTTTACCACTAGTGCCAACTGGGAAGCCCCAGTAATGGGGTTAGTGGCTTTATAAGAAGAGAAAGAGAAAGATTGCTTTCCCTCTCTTCCATGTGAG
This sequence comes from Okapia johnstoni, assembly GCA_024291935.2. Classification (NCBI taxonomy): domain Eukaryota; kingdom Metazoa; phylum Chordata; class Mammalia; order Artiodactyla; family Giraffidae; genus Okapia; species Okapia johnstoni. The sequence continues at coordinate 51,530,543 of CM044322.1, forward strand.
GACACAATGAGGAGGTGGCGGTCTGTGAGCCAAAAAGAGAGCCCTTGCCAAAGCCTGACCTTGCTGGCACTGTGATCTTGGGATCCATTCTCCAGACTGTGAGAAATATCTTTGTTTAAGCCACCCAATCTGTGGTATTTTGTTATGGAAGCCTTAACTGACAAATACAGGTCTCTTACCTTGTTTTTTTCACCACTAAGCTATCCTCTTTTGCTTGGAGCTTGGGCATGGAGTTTGTGTGAATGTGCATAATAGACAGTGCTAATTTCTGTGAAGTCCACTGGTGTCCAGAAACTCTCATCAAATGAGAGCTGACCATCACTTTGGGAATGTCACTTTTATATATCTATTATATAAAAGCTTCTAATTCCCCAAATTATCTGAGCTGAGAATCTCTTCATCAAGTAGAAGGGGACCCAGAATGAAAACATAAGCGTTTATGAACCTGCAGTTTCAGAAATGGAGAACAAACTGGAAACTGTGAAAAGAGGAACCACTCATGGATGCTGATCTGGGAAGGAGTGGACCTCTCCCACCTCTTCCTCTCTCCTTCTCTTCTGCTATACCTAGCACTCTAAAGAAAAGTGGATTGCATTTCTCCTTTTTTAAAAGTTCTCTTCTCCCCATCCCCCAACATAACTTTTTTCTGGAATCTCTGTTTCTTGGCAATTGTTGTTTCTTAATGACTCTACCAGTTACCTGGGACTTAAGACCATACAGTAGATAGTGATGGTACCTATGTTGTAAACTATTTGGGAGATGCAAGGAGTACTTAGTATTTATTCACTCCAGTCATTATTTCAGGGTTCCAGGCCATTCAAAACCATGTGACTCACCACTGGGCAAGGCTTGGTTTCTTCCTTTTGGAGAGGCTTTCAACATACATGGCTTCAAAAAAAAAGTAAAACTCCATCTAATTTATCACTTTGCCAGATATATGCAAATAGCAATTGCGAAATGCTAATAGCTCCTTACTATGAGTTTACACTTATTAAATAAACAGATCCATGGATTAAGAACAGAAGTGTTAATGAATTTTTAAAGTCTGCTAATTTGTTGAGCATTTAGGGCCGTTAACAAGTGCCTATTCATTGGAACATACACACACCTTTCCTCTGCTATATAAGAAGTTAGCTAACATCACAAGCATGTTGTTAGGAAAGCAGGATTGCAGAAGAGACTGCAGGTGCTGGGGCTGACTGTTGATATAAGGTAGGGGCTCTAAATAGGATTTTGAATACTCATCTGCCATCTTGCACGAACATTACAATACACGAATAGATTTGAAAAAGCATGGAATTAATTGCTGTTTTTCAGGAAGGTGCAGCAATTTCAACTTCTTTTCTTCTTTTTTAACAGGCTTCTAATATCCAGACCTGCAGAGGCTGCAGGATTTTGCTTAACACAATTAAGAAGTGCTGGTTCAGCCTTGGGTATAGTTGGAGATGAAGGACCCATTGCTGGAAGAGCTAGCTTTGAGGGAGAAACTGATTTTTGCTGCAACAAAGGGAAGACTGTTAAAGATGAGTCATTTGATGGTAGTTGTGTATGTGTGTGTGTGTGTGTTTGGTGTGTTGGTTTAAGTTTCCAAATTGGGAAAACAAGAGTGAAGTTTCAGACTGGAGACAGGCAACCTTTTTTAAAAAGTAGCTTTCTTCTAGCCTTAGGACTGCACTCAGGTCCTTTGTGGAGCTAGTTGTCCTTTGGCTCTTTCATTCTTTTACGTGTTCTTCTATGCCTGTGTTCTGTGATGACCTTTTATTCTCTTTCTTTCTCTCTCCCTACAACCTCTGTCCTAATCCTCAACCACATTCTAGAACTGAACGAACTTAGGTTGTTCTCTCTCCTCTCTAATCAAAGCTTGCTTACCCTTAGTGAGAGTTCTGAGCTTCCCAGTGTCCTTTCTCTCCCAGGAGTAACTATTGAAGCATGGGTGCTATTATGGGCTGAATGGTGTTCCCCTTGTAATTCATGTTGGAATCCTAACCCTTGGTATCTCAGAATGAGACCTTATTTGGAAACAGAGTTGTTGCAGATATAATTAGTGATGATGATGTCACACTGGAGTGGGATGGGTCCTAATTCAGCAAGATTGCTGTCCTTATAAAAGAGGAAATTTGCACAAAGACATACAGAGGGTAAATGTAGTATGAACTTGAAAGTAGAGATCAGGGCAATGTCTCTACAAGCTAAGAATTACCAAAAGAAAGAAAGAAAATGAAGTTGCTCAGTCATTTCCAACTCTTTGTGACCCCATGGACTGTAGCCTATCAGGCTCCTCCATCCATGGGATTTTCCAGGCAAGAATACTGGAGTGGGTTGCCATTTCCTTCTCCAGGAGAACTTCCCGACCCAGGGATTGAACCCAGGTCTCTTGGATATAGGAAAATGCTCTACTGTCTGAGCCACTGGGGAAGTCCTTTGGCAGGTCGGTATAAACACCTACAGGGTTTCTGCCATAAGCTGTATGAGGTCACCATGGAACCACAGAGCAGGGCTCCTCACTTGCCTTGTGCAGGGTGTGTCACTCATTCACACAAGCACACTGTAGAGTTAGTAAAGCACAGCAGAAAACATGTTCACTAGGAGAACAAAGAACTAGAGCTCCGAGCATCCTTACCTTGTCCTGAAGAATCCTGAACGAGCCCCCAAGATGAAAGAACTACCAAAGGTTGCCTGCAAATCAGCAAAGGCTAGAGAAGAGGCCTGGAGAAGAGGCTTGGATTTTTCTTTACAGCAGAAGGAACCAAAACCTGCTGACTCTTTGATCTCAGGCTTCCAGCTTCCAGAACTCTGAGGCTGTAAAGTCCTGTTGTTCCAAGCCCAGTTCATGGTCCTTTGCTATAGCAGCCCTAGCAAACTAATATTTGCTATTTTCTATTCAAGCCCATTTCAGGTCACAGTGAGGTGGTGGGAGAAGTGTCCAGAGGAGGTTGAGCAGACCCCTGACCTATGAACAGACCAGGAAGGCCTGCCATCTACTCAGACGCTTCTACCCCTGCAATCTGAAGGAATAATTCAACCTGGCTACTGATGTAATTCAGCTCCAGCTTGGCTAATGCCATTTTGTGTGGCTCCTTGAACCAGCTGTAAATTCTTTATCTGTCTCTGCCTGCCCCTGGGTGACATGATGACCAAGGGGCAGAGGATCATTAAATAGTCATTACTTTGTTTTTATTTATAACTTATTTATTTATATTTTTGGCTGTGCTGGGTCTTTATTGTGGTGCACAGGCTTTCTCTAGTTGCAGTGAGTAGGGGGCTCCTTTTTGTTGGGATGAGTGGGCTTCTCATTGCCGCGGCTTCTCTTGTGGAACACAGGCTCTGGGTGTGTGGGCTTCATAGCTGGGGCTCTCAGGCTCTAGGGAGCTCAGGTTTCAGTAGTTGTGGCACAGGGTCTCATTAGTTGTGGCTCTCGGGCCCTAGAACTCATGAGCTTGGTAGTTACGGCTCACGGGCTCAGTAGTTGTGGTGCATGGGCTTTAACTGCCAGCAGCACATGGAAACTTCCCAAACCAGTTGTTGAACCCATGTCTCCAGAATTGCAGGCAATTTTTTATCCATTGTACCATCAGAGAAGTACCAATAGTCATTAACACTCTGAAATGTCAGTTCCTGCCTTACCACTTGACATAGCATAGATGAGGGACTGTCCCGTTGATTCCTAAACTATACCAGGCAATTCATATTCACAAAATATGATGTTGGAGATGCTCTGTGGGTCCCAGTGCAAAATGAAAATGTAAGGCCCAGTGAGGTGGTGAAGTCAGTCAGTCTCTGCTTCCCTTTTGCCAGCTGCCCTAACCTGTGCCTGGGTATGCTCGGTACCTGGATTGAAGTTGCCCCTCCCTGTCCCCCAGGCTGCCCATCAAATGTGCGGTGGTGTTGCCAGTCAAGTGCAGGCTAACTCAGTGTTGAGATGCTAAGGAGTGAACATTGCTCTCTGATCCTCCCCCTGCTGGGGGCAGAGGATGAACGCAGCGTGCAGGCCTCTCCCCTCAGTGTTACTTGGTCTCCACTCCAGTGAAGTGCACAGTGATTTAGGGATGGGGTCAGTAATGAGGGACCAGGGTACCAGGGCAGAGACAGCAGACAGCTGAGAGGAGAGAATGTGGGGAAATGGCGGTTGGTAGGATGCATGTGAGACAAATCTCAAGTCCCCTGTTCTACTGTCCTATGGACTTTGTTGCTTTGTTTGTTGTTCAGTTGCTAACTTGTGTCTGACTCTTTGTGACTGCATGGACTGTAGCCTGCCAGGCTCCTCTGTCCATAGGATTTCTCAGGCAAGAAGACTGGAGTGGGTTGCCATTTCCTTCTCCAAGGGAATCTTTCTGACCCAGGGATTGAATTTGAGTCTCCTGCATTGGCAGGTGGATTTTTAACTGCTGAGCCACTAGGGAAGCTACAGACTTCACTTACTTAATTCAAGGACAAAATTATGAAGAATTTCAAGATGGCAAGGAAACAGAATTAAACTCCAAGTGCATGCATGCCCCTTCTGAGGCTGGGAACCTGGATGACCACACTTGTCCTGTTAGACGTGCAACTGTTGTGGGTGGAATTTTGTTCCAAGAATTTAAACACTACAATGCCATGCATCATGTCAGGTAGCTAGAGGATGAATTCTTTGGGCAGAAAGAACAATGAAGAAACCATGGGTGACCATTTGCCCTTGATGTTTGGTTTCAAGACTGGATTAGAAGGCTTAGTCCTCGCTAAATGAGATCATCTAGTCCAATCTGCTCATTGGACACGTGAGGAAAAGAAAGCTTGCAAAGCAGCCCAAGGGCACACAGCTGGTTACAGTCAGATCTGGGGCAAAACCATGTTATTTTGCTATCTCATGGATTTTAGAAGGGCTTGGGAAACTTTTGAAAGTGATGGGTATATTTCTTATCTTGACTGGAAGGATGATTTTATGGATGTTCACCTTTGTTAAAACTTACTGAGCTGTACATTTTAAACATTTGGAGTTTGTTGTATGTCAGTTAGACCTCAATAAGGGTGCTTAAAAACATTTATGGCAAGAATAAAAAAGTGATTTAAGAATAAGATTAATATCCAGCAGTTTAAGTTTGTCAGGACAATGGAACAGAAGTGAGTAGGTTGTTAGACAAATAGACAAACTGCCATTGGTATCAGGCTTTGGGTTTACAATGTGCTAATATTATCTCAAGAGATTCTTCAAGGAGGAAATTCAGTGTGAGAGACTGCGTGGAGAAGGAAACCCACCCAAGGCCCCAGCATAAATCAGGAAGCGTGGGAGTCCTGGCATGTTGAAGGTAAAAGAAGCCTTAGGGTCCTACAACTGCTGGAGGAATTCTTAAAATGAACCTCACTTCTGAGAGCAAGTTTGGGAGCTATAAGAGCATTCATCTCCATTTAATGGGAACAGTGTCTCTGCTGTCTTCATTGCTGGAAACAGGGTTCCTCGTCTACCTGTAGGCTTCTGTTTTGAGTAGAATAGAGGAAAGGGACCCTCCCAGAGCCAGGCTGCTCTCCTGAGGACTGATTCCCCATCTCCCCCTTTCCTCCCCTCTTCCCTCCCCTTCCACAAGGTGGCCAGGAAGGGCCTCCATCTGACCCTTGGCAGGTGGTTGGGCTCCAGAATGGTTTGAGGCATCATCTTTCTTCAGAGGGTACATGACTCAAATGAGTCAGCAGGGAGGCAGATTAGAGCAGTTGAAAGAAAAACAATAGGAGCTGTGAAAATAAAAAGCGGAGATTTTCAGTTTTATTTTGTGTGTCTTCATGGACTGTGGATCCAGGATGTGCTCAGAGGTCCCTGGGCTCTGTGCTCCCCAGAAGGTCCGACACTCCTATTCCCTCCTGTGGGGCAGCAAGGCCTCTTCTCTTGGCGTCCCTCTCCCTGCACTGAGGAGATTTGGTTGCAACTCCAGGGCCACCTGGGAAATCGTGGGAACAGGTGAGAACAGGCTGGAAGGGTGCGGCAGCAGCAGGGGTGAGCACTTCAGGTGAGCGAAAGGCACTTTCCGTTCTTCTGAGAGCTCTCAGGAGGATCAGAGCCAAGGTCGGTAGGCTGCTTTTCTCTGGATGCTGAGTTTTCATTTAAAGGAGAGAGCTCTCCCTCTCTTTTAATGTGGACCATCGTAAAAGTCTTCATTGAATTTGTTACAATATTCCTTCTGTTTTATGGTTTTTTTTTTTTTTTGGCCAGGAGGCATTGTAGAATCTTAGCACCCCAACCAGGGATTGAACCCGCCCCCCTGCATTGGAAGGCAAAATCTTAACCACTGGACCACCAAGGAAGTCCCAGGGAGCTCTCTTTGTTTGATTTTGTCTATGTTGCCTGAAAAGTGAGTTGATCTTTCCCCAGTATCATCATTTTGTCCCCTTGGGTGAGTTGCTCTTGGAGAGCTCTCCACTGAGGTGGGGGTTGTATGAGCCTCATTGTCTTCTCTAAAGGACTGGAATCATTGTTGCTTTCCCAACCCAGCATCTCACCTGGGAAGGACCTGAGCTAGCTGGTAGACCCTCGGCAGAGCACCCCTCCATGCTCTGCTCTTGTTGTGAAGGGTGGAGTGGGGTGGGAAGAAGAGGGCAAGGATGGACAATGAGAGTTGGCACCGTCCCTTGGGGACTCAGTGACCCGAGTGTGTTCTGAAAATCCAGGAAGACACATGAAAGACGCAGAATTTGTCTTCATGTTTTCACAGCTCCTTTGGTTAGGTCGGGCTGGCATATCTTGAAATTTTTTTTTTTTCTTAAAAAATGCACTGAGCACAGAAGAGAGAGTGACATCCACCAAAGAAACTTTGCCTGTAAATGGAAAGGACCCGCTTCTTTTTCAGTGCTGATTTTATTTTCATGGTTAGTTATTTATTCATACATCTTGCCTCGGAGGTTTTATTTTGGCTCCCAAGCGATAAAAGCTCAAGGTCACAGGGGAACTGTTTTCAAATGCTAAGTGATCCTCCTCCAACCTAATGTTGTAAAATTTTTATTTCAGGAGTGGTGTTGCTCTCAGGAGGGGTGATGACTTAATTTTAGCTCCCAGATGAAATATTGACTTCACTGCTGATGAAGGATGGAAGACAGCACGGATCAGTGTAATGAGGGCCTTGGCTGAGCTGTCTCTACCCTGACTTGGCAACCCCTTCACGGTGGGGTGACCTTTACAAAGTGATGATGTGGACATGTGGGGGAGGAGAGAGCAGGGAGATGCTAGGCTGCTGCTGATTGACTTTTGCCTCCATTGGAAGCAAACAAATATACTGGGGAAAGCTCTGATTTTTCCTGCACCTTTTTTTGAAAGCTATGGATAGACATGTCCAAAAGCAACTTTGCTTTCTCATCCATTGACAACAATGGCCTTAAAAAATGCCGTATTTTCCTCTCACTGCATCACTGTGGGCTACCTAAAGAGGGTGAGATTAATTCATTTGGGATGAAGAGTTAATAGCTAACATTCTAGCCATTCCAGCCATTTACTTTAGATTGGTTCACTTTTTCGAGGCTTAAATATTTTTCTTTTTGCATAGTTACAAAGGGTAACGTTCAAAAGGCACCACATGTAAATCCTTTTGCTCCAACTCCCTACCTCCCATCTTCAGAGGTAGCCACTCCAAACAATTTTGTTGATATTTTTCCAGAAATATTCTATACTTATAAACTTTGTATATATATATAAACATTAAAAAATTAGCAATGATAGGATATTTGATTTTTCTTTAGATTACTCCATATTAGTACAAGTGCTCTTGCCTGGAGGGTCCCATGGACGGAGGAGCCTGGTGGGCTGCAGTCCATGGGGTCGCTGAGAGTTGGATGCGACTGAGCAACTTCACTTTCACTTTTCCCTTTCATGCACTGGAGAAGGAAACGGCAATCCACTCCAGTGTTCCTGCCTGGAGAATCCCGGGGACGGCGGAACCTGGTGGGCTGCCGTCTATGGGGTCGCACAGAATCGGAAATGACTGAAGCGACTTAGCATAGCATAGTGCAAGTAGCAGCTCTAAGAATTTATAATGTCAGACATTCCAGCACTTGGTAGCAGAATTGGATCTGAAACTCAGAAACCTTAATTTTACTTCTATTTCTTTGCAATAAGTCTCAGTTATTTTCTTTTGTTCCTGAAAGAATTTGTGGCCAGAAAGACACCCTAAGTGTACTTGTGTTCGTAGGCTGCTGTAACAAAGGAATCCCAAGGTTCAGTCGTTCAAACGAGGTAGAAACTGACTCTCCCTCCTATGACAGCTCACAGGGAAGTGGTCTAGGGCAGTGAAGGTGTCTTCCAGAGCGGATGATTAATTCTTGTTCCTCTAACCGGAGGTGGGAAAAATCTGTCGGGGAAGCACCCACGCACATTTCCCTTTAGAAGCCCAACCTGTAGGTGGCGCACCTCATTTCCCATGTGCTGTTGGCCAGAGTTCATTCACCGACCACATCGGCTGCCCAGCTAAACCACTAGAGCTCTGTAATCAAAGAAGGCAAAATGGATATTGTTGGCAAATCAGCAATCTTTTTCACAACTGGAGGGTCCCAGTCCCAACTTAAAAAAAAATTATTTATGTATTTATTTTTGGTTGGACTGGGTCTTCCTTGCCTTGTGTGGACTTTCTCTAGTTATGGCGAGTGGGAGCTCCTCTTTGCTGGGGTGCTTGGGCTTCTCTTTGTGGTGGCTTCTCTTGTTGCAGAGCATGGGCTCTAGGTTTAGGGGCTTCAGTAGTTGCAGCACGTGGGCTCAGTAGTTGCAGCTCTCAGGTTCTAGAGTGCGGGCTCGGTAGTTGTTGCACATGGACTTAGTTGCTTCAAGGCATGTGAAATCTTCCTGGACAAGGGATTGAACCCACGTCCCCTGCATTGGCAGGAGGATTCCCATCCACTGTACCACCAGGGAAGTCCCCTATTTCCAACTGTACCTAAGCTGATGTGAAGTCATGGGGCTATTTCCTTTCACCCCTCTGCCCCCAATCTGGCTCATGATGACACACATGTAAGTCTTGGGTCTCTGTGGCTGAGATGGTAAGTCTGACAATTTCTGGGTTTTGACTGGAGGAGGGGAAGGAAGTTTGGCTCTGTGCACCTGCTGCTCCATAGGAAGATGATGTCTTCAGCCTTCCTAACAGAGGGCAGAATGGTGTCTTGTTGTGCTGCCTGGCTCCAGGGCAAAGTCTGACCCCAAATGGAAAAGGGACCTCTGGAAAAAAGCTGAACAGAGCTTTGAGAGAGTTAGGGCTCAGGTGAGATAGTTCAGTGCAGACGAAGGGGAACAAGGTAACTGTCTATCATTTCTGCATGGGACACACTGGCATCCTCCAGTGGAAAAAGGAATTTACATTCTAGTGGAGCCAGATGGGTATACTTTGGCCACCTGATGTGAAGAACTGACTCATTGGAAAAGACCCAATGCTGGGAAAGATTGAAGGCAGGAGGAGAAGGGGACGACAGAGGACGAGATGGTTGGATGGCATCACCGACTCAATGGACATGAATTTGAGCAGGCTCTGGGAGTTGGTGTGTGGACCAGGAAACCTGGTGTGCTGCAGTCCATGGGGTTGCAAAGACTCAGACATGACTGAGCGATTGACCTAACTAACTAGAGTCAGATGGACAATAAGCAGAGCATATTAGTGCATTGTAGGGCATTTTATGTAAGTGCTGTAGAGATAAATAATGAGGAAGACAGCAGAGAATATTGGATGGCTGTGGTGGAGATTTTTGCAATTTTGAGAGTTGTTGTTTGGTCGCTCAGTTGTGTCAATCTTTCCCAGCAGCAGGGTCTTTTCCAATGAGTCAGTTCTTCGCATCAGGTGGCCAAAGTATTGGAGCTTCAGCTTCAGCATCAGTCCTTTCAATGAATATTCAGGACTGATTTCCTTTAGGATTGGCTGTTTTGATCTCCTTGCAGTCCAGGTGTCTTCTCTGATACCACAGTTCAAAAGCATCAACTTTTTGGCATTTAGTCTTCCTTATGGTCCAACTTTCACATCCATACATGACTACTGTAATAACTATAGCTTTGATTATATGGACCTTTGTCAGCAAAGTACTGTTTCTGTTTTTTAGTATGCTGTCTAGATTTGTCATAGATTTTCTTTCAAGGAGCAAGCCTCTTTTAATTTCATGGCTGCAGTCACCATCTACAGTGATTTTGGAGCCCAAGAAAATAGTCTGTCACTGTTTCCATTGTTTCCCCATCTATTTGCCATGAAGTGATGGGATCAGATGCCATGATCTTAGTTTTTTGAATGTTGAGAGAGTATCTTTCTGATATACCTTTCTGAGAAAGTGAAATGCCTCAAGGTGAGAGTATGCCAGGTGTATTTGCAGAAGGGAAAGGAGGCCTGTGTGGCTGGAGCAACATGAATGGCCGAATGGGAGGTGAGGTCCCAGAGGTGAGGAGAAAATACGTTGTAGGGCCTCGTAGGCATTGTAAGGATGTTGGCTTTTATATGGCGTGAGAGAAGGTTCTGTGGAGTTTTGGGAAGAGGAACAAAGGGATCTGATTTACTTGCTCTATATTATCACCCTGGCTGTTAAACTGAAAGTTGGCCCTAAGAAGGCAAGGGCTATTATAATTATTTAGATGAGTGATGGTGACAGTCTGGTTCAGGAGAAGTAGCCAGAAGGTTGCATTGGGGATGTGTTTTCAAGGTAGAGCCAGAGTATGAAGAAGGATTGGATGTGAAGGGGTCAGAGAAAGAGATGAATGAAGAATGGTGTTTTGCCTGAATGATTGAGGGATGGAGCTGCAATTTACTGACATGCAGAATTTGCATGAGGAGCAGATTTTGGAGGGAGAATAGGAGCTCAGGTTTTGATATGTTAGGTTTGAGATGGAAATTGGACATCCAAATGATATAATTGGAAGCCTTGGATTCAGCTATATCTTCAGTCATATACCTCTTAGATTTTCCAGGCCTATGAGCTGATAGAATTTTTTTTTTGGTACTGGGCTCCTTACCTCAATGACTGCAGCCAAAAGTCCTAGTTACTCAACAACTTCTCAATTCTTGACTGCTTCTTTTTCATGTTTATCTTGTTAGAATTCACTGTGCCCATCCATGTCACTCTCTCTTGTCTTGGGTTATAATGCATTAAAAGGTGAGAGTTAAGACTGTGGCCTTCTCTTCAAAGTTCCACCTAAGTCTTTTCTGTGTGTGTGTGTGTGTGTGTGTGTGTGTGTGTCTCGTGAGACAGACTGTGTATTGAGGAAAACCATTAATAAATTATATTCGATGTTAACTCAATTTAAAAGACATCTGCTGCTGCTAAGTCGCTTCAGTCATGTCTGACTCTGTGCGACCCCATAGATGGCAGCCCACCAGGCTCCACCATCCCTGGGATTCTCCAGGCAAGAACACCGGAGTGGGTTGCCATTTCCTTCTCCAATGCATGAAAGTGAAAAGTGAAAGTGAAGTCGCTCAGTCGTGTCCGACTCTTCGCGACCCCATGGACTGCAGCCTACCAGGCTCCTCCTTCCACGGGATTTTCCAGTCAAGAATACACAAAAAGACATATACTGAGTGGTGAATAAGATAGTATCTGCCTTCACAAGCAAGGAAGACATATCAGCAGAAAGCTATAAGGCACTGTGACATTAACCTTCATTGGACTATGGGAGTGTAGTTCAGGGGAAAATTAATCCTGAGTAGGGAACTTTGGGCTTCTTTCTCTTTTCACCAGAGGAAACTGTGAGAAAGCATTAAGATTTGGCATTTGGAGACTGCTGTTCCTGTCCTGATCTCACTTATGTGATCTTGTGCAAGATACTTACCTTCTCTGGATGGATGTTGGACATGTAAGGGATGTAACTGGGAATCCTGGATTCAGTTGGGCTTAGTCAGAACTTGGATTTTCCAGTTCTATAAGTGAATAGAACCTTCCTGTTTCTCACCTATTAAATGGACACAGTGACTTCTGCACAGCTTAAGCTACAGGGCTATGGTGAGAATTAAGTGTGATAATGAATGTGAAGGTGTTTTGGATTGGTACAAGGCTGAGAGAGGTTTTTATGAAAACCAAAGGATTCTATGAAGTACCCTAACTTCTTTAATTATAGAATTCATTTTCAAGACAATGAAAGAAATCTCACAGGAAAGCAGGAAGTCCATGGCTTCCCTTTTGTGGACTCACTACTTTAACCCCTCAAGTAACACAGAAGCCCCAAAGCAAGTACAATGACCAGGGGAGTTGTCCACAGAGTCTGAGATATGGGGCAACTGTTGTCTTTTTTTCTATCTTGTCTGATTGCTAAAGTGCTGTGAAGGTACTTAGAGGCTGCCCAGAGGATGGGAGATCAAGAAAGAATGAAAAGTGTGTATAAAGTATATATACGGCCAAGCGAGTTGTGTTTACAGGACTGTGGTGGGAATTTGTATTCACAGTGTCACCAAGAGAGGAAGTCAGAAGTCGATCTCCTTGCTAGATATTTTTTCTTCTAAAACTGCTTGGAAGACTTATCTCAAAAAGTTGAAAAATAGGCATCTGGTGTGTTAATCCCACACCATCAAGAGCAGCCTGTCTTGGGTGTCCAAGGGAGCATGAGTTATCTTGCAAGTTAGGCAAGGCTTTTCTGCTCTGGCTGAAGAGCCCATTTTTTTTCCTGATACTCTATTTAGTGCTATTGCAGACTGAGGTTTGGAATTCAAGAATGTAAGAGTACCTTCAAGGAGGTGGGAGGTAAGAGAAAGGATAAATAAAAAGGATGGGGTCCCAAGAGGCCCAATCAGGCAGGGTTGATTTTTTTTTAAAGAAATATATTCTGCATTTGAAAATGTATAAAGAATATAAAATGACCATTAATACATGCACTAGGCTGATTTTTGAAGGCAGATTTCAAAGATTTGAAATTAATGCTTGCATTTTTAACTAGGTGATGGTTATCCTTTTACACATGGAACCATAAAGATGTAAAACTTGTGGAAGAACTAACAATCTGCAAAGCGTAAGGATAACCTTGAAGCTACAATGATAGAGAAATGTGATGAGGACAGAATGTGATAAAACATGTAAGGAGCAAAATCAGATGATCTATTGACTTTGGATCTTACTATTTCTTTTTATTTCCTCCTTTCCTTTTGCAAAATTTGAAATGTAATTGAAATGGCGTGGAAGTGCTTCTAGCATATATTTTAATCACAGCTTGGGTCCAGCTTAATGGTTCAAATTTGGAGTGTCATAGATGCTTAAAACATTAGGGCTGGAAGTTACCGCTCAGCTTTTTTTTCACCCTCACTTGATTTCTACTAGCACTTAGAGCCTACAAAAATGTTTCTAAAAGTGTATTCCATGGACGTCCTCAATGAGATCCTAAAAATTATTTGGGAAAAAGGACTTGGGTCATTCTTAAGGAAATTTCCTTCCTTTAGAACCTGTGGAGTCTCTTGCACCCTAAGGCAGAGAGAATATCCAAGATGGGGTCGGGGTAGATGTGAAATGTAATATGTATAGTATCTAGAGTTTTCCAAAAATATTTAAATTTGCTAGCTAATGATATTCAAATTTGGACTTTTCTCTGCTTTCTACTTGCATTTCAGTGAAAGTTTACATTGTACAACACTCAGGAATTAAATGGGTAGTTTGTGTACGTGTGCTTTAAATTTTAAAAAAGTTTACTTTTTAGAAGCATAATCAAAATTTTAATCTGCCCTACTAAATAAAAGCTTTATTGAGGGGTAATTGACATAAATAAAATGTCCATATTTACAGTTTATGTATAATTTGGTAAGTTTTGACATACGAATTCCCTTGGGAAAAGACCACCACAATCCAGATAATGAACATATCTATCACCCTCAGGAGTTTTCTAGTGTCCGTTTCCTTCCTCCTTCCCCCATCCCATCCCCAAGCAACTGCTGATATATTTCCTATCACTTTACATTGGTTTAGATTTTCTAGAATTTTGTGTAAATGGAATCATATGTCATATGCTTTTAATTTTTCAGTGTGGCATCTTTCACATATCATAATTATTTTGAAATTGACCCATGTTGTTCAGTGTCCAATAATGAGTTCTTCTAAGCTGCTGAGTGGAATTCCATTGCATGGCTATACCAGTTTGTTTATCTGTATACTTGGCTTGCTTCCATTTCATTGAGGTATAAGTGACATATAGTACTTTATTAGTAATTAGTTTCATTTGTATAACATAATAATTTGATAGTTGTGTATATAACCACAATACAATTTGATACTGTAAAAGTTTGTAAATGAGTGCCACAGTAAGTCTAGTTAGCATCTATCACGATACATGGTTATGAAATCTTTATTCTTGTGGTGTGAACCTCTAAGACCCACTCCCTTAGTATCTTTCAAATACGCAATACAGTATTATTAACTATAGTTACTGTGCTGTACATTACATCCCTGTGACATTTATTTTATAGATGGAATTTTCGGGTGCAAATCTTTATATGGACATGTTTTCATTTCTTTTGGAAATACACAGAAGTGGAATGGCTTGATCATATGGTAGGTATATGTTTATTTGATGAAACTGAAATTTTTTTTATTTATTTTTATTTTATATTGCCTTTAAAAAATATTTATTTATTTGGCTACACCTGACCTTAGTCACGGCATGTGGAATCTTTATTTGTGGCATGCAAGCTCTTAATTGCGGCATGTGGGATCTAGTTTTCTGACCAGGGATCGAATGTGGGCCTCCTGCATTGGGAGTGGAGAGTCTTAGCCACTGGACCACCAGGGCAGTCCCTGTCAAACGTTTTTGAAAGAGGTTCTTCCATTTTCCATTTCTACCAGCAGTGTGTGAGAATCTCAACTCCTCCATATCCTCATCAATGCTTAATATGGTCAGTCTTTTTACTTTCAGTCATTCTTATAGGTATGTACTAGTATTTTTCTGTGGTTTTAATTTGAATTTCCTTAATGACAAATGATGCTGAGCATCTTTTCATGTCCTTATTTGCCATCTCTATATTTTTATCTAGTGATGTGCCTGTTCATATCTTTTGCTCATTTACAAATATTAGATTGTTCTTTTCTTATTATTGAATTTTCAGTATTTTTCCTATTCTAGTTTTTTTGTCAGATGTATCAGTTCAGCTCAGTTGCTCAATCGTGTCCAACTCTTTGAGACCCCATGGACTGCAGCATGACAGGCCTCCCTGTCGGATGTATGATTTGTAATTTTTTCTTCCACGTTTGGGCTTGTCTTTTAAACTCTTTACAGTGACTTTTGAGAGCAGAAGTTTTAAGTTAAAATTCAGTTTATCAATTTTTAATTTATAGATCTTTCTTTTGGTGTTATATCTAAAAATTTTTGGTAAATCCAGGTGACAAAATTTTTTATTTTATGTTTTATTCTAGGAATTGTATAGTTTCACTTCTATATTTATAATTCTGCTTTTATATTTCAAGCAAGATATAGATCAAAGTTCACTTTTTTGGTATGTTGATGTCCAATTGTTCCAGCAACCTTGTTGAGAAGATTATCATTAGTCTATTGAATTGCCTTGCACCTTGGTAAAAAATATCAGTTGTCCTCACATGTATTGGGTTTATTTTGAGTCTCTACTCTTCTCCGTTGATCTATTTGTCTGTCTATATGCCAACACCACACTTTTAGTTGGTGTCAGTTCAGTTCAGTTCAGTCGCTCGGTTGTGTCCGACTCTTTGCGACCCCATGGACTGCAACACACCAGACCTCCCTGTCCATTGCCAACTCCTGGAGTTTACTCAAACTCATGTCCATTGAGTCGGTGATGCCATCCAACCATCTCATCCTCTGTGGTCCTCTTCTCCTCCTGCCCTCAACCTTTCCCAGCATCAGATTCTTTTCTTTTCTTTTTTTTTTTTTATTGATGAGTCTTTTATTTCATTATCAACCCCAATTCCATTAGATTAGATATTAGGGAACTGATTATCTGCATTCTCATCTTTTTTTTTTTAATAAATTTATTTATTTTAGTTGGGGGCTAATTACTTTACAATATTGTAGTGGTTTTTGCCATACATTGATATGAATCAGCCATGGGTTTACATGTGTTCCCCATCCTGAACCCCCCTCCCACCTCCCTCCCCATCCCATCCCTCTGAGGTTCTTTTCAGATGAGTCAGTTCTTCGCATCAGGTGGCCAAAGTATTGGATTTTCAGCTTCAGCATCAATCCTTCCAATGAATATTCAGGACTGGTTTCCTTTAGGATGGACTGGTTGGATCTCCTTGCAGTCCAAGGGACTCTCAAGGGTCTTCTCCAATACCACAGTTCAAAAGCATCATTTCCTCAGTGCTCAGCCTTCCTTATAGTTTAACTCTCACATCCAAACATGACTACTGGAAAAACCATAGCTTTGACTAGATGGACCTTTGTCAACAAAGTAATGTCTCTGCTTTTGAATATGCTATCTAGGTTGGTCATAACTTTTCTTCTAAGGAGCAAGCATCTTTTAATTTCATGGCTGCAATAACCATCAGCAGTGATTTCGGAGCCCAAAAAAATAAAGCCTGACACTGTTTCCAAAGTTCCCCATGTATTTTCCATGAAGTGATGGGACCAGATGCCATGATCTTAGTTTTCTGAATGTTGAGTTTTAAGCCAACTTTTTCACTCTCCTCTTTCACTTTCATCAAAAGTTCCTGTATTTCTTCTTCACTTTCTGCCATAAGGGTGGTGTCATCTGCATATCTGAGGTTATTGATACTTCTCCCGGCAATCTTGATCCCAGCTTGTGCTTCTTCCAGCCCAGGGTTTCTCATGATATACTGTGCATATAAGTTAAATAAGCAAGATGACAATATACAGCCTTGATGTACTCCTTTCCCTATTTGGAACCAGTCTGTTGTTCCATGTCCAGTTCTAACTGTTGCTTCCTGACCTGCATACAGATTTCTAAAGAGGCAGTTCAAGTGGTCTGGTATTCCCATTTCTTTAAGAATTTTCCAGAGTTTCTTGTGATTCACAGAATCAAAGTCATTGGCATAGTCAATAAAGCAGGAGTAGATATTTTTCTAGAACTCTCTTGCTTTTTCAATGATCCAGTGGATGTTGGCAATTTGATCTCTAGTTCCTCTGCCTTTTCTAAAACCAGCTTGAATATCTGGAAGTTCACGGTTCACGTATTGCTGAAGCCTGGCTTGGAGAATTTTGAGCATTACTTTACCAGCGTGTGAGAGATGAGGGCAATTGTGTGGTAGTTTGAGCATTCTTTGACATTGCCTTTCTTTGGGATTGGAATGAAAACTGACCTTTTCCAGTCCTGTGGCCACTGCTGAATTTTCCAAATTTGCTGCATATTGAGTGTAGCACTTGCACTTGCATGAAATGTTCCCTTGGTATCTCTAATTTTCTTGAAGAGATCTCTAGTCTTTCCCATTCTGTTGTTTTCCTCTATTTCTTTGCATTGATCACTGAGGAAGGCTTTCTTACCTCTCCTTGCTATTCTTTACAACTCTGCATTCAAATGGGTATATCTTTTCTTTTCTCCTTTGCTTTTCGCTTCTCTTCTTTTCACAGCTATTTGTAAGGCCTCCTCAGACAACCATTTTGCCTTTTTGCGTTTCTTTTCCTTGGCGATGGTCGTGATCCCTCTCTCTTGTACAATGTCACGAACCTCCATCCATAGTTCTTTGGGCACTCTGTCTATCAGATCTAATATCTTGAATCTATTTGTCACTTCCACTGTATAATCGTAAGGGATTTGATTTAGGTCATACCTGAACGGTCTAGTGGTTTTCCCTACTTTCTTCAATATAAGTCTGAATTTGGCAATAAGGAGTAGTGCAGGGGCAACAAGCTTTTTCTCTAATTAGTCAGACAGTAAATATTTTAGGCTTTGTAGGAGCACATATGTCCTCTGTCGAATTTTTTAAAAACAACCTGTAAAAACATGAAAACCATTGAGGTTTGTGAAAAACAGGCACGGGTTGGATTTTCTTCACACTCACTCAGACGGTGAAGAATCTGCCTGCAGTGTGGGAGACCCAGGTTCGATCCCTGTGATGGGAAGATCCCCTGAAGAATGGAATGGCAACTCACTCCAGTATTTTTGCCTGGTGAATTCCATGGACAGAGGAGCCTGGCAGGCTACAGTCCATGGAGTAAGCAAAGAGTCAGACTGAGTGACTAACACTTTCACTTTCTTGTCTGCTAAGTCCTGAGCTTTCTAATATATTTTGAAAGTAGGTTATGCTGGTTCTCTATCTTTGCTCTTCATTTTCAAAGTTGTTTTGGCTAGTCTAGGTTCTTTGCATTTCCATATAAATTTCAGAATCAAGGTGTCAATTTCTATAAAAAAGGCCTCTAAGGATTTTGGTTAGTTTTTGTTTGGTTTTGGGCTTGCATTGGTTCTCTTGGTCAATTTTGGGAGAAATGACATCTTAACAATATTATTATATTTCCTAACCCCTAAATCTCCTATATGTCTAGGTCTTTGTTATTTTATTTCAGCTATGTTTTGTAATTTTCAGTGTACAGGTCTTGTATTTCTTTTTATCACATGTATCCATAGGTATTTAACATTTTTTAAAGTTACTGTAAATAGTAATGATTTTAAATTTCAATTTCCATTTCTGTTGCTAGTGGATGGAAATGAAGTAGAACTTTGTATGTTGATTTTGTACATGGCAGCTTTGTTAAACTTACTCAATAATTCTATTCTCCTTTTTGGAGGTTCCATAAAATTTTCTACATACATGATCTTATCATCTGTAAATAAAGATAGTTTTGTATTTCCTTCCCATTCTAGGCTTTTATTTCTTTTTCTTGAACTGGCTATACATCCAGAACAATAGTGAAGAGAAGTGATGAGAAGAGACACACTTATCTTTTTTTCTGATTGTAGGGAGTGTAGTACTTTGCTAGGACTGTTATAATAAAATATTACAGAAGAATATATTTGAACAACAGAAGCTTATTTCTCATATTTCTAAAAGTTAGAAGTCCAAGATCAAGGTATTAGTGGTTTTGGTTTCTTTTGAGACTTTCTTCCTTGGTTCATAGATGGCTACCTTTTCACTGTGCCCCCACAGTGGTTTTCCCTGTGTGTCTGTATCCTAATCTCCTTTTCCTATATAAAGGCACCAGTCATTGGATGAGGGCCCATTCATATGAACTCCAGTAAAGGCTCTGTCTCCAATTATAGTCACATTCTGAGGCACTTTGAATTAGGGACACAAAATTCAGCTGATAACAAAGCAAAAGCCTGTCTTTTGTTAATAAGACTTCTCTTATTATTGTCTTTTGTTTTAAGTATGATGTTAGCTGTAGGTTTTTTGTAAATTCTTGTTATCAAGTTGTGGAAGTTTCTATTCTTAGTTTGCGGAGAGTATTTATCAGAAATTAATGGAATTAATGTTGGAATTTGTCAAGTACTTTTTCTATATATACTGAGATAATAATATAATCTTTCTTAGTTTGTTTACACTGTGCTTTTAGAGTGTTAAATCAGCCTTGATTTCCTGGGATAAGCTCCAGTTGGTCATGATGTATTAATCTTTTGATATATTATTGGCTTCAATTTTCAGAGATGTACTAGGTAATGAAACAATAAAACTATCAGGATTTAAGTTGTTTTTATGCCCCAGACATAAAGAAATAAGTTCAAAAAAAAGGAAATATTTGAAAGAAAATGTGTAGAATTAAAAGGTGGGAGAAATAGATGCTTATTATTTCATGTATAAAATGAAAGTTCATGTTGTTAGCACTAAAAATGACATATTATTACTGACACTGTTTTAAAGATGTTTGCTTGGAGTTGGGTTATTCAGCGTCACTTTTCAATGACACAATAGCTTGGTTTATATTTTTTATTTTTAAATTTATTTTCACTTTTGTTCATTTGGCTGCACTGGGTCTTAGTCACGGCACCTGGGATCTAGTTCCCCGACCAGGAATTGAACCTGTGCCCCCAGTCTTAGCCACTGGACCACCAGAGAAGTCCCTTGGTATATTTTTAAGCTGGATATTGATACAGAAAACCAATTCAAAGAATAAATAAGCTAGAAATGTATGTTTCATTGCACCTTGACTTATGCACATATACAGCTGTACTTGCAATTTTTTTCATATAGCTCCAATTTGATAATGGCAATCTGAAGAATTCATGTTTTTCAGCTTCATTGTCAACAGTTACAAATGGCTCCAAAATGTGTAAAACTGTGATGGATTATAAAATTAACGGTATGTTTCAGAGTTAGTTCTGTGTGGAAATATACTCTGATGTCACAGTTGTGGTGAAAAGAAAACTTTCTGCAGTAGTTACCCCAGGTCAAGGAGGTTGTAGCAGAAGGAAATGAATGTACTGCTTCCTTTACTAGGAAAGTCTTGCTATGAAAAAAATCAGTCAAACAATGTGCTGAGTGACAGAAAAATTGTAAATAAGGGGTAACGCATTAAGTTCTAGATAATTCTTTCTTTACTATTATAATATGGAAGATGAATTATAAGTGACTTTCACTCCATTTTGAGGCACAATGATTGTGGAGAAGAAAAGCTGAGAATGCTTAATCTATTTATAGAACAAAAGCTTAATGTTCCTGCAAGATAAGAATTCTGTTGGATCCCATCTTGTTAAAGCGGTAAATTGGACAGCTGGATTTGCTTATTGGTCTGCTATCCTTGGTATTATAATGATGCTAACACTTGTAGGTAAGGGAAAGGTGTAGCATGATTTTGAATGGCGGATAAGATCAAAGGAGAACAAAAGGCAGACGCTTAGAAGAACAGAGTTCCTACACATGGTTATGACATGTTTCATAATTTAAAAACAATGATCAAAAGGTTACAATCTTGAGATTTCAAAACTACAAATCACCAAACACCTTCTGGATTTGGCTGCATTTTTGCATTGTATTTTCCACAAAAAGAAGATCTTTACATTGAAAATCCATGGACTGAAATTCATTCCTTTCACTGAGAGATAATTTAGATAAAATTATAACTTTGTAGAGTGAGTTGTTGAAAGTGGTTACTGATGAAGGATTAAACCTGAATTTTGAAAAAAAGATTGCTGTCTTCATTTTGGATAAAAATCAGATATGAATCATCTAAGCTTGCTAAAATTACTTTAAAAATCACCTCTCTCCTCTCAACATACCTCAGTGAGACAGGTTTCTGTACTGTCATTGTTACTAAAACAAAGCACAGAAATAATTCAGATATACATTATGACCAGCAAGACCATTATCCAAACTATTAATAAAGCAGATATGTTAACAAGCACAAAGCATGCTCGTTTGCCATGTTAAGAACTTTAATACTGGAAAATATGATGCTCCTTCAAAACATGCATTTAAGTATTTCGTATGGGGACTCATACTTGCACACACAACTGTTTAATTACAATTTCAGAATGAAAAAATTACTTATTCACTTATACATATGCTTTCAATAAATAAGGCACACAGTTTTCCTTATATTTTCTTTTTTCTAGATATTATTTGTTCTTAAAAGTATGACCGCTGAATGTAATAATTGAGTTTGAGTTTATATTTTGTTCATCTTTTTTCCTGTTTCATTTTTCCAGTATGTACTTCATTTTTTTAAAAAAATATAAACTTTTTTTTAGAACAATTTTAGGTTTACAGAAAATGTACCTTACATCCAATTTCCCTTTTTCCTAACATCTTATGTTGGCATGGTACATTTGTCACAATCAGTGAACCGGTAATAATAAATTGTTATTAACTAAAGTCCATAGTCACTTGGGTTTCCTTAGGTTTTACTTGATGTCCTTTTTCTGTTCCAGGACCCCATTTAAGACACCACATTACATTTAATTATTGTGTCTTTAGACTTCTCTTGGCTAAGATAATTTATGGGAATTTCCTGTTTTTGATGACCTTGACAGTTCTGGTCTCTCTAATTGGATTTTTTGTAGACCATCCCTTAACTGAGACTTGTCTGATGTTTCTCTCTTGGTTAGACTGGAGTTAGAGTGAATCATTTTTATCACATATTACAAAAGCACTGGTGAGTGGTGGCTTGGAAATTTAAAACAAATGGGTACTTCTCCACAGATAGTTGATGAAGCCCTTCTCTAGTAATACTGGGGTCACTTATAGAATTGAGGGTGTTCTGAATGACCAAGGGAAAGGTGGATCCAGGATGCCTCTAGATTCTGAACCACTCCCCACTCCAGTAGTAGAACTTTTACTCTAAAAAACTTTCCTCCAGAATCTTTCACTCTCTGCATCTCACAATTTTTGGATTCCAGGAGAGGGACTCTGATCAACTCAGTTTGGGAAGGCAACTAGTAAATGTATGGTGATGGAGACCTGGCTTCAATCCCTGGGTTCAGAAGATCCCCTGGAGGAGGGCATGGCAACCCACTCCAGTATTCTTGCCCAGAGAATCCCCATGGACAGAGGAGCCTGGTGGGCTACAGTCCATGGGGTCACAAAGAGTCGGACATGACTGACTGTCTAAGCACAGCACACATAGGGGTTGTTTGACAGGTGTACAGATCAGAGAAAGGAAGCTGTGTGTCTGAGCTCATCACCCCTACTTCCATCACAGCCTCATCCCTATATCCACTTGTATCTACTACACACTCCTTGTTTCATAACTCCAAAGCCCTGGCTTTTCATTCCTCTTTCAGGGAAGAAATTCTTTTACTTTCTGAAGAGAATGCTCAGTTTTCTCTTACTGTCTCATCAAACAAGCCAGCCTGGGACTAAGTCTCCAAGGTAAGGCAACTACTCTCCATTCAAAGCTTTTAATCAGTAGGACTCATTTCTGGATAGAAAATGTGTATAGCTCTTCTCTCTCAAATATATTTTTGTTTAATGTTGCTCACTTTTGATGCCTTAGTTAAATAAAAGGACCAGTCATTTCTAACATAATACATAGATTTGCCTATTACCATGTTGTATGAGGAATAAATATGGAGTTCAATTCAGATCAGTTCAGTCACTCAGTGGTGCCCAACTCTTTATGATCTCATGGACTACAGCATGCCAGGGCTCCCTGTCCATCACCAACTCCCTTCAATCCCTCCTAGCATCACAGTCTTTTCAAATGGGTCAGTTCTTTGCATCAGGTGGTCAAAGTATTGGAGTTTCAGCTTCAGCATCAGTCCTTCCAATGAAAATATAGGACTGATTTCCTTTAGGATAGACTGGTTGGATCTCCTTGTAGTCCAACGGACTCTCAAGAGTCTTCTCCAACACCACAGTTCAAAAGCATCAATTCTTCAGCGCTCAGATTTCTTTATAGTCCAACTCTTACATTAATACATGACTACTGGAAAAACCATAGCTTTGACCAGACAGACCTTTGTTGGCAAAGTAATGTCTCTGCTTTTTAATATGCTGTCTAGGTTGGTCATAACTTTTCTTCCAAGGAGCAAGCATCTTTTAATTTCATGGCTGCAGTCACCATCTGCAGTGATTCTGGAGCCCCAAAATGTAAAGTCTGTTACTGTTTCCCCATCTATTTGCCATGAAGTGATGGGATCAGGTGCCATGATCTTAGTTTTCTGAATGTTGAGCTTTAAGCCAACTTTTTCACTCTCCTCTTTCACTTTCATCAAGAGGCTCTTTAGTTCTTCTTCACTTTCTGTCATAAGGGCGGTGTCATCTGCACATCTGAGGTTATTGATATTTCTTCCTGGCAATCTTGATTCCAGCTTGTGCTTCATCCAGCCCAGTGTTTTCCATGATGTACTCTGCATAGAAGTTAAATAAGCATGGTGGCAATATACAGCCTTGACATACTCCTTTCCCGATTTGGAACCAGTCTGTTATTCCATGTCTGGTTCTAACTGTTGCTTCCTGACCTGCATCCAGATTTCTCAAGTGGCAGGTCAAGTGGTCTGGTATTCCCATCTCTTTAAGAATTTTCCAGAGTTTGTTGTGGTCCACAGAGTAAAAAGCTTTGGCATAGTCAGTAAAGCAGAATTAAATGTTTTTCTGGAACTCTCTTGCTTTTTCGATGATCCAATGGATGTTGGCAATTGGAACCTCTAACTAATAGAGTTATGGTTTGGTTTGTCTACCTCCTGCTCCCTCTGTGGCTCTGTCATAGGCTCCTAACAGGCTTCCCTCCCCCAAGACCTTGTCCCCTCCATATGATCCACACAGGGACCCTGCCCACACCCCAAGGTTTGAAGGGGCTCACCTCATCACCCTCTGGCTTGAAATATTGTGTGTTCCTTCGATTGCCCATTGTGTTTGGTCTCAGGTCCAGCAGCTTCAGAATCACTTGGGAACCTATTAAACATTTCAGATTCTCAGGCTACAGCCCAGATCTATTGAATCATAAACTATGGGGATAGGGCCTATAAACTAGTGTTTTTTAAAAAAATACCCACTAGGAAATTCTGAAGCTTGCTAAAGTTTGAGAACCATTAGCCAATGGGGAAAAAATACAAGCTTCTTGTCCTGAGAGATCTTTCAAAGCTTGCTCTTCTCTGGTCCCTATCAGCTTCTCCAGTTTCTCCACCTCCCCTGCCCTGAATTTTCCACCATGAGAGTGAGGAGCTGTGTGCAGTTGCCTGCAGAGAACGAGTGGATGCTTCTCCAGCTCATTTTCGGTTGTTACGCTAGCAGGCCTTCTGTGGGCAGGCTCTGGGCCCTTCTCTGGCCAACTCCTTCTGACACTTGAAGACTCAGCTTAGGTGTCATTTCTCCAAGAAGACTTTCTCCAGCCTCCCCATGTCCCCTTGGATGCTTCCATAGTGCCTTATGCCCATCTCTCTAAACTCATCACATTATATTTATCTGCTTATATGTTTCTGACATTAGATTGTTAGTTAGTCTTATTAGGGACTATGCTTCCTTCATTTTTATTCATAGCACTTAGCCCAGTGTTTGGGCACTTAACATGCAGTCAATTATTTAACAATCACTGAGTGATTTATGAATAAATGTGTATTTCATATTTTTCTATGGGCTTTCTCTTTTATTCCCACATTGAAAAATTTCTGATAAGCCTGTAAGTTGTTAAGGTTCATCTGTGAAAGTAACATTATTTCAAACATCCATAAGGAAGCTGTGACAGCCAATACTGAATTTCCCAAGATGACAAGTTAGCAGAGGACCTGGGGTAGAATATCTCTACTTCTCACTTAGTTGCTGGGTAAGAAGGAGCCAAGAAAGAAGCAGCCTGATGGCAGGTTGTTTAATGGATGTGCAGAGCATTAGCAGGTGACTCACATGAATGCAGAGGACAGAGAAGTTCAAAGCAGGGGCTCTGGATTCAGACTGTCCGGTTTGAATTTTAGCTGCTCTGCTTGCTTGATTGTATACACTGAGAAAGTTACTTAAAATCCATGAACCTTAGTTTTCTTCTCTGCAAATGAAAAAAAAAATTGTAATAACTGTCTCACATAGTTGCTTTGTGATTTTATTACATTAGTATGTAAAGAGAGCTTAAAATTATGCCTGGCACATAAATTCTAAATAAATATGGCAGGAGGAGAAGGGGATGACAGAGGGTGAGATGGTTGGATGGCATCACTGACTTTATGGACATGAGTCTGAGTAAGCTCTGGGAGATGGTGATGGACAGGGAGTCCCGGTGTGCTGCAGTACATGGGGTCACAAAGAATTGGACATGACTGAGCGACTGAACTGAACCGATTGTCACACTCAAAATTTCTGTGTGAAGTCTACTTTCATTACACCAATGAACTCACGTGGCTCTTTTTCTTCCCTGAACCCTAGTCATTTTTAGTCCGCAAATTTGGAGCTTCCCAGGTGAATCTGAAACTGGTCCCCATGCACGCAGGGCTGGGAGAAACCAAAGAAAGAGGCAGCCTCCTGCAGATTGTTGGGCCGCAAGGTTATAAGCAAGGGAACTTCTTTATGAAGCTTGTCTTGGGTGGCTGAAAAATGATTTTCTCATCCACTTACCAAAATCCTAAAAGTTTATATGGTAACCTAAACTGGGTTCATTCACCTTCACAGTTCAAATAGTGTTGACACTTAGTGTGGCTTCTGGGAGCAGAGAAGGCAAGAGGAAGGCACATTCCAAGACTGGAGAGGGAGTGAGGAGACGCCATTTCCCTGGGTCCAGCACGCGGGTATAACCAGTGATTGCTTCTCAGTGACCTCCCCCAACAGTCATTAAAGAATTTACTATTTTTTAATGGCACAACTTAGCACTCCAGAACATATTTGCTGATATGCTTTAGTTATTCTTAAAGGCATATTCAGCTCATTTCCCCAGTGATGTTGCAAACTCCAGAGGCAGACTCTGTGTTGTATACAGCTTCGGAATCCCTTCCAAGCCCTTAATTAATATTTAGATGAATGATCTTTGGATAAAATTGCTTGGGTTCCATTATTTTCTCAAAGATTATTTTTAAAACACACATTTGCCTGACATATTTGATTTTTATAGTCTTGTATGTCAATTACTTTATTTACATTTCACAATGACACCGTGCAGATGGAAATATTTTATTATACCCACTTTTGTTGTTGTTATCATCAGTGATTGATCAAGAACTCTTTGGGTATTCTTTGCCAACCTCTTTGTTGTTGTTTAGTTGCTAAGAAATGTCCAATTCTTTGCGACCCCTTGAACTGCAGCATGCCAGGCTTCCCTGTCCTTCACTATCTCCTGGAGTTTGCTCAAACTCATGTGCATTGAGTCAGTGATAACATCCAACCATCTCATCCCCTGTCTTTACAGATGACTAGTATGAGCATTTGAGCATTGAAATGATACACTAAAGTACATGAGTTGAACTTTGAACCTGGGTTCCTAAACTCAAAATTAATCATTTTCTACTTCATTTTAAGTGTACGGTCAATTTAGACTGGACCATACATCTGACAATCATTTGTTTTACGTATTTCTCCTTTTATTTCCTATTTGGAGATGTCTGTTTACCGAGTTAAAGCAGACACATTCAGAAGGGGATGGAAATCAGGATTATAATTAGAAAGAGATACAAATAGAGTTGGACCACATCAGCCAAGTCATTTCAGATCTCTGGGGCAAGGCCAAACGGACCAGTAGGACTGGTGGCAAGTGTCTTTTTGGACATGTGAACAGACGAGTTGTGATCTTTGTAGAATATTGAAGCAAGGGTGATTTATTTTTGATGACTTAAAAAAGTAAAAGGAAAGGGAAAAAACACAAACAGAAACCTCTCCTTGTTAGGAAGGAATGTTATTTCCCAAGTATTAATGCAAACATTTATTGCACATATACTGCATTGAAGTGAAACAGTCATTTAATCTTGGTGTTCTATGTTCAATGAGGTAGACATCAGTCTCTCCTCCTATTTATCAATTTGAAATATCCTGAAGTAACAATTCTAAGGGAGCCATTTCCTTACTGTCATGACCCTGCACTTTGAGTCACAGCATGGCTCTGGTTTTCAGGTTACAACCACTATTCTCCTTTTCCCAGAGTTTTATTTTCTTTACTGGTAGGGTCAGAAACTCAACAGCAGAATGTGAGGGGATGACAGGTATTTTAAGAGAGTTTAATAAGTAAACCATTTTCAGAGGAGATGGCAGGGTACAAAAAGCCACAAGGGAGCGTATAGTCCCTTGTGAAGGGTGAAGGGTGTTTCTAGAGGCCTGAGGAGATGAAGAGAAGACTGGTTACTGGAACCCAGACAGACAGTTGGGTGCAGAGGCTACCTGATTAGAGCATCAGGCCTCCCTCTCAGGCATCAGCCAGGACTCTGAGGGGAGCCCAGAGCACCTGACCCTGTCGCACCACACCTCCCTCCCATTCATGCCGGTATGTCCATTGGCTAGACCCAACCAGAATCCGGAAAGCCTATTGATGCTGTTTGTACCAGTCACCCCCAGGACATAAGATGGTTAGAGAAGATGAAGAATAAATGGTGAGAAAGAGGGTGGTGGTAAGGGCGAATGAAAGATGCTGCTGTTGTTTTAGTCGCTAAGTCATGTCCAACTCTTTGTGACCTCATGGACTGTAGCCTGCCAGGCTCCTTTGTCACTGGGATTTCCCAGATAAGAATACCAGAGTAAGTACAAGAGTGGGTTGCCATTTCCTTCTCCAGGGGATCTTCCCAACCCAGGGATCCAACCCATGTCTCCTGCATTGGCAGGTGGGTTCTTTACCGCTGAGCCATCAGGGAGGCAAATGCAAGATAGCCAGTAAAACATTAGTGAAACTTTGTCAGAGAGGGGCATGTTTTACCTGGATTACACAATGCAAGACACTGAAAGGTCAGAACTTCCTAATCTAGTTGGATGCAGTGGGCTTCTCTACTTGAAGTTTGTTCTGAGAGAATAGCTTTGTCTTAGGGTTAAGGGAAGGAAAGAGAATGCTGAGTACTGAAATTTCTGCCTTAAAATTTCTGTGGTTTCTAGGAAGTGCATCCAGGGGTCATGAATCTGGAGGAATAAGAAATGAAAATGATGTCTCTCTGGTAGTCAGAGGAAGGGCGTGATTGCTTCTTCCTTCTGGGAGTATATTTTGTCTAAAGAACTTATCATGCCTCGGCTCTGTTTTACCCATCTCTGTGTTTTTCTCTTTCTGCACTCACACACACATACACAAATACACTCACAGTTTATCATATTATGGTTCCTCAGCCATGATAAGTTCATTTCTTATGGAGTCTCTCTTGTCACCCAGAATGTGCTGAGTTACACTTCTCTGTGACCTTGCTTGGGGAATGCAAACTCATTTTAGTGGGAACTGAGCACACATCAAGTCACTGTATAAAACTCCTATAACATTCCTAAGGCATATATTCATGGTGTCGTAAGTTCTGCTTTGAATTAACTGCTTCATATTTTTCATTAATAAAGATAACAGAGATTGGCTTATATATTTTTAATCTGTGTAATTTTTGTAAATGTATAGTTATCAAAATGTCTCCAAGTATTTTGCAATAAATGATCACTTTGAGGCTTCATGTTGGATGATGAATTTTTATTAGGTCCCACTTGAATTCTGTTTAGAATCCTTCTTTGAATTATGCATCATTGGCAGGGTGCTGTGGCAAGCAAAAAGGAATGACTAAGTAGCAGTGTCTCATGTAGATAGACTACAGAAGAAGTGCATGTCTGTGCACACCTGCACCATTAATTCCGGTACTGGGTGGTAAATGAGATTCAGTTACAGGCGCAGTGGGAGAGCAAGGGAGGAGAGATTGCTTTCCTCGTGTCTGTGCTGCACCAGGTACTGTATATCGTGTGCACACGGGAGTTTGATTAATTCCTTTGGGGGATGGTCCAGACAGTGATGATGAAGATGCTGATGGTGATGAAGAATAATTTTGTTTTCCGGATGGGTGCTGCATCACAAACAGGGAGAAGAAGCTGATTCAGGTTGCCTAATGAGATTAGCCTCCTAAGGACTTGAACTTGTGAATTTCCTGAGCCGCTGGCTGATTTTAGAAGTCCCACCTGCCTAAGGAATATCTTTGCTTCCCTGGTAGCCAGGCAAGCAAGCTCTGACACAGCTAGAAAATTTGCTGACTGTAATCAGAGAGTCAACCAGCTGTCCTTAAAGTAAGCAGACTGTTTATGTGCCCTTTTGGTCCAGTCAGACTCAGTGAAGAATAAGTAGTTCATTCAGGAATAGCTGAGCTGCTGCTTTTTCCCTCAAACCCAAAGGCAAAATTAAAGCAATACACATTTTTTTGCCAGTTACATTCTGCTTGAAAAGATGAAAAGATGAATCATCCTCTTGTTTGTACTCAGAGACATCTAGTTAGGGGCAAGATCATTCGCAGGCTAATTTTGTGTAGGAATCACGTTTTGACAGCATATCAATATAAGTAGATGTGTTTGCTCTGGGAAGGAAGAAAAAAAAAACACATCTTGCAGATCAGGAGAAAACTTGAGTTGCTACTTCTCAAGTGTATCACTGTAATGTTTTTACATAGGTCAAAAGGTTATATGTGGGCTTGCCTCATAGCTCAATTGGTAAAGAATCCGCCTGCAATGCAGGAGACCCCTGGTTTGATCCCTGGGTTGGGAAGATCCCTGGAGAAGGGAAAGGCTACCCACCTCAGTATTTTGGACTAGAGGGATTCCATGGACTGGATAGTCCTTGTGGTCACAAAGAGTTGAACACGACTAAGTGACTTTCACTTTCACTTTCAAAGGTCATATGCAATGACATAAAAAAAAAAAACTAGTAGACTAAATCTCTGGTTTTGAGATTTGAGTAAGACTCAGTAATATCCTAAAAATAGCTATTTACTCTCCCTTTAATTAATTTAAAATTGAATGAGATAGCAGTTCTAAGTACATTTGAAATTCCTTAGTTCCTGGGTTTGTCCCGCTTCTATCTTTCTCTGTCCTGGACAAAGGAGTCTAGAGGGAGAGAAGAAGAGAAGGGTAATCTGAAGAAGCATGGGCAGCATCAAGGACACAAAATTACCTTGATAAGTTTGGGTCACTCACTGATGTATTTTGCTTTGATAGTGGCAAGAGAATGCCTGATAGACTTTTCTGTACACAAGAATCATTTTCAATAAAAGCAATTTCAGTGAAAGTTTATGGGTATGACTGATTAGTGGGAAATTTCTAAATTTAACTTTAGATAAAAATGGAAGTGAAAATTATTTTTTTTATTCATTTTTATTATGAGAAAGCAAATACTATTGGCCAATTATTGGATTTTCTTAAAGAGAGGAGCTAGATATAAATGATAAGATTTAAGTTCATATAAATAGATTATGCTCAAAAGATTCTTAACTCTCTTACTCCTTTGCTCCCTTTGTTTCAGAAGGCTGGGGGCAATAAGAAAAGAAACAAACTTTGTAATTTTTTTTATTATTTCATCTTTTTGGCTCGGGCACCCGGGCTTGGGCTTAGTTGACCCTTAGCATGTGAGATCTTAGTTCCTGAAACAGGGATCAAACTCGCATCCTCAGCATTGGAAGGAAGATTCTTAATCTTGGGACCACCAGAGACGTCCCTGTAATTTTTTTTCATGCTTTTTCTCATTTGTTAACCATTTCCATAAATCTGAACAAGTTTTTATTTTTTATTATGCATGAAAAATATCCTTCTTCTTTACTATTTTTTCTTTATTCACTGGTGTCTTACTTCTTTCCTAGTGACCTTCTTGAGTACCATTTTGTTATACATAGGAGCTTTCTGAAGCTACTGAACACTGTGACCTGACTATACCCCAGGTCTAAGTAGCTTCAAACCTATGCTGTTAATTTCAGCCTAAAGTGTTAGTCATTCAGTCATGTCTGACTCTTTGCGACCCCATGGACTGGGGCCAGCCAGGCTCCTCTGTCCATGGAATTCTGCAGGCAAGAATAGTGGAGTGGCTAGCCATTCCCTTCTCCAAGGGATCTTCTCAACCCAGGGATGAAATTAGGGTCTTCTGAATTGTAGGCAGATTCTTTACCATCTGAGCCACCATGTGCTCCAAAGAGTGTGAAAAACCATAGCATTTCCCAAGCTGTCATACGATGTGACTCAGTGACCCTATACGTGAGACAACAAAAGAGACACAGATGAAAAGAACAGATTTTTGGACTCTGTCGGAGAAGGCGAGGGTGGGATGATCTGAGAGAATAGCATTGAAACATGTATATTATCATATGTGAAATAGATTGTCAGTCCAGGTTCTATGCATGAGACAGGGTGCTCAGGGCTGGTGCACTGGGATGACCCTGAGGGATGGGATGGGGAGGGAGGTGGGAGGGGGTTCAGGATGGGGAATTCATGTATACCCATGGCTGCTTAATGTCAATGTATGGCAAAAACCACTACAATATTGTAAAGTAATTAGCCTCCAATTAAAATAAATAAATTTAAAAAATAAAAATAAAATGTGACTCAGTCATCCTGCAGGCAGCTGTGTTACAAATGCTTAAAGGGGTTCAGAATGAAAATTGACCCTCAAAAATGGTTGGAAGTAGAACCAGCAGCAAAATTAGACCTGTTCCTAGGAGTCTCTCATGCCCTTATAGCTGTACTTACTTCCAGGGTCTAAAACTTGGAGGCTAATGTTCATGCTGCCAAGCTGGCATCCCCCAGAGAAGACGGAACAGATGGCTGGCACTTATTCCAAAGGTGAAACTCAGTGCAGCAGCCCTTTCCTAGTTCTATTTTGTAATTCTACAGAGGTCTTTTCTATACCTAGAACATCCAGAAACTTTCTATGAAATTCAGTCAGCCTGCATTTGCCCTGACGCTGGGGAGAAGTTGTCTATTCCCTTTGAAGTTTCCTCTTATGACATAAGTTGGTCCAAGTGGTTAGGTGGATGGGGCTCTGAAGGTTATTTAGATTCCATGGTGGTCCTTAGAGTGGAATGGCTGCAAGGTTGGGAGGAGGGATCCACTGTTTTATCCAAATGTCATGCTGGAGGTTCCACAGGGAGACTGATTGGATTCTCCAAATCACCCCTTTCCTTCATTTACAGAAGTAACTGGAGTTGACTGTAGAGCCACAGTGAAAGCCTTCCTGGCCTCTTGTCGACCCTGAGTCTTCTCGTCATCAGATTAATCATAGTTCATGAGGCAATTGTTTAAATGGCAGGGAACATTTAGAATTTGGAGCAGAGTGCCTGGGAGAATGGTTGACACATGGAGAGAAAAATGAAAGAACTCAGATATCTGGGTCTATTCAGGTCAGAGTCATTACATGACTCTTTAGAGAGAAGGGCTGCTGGACTTTGCCAAAGGAAGCTGAGCAAATGCCAAGGAGAAGGGCAGGAGGAGACAGTGCCTTCAAGGACAGTTCCCAGTACCAGCCCAGGTCAGATCTGCAGCAGCCCCAGAGATACAAATGTTTGATGAGTGGTGGAAATCACTTAGAGTTGTAAATTGATTTTTTAAGAACATTGTTTGGCTTTGGTGGCAACAGGGGTTGGGAGGCTATAGGAAGCTGGGATTACAAAGACCTAGAGCCTTTCAAGGAACACTAATTCAGTGGCAAGTTAATAGGCACTGAGGGGAAAAAAGTAATTTGTTAGTCAAATAATTTTGAGAATTCTGGCTTAAACAAAGTTAATACCCTAGTGTTTCTGAAATCCTTTAATATATGTTTATGCAAAACAAATCCATGATGTTGGTACATAAGATACAGGATTTTCCCCATTTATATGAACATAAAACTATTTATAATGGACAATCTTATACTAGTTGTATGTGACTTTTGGGGAGCACATACAATACTGCCTTGGAAGGCAGATTGGAGGAAGTTGTTCAGTCATTAAGTCATGTCCGATTCTTTGAACCTCATAAACTGCAGCACATGAGGCTTCCCTGTCCTTCACTATCTCCTGGAGTTAAGACATAGTTCTAATTTCTCATAATTTTATCCAGTGAAGAAGAGGCTAAACAAGGACTCAAAAATGGCTGTTTACCAATTTCAGGATTTTTCCCGAATCTGAGTTCAGACCTGGCACTTAAAACAGAAGAACTTCAGTAATACTGTGTGTGAGAGCAATGATTAACTACTTTCATTGGATAAAAAAAGAGAAATTAAATTGTAAGCCTAATGTGTAGGAATTCTGTATGGGTTAGAATTTTGGTCCACTTGTGAGTAGATTATCTACTAATTGGTTTCTGGGAGATAGTTTATGGGAGTTATGAGGGTCGGATACATTTAGAGTGGGAGGAAGGAGATAGGAAGAGTCAATGTAGGTGTAATAAGTCTTCATTTAGCTGGAAATATTATTGGCCTGGGTGTTACTAAAGTAGAAACGGAGGGGCCCTGGAACAGTGAGCTTGTTTAGAGCAGTTTTCTTACATCAGGAAAGTATAATTGGCTAGAGTGAATGAAAAGATAGAATTTTCACATCTTGAATTTTGAAGGTTACTGAAAAATGCTTACCTACCTGTTTTTGATCTCTACATATCTCCAGGGACTGGTCCTCTAACTAAGTGGAACTTCTCCAGTTAGTTCACCAGCCTGATTTTGGCCACTGCTTAGCACTTTGGGCTGCCACTCATTCTGTTTGTTACTATTTCTCTGATTGAATGGGAACAATAATTTAACCTGTTTTACTTCTCTTCTATAATTAATAAATTGACCAATTCAATAAATATTTATAGAGGTTCTATTGAGTATGAGGCACTCTTTCAGATTTCAAGAGGGGCATACCACTGAACAAAACAGAGTTTAATTCTTCATAGAGGAGGCAAAACAGCAAATAAATGAACCTATAACATAATACCAGATCAATGATTAATATTATAAAGAAAAATAAAGAAGCATAAAGGCCTAGAGGAGCTTCCTTGATGGCTCTGATCGTAAAGAATCTGCCTACAATGCGGGATACCTGGGTTCAATCCCTGGGTCAGGAAGATCCCATAGAGAAGGGAATGGCTACTCACTCTAGTATTCTCTTGCCTGAAAAATTCCAAAGCTCCACAGAGGAGCTCAATGGGCTATAGTCCATGGGGTCCCAAAGAGTTGGACATGACTGAGTGACTCGCACACACACACACACACACACAAAGGGCTAAAGAGATAAGAAGGTTAGGAACAGCATCTTTAAGGATGTGACATTTGAGTATAAACTTATGTGAAGTGAGGGATTGAGCCAATGAATGTCTTAGAAAAGAAAAAACAGCAGGTGCAAAGCCTGAGATGTGAATGTTCTTGGCAGGTTAATTACTCTAACAACAACAACTAACTCCACCATATTTTAGTGGTTTAATACAGCAAAATTTCCTTTTTCTTTTACATCAGAGTCTAGCAGGCATCAGTGGCTATGGGAGTTCTAGTCCACTTAGTCATTCAGGGATTCAGGCTGAGGACCTTTGATACCTTTAACAATGGCTCCCAAGGTTTCCATGGTGATGATGTATAGTCCAGAGTCGGACATGACTGAGTGACTGAACTGAACTGAACTGAATAGGCCAGAATGAAGAGGGTACAGAAAGTGAGAGCAAGAAGTACTACACAACGGATTAAGAGACCAGGTTTGCATGCGGCATACATCACTTCAAGTTTTCTCTTTAACTAAAAAAAAACCTTTTTGTTTTATATTGGAGTATAGTTCAAGCTGGATTTAAAAAAGGCAGAGATAAAATTGCCAACATCTGTTGGATCATAGAAAAAGTGAGAGAATTCCAGAAAAACATCTACTTCTGCTTTATTGACTACACCGAAACCTTTGACTGTATGGATCAAAACAAACTGTGGAAAATTCTTAAAGAGATGGGAATACCAGACTGTCTTACCTGCCTCCTGAGAAATCTATATGCAGGTCAAGAAGCAACAGTTAGAACCAGGCGTGGAACAACGGACTGGTTCCAAATCGGGAAAGGAGTACGTTAAGGCTGTATATTGTCACCCTGCTTATTTAACTTTTATGCAAGAGTACATCATGCAAAATGCCAGGCTGGATGAAGCACAATATGGAATCAAGATTTCCAGGAGAAATATCATAACCTCAGATATGCAGATGACACCACCCTTATGGCAGAAAGAGAAGAGGAACTGAGGAGTCCCTTGATGAAAGTGAAAGAGGAGAGTGCAAAAGCTGCCTTAAAACTCAACATTCAAAAAACTAAGGTCATGGCATCCAGTCCTATCACTTCATGACAAATAGATGGGGAAACAATGGAAACAGTGACAGACTTTATTTTCTTGGGCTCCAAAAATCACTGTAGATGGTAACTGCAGCCATGAAATTAAAAGACACTTGCTCCTTGGAGGAAAAGCTATGACCAACCTAGACAGCACATTAAAAAGCAGAGACTACTTTTCCGACAAAGGTCTGTCTAGTCAAAGTCATGGTTTTTCCAGTAGTCATGTATGGATGTGAGAGTTGGACTATAAAGAAAGCTGAGCACTGAAGAATTGATGCTTTTGAGCTGTGGTGTTGAAGAAGACTCTTGAGAGTCCCTTGGACTCCAAGGAGATCAAACCAGTCAATCCTAAAGGGAATCAGTCCTGAATATTCACTGGAGGGACTGATGTTGAAGCTGAAACTCAAATCCTTTGGCCACCTAATGTGAACTGATTCATTGTAAAAGACCTTGATGCTGGGAAAGATTGAAGGCAGGAGGAGAAGGGGACCACAGAGGATGAGATGGTTGGATATCATCAATGACTTGAGGGACATGAGTTTAAGCAAGTTCTGGGAGTTGGTGATGGACAGGGAGGCCTGGTGTGCTGCAGTCCATGGGGTTGCAAAAAGTCAGACAAGACTGAGTGACTGAGCTGAACTGAACTGAATAGTTGATTAACAATGTTGTGTTAGTTTCAGGTGTACAGCGAAGTGATTCAGATATACTACATAGACATGTACCTATTCTTTTTCAAATTCTTTTCCCATTTAGGTTGTTACGTAACATCAAGCAGAATTCTCTGTGCTATACAGTAGGTCCTTTTTGGCTATGCATTTTAAATATAGTAGTGTGTACATGTCAATACCAAACTTCCAATCCATCCCTCTCCCAACTCTTCTCTGGTAACCATAAGTTTGTTCTCTGTGAGTCTGATTCTGTTTTGTAAATAAGTTCATTTGTAATTTTTGTAATTTCTGTAATTTATATATTTCTGTCTCTACCTGGCTTACTTCACTCAGTATGACTATCTCTAGGTCTATCAATGTTGCTGCAAATGGCATTATTTTATTTTTTTTAATGGCTGAGTAATATCCCATTGTATATATTTTCCACATCTTCTTTATCCATTTTTCAAGTTTTATAGTAGGACTGTGCATTACTTTGGACCTCAGTTTTATTGACTAGGATCATATCATTCCACCTAACATATCAGCATTCTTTTCCCCCACCTGAAGCATAAATCCTTCCCATTTTCTCCCCTGTAGCTGGCATATTGACCACTTCTGTACTCTATTCCATTGGATTGGATTTTGCATGGATGTGGATGCCAGTTAAAGGCATCTCTGAACTGCCCAGTCATTTGGAAGAGTTTATAAGGGAGTCCTTGCTTTCCTTGGGTCTTCATCAGTTTTACTCTGACTCCTCTTCCAATGATTATCCTCCCCACCACCCTCGTCGCCATGCCAACTGGAAGACTGGGAAACCTGGAGTGGGAACTCACTCAAGTCAGGAACCGCTGGAGATGAACTTGGATGGAGCACAAAGGCTTTAGAAAATCTGAAATCTTAAGCAGGCCCTGTCCTTGGAAAAGAGTCACCTGAGGTTTTCAGAGAGTCCTGTCTTATTAAAATGAGAGAATGTTAAGATAGCATTGTTTGAAAAGTTAGAAGGAGCTTCAGAGAGCCATTAAGTTACATATCGAGTGGTAAGTATCTTATTTGAGGAATTTATAGCTGTTGTAAATGGATTATTAAATATTGATCCCTAAAGTCCACAGTTGGCAACAGTTAAGGTTGAATTATTAACAAGAGACCATATTTGTAGGATGGATGAGGTTGTAAAATCAGGTTTTCTGGAGTATTTAATTAAAATGGACTATGTAAGTTTTTCCCTTTCTTGCTCTATTCCTTAAATTAAAAATCTTGGCTCTCATGGTTTTATTTGATTAGGCTTACATTTGTTTGACTTCAAATCACTCGTATGATTTTCAGGAATACTTATGACCATTTGATCATCAATACTGTAGTTTTATGGCACTTCTGCTGTTTTTCAGAAGGTGTTTTTTTTTCTCGCATCTTTGCACACCAGGGTGGTATATATGACCATCCTTTCTTAGATGTTTTGTAAAGGTGCTTTAAGATTTTTAGCGGGGAGGGACTCTTCTTTCAGTGCTGATAAATGCTGCTGCTGCTAAGTCGCTTCAGTCGTGTCCAACGCTGCGCGGCTCCAGAGACGGCTGCCCACCAGGCTCCCCCGTCCCTGGGATTCTCCAGGCAAGAGTACTAGAGTGGGTTGCCATTTCCTTCTCCAAAGCATGAAAGTGAAAAGTGAAAGTGAAGTCGCTCAGTCGTGTCCGACTCCTAGCGACCCCATAGGACCCCATGGACTGCAGCCTACCAGGCTCCTCCATCCATGGGATTTTCCAGGCAAGAAGACTGGAGTGGGTTGCCATTGCCTTCTCCGGTGCTGATAAATGCCCACGTATTTAATCAGGAACTGAGTAGCATGATTCACATCTAGCAGTCTAATCACAGCCCATTCTCTGAGCCAGGTGACAAGTCTCATAGACTAGGTTTAGATGTCAGACCTGGTGGCCACAATCCAGGCTCAATTTCCATCAGAGCCAGAACATATTAGACGTAGGAAAACTGGAATATCTTTTTGATGTCAATGTATATTTATTCTTTCTTCATGTCAGTGGGTCCTGGTATAAAGCTTGACTTACATGTCCAATCATGGACAGATGGTCTAGCCTTCGACTAACAAGGTAAAATTATTGTTTGAATCTAGCTTTTTCCGTGAAAAAACAAAACAAAACAAAACAACAGACCAGAGGAATGGGAGAGGTATGTCAGTTTTGCTTTTGAAGAGTTTCATTTTCTCTCTCTCCTTTGGAATAGTGAAATTACCTTTTTTTTTGTATTTGATTTTGTTTTATTTCTCTTCTCATTCTGTAGGGACATTCTTGGAAGGCAGAACTTGTAGCATCTTTCCCCAAACATGAAGGGATGCACTTCTCACACAGGGAGAGCCCTAGGCTCATGATACTTTCTTCATTTTCAGGCTAGAACCCTGAGATGCATTTGAAAGACTTGAGTGGAACTGGAATCATCTAAGTAGGAGGGGCGACAATGATCTTGAAAAGAACATAGATGGACAAGCTGAAAATGGGACTTTGCCTAAAATCTGCCTTGAGAATTTAAGTTGTGGATGATGAGAAATTGTAGAGGAAAGAAATGGATGTATGCAAAGGTTATACAATAATCACGTGGACACACGCTTCTGCTGGCTCTTAACCAGCATCCCGTGGAGTAGAGCTGTCGGGATTAATTACTTAGATTCTGTATAGAGAGTGCAAAAATGAAAACCTCTGTGAGTGCCAAGTGTTATCAGTTTGCATCACAACTTAGATATTTGGCAGAATAGCAGAGAGATTAGATATTTTCAGAAAATCTATTTTGTTTGACCTCTCTCACTTTTAGGATTTTTTTTTTTTTTTGCGAGGGGAGGGGAAGGTGAGAGGGAGTAAGGCCATGATTCCATTTCACTGACGTTCAATGGCTCATAATTCTTTGTAGCTATTTTTGGTTACTTTTTAAAAAATAACTTGTTATCTTCTGTAGATCTTGCACATTATTTTGGCCTTTGTTCTCGTTTCACATGCTTCAGGTTAAAGTCAATGCTTTATTTTACACACAACTAGAATTCTGGTTAGGATAAATGGGAAGAGTAAATGAAGCTGGAGGGCAGGTCTCAGAAACTGTCTTAGTTGTAGACCTTTGACAAATTCTTCCCTTAAGAATGGAGCTATCTTCCCCATCCCAACTCCCGCTATAACATTCTGTGGATGGGAGGGGCTGGTATCATGCAAACATGTGCAAGAAAAATGGTCATACTCCATAGTGCACATCCCTGTTATTCAACAAATGCATATTAAGTACTTCCTTTCCCTTCTTTTTTGTTTTTAGTGAGTACTTTCTTAGTAATAGTAGTAGTGTTAGTCACTCAGTCATTTCTGACTCTTTGCAAGCCCATGGACTGTAGCACACCAGGCTCCTCTGTCCAGGGAATTCTCCAGGCAAGAATACTGTAGTGGGCTGACATTTCCTATTCCAGGGGGTCTTCCTAGCCCAGGGATCATCTCCTGTGCCTCCCGCATTGGCGGGTAGAAAGATTCTTTACCATTTAAGCCATCAGGGAACCTCTATGCTTACTAGCCTCTGTCCATGCCACACCATTGGGAGGATTTTCAGTGCACTGTTTGTCTCTTTAGGTATTTCTAAGCTATTGCTTTATCTGTTCATTTATTGTGTGAAGTTAATGGCTTTAAACTGGACCAAACACTGGTTTTCCAAACACTAAACCAGTTGAACAAACAAAACGTGTAAAAATAAACTATTTCACTTCAGTTTCAAGCCAGACTTTGGCATGAAAGTGATGACAGAACATCCTTTGGGAGTGATTGAAAAAAGAGAAGAAGAAATAGAGTTGTTTTTGTTCCAGTAGTAGAAGCCTACGGATCTGGGAAATTCTACAGGAAAATGGTTCTTATAACTTTGCTTTTAAGGAAAACAAACCCAGTGGGGCCAGGATTCAACCCCAGTTTCAGTGACCACGACAGTGACTCCTCAAATAAAGCTCTGGATTGATCAGGGAATAGGAAAATGTTTTGAGCCAGGTGACAATATAAATCAAATGAATTATTCTAGTAGGAAGATAGCAAGAAGTAGCAGCAGGAAAAGTCTGAAATGACTGACTGAGAGCTTGCCCCCAGATAGGTTGATCAATATTTTATTAACAGTCAACCTATTTTGCCACTGAGACTCAGGAGCTGAGCTGTCAACTACTTTGAAGTCACCTGTGGTCGAGAACCTGTTTTAGAGACTTCCCTGGTGGTCCAGTGGTTGAGAATTCACCTTGCAATGCAGGGAATACTGGTTTGATCCCTAGTTGGGGAACTAAGAACCCTCATGCCAGAGAGTAACTAAGTTCATGCACCACAACTGCTGAGCCCCCACACTCTAGAGCCTGCTTGCTGTAACTACTAAGCATGCACCCCACAACTAGAGAATCCTTGTACTGCAACAAAAGATACTGCATGATGCATTGAAGGTCACATGAGCCGCAACTAAGACCCGACATAGCCAAAATAAATAAACAAATATTTTTAAAAAAGAATCTGCTTTATTCTCTGATTTTAAACAGAGGATCACATACTTGGAAGACAAGTTTAATGACTTCACAGCTAGGGAAAACTTCAGAACCTCATTTTCATTTCTTTGATCTCTTTTTCTTATATTGACTGTCCTTCTGGAATTATTTTCCTTTATCTAAATTACTCCATCATAAGTTCCTTTATGACAAGATTTTGGATGGTAAACTCTCAGCCATTGTTTATTCATAAGTGACTTCATTTCACTCCCATTCTTGAACATGGTTTTGCTGTTAAAATGTTTATGCTGACAGTTATTTTATCTCAATACTTTAAAGATATTATTCAACTGTCTTCTAGATTCTATTATTGATTTGGGGAAGTATACTGTCATTTTTATTGTCTTTCCTTGTTAGGTAATCCATCCTTTCTTTCTGGCTGCTTTATCAACCTTCTCTTTGTATTTGTTTTTCAACTTTATTACCGTATGTCTTGCATGAATTTGTTTTTCTTTTTCTTATTTGGAATATCTTGGGCTTCCTGGACCTGTAGATTCATATTATCTCTCAGCTATGATACATTCGAAGACATTATTTTAAAATAATGCCTCCCCTTATTGTTTTTATTCTATGTTTTTTGGGAAACTGAAACATGCATGATAAACCTTTTATTTAGTGTTCATATCAGTAACTTCTCTTTCATATTTCCCATCTTTGTATGTAACGTGGCTTTTTTTTGATATATATCTTATGTTTCATTGATTCTTCCTTTTAGTTATACCTAATCTGCTGTTTAACTCTATCCTTTAATTTAAAAAATCAAGTTCTATTCATGCTACTGTCTGAATGTTTGTGTCCCCCTAAAATTCATATATTGAAATCATAATCCCCAAAGATGATAGTGTTAGGAGGTGGGGTCTCTGGGAGATGCTTAGGTCATGAGAGTGGAGTCCTTAAAAATGGGATTAGCACTTTATCAAAGAAGCTCCAAAGAGAGACCTAGATCCTTCTGCCATGCGAGGATATAATGAGAAGTCTATGATCTGGGAGCGAGTCCTCATTCAATCATGCTGGCACCCTAACC
Source organism: Okapia johnstoni (assembly GCA_024291935.2). Lineage (NCBI taxonomy): Eukaryota > Metazoa > Chordata > Mammalia > Artiodactyla > Giraffidae > Okapia > Okapia johnstoni. Next base: position 51,572,139 of record CM044322.1, read on the forward strand.
TTGAATTTCCAGCCTCCAGAATCATGAGTGACAAATTTCTGCCACTCATTCTGTGATGTTTTGTTATAGCAGCTTTAATGGACTAAGAAAATTTGTTTGTTTGCTTGTTTGTTTTTAATCTGAACAGATAACACAGTCATATGAATAAAAATTCAGAAAGTACCAACTACTATCATTATCCAGTGAAATGTCTACCATGTACCTCTACTCCATACCCACCTAGTTCCCCTTCATTTCATTTTTTGATATCAACCTCTATGTTGCTCTTTCCATCAGACAACTCTCAGCTTTCCTATTGCTTGCACTTTAGTGATGTTTGGCATTGCCAGTCACACCTCCTTGTCTCTAGGAACATCACACACCTCTGTATTCATTGAGTGCTCCCCAGTCTCCTTTTCTATGTTCTCTTTTCATCACTCATATTCACGTTGAGTTACACCAGGGCTCAGTCCTTTACCTTATTTAGTTATTTGTTATACTTGGCAATCTCTTATTGTTTGTTAATCTCATCAAGTCTGTAGATTTAGATGTCATCTGTATATTCATAATAGTAAAATTTATATTTCCTGCCTAAATTCCTCATCCAAACTTCAGATTTGTATAACCAGTCACATACTTAACATTTCTATTTGGATATCTAATAGACATTGCAAAAGTAACATGTCAAAAAACAAGACTCTAGATTTTCTCTCAAAAATCTGCTCCAGAATCCTCCATCTTCAGTGAAGGTAATTTTATTCTTCCTGATGCCTTGGCATTAACACCTACATCCAGCTGAAAATTTGTTCCTACTCACCTTTTAAAGTTTGTAGCAGTCTGTTTGGCCTAGAAGGATATCATTCTCTTTCAATTTTGTTTCTCTGATTACTAATGATTTTGAGCCCATTTATGAACTGTCCTTGGTTCTCATCTGTGTATTAGGCAATATCCTTAACACAACATATTCTTAGCCCATTTATTTTTCTGTTTGGTTGTTATTATTTTTGTTCTGTAACATTTTGTGTTACGATGTTGAGCTCAGCGCCTGATCTCAGGATGAATTATTTTAAATTTCTACAGGATAAGGTTGTGGGCTTTACTATGAAAACAAATATATTAATCATTTGGAGAACAGAAAGGCATTCTAATTGTTTTCACTTATACTGAATCTTTAGTGGACAAACCTTTGGAGGTTATTTAAGACTTAGAGCCATGTGCCAAAGGAGGCACTTACTTCCCACTTCTGTGAATCCGAGCTCTTAACATTTTTCTTAGAATGTGAGTAAAGTGGATGGCTTTCAGACTTCCTGCTGACTGAGATTCTAGCTCATCCTCATTTCTCATTTCCTTCTCTTCTCCTGTTCTGATTTCTAAGCAGTAGTAAACCCCAAATCAGAATAATTATATGGATTGCAGAACTAACTTCCTCAATTCTGCTTCATTACACTTGAAATAGAATGTTCTCGATTAATATTTTGACAAGCAAAACATCTGTTCAGTTTTTATATTCCTATTGATACTGAATGACTTGAAAATTTCACCTGCAGCCTGTTCTCCAGATTCTTAGGGAATCTCCTTGGGAATAACCTTCTAGCATAGCTCTTGGCTCGACCACATGTTTGCTCATTAGGAGATCAGAACCCAGTTTTGTGTTATCATTAAATTTTTAAAAAACATTCTCTTATGTTGAGACCAAATAGTGGGAGTATTACTCTGAAAAACTGAGGTTATGGACTGAAGCATTCTGATCTAGTTGTTTCTAAAACTGTACTTTGTGAATATTGTAGAATCCAAGAGATTCAGATGCAGTGGCTCATGGACTGTCACGTGACCATAGCAGGGCTGAGGTGGAGACACTTCTGCTCCACCCTGCTTCTATTATTTTATTCATTATTTAGTTAGTCAGGTGTTCCCTACGCCAGTTAAAGTGGACAGTTAATTTTAACCACTTTAGTGGGGATAAACGTTAGTTGCAACTGGTGGACTGATCAAAATTTTACTTTCCTTTATGTCATCTGCAGTTTATCTGCCAGTCAGTATTGAGCTATAATAGGCACCATGATGGAGTGAGAATACACTTGCCTTCAGGCTGCTTTATAATATAGTAAATAAAAAGTATATATCATGTGTGCATGTGTGCCCACACCATGTATTTGAAAATCTCCAAAATATAGAGGACAACATTCAAAAGAAAGACAATTAACGGCATGTAGCCTGGTGAGTGAATGGATCATATTGAGTAAAAGCTGGGATTCAGGAGTCTACTGACTTTGGTTTAAGTTCAAAATTTTCCTCATCTCTAAAATATTGCTGACCATGTGGGGTTGGTGTGAGGTTTATAGGAGATAATGTGTGTGAAGCTGTAGTTACTGCACTGCATAGTTGCTCAATAAATGCTACTTCCTTTTCTTTCTCTCTGATCTTCTCCTTCTTTCATAGACATTGAGCTGCCTTATTTTAATCCCTATCCATCCAGTTCCTGTTCTCAAGTTTTAACTTTGATACTTTCCAGTGTGTTTGCGTATATACATATGCACACATGCATGTACTGTTTACTGTTATTTCTTACTAAGCTATAAATACCTTAAAAGTAAGGGTATTCTTATTCCTTCATGATGCCTATTATAGCTTCATATTTGTTTCCTGACATACACAGGATGGAATAACATCCATTACTGTGTCAAAACCCATATACACACTCCAGCATAAAAATACCCAACAAGATAGCACAGCATCTTATTCTTAGGTCTCTGGGCTTATAAGCTTTTTCCTTGGTTAGGGTCTAGGGAATATAAAATTTGTGGCAGAATTAATGGAAATGAAGAGATGACAAAATGTGCTTTAGAGCACATCTCCCATCGTCCTAATATGCCTACCAAAAAACTTCACTGAAAATCCCTTTGGAGAAAGGTGGTCAATGGGTCACTGGAATTTTATAATCCTTAGGATTGTGATTTGCATCTGCAAATGATTTTTGCAAATTCTGATCCAAGTTTGAGTTGAAGTTAACACTATGTCAACAAACTATAAAAGTTTGAAGCAAAACCAAGGAAAGGCTTTCTTTAAGAAACAAAATCATGAAGGGTGGGCCTTTTGTCAGTCTAAAAAAGAAAAATTCATATTATCTATGTTTGGTTTCAGAGATTTATGTTTTAAGCCTAAAATAACTCATGTAGCTAAAAGAGTAAGCTGGGCCTGAATATGCATTTAAATAAACCTTATTACTAACCAAATGATAAAACATTTTGCACTTCATATGGAACAAATCCTCTCAAAATCTTGTAAATGCATTTACCATTTCTTACAACCTCTTGGAAACTTAACTCCATTTGGCATATGATTAGAGGCTGTGTTGTTTGGGTTTTTACACCTTGTTTCTAAACGGGCTTCCTGGGTAGTGCAGTGGTAAAGAATTTGCCTGCCAAGCAGGCAACACAGGTTCAACCCCTGGGTTGGGAAAATCCCCTAGAAAAGGAAATGGCAACTCACTCCCATATTCTTGCCTGAAAAAGTCCCATGGACAGAGGATCCTGGCAGGCTACAGTCCATGGGATTGCAAAGAGTTGGAGATGACTTAGCTACTAAACAGCAAGTGTCTAAATGCTACCAAATACTGAGATCCTGGGATTCAAGAAAACATCTGCAGGGCTTGATGGGTTCTTAACCAATCAATTGGATGAATTAACGTGTTGCATCAAGATTGTCACAGGATGCTGACTTATTCCCTAGAACTGAGGTGGGGTGGTGTAGACAAAATAAAACTAAAAAGAAGCTTCCAGGAACTTTCATGCTTGGCTGTCATGAGTTGAGGAAAAAAATTCACAGAACATTTTGGACTTTAAGAGTTATGTCAAATCTTTAAAAATGCTGCCAATTTTAGCTCTCAGTAAAAAGTTGAACCATATCATGAACCAGCTACAGTTGCTACCCTCTCTAACTTAGGCTGGATTCTTTTTTTTTTTTTAACTTCTTGAATGTTCAAGTCAAATATTTTTTCTTCCAATGACTCAACCATTGAAGAGAGTGTTTGGGTCATACAGCCCTTTGCCTACTTTGGAAATATGCATTTAAATTTTGTGAAAAGAAAGCTGTGATCTCAAGTGGCTATGGTAGTATTAATGATAAAACCGAATCAGATTCCTGTGCAAACAAGGTGCCGGGCAGTGATATAAGTATTAATTATATATGAACTCATCTAATCCTAACAACAACATTATGAGGAAATGCTATTATCATGTGCATTTTGCAGATGGGAAAACTGAGGCCCAATGTAAATTATGTACATAATTAACTTGGTCAGTATCAGTCAGCTAATAAGTGATCAGGCTGGACTTTGAACCTGGTGTCCAGATAATGGATAGCAATCGTTCATGGTGTCAGAACTGGGAATAGCATTTGGACATGAGAGGCTATTGAAGAGATAGGCTCAACCTGCCGATTTGGAGCTAAGGGATTTAGGCAGAAGGGTTAGAATTTCCTGAGGCTTGACTCTCATTTGATGTTTACTCTCTTTGCTTTTCAGGCTGCAATCTTGAAGTTTAACTGGCAAGATTTAAAGGGCTGAACTGACTTACGTCAGTCTAAAAGGGTCTTGGTTCTTAAGTTTCTCCTTTGGTTTCCAAAGTTTGCTGAAACCTTTGTTGTGATTTCATGTGCTTTCAGAGAAAGCCAGTTTCCTGTTTCTAATACATCCATCATGCACTACACTAATGATGGGGCTGACTCCAACCCAGTGGAGTATGTCATAGGTCTTCTGATCACATTTCCTAAAGTGTTGTCTGGATTTTGTCAAGTACCAAGAGGGTGGCCTTGCCCTGGAACTTGCCCCAAATATTTTTTCCTCCTTTTCTAGGGGATCTTCCTGACCCAGGGGTTGAACTCACATCTTGCACTGGCCCGTGTGTTCTTTACCACTAGCGCCACATGGGAAGTCCATCTTTTCCTCCACTTTCTAATAAATCCAATTAAATAAGATTATTATGACAAGCAGAAACTTTTGCCTTGTCAGTTTCCTGCCAAAGAAACATAGCATCTTCTAGAAGCATCTTGTCTTGAAAAACAAGTGCCTTTGAGAGCCCAGCAGGGGTAACTACAAACAAGTGTTGTGCATGAAAATGAAAGAAGCAAATAGAGTTCAGACTACCCTATCTTAAAATCAAAGAACAAAGTTTTCAAAGTTCATGAGAACACAGAGAGTACCTCAGAAAAAAGTAGCACACGGTCCTGTGGACTCTGAGGGAGAAGGTGAGGGTGGGACGTTCTGGGACAATAACATTGAAACATGTATATTGTCATATGTGAAGCGGAACACCATTCCATGTTTTATGCATGGGACGGATGCTCAGGGATGGAGCGTTGGGATGACACAGAGGGATGGGAAGGGGAGGGAGGTGGGAGGAGGGTTCGGGAGGGGGAGCACATGTGAACCCATGGCTGATTCATGTCAATGTATGGCAAAAACTACTACAATATTGTAAAGTAATTAGCCCCCAACTAAAATTAAAAAAAAAAAGTAGCACACGATGGGTTTAAAGTACTGGTGGACCACTGGTGAGTGAAGTCAGCCAATTATGCATTCAGCTTCTAGTTTTACAAGTGACTTCTGGAAGTAAGATTCAGAAGAGAAAATAATACATGGCATCAAGATCAGAAAAAGAATTATGGTACATTTCTATTGGGAGTAATGGAGAGAAATGAGTATGCACATTAGAATTGTTGTTCAGTTGCTAAGTTGTGTCTGATTCTTTGTGACCTCATGGACTGCAGCATGGTGGGCTCCTCTCTCCTACACTGTCTCCTGGAGCTTGCTCAAACTCATGTCCATTGAATCAGTGATGCTATCTAACCATTTCTCCCTCTGTTGTCCCCTTCTCCTTTTGCCTTCAATTTTTGCCAGCATCAGGGTCTTTTCTAATGAGTTGGCTCTTCACATCAAATGGCTAAAGTATTGGAGCTTCAGCTTGATAATGTTGTGTTAGGGGTCACCCAGACCATGCCAGATTCAGGGATTCGTTAGAGGGTTCACAGAATTCATCACATAGTTGTTTTCATGAAAAGTGCAAGTATTAGTCGCTAAGTAGTGTCTGACTCTTTGTGACCCCATGGACTATAGCCTGCCAGGCTCCTCTGTCCATGGAATTCTCCAGGCAAGAATAGGAGAAGGAGTGGGTAGCCACTCCTTACCCAGGCAAGGAGTGGGTAGCCATTCCTTTCTCCAGAGGATCTTCCCAACCCAGGGATTGAACTGGGTATCCTGCATTGCAGGCAGATTCTTTACCATTTGAGCCACCAGGGAAGCCCATGGCTATGGTTTATTTCAAAAGATCGACGGCAAAATCAGCAATGGGAAAAGGTATGTGAGTGATGTTCAAAGAAATCCAAGTGCATGCTTTCAAGTGGAATCACTCTGGACTCAATTTCCCCAGCAACAAGTTATGACAGCACAGGTGAAAAGCTGCCAATTGGAAAGAAACTTAGAGACTCAATGCCCAGGGTTTTTATTGGGGGATCATCATATCAGCCTATCTGCCAACAAATACCAGAATTCCAGACTTTCAGAAGGACAGCAGGTGTTCATCACAAACCATATTATTTGTATAAACAGTGTAGGCACAGTGGGCCACTCGTAAGTTAAGGCGGTGGAAACCCTCCTGAAATTCAAGTTCCCAGAGGCCAGCCAAAGGTAAACGTTCCAAGTAGGTCTTTCTAAGGATAGCTTGATATGGTAACTCATTTCTGCACAATTGGCAAGTAGCATGATTGACTGGGGAACACTGACATAAAAGATAAGCTTAGTATAAATGATCAAACAGTGGGATTTCTGAAGTTTAGCTTGAATCTCTCGAGAAGACAGACTCAAAGTCAAGGTGGCCCTTGATGTAACATGACAAATCTTTGGTGGGATAAAACTCTATCCCTCTTCCATGAGAATTCCAGATCTACAATTACCTCCCCCAATCCTACTTCCCCACCCTCATCTTTTCTCTGAGCGTAACTAGGCAAGTCATTTGAACATAAACTCTTGTGTTTTAAAATAACATGAGAAATTCTCTTCTGGGATAATATTTGTAAATTCTTTGGCCTATTGGTGTGAAAGCTACCATTTAAAGGGAAAGTTCTTACTAGCCTCTTAGAATACATGGGAATTTCAAAGCTGCACTGCAAGTGTCCATATAGGGGTTTTTCTTTATGAGTGTTAGTTGTTAATGTTACACGTTCAGACACTGTGATGAAGTTTGTTTCTATGGAGACTCTAAACATGGTATGTCAAGTGTGTCATTAAACCTGAACTTCTCTAAATTCCGTGCTTGTGGCCTCATAAAGAACTAAATGAGATTTTTTTTTCAGTCTTTAGAAAGTAACAAAGCTATTCTGGAATGGAAATAGAAATGACACGCCTATAATCAGAGATTCTACAGATGAAAAAGGCCTTATTAGGTCATCTAGTTTGCAGCTGGGTTCTTCTCAGTACAGCTGCTGTGTTTAAACAGGGTCAGACTCAATGTTCCAATATATCTCTGAGAAGGCTCTGTGACCATCTGATTAAACTGGAAATTTCACCTAGAAGGTTATTGTATAACTTACCTAGGAGCTATTGCATATGAGGAAGGGTATATTTTGATGGTGAGTATGGGGGCAGAGAGCTGGTACAAGGGCCTCTTGAAGGAAGAATGAATTAAAATTCCAAAGTTTGGTTTATGAGGAAGAACATTCAGGAAGTGATAGGTGGAGATGCAGACAGAAGTGAGTGAGGAGTTGCTGGGCTGAGTACTCAGCACTGATGGGAGTTATAGAGAAGGTGATGAAAAAGCTTATGCCGAAAAGGCTCACTGCTGAATAGGTTCAACAGGAAAATCCAAATGTGTGTTTAAGAACAATACAGAAAATTCTTTCTCCTTATCTTCTCCAAATTGGTTCATTGTGAAAATCCAATTGTATGTCATCTTTTATTTATAATGCCATTCATTCCCTGTCAGAAGTCACAGGCTTCCCCCTCTGCCCTTCAAGCAATAAGAGGACTGGATCTTAGCTTCCCGAGTGTATTCTCTTGCCCCGCATTTCTGGTGTTTTTTGGCATACATTTCTGAGATAGGGAGCTAGACTGAGTTAAAATCCAGTTTGCTTTGAAATGAAATGGATGTGGCCATCCACACCATTATGCCTTACATCAGTTTACTATTTTCGTAGATACATTAGTTTTATAAGTAAGAGAAAAGTAACCATACACACTTTACAAAATTTCAGATTCACTGTAAGGAAGGACTTGAGATGGTGGGAAGAAAAGAATCCTGAGGGCTTCTTCCTTTCTTCTTCATCCCTCACATCCTCCATCCTTCTTTTCCTTAATCATTTCCTCTAATTAATATTTGTTAAAACAATTCTATGCATCAGCTACTGTGATCAATTCTAGGTTCCTGTACTCTGAGAACTTTTTTTCTCTAATGGAACATCAAATATATAGTATAGTATAATAAAGTCTATGAAGACAAAAGAACAGAATGCTGGAGGAAACACATAATGTAATCTAACTCAGTTTATTTAAGTCAAAGAAAATTCTGTATAGGAAGTGACAGATGAGCTGATACCTAATGGGTAAGTAGGAGTTAGTCACGTAAAAGAAGGGTGAAAATATTGGTCACTGGAAGAGGGTAGAACAACTGAGAAGGTCTATAGGTTTAGAAGAGCAGGGCCCAGGCAGACAATTGAAACAAACCCAGTGTACCTGGCGCACACGGCAGGGGTGCATGGAATAATATTGGTGAACTGGGGAGGGAGAAAATGTGTGGAGATATAAGAATGAAAAGGTGATCAGAAACCAGATCAGGAGGTTATGCTTAGCGAGGTGAAATTTCCCCAAGGAGCAATAGAAATGGTTGAAGAGAGATAATATGTAAGAGAAAGCCATAAGTGCGTATTTTTAGGAATATCACTAGACCTTCCTGCATAAGATGGTAACTCAGTCTCTGAAGAGGTGAAGCCAGTGGGGTTCTGTACTTAGGAACACCAGGAATGTAAAGTTTGGGGGTTCAAATGAAAATAGGAGAATTAACTGAAGGTTGATGTTCTGAACAATGACTGTTGTTATTGTGTATTTGCCCAGTCATGTCCAACTACTTCCAATCCCATGGACTGCAGCACACCAGGCCTCCCTGTCTCTCACTATCTCCCAGAGTTTGCCCAAGTTCGTGTTCATTGCATCAGTGATGCCATCCAGCCATCTCATCCTCTGACACCCTCTTATCCTTCTGCCCTTGATCTTTCCCAGCATCAGGGACTTTTCCAATGAGTCGTCTGTTTGCATCATATGATCAAAACACTGGAGCTTCAGCTTCAGCATCAGTCCTCCCAGTGAATGTTCAGTGTTGATTTCCCTTAAGATTGACTGGTTTGATTTCTTTGCTGTCCAAGAGACTTTCAGGAGTCTTTTCCAGCACCACAGTTTGAAGGCATCAATTCTTTGGCATTCTGAACAATGATATCCATATCCTAAATCCCTTTCAAATCCCTTCCCTTCCAAATCCCTAAATCCCTTGCCTTCCAAAATGGTCACAGTTGGGTTTTCACTTATCTCTCACCCCAACCTTCTGGCAGAAAATTGAAAAATTTAATTCTGGAAAATATCTGCACAATATAAATAATGTAGTACAAATAACATTATTTAGGGATCTGCAAAGGAACAGCTTGGCCCCTGTTGTAACACACTATGCTGAGGCCTTGTTGTTGTCGTTGTTTGTTGCTAAGTTATGTCCGACTCTATTTGCGACCCCATGAATTGCAGCACACCAGGCCTCTCTGTCCATCACCAACTCCCGGAGTCTACCCAACCCCATGTCCATTGAGTCGGTGATGCCGTCCAACCATATCATCCTCTGTCGTCCCCTTCTCCTCCTGCCCCCAATCCTACCCAGCATTAGGGTCTTTTCCAATGAGTCAACTCTTCGCATGAGGTGGCCAAAGTATTGGAGTTTCAGCTTCAGCATCAGTTCTTCCAATGAACACCCAGGATTGATCTCCTTTAGGATGGATTGATTGGATCTCCTTGCAGTCCAAGGGACTCTCAAGAGTCTTCTCCAACACCACAGTTCAAAAGCATCAATTCTTCAGTGCTCAGCTTTCTTCACCGTCCAACTCTCACATCCATACATGACCACTGGAAAAACCATAGCCTTGATTAGACAGACTTTTGTTGGCAAAGTAATGTCTCTGCTTTTAAATACGATATCTAGGTTGGCCATAACCTTCTTTCCAAGGAGTAAGCGTCTTTTAATTTCATGGCTGCAATCACCATCAGCAGTGATTTTGGAGCCCCAAAAGATAAAGTCTGACACTGTTTCCACTGTTTCCCCATCTATTTCCCATGAAGTGATGGGATCAGTTGCCATGATCTTAGTTTTCTGAACGTTGAGCTTTAAGCCAACTTTTTCACTCTCCTCTTTCACTTTCATCAAGAGGCTCTTTAGTTCTTCTTCACTTTCTGCCATAAGGGTGGTGTCATCTGCATATCTGAGGTGACTGATATTTCTTCCTGCAATCTTGATTCCAGCTTGTGCTTCTTCTCATGATGTACTCTGCATATAAGTTAAATAAGCAGGGTGACAATATACAGCCTTGACGTACTCCTTTTCCTATTTGGAACCGGTCTGTTGTTCCATGTCCAGTTCTAACTGTTCCTTCCTGACCTGCATACAGGTTTCTCAAGAGACAGGTCAGATGGTCTGGTATTCCCATCTCTTTCAGAATTTTCCACAGTTTATTGATAAGCCACATACCTGTGTACAGACTCCCAATCAGGTTTTTGGTGTATCTTTCTTTAAAATGACAGTATGACAAACCATCAGCAGGTATATTTGATGTGAGCCTTGACCTGAAAGCAAGAGTCCAAATTACACAGAAAAAAACCCCAAAAGCCTTCAGAAGAAAGAAAAAGTATAGAAAAGTAGAACACTTTTTTTTTTTTAAAGAGCATACTCTTAGAGAAGTAACAGATGATACTTCATCTGTATAGCAAGGACAGACAAATCTACTGGAGAAAAAGACATTAATATTATTAAAAAGAGTTCTTTGAAATGAAAGTTATCATAGAAACTGTAAAATACTCAATAAAGCATTTGGAAGACAAAATGAGGTAATGTTTCAGACAGTAGGATAGGAGAAAAAAGATGGGCAATAGAATAATAAAGGTAAGAAAACTAGAGAGCCAGACTTGGAGGCCCAAATTTAAGACTAACAGATTTACAAGAAAATTAAAGGAAAATATCAAAGAAATAATTCAAGAAAATTTCCTAGAACTCAGGAATATGAATTTTCAGACTGAAAGAGCCCCTGAGTGACCAATGCAATGTGTCAAACAAGACCCATTATGGTGCACATTAAATACAAACTTTCAGAACACTGGGGCCAAAGAAAGGATTCCAAGACCTCCCCTTTAGAGAAAAAGAGGTCGCATACCTAAGGTGAAGAACCAGCTTGGCTTTCAAATTCTCAAGGGTAAAAATGAAAGCTGAAAGGAAAAGGAAGAAGAATGTCTTTTAAGTTCCATCATGTCCAAACTGATCAAGCATGACTCTTGAATACAGCATTTCAGAGAGGCAAGTTTTCAGTTTTATTTCCTCAGGGGATGAGTGGAGTAAGCAAGGGAGAGAGAAATGGGGTCCAGGAAGCAGGGAGTCCAGGTGACCATACCCACTTGTATGGTGGTGAAGGGAGTCCTCGGGACATCAGCTCTGCAGGAGGTGTGGAGAGTAGCAGTCTGGACCGAGCAGACTGGGGGAGGGCTCCAAGAGCAAAGTCTCTAAGATGAAATCGGTACCCAAGCTGATGTGTTTGAATGATTTGAGACCAGACTTATACTGCTGGTGGGGAATTGGGGAGTAAGTGAGTAACAAGCACTTACAACATTCAGTAACAATCCATTTCCTTGGCTTTTCTAGTTTGTAGGACTGCGTTCCTGGCTCACAGACCCTATCTACTTCTTCAAATCTCTCTTGATTGAGGTTACATCATTTTTTTTGTGTGTGTGGTAGAATCTCTTTCTACCCACTTGGTTACTCTAAAATAATGTCCATATCTCAATATCCTTAATTAAAGTCTGCAAATTTTCTATTGCCATAAAGTGTTACACTTAGTGGTTCCAATGATTGTTAATAGAAGCTTAATATCTTTGAGAGCCATTATTCAGCCTGACATTGCTCTAAAAATGGAACCAATTATGAAGTCAAGAGAAAAATATTATATGAGTGGAAATTTAATTGCTGTATATTGCATGGCTCCCTGTGAATAACATTTACATGGTCCTAGTCACATTAACCTGATTATGAATTTCATCCCACATTTCAATATAATTATTCCAGAGGATGAAGGAGGGAAAGCTTGTGTGTGTGTATGTGTTTGTGTGGCTTTGGGAGATAGTGGTTGGGAAGATAGCTACACCATTATTCTCTACTATGGGAATTTAATAAATAATACCTAAATCTTAAAAATCAAGAATTTGTATGCTGTTGAGAGTAATATAAGTATGCTCTTTGTATTTTGTAAACACCAAAATACTAAAAAGGATAAAAAGTGATTGCCATTGGGCATCAAGGGAATAGGATGGTGGGGAAGTTTGGGGACTGGCTGTTTTTCCTAGTGAGTCTTACAAAGTTTTGCATAAAAATACAATTAAAGTGAGAAAGGTTAGATTAACTTCTTATGTAAGTGTACAGCAACTTTTCAGTAGTGAGATGATTACACTGGGCAGGAAGTGTGGAAAGGACAAGGTAGAAGTTGGGAGACTAACTAGGAAGTTGGGAATGTGGAGAGGAGGAGGGATTGGGTGATTTGTAGATGGTAGATTTGACAGAAATTGCTAATTTATTAGATGTGAGGATTGAGGAAAAAGGAGGCATTAAATTTGACACTCAGTTTTTGGTCCTGTCATCTGGGTTGATGATGATGCCATCCAATGAGAAAGGGAATTCAAGGAGGAGACACTTTGGTATTTGGTGGCTGGACATACATGGGTAGACTCTCAGCACTGGGTATGTGTATTTAGGAACTAGTAGCATATGGGAGGCATGAGAAGGAATGACTATGACCTTCCAGGAGGAGCCTGTCTCTGAGAGGGTCCTGAGAAACAAGTATTATGGGGGGAGATGTGTGCCTTTCTACTCTTTTATTTCTCTGCTTGATTCTGCTCCTTTACTTTTCAAATGGACAAGAGTGGTTGAAAAATCACTTTTTTTTTTTCAGTGCTTATAAACTTACAGAGGATTTCTCTTTCCTTCCCAACAGAGTCGCATACACTTCAGGAGGGCATATGTAAATATTGTTCCAAGATTAATATTTAAATAAAGAAAATGGTTCATAAAACCTGTGTATCTATATGGTCTATTTTATAGTAGATGGTTAAAACTTTCCATGTGTCAGCAGATTCTTTTAAAGATTTGGTAATTGGGATGTGCAGAGACCCTTATCATATTATCCTAATGGAAAAATGCAGCCCAGAATAAAATGCGTGAAAAGCATCCATAAGCCCTCATCTAATCATGTGTGAAATGCAGTAGTAGTCAGCACACTCTGGGTGATGCTCAAGGTCAGTCCAGGTGCAACAAAGAAAGGCCCATCCATTGAGCTCAGCACATGGCTGGTATATTTTGTTCCTCTGTATGTACTTGTCTTTTTTTTCCTCTGGCTGCTTTTGAGGTTTTTCTCTTTAACATTGGCATTCAGCAATTTGATTATGATGTGCCTTTTAAAAAAAAATGTTTATATTGGTTAGGGTTTGCTGAACTTCTTGGATGTGTGCAATTATACTTTTCATCAAGTTTGGACAAATATCAGCCTCTATTCCTTCAAGTAATTTTCTTGAATCTTTCTCCTCTTTCTTTGAGATGCCAATTACACGTACATTGGTTCTATAGGTATTGTTATGTATTACTGCGGCTCTGATTATTTTATGAGTCTTTTTTCTCCATGTACTTCATTTTAGTTAGTTTCTTTTTTTAAGTTGAAGTAGAGTTTAATTATAATATTATATTAGTTTCAGGTGTACAACATAGTGATTCAATATTTTATAGACTATCACAAAATAATAGCTACATTTACCTGCACTGCACAATGTGTTTGTTACTTATTTATTTTATACATAGTAGTTGTACTTAATTGGAGACCCCTATCTTGCCCCTTCCTGCTTCCTTCTCCCCACTGGTAACCACTAGCTTGTAGCTTATATCTGTGAGTCTGTTTTGTTATGTGCATTTGTTTGTTTTATATTTTAGATTCCACATCCAAGTGATAACATAGACTATTTGTCATAATCTCACTTGTATCACTAATGTAATTCCCTCTAGGCCCATCCACAGTGTTGCAAATGCAGAAGTTCATTTTTTATGGCTAATATCCCATAGTATGTGTGTGTGTGTATAAAACATCTTTATCCAGTCATTTGTTGACGGACACTTAGATTGCATCCATATTTTAACTATTATAAATAATGCTGCTATGAACATTGGGGTACATGCATCTTTTTGAATTAGAGTTTTTATTTTCTTTGGATGCATACCTAGCTATGGAATTGCTGGATCATGTGGTATTTCTTTTTAGTTTTTTGAGAAACCACCACACTGTTTTCCGTAGTGGCTGCACCAATTTATATTTCCACTGAGAGTGTACTAAGGATCACTTTTATCCACATCCTCACCAACATTTAATACTTGTATTCTTTTTGATGACAGCCATCCTGATAGGCATGAGGTGATACACCACTGTGATTTTGATTTGCATTTCTTTGTTGATTCACAATGTTGAGAATTTTTCACGTGCTTGTTGACCAACTATTTACCTTCTTTAAAGAATGTCTATTCATGTCTTCTGCCCATTTGTTAAAACTAGGTTGTTTGTCTTTTTGATACTGAGTCATATGAAGTATTTATATATTTTGCATACAAAATTTATACATTTTGCATATGACCCTTATAGGTCATATCATTTGCAAATACTTTTTCCCATTCAATAGGCTGTTTTTTCACTTTGTTGATTGTTTCCATTGCTATGCAAAAGCTTTTAATTTAATAATTCCATTTTATATCTTTGCTTTTTTGTTTTTTTTACCTTAAAAGATCTAAAAAAATATAGCTGCAATTTAAGCCAAAGAATGTTCTGCCTATGTTTTTCTCTAGGAGTTTTATAGTATTTGTTCTTACATTTAGGTCTTTAATCTGTTTGGAGTTTATTTTTTTGTGTATAGTGTGAGAAAATGTTCTAATTTCACTCTTTTACATATAGCTGCCCAGTTTCCCAGCACCACTTATTGAAGAGATTGTCTGTTCTCCATTGCATATTCTTGCCTCCTTTCTCATAGATTAATTGACTATAAGTGCATGGGTTTATTTCTAGTCTCTATATTATGTTCCGTTGAACTATATATGTTTTGCGCCAGTACCACACTGTTTTGATTACTCTTGGTTTATAGCATAGTCTGAAGACAGAGAATGTAATACTTCAAGCTTTGGTCTTTTTTACATTCAAGATTACTGTGGCAATTTGGGTTTTGTCGTGGTTCCTTGTATATTTTAGAATTACTTGTTCTACTTCTGTGAGACATGATTGGAGTATTTTTATAGGGATTGCATTAAATATGTAGATTGATTTGGATAGTGTGGCCATTTCTACAACAAAAATTCTTCTAATCCAAAAACATGGGGTATTGTTCTTTTTTAATATTACCAATTAACTTCATAAATGTTTTATAATTATCAGAGTTTTATAGTTTTTCACTTACTTAGTTAAATTTATTTCCTAGATATTTTATTTTGATGCAACTTTAAATAAGATTACTTTATTGCTTTGTATTTCTGTTGTTTCATTATTTTATTTTTTTGAGGCAACTTTACATAGGAATGTTTTATTGCTTTCTTTTCTTGTATTGGTTCCTTTATCACTATACAATGTCTTTCTTTTGTCTTTTGCTATAGACGTTTTAAATTCTATTTTTTCTGATATGAATATCGCTACCCCTGTTTTTGCTATTTCCGTTTGCATGAAATGCCTTTGTTTTGTTATTTTTCTATCTCTAGACATTTCATTATTTTATATCTTCCATCTGTTTCACTACGCTTATATTTTCCTTTAAATTTTGAATGCATTTATAATATTTATAATAACTGTTATAAAGTTCTTGTCCACCAATTTCATCATCTCTGTTATTCCTAGGTCTATTTCTATTGATTGCTTTTTCTCTTGTGTATTGTATGTCTAATAATCATTGGTTAGATAACATAGCAATTCTTCATTGCTTTGTGCTTTATTTTGTTCTGTTTCTTATACAGTGCTGGACTTATTCTTGGCATACAAATAAGTTTCTTGTAGATCACCTTGGTATTTTTGAGGCTTACCCTTAAATTTTTGGGATAGGATTAGAGTATTTTTTACTTTAGGGCTAATTAACTCTGATATTAAGGCATGATTCTTCTGAAGACTCACCCATTATCTTATGTATCCCAAAGTCTTTCTAGTCTGGTTGATTAGAATGTGAATAATTCGTGTCTCAGACAGCAACTTTCCTGCAGTTTTCTTGACCCTTAGAAGAAATGGAGTAGCCATCATCATAAACAAAATAGTTCGAAGGCATGTTTGGACTTTCCAAGGCAAACCATTCAATATCACGGTAATCCAAGTCTATGCCCCGACCAGTAATGCTGAAGAAGCTGAAGTTGAATGGTTCTATGAAGACCTACAAGATCTTGTAGAACTAACTCCCCAAAACAATGTCCTTATCATTATAGGGGCCTGGAATGCAAAAGTAGGAAGTCAAGAAACACCTGGAATAACAGGCAAATTTGGCCTTGGAGTACAAAATGAAGCAGGGCAAAGGCTAATAGAGTTCTGTCAAGAGAACGCACTGTCATAGCAAACACCCTCTTCCAACAACACAACAGAAGACTCTACAAATGGACATCACCAGATAGTCAACACCGAAATCAGATTGATTATATTCTTTCTAGCCAAATATGGAGAAGCTCTACACAGTCAGCAAAAACAAGACTGGGAGCTGACTGTAGCTCAGATCATGAACTCCTTATCGCCAAATTCAAACTTAAATTGAAGAAAGTAGGGAAAACCGCTAGACCATTCAGGTATCACCTAAATCAAATCCGTTACAATTATACAATGGAAGTGAGAAATAGATTTAAGGGACTAGATCTGATAGACAGAGTACCTGATGAACTATGGATGGAGGTTCATGACATTGTACAGGAGACAGGGATCAAGACCATCCCCAAGAAAAAGAAATGCAAAAAAGCAAAATGGCTGTCTGAGGAGGCCTTACAAATAGCTGTGAAAGCTGTCTGAGGAGGCCTTACAAATAGCTGTGAAAGCTGTCTGAGGAGGCCTTACAAATAGCTGTGAAAAGAAAAGAAGCGAAAGCAAAGGAGAAAAGGAAAGATATACCCATTTTAATGCAGAGTTCCAAAGAATAGCAAAGAGAGATAAGAAAGCCTTCCTCAGTGATCAATGCAAAGAAATAGAGGAAAACAATAGAATGGGAAAGACTAGAGATCTTTTCAAGAAAATTAGAGAGACCAAGGGAATATTTCATGCAAAGATGGGCTCAATAAAGGACAGAAATTGTATGGACCTAACAGAAGCAGAAGATATTAAGAAGAGGTGGCAAGAAAACACAGAAGAACTGTACAAAAAAGATCTTCACCACCCAGATCACTCACCTAGAGCCAAACGTCCTGGAATGTGAAGTCAAGTGGGCCTTAGGAAGCATCACTACAAACAAAGCTAGTGGAGGTGATGGAATTCCAGTTGAGCTATTTCAAATCCTGAAAGATGATGCTGTGAAAGTGCTGCACTCAATATGTCAGCAAATTTGGAAAACTTAGCAGTGGCCCCAGGACTAGAAAGGTTAGTTTTCACTCCAATCCCAAAGAAAGGCAATGCCAAAGAATGCTCAAACTATTGCACAATTGCACTCATCTCACACGCTAGTAAAGTAATGCTCAAAATTCTCCAAGCCAGGCTTCAACAGTACATGAACCATGAAATTCCAGATGTTCAAGCTGGTTTTAGAAAAGGCAGAGGAAGCAGAGATCAAATTGCCAACATCCGTTGGATTGTCAAAAAAGGAAGAGAATTCCAGAAAAACATCTACTTCTTCTTCATTGGCTATACTAAAGCCTTTGACTTCATGGATCAAAACAGCCTGTGGAAAATTCTTAAAGAGATGGTTATACTAAACTACCTTTCCTGCCTTCTAAAAAACCAGTATGCAGGTTAAGATGCAACAGTTAGAACTGGACATGTAACAATGGACTGTTTCAAAATTGGGAAAGGAGTACATCAAGGCTGTTTATTGTTACCCTGCTTATTTTACTTATATGCAGGGTACATCATGTGAAAGGCCAGGCTGGATGAAGCACAAGCTGGAATCAAGGTTGCAGGGAGAAATATCAATAACCTCAGATATGAAGAAGACATCACCCTTATGGCAGAAAGCAAAGAGGAACTAAAGAGCCTCTTGATGAAAGTGAAAGAGGAGAGTGAAAGAGTTGGCTTAAAGCTCAGCATTCAGAAAACTAAGATCATGGCATCTGGTCCTATCACTTCATGGCAAATGGATGGAGAAACAGTGGAAACAGTGTCAGACTTTATATTTTTGGGCTCCAAAATCACTGCAGACGGTGACTACAGCTGTGAAATTGAAAGACGCTTACTCCTTGGAAGGAAAGTTATGACAAACCTAGACAGCATATTAAAAAGCAGAGACGTTACTTTGCCAACAAAGGTCCATTTAGTCAAGACAATGGTTTTACCAGTAGTCATGTATGGATATGAGAGTTGGACTATAAAGAAAACTGAGCACTGAAAAATTGATGCTTTTGTTTGAACTGTGGTGTTGGGGAAGACTCTTGAGAGTCCCTTGGACTGCGAGGAGATCCAACTAGTCCATCCTAAAGGAGATCAGTCCTGAGTGTTCATTGGAAGGATTGGTGTTGAAGCTGAAACTGCAATACTTTGGCCACCTGATGCGAAGAGCTGACTCATTTGAAAAGACCCTGATGCTGGGAAAGATTGAAGGCAGGAGGAGAAGGGGACCACAGAGGATGAGGTGGTTGGATGGCATCACTGACTCAATGGACATGGGGTTGGGTAAACTCCGGGAGTTGGTGATGGACAGGGAGGTCTGGCATGCTGCGATTCATGTGGTCGCAAAGAGTCGGACACGACTGAGTGACTTAACTGAACTGAACCCACATATGCGTATATGGTTTCTCAGCTAAGTACTACAAGAGACCTCTCTGCAGATTCCCAAATCTCTCTCTCTGCTCTTCCTTTTTCCCCATTATTATGTGGTGCTAATTCTTACTACTTTGGTTCTCCAGAAATCCTATCTTATCTCCATCACTCAATGATACCAGACTCTATTTGAATTTTATTCCCTACACTACAGATTGAAAACTGTCTCTGGGCAGTGAGTTGGGGCAGGGTAATTACAGGACTCACTACATTTGTTTCCTTTCCATCAAGGATCACAGTCCTGGACTGCCATTTTCTTTAACTTTTTTTTTTTTTTTGGTTTACTGGTTGTTAATGGAGGGTGACAATTATTGTACCAATTATTACTTTCATAGTTGAAAGTAGAAGCCAGATTCTTTTGGAGAACTAGGAAGATTTTTAAAGTCTAGAGCACAAACTTCAGTGTAGGGGGATGAACCACTTAGCTATATATAAAAATCTAAGTAAATGTTTTATGTAAGTGAGAACATGTACAATTATCTGAGCAGGATTTTGAATTTTAAAGCCTTGGAGCTTAAAAATGAAAAAGGAAATGAAAACAAAATGGGCTCAATTAATAATACTCAGATTTTTCTCTGGGTTCCACTACTAGTTGGTTGAATGACCTTGGAAAGTCACTTATCATCGTATTTCCCATCTACAAAATGAAAAGTTGAACCAATTCTCTTTCAGGCCTAAAATATGGATTTAAAATCGCTTTTACTTTATTACCACAAATGTATGCTATGCTTTCCTGTCTCTTTGGCTTTTAAAAAATTTATTTCTATTTTTTATCCTTATGCTCTTGCCTATACACAGAATTCCATTCCCAGGGAACATGGACATCTTTCACTTGTCTACATTATTCCAGTATTTTAAAGCCAGTATCAAATATATGCTGATTTTCCACAGAGTTATTCAGGATCTTTTTAGCTTGATACAATTTCTCCTATTTTGAATAGCAACTCAAAACAAAAATGCCCAGGAAAAATCTGAACAATAATCATGTGACTCTATATGAACATAATTATAAAACTTTATGAGAGATATTATGAAATGAAATTTTGTATAAATGAAGAGAACTATCAGACTAGTGTTACAAAAGTGTAGAATTTTTCTCTAATATATGAATATATTTAATAGAATTCTAATCTAAATAATGTGGCAATTACTTTTGTAACCCAGTGAAGTGACTTTAAACTTATCAAAAAATTTCAGGTAAGAGCATTAAAAAATAAATCGCAACAAAACCAAAAAATACTTTGAAAGGTAAGCATCCTGGGAGGGGAACTTGCTGTGACAGATGTGTATATATACATATATATATATATTCATTTAAGCTATTATATCAGTGTAGAACTAGTGTAAGAATTGATAAATTGGTTTTTTTTTAAACAGTTAGACTAGCTCTAAGGGCTTCTCTGGTGGCTCAGTAGTAAAGAATCTGCCTGCCAGTGCAGGAAACCTGAATTTGATCCCTGCATCAGGAAGATTCCCTGGAGTAGAAAATGGCAACTCCAGTGTTCTTGCCTGGGAAATCCCATGGACAGAGGAGGCTGGGGGGGTACAGTCCATAGAGTCACAAAGCAGTTGGACATGACTTAGTGACTAAACAGTAACAAATGGTTCTAAATCATACACTTATGGTTTATATGTATATATAAAAACTTAATACAAGGAAAGAAGCATTCCATATATCACTGCTGCTAAGATGCCTTCATTGACCTCAGAATAAATTAGATTCCTCCTGACAGTGTCCTCATAGTATTTCCAGTATAATTACAATTGCTTTTTTGATATTTGTCAGCTCAGTGAGACTAATGACCATGTCTTCCTTATCCAAACCTATATAATCAGTTCCCAGTACAGTACCTGGTTTACAGTAGAAAGTAAGTATTTTTCTGCTATAGTAGAAAATAAGTACTTGAGTTATTGAAACAAATTGCAGGGGGGAGAATAGCTTTTCAATAACTGTTGATGTTTGGGAAATGAGCATTTGGGAGAACTTAAATTCAGTTCCGTTCAGTTCACTCTCGCAGTCGTGTCTGACTCTTTACAACCCCATGGACTGCAGCACGTCAGGCCTCCCTGTCCATCACCAACTCCCAGAGTTTCCTCAAACTCATGTCCATTCAGTTGGTGATGCCATCCAACCATCTCGTCCTCTGTCGGCCCCATGTTTACTTAATACCATTCTTCATTTTGAATTCAGATGAATTATGGGAATAATGAATCAAATGTCATCATAAATGTCTGGAAGAAATGATAAATTAATATGTATCTTTTTTTGGAAAACAACAACAAAAAATTAACTGGAGCATAAGCCCTGTGGAAAATTCACAAATGAAAAGTTTGCTAGACTTGACATAAGAAATGAAATAGTTTGACAAATCTTAAACAGTGTGTAAAACTTAAAGGGAATCAGTCCTGCTAAATACAGCAAAATGTTGTGCTTTAATTTATAAAGAACTTTCCCAACTCTAGGAGAACCTATACAATAGTAAGATGTATCGAGGTTATGAACAGGCAATTTACAAAAGAAATAGAAAAGGCTTATTACAAAGTTCAAATTTGCTATTCATCACAGAAATCCAAATATATCGAAGTAGAAAAACTTTAGAAAGAGAGCTATGAAGAAATTAAATTTTTACCAGTAATATATTTCTTTAGGGCCTCTGGGCTCTGACCGTCCAAGCAGCTCCATTCCAGGACAGGGATCAGAGTGTTGCTGAAACATGGAGGCTGGAGTCACAGATAACCCTATGGACGAAGTCATGAATGACAAGATGTGGTTGGAGGCCCTGCTCAAATTCATTCAGCCTTTGTTTTAATGCCTTGAGGGTCCTTGGAAGCCCCACTGAATAGCCAGAATGGAGGAGACTCTATTGCCTTTGACACTGGGCTTCCAAGAGAAAGAATAGAGATATTTCTAAAGCTGGGATGCAACATTGGTTTGCATCTGCTGACTGTGTGCTTTCCCCCACTTCCTGTCTCTTGGATTATTTTTCATGTCAGGGTTACTGACCAGAAAAATTCCTCTTCGCTTTCCCTTGCTCCCTTTCCCTATTACACACAGAGGCGGGAGACCAGGACCCCAAAAATGTAATGGGAGGCTTGTGTGATTGCCCGTGTGTGTGCACTCAGTCTTGTGTGATTCCTTATAGGTTACGACAAAGAGCCAGAAGAGCTGGTGAGACTTGGCTCAATGTTTCCAGGCTTTAGAAGGACAAAGCTTGACCCTAGGCAGCATAAAAATGTAGTGCCTAAAGTTCCTCCCTCTTCAGATGGCCCTGCATAGTGAGAAAAGTAGTCAGAATTGAAGAGATGGGCAGGAATGGTGAAGGCTGTGAGAAGTGGGAAGTGATGGAAAGGGGGCAGCTGGGCTGAGTTCAAGCTTATGCTGAAGGAAATCCAGGCTCGTTGATGTACGCCTTCTGAATGTTCAAAAGATCCAAATGGAGATTTGGATCTTTAAGTATTGGTAACTAATTAAAAAACACAAAGCAGACTAAACAAAGCCAAAACACAACCTTGTGTTCCAGCAGCACTCAGATTTAACAAAGGCTACCGGCCTCCAGGCTGTAAACTCTGAATTAGACCAGTTTGTCTCAAAGGAAAATTCTTACAAGAGGGAGCCAGGGGGTAAAATCTCTCTCTGTAGAAGAGGGCAGTTTTCCCAAGAAGGGAAAGCTGGAGTGGAGGGTTCATGAGACCACTTCCCTGGAGAAGGCTTGCAGGACTGTGTGTAAACTTGCCTTCTCTCATGAGCTGCAAGGCAAAGTCCACGCTCTGTTGCATCATGCTGATCTACAGAGGTGGGTGTACCCTTCAGCCAAGTACTTTGTGGATGGACACGTTCCATTGTGTGGGGCTGGTGGAAAACTGGAAGGACCAGGGTGCGCTAGAAGGGACAGAATGCCTTGGCCTCTGTGTAAATTTCCTAGGGCTCTTGCAACAAATTATCACAAACTTGGTGGCTTGAAACAACAGAAATCTATTTTCTTACTGTTCTAGAAGCTGAAAGTCCCAAATGGTTTTGTGGGCCTGAAAATCAAAGTATGCACAGAATTGATTCCTTCTGGAGGCTCCAGGAGAGGTTCCTGTCTCTTTCAGCTTCTAGTGGCTCTTGGCATGCCTTGGCTTCTGGCTGCATCACTCTAATCTCTGCTTCCATCATCACATCACCTTCTCCTCTTTTATGGTCAAATTTCCCCCTATCTCCTTCTTATCAGGGCATTTGTGATTCTGTTTCCCAGATAATTCAGGATAATCTCCCCATTTCAAGATGCTTCATTTAATCATATTTGCAAAGCCCCCTTTGCCCTGTAACAGTTACAGGTTCAGAGATTAGAATCTAGATATCTTTGGGAGGCATTATATGGTCTACCACAAAATCAATTTTCCTTCTAGACTCTGATGAAGACAGAAGTTGTCCTTCAGGAGGACATGGATGCGTACCACCTGTGGCTAATGGCAAGCATAGAGAGACTCACAGCTTAAGGGCCAGAGACGACCTTAGGAATGAGAATGGGCACACTAATCTCCCCAAAGGTCCCATCTTGAAAAAAACATACATGAGAAAAAGATCTAGTCATACCTGGTCACAGTATGGGCTTCTGTCTGCCCCAGGACAGCACTGCGTTTTGAAATATATTTTCTTGAGTTATATAATATATTATATATATGTAAGCATTTCCAGTCATTTTTTATTATAAATTATTATAAGATATTGAATATAGTTTTCTGTGTTGGGTAGTAAATCCTTGTTGCTTATCTATTTTATACATAGTAGTTTGTATCTATTAATCCCAAACTCCTAATTTATTCCTCCCCTCTTCCTTTCCCCTTGGATAACCATAAGTTTGTTTTCTATGTCTAAGAGTCTGTTTCTGTTTTATATATAGATTAATTTGTATTATTTTTTAGATTCCATAAAAAGTTATATCCTATGGTATTTGTCTTCCTCTGTCTGACTTACTTCACTTAGTATGACATTCTCTAGGTCCATCCATGTTGCTGGAATGGCATTATTTCATTTTTATGGCTGAGTAATATTCCATTCCATACATACGAATGCACCACATCTTGTTAAACCAATTATCTATTAATGGGCATTTGGCTTGTTTCCACAGGACAGCATTTTTATTTTCTCAAGCTGATGTCTAAAGACACACAAAACAATGAACAGAAAAATAATATCCTGGTTTTTCTTAGTTAAAAGCCTCTCGGTGTCCTACTTGTTCCCTCCAGAGACACCTTGCCTCCACCCCCAGCCTCTGGCAAACTGGTTTCTGCTGTATGAATTTTCGCATTCAAATATTTCCTGACTGTCAGGATTGTTTTACACTCTGGGCCAGCTGGTTGTATAAAAATCCTCTTGTATGTTCATGTCAGCTGTGGAAAAAAGTCTTTTTTCCTCCCCTCCATCGCTCTGATTCTTTTCTATATTTTTAATTTAATGTCCACATCCAGCGCATCTCTCAATTTTTGACTTGATGCTGGTGTAGCCTCATCTCTTCCTCTCCAACATTAGCTTTTGGGTTTGTGAGTATCTTGTGGGGGCTGCTTTCTGTCTCATCTGTGACAATGGAGGAGCTCTCGACACTTGGTACTCGAGGCTTCACATCACTGCTCCGTACAATTGCTTTGGGAGTTATTCCTGCCCTGTTGGTGAGTGTGTCTGAGCATAAAAATATGGGCATGTGTTCATTCAGTGTTTACTCAACAGATGTTTGTGAAACATTGCCAGAGGCTTGGCAACTTACTTGTCCCAGGGAACAGAGATGGATGAGGCATGAAGTTTATAAGCTAAAATTAAATCACTAACATTTATTGAGCATTTACTAGGTGCTGGGTAATGTGTGCTTTTTGAATGTATTCCATTTTATCCTCACAATGACCACGAAGTAGATGTTTTCATCCCCATTCATAGCTGAGAGAGAGAAGCACTTGTCAAGTTCACACGCCTTGGAGGTGGGATTGCTGGGGCTGCGACCTAAGTGATCTGACCTCAGGTCCCTGCTACCAACAAGAGCTCAGCTCTGACCCTAGAATGCAGTGTGACTCGGGGCATGTTTTCCTGACCCTGGTGCGTATCCCATGTTCAGTAGCTTTCCTGGAAATGAAAAGGGGCTCTTGGAAAGTAGGACAAAGAGAACCAGTTGCTCTCACACACATTGCTTTGAAGAGTCAAAATTTCTGCATATCTTTTGGAAAGCAGTCTGGCAGAACGTATCAAGATACTTTAAAACTTTCAACTTAATTATAGCTCTTCTGGGAATTTACTTTGAGGAAGGAACCAAAAATATGGGAAAAGCTTTACTCCTGGAGATGATCATTAAAACACTATAAAGACAGGTAGAAAATATTCTTACACCGTATTCAGGCATGCAGAGGAAACTTTCCTTTATGACTTCCTGTAATTAACCTAATCTTTCCAGGACACTCATCTTACCATTCCCCCCATCCCCATCCCCTTCACCCAGGGGAAGTTTAAGTGTACTCTCATCTGGTTGCATGCATGCCAATTTGCTTCAGTCGAGTTGGACTGTTTGCAACCTTATGGACCGTAGCCCACTAGGCTCCTCTGGCTATGGGATTCTCCAGGCAAGAATACTAGAGTGGGTTGCTACGCCCTCCTCCAGGGAATCTTCCCAACCCAGAGATTGAACCCGTGTCTCTTATGTCTCCTGCATTGGGAGGTGGGTTCTTTACCACTAGTGCCACCAGGGAAGCCCACTTTCATCTGGTTAGTTTAGCTCAACTCTTTTGGAGTAAATTCTCACATTCTTTCCCCACCCTCTGGTCCACACCAAGATGGCATATGGGCTTGTGTGTGGAGGTGTATGAATGTGACCTCGTGGTGGTTGGAGGACTGGAGCCTTAGGAGCGCACGCACAGATTTTTGGTCTGTCTGCTGCCTCCTCTGGCCTTTGGGATGATGGTGTCTTTCCCTGTGTATTCTTCTGTCATTTGATGTAGACATTTGGGGCAGCTGAGTTTATGGTGGGCTCTTTGTGCTGGGTCAGGGCCAGTGTCTGAATTAGTCCCAACTCAGGTCAGGCTGGAGCTGAGGAGCTCTGAGGTCTGGTGGTGGCCTCCATCCAGTCCTATGTCTGGGTGGCTTGTGATGTACTCTTTGCTGCTTACTGGATGGAGTGGTGGGAAGAACAGGAGAGTCCTACATAACATCCCCACAAGAAGAAAACTAAAAGAGTAGCTTATACCAAGAAGGGTGGAATCACTAATGCATCAGTAACAGATGAGGTTGTTGCTGTTGTTCAGTCACCAAGTTATGTCCGACTCTGTGACCTTATGGATTGTAGCATGCCAGTCCTCACTGTCGCTCACCGTCTCCTGGAGTTTGCCCAAGTTCATAGCCATTGAATCGGTGATGCCATACAACCATCTAACCCTCTGTTGCCCTCTTCTCCTTCTGCTCTCAGTCTTTCCCACGATTAGGGTCTTTTCCAGTGAAATATTATGCCTGAAGAATCATGGACAGAGCTTCATAATATTGTACAGGAGACATTGACCAAACAGATGAAGAACACAGTAAAATTTTACCAAAGCTAAATATTGAGTATGGAGAAAAATGAACTGGCTCTTGGGTATAAAAATAAAGGGATACCCCAACATATTGGTACCTGGATCAAACTAGGTGTATATCTGTATATCCCTTAAATGAATTTTAAATGCAGTAAAAACATCTGAAACACTGAGGGAGAAAAAGAAGGTCACTTAGCTTTGTTTGAAAATCAGCCTCTGGAAGCTGCCCACTCAAGTTTCAACAGCCTCTCTGCCTCTGTGGGGGCCTTTGCTCTTCACATGGAAGTGTTAACCTAGGCTGTCTCTGCCTGACCCCTGGGCTGTCCCAGGTTATGACCTTGGGCTTCCGTAGTGGCTCAGCAGCAAAGAATCTGCCTGCCAGTACAGGAGACAAGGGTTTGATCTCAGGGTGGAGAAGATCCCCTGGAGCAGTAAATGGCAACCCACTCCAGTATTCTTGCTTGGGAAATCCCATGGACAGAGAAGCCTGGTCAGTCCATGGCGGTCTCAAAAGAGTGAGACAGGACTAAGCAACTGAACACGCACACATCCATCAAAGTACCATCCAGTGTCATTGGGAAGCCAAGTCAAAGTTCTTCCTGGGGTGAGATTATGGTGCTTTTACCCTTGACCTTTCCAATTTTTGACCTTAATACTTTTATACATCATTCTTCTTTTAAAGAAGAAGATGACTTTTAAATTATGGCCTACCAAAGAATCTGATTTGCATCTCTAATTAAAAGGGGGCTGTTTCTGAAGTAATGATTATTTCTAAGTACAAGAAATCAAGTTCCTTAGAAGAACACTTAAAGCGTGTTGTTGAGGCCACACTGGGCAGAACAGTCATCATGGGCCATCAAAGAGACATGATCTGTTATCACACCTTGATTATCTCAGCCACACCTTCTGCCATCTTCCTCCAAGGGAGGAAGATCCACTGTCTCTCCAGTAAAATTAGAAAACAGAGTTCATGTGTGAATGTGAAGCCCTGAGAGACCATCACCAACAGACTCTGCTCTGCTGCCCTTGTCTGGAGTGCTTGCTTTGTAAAGAGTTGAGATCGTCAGCATTTTGAGAAACAGTGTTACAAGGCTGATTGAGAAACGATGGTTGAGGGTGCAGAGCATGGGACCAGTTGGCTAGGGAAAGGTGGATTTAAGGTCTGGTCAACAGAGTGAGCAGTTCCATGACTACGTCATTCAAGTCCTGCTGAATAATAGAACCAGATATCCATATACTTACCTTCTTTTAAAAATATTTATTTATTTGGCTGCACTTGGTCTGCATCATGTGGCAATCTTTTAGTTGTGGCATGTGGGATCTAGTTCCCTGACCAGGGATTGAACTCAGGCCTCCTACATGAGGAGCACAGAGTCTTAGCCACTGGACCAACAGGGGAGTTCTATATATTTACCTTTTTATCTGTATTTATTGGGTCCCTCATTTATGGATTCCAACGCTCTTTCACAGGTTTAGCCATTTCTTGAATTTAATTCAGTGACAGCATTGGAAAACTGTTTGGCAGAAAATGACTATAATATGTTTTGCAGACATCAGAAATACCCTGAGGAGAAAGTTAATGGGTGAGAACTTAATAAGTCTTTTTTGTGAAGACTAAGATGTGGAATATATTTTATCTTAACAGTTTTCAACAAAGCCCCTAGAGGTTGTTTTTATGCATGTAAAAGTTTTTCATTAAACTAGAAATCTTTTCTTTTTTTAATTTGAAACATTTTTGCCTAAAATATTTTTGTACTCAAAGGAAACCTCAGGCTAAACTCCCCCCATCTCCTGTGGTCCCCCAATTATATTGGTTAATCTTGGTTGTAGACACACATGGGCAAGCATTACCAAATATTCCTTTTATTTTTCATGAGGATTTTCCTTTGGGGAGAGTTCCATTAAGTACAAATGTCTTAAAAAGATACAGAGGGACAGTAGTCCTGCTAAGTGACCCCAGGGACTTCTTCCTATAGTTACAGATTAAGCAAATCAGAATAAGATTTAGGGGATGATGGTGGTGGTGGTGGTGGTGGTGGTGGTGGTGGTGGTGTGTGTGTGTGTGTGTATGTGTGTGTCAGACATGTAAATGAGCATAAATCAGACCAAAGTTTCCATTAAGGATAAACTTGGAGGGTGGAGGGAGGTCACTCCATAATGTCCTTAAGAATCATTTCAAGACACATCAGCACTTATAAATTCCCTTACGACTTCTTTTGTAGTGACATCTCTAAGTCTTTCATTTTTGACTTAAACGACACACAATTCAAGTTTATTAATTAATTTTTGGTCATGACATTTTTTTTCTCACTTGACACTAACAGGTAAAAATTCTTGCATTTAAGAATGTAAATGCTTCTGATATGTAAAACCCAACAGTGAAGTGCCTGTTCTATATTATTCCAATAAATAATTGTAATGAGTTTGGAGAAAGGGGGTTCTGGGGTCAACTCCCTGCTCAGTCTCTAGTTAACTGTGATTTTAGGAAATCCCTTTAGATTTTGGTTTCTTTAACTGTCTGCTTCTGAGAATTTCTTAATGTAATGCTCAAAAAAAAAAGTGAAAAAGCTTTGGAGAAAAAAGTGCTGAGTCAGTTTTAAATAGCAAGAATGGTCTATCAAGATTAGGCACCAGCTTGAATCTACATTGTAAGCACTAACTGCTTTCATATGTAGTGTCCTGTGTTTGGAGAGATACTAGTGGCAAAATCAGAGGAAACAAAATTGAAGCTGATACCAGTATCTGTCACTTCAACATCTCTCATTTTGAGGAAGAATAGAGGTGCATGGAAGATGATGTCTCTCCCTTGAACCTTAGTGATGTGATTCACAAACTATAATGTGCAAAAAAAACTCCCCTAGAAAGCTTGATAAAAGCTATATTCTCAGGGCTCATAGTCCAGATATTCAAAGTTGCTGAATCTGAGGCATGGCTGGAGAATCCGCCTTCAGCAAGTCCCTAAGTAATTTTAATGTGGGTGGTCTGGAGACCACACTTTGACAAACATTGATGGAAGAGTTCATAAATCCTAGAGGCATGGCTGGTGCCAGTCCTGATCTCTCTAGGTGGAAGAAGTAGAAAGCTTTCCCTCACTGTTTCTTGGGATAGGTGGGTTTGGTCTTCTGGTGCTGGACTCAAAGCTAATACTACCAAATTCTTTGTGATCTCAACTGAACAGTGTGATTGAAACCAATTGTCTTATCTCTGGTCTTAGAATATGGAGACCACTGTCATGGCTCAGAAGCCTAAAGAGAGAGTGGATGATATGAACTGAAAAGATCACAGAAGTTTAAGATTGTTTAAAGGCTGTAGCTATAAGATCATAGAGAAGGATAGTTTTCAGGAAGGTCTCTGTAGAGAATTTGAAAGAGGAATGCTTAAGTGAGTTTTAAGCTACATATAGCTAAGGGCACGAAAATTAGTTTTGGAGAACAGTATCTTCAGGAGAATCATATTTTTATTTTGGGAGGATTCTATATCTAAATTTATTTGTATTTATCTATCATCTATTTATCTACATACACAGCTATGTCACACACATGCACACACACACACACACACACACACAGAAATGTGAGAAATGTGTTTGGCCAGAGGATAAAAACCTCATCTCTGTTTCTGTTTCAAAGATTTGTGGCAGCAGAAACATTTTGGGCAAGCACATTCATTTGACTAATGAATGTGCTTCTTCTCATTTTTAATGTATACATCTCTGATTTTCTTACAGTGCCAACTGGCTCGTTAGGAAAATGGTGGTAATGAAAAAAATTCAAGATATACCAGAGATGTATGTTTTTGCTCACTTACCTTTTTGGTTGGGGGCTGACATGTCAATTCATCAAACATTTACTGCATTCAGAGTTAGTTTCTATTTCAACAGGAAAAGTTCAGATCTGTAGAGGACTTTGACTAGGAGAGAGAGACTTCCACATTTGTTTTTGGAGCCCTGATACAACAAGTCTTGGGAAAATGAAGAGATCTGAGGAATATGTGTCTATGTGTGTATGCACAAGTTTATCTATCTGGGAAACCCCAGATATGAGCTAGATTGTATTTGAAGACTGGCATGAATAATAACTCAGACTGAGCTCAGAGTGGCTTTCATTTCACTTTACTGCTAAATCAGCAAATAAGTAGTACAAATGATGTATATACTACATAATGATATTAGTAAGTAGATGGGTCATTTCAGTGTCTCTTCAGTTCCTTCTGGAGGCAAGTCTGAAATGAGGTGGTCAACGCTCTGTATGAGATGAGAATCTGCCAGATTGGAGGAGCCTCAAGCTATGGCCTGGATGCATCTTGCACCACAGTGTTTGCAAAAATCTACCTACTACCATCTGTATAGTCAAAGGTATGGTTTTTCCAGTAGTCTTGTATGAATGTGAGAGCTGGACAATAAAAAAGTCTAAGTGCTGAAGAATTGATACTTTGTAACTGTGGTGCTGGAGAAGACACTTGAGAGTTCCTTGGACTGCAAGGAGATCAAACCAGTCAATCCTAAAGGAAGTCAATCCTGAATATTCTTTGGAAGGACTGATGCTGAAGCTGAAGCTACAATACATTGGCCACCTGATTTGAAGAGCCAACTCACTGGAAAAGACCCTGATGCTGGGAAAGGTTGAAGGCAGGAGGAGAAGGGGACGACAAAACATAAGATGGTTAAATAGTGTCACTGGCTCAATGGACATGAATTTGAGCAAACTCTAGGAGAGAGTGAAGGACAGGAGAGCCTGGAGTGCTGCAGTCTGTGAGGTGGCAAAGAGTCAGACACGACTGAGCAACTGAACAGCAATCTACTGTCATTGTCCTCCCCCCATCTCCCCAGGTACATAATTCCTTTTTCTATTTCCTGCTGCCCAGGATAGGCAGGTTGTAAATGGCCACCTTCTCACTGTGCCCTCACATGGCAGGGAGAGATGGACAGAGAGAGAGAGAGAGAGAGAGAGAGAGAGAAAGTGCTGGTAATTCTGCTTCTTTTCAGCCCTAATAGATTAGGGCTCCATCCTATGACCTCAACTAACTCTTATCAGGTCCTCACAGGTCCTATATCCCAATAGTCACATAGGTGGTTAGGGCTTCAACTTATGAATTGGAGAGGGGCAAACATTCATTTTATAACAGAGACTGTATAATTGTAAAATAATTGCAATTAAAATGTTTTCAAAAAAAACTAATGAAAATGTTGCCATATGTTTGAACATATTAGGGGATTTCAGGAGAGAGAAGGAAACTAGAAGAAATTGTCAAATGCAAATGCCAGGTATACAATGACTATATCAGAGATGAAGAATTTCTTTGACTGGATCATCTATAGAATTGATAGAGCTGAGGAAACAAACATTGACTTTGAAGATAAATCAATAGACATTATTTAAAGTAAAGTATAAAGAGAATTAAGAGTGTATGTCTGTGTATGTGTATGTAGAGGGGGGCCTTCTGATCCCCAAAAGCTGTGGAACAGTATCAAATGCTCTGTGATGTAAGTACTTAGAATCCTAGAAGAGGAAGGAATGTGAGTGAAGAAATAATGGATGAGAATTTCCCCCCAATAATGAAATTCATGAAACCAGAGATCCAGGAGTCCCGGAGAACCCTAAGCAGAATAAAACCACGAACAGACAAAACCTGTCACATCACAGTTAACCTTCTGAAAATCTTGAAGA
The DNA here is from genome assembly GCA_024291935.2 of Okapia johnstoni. Lineage (NCBI taxonomy): Eukaryota > Metazoa > Chordata > Mammalia > Artiodactyla > Giraffidae > Okapia > Okapia johnstoni. The sequence goes on from CM044322.1 coordinate 51,604,595, forward strand.
AAGCCAGAGATAAAGGCACATTTTGTGTTGAAGAAACACAAAGAATTAGAGCAGACGTCTTTTCAGAAATTCAAGCCAAAAGACAATGGAAGAATATTTTTCAAATGATAACACAAAAATCTAGTGAAAACTAAAGCCTGAGTTCTAGGATCAGTGAAAATATCCTAAAAAATGAAGGCAAAAAAATATTTTTTCAGATAAACTAAAGCTGAGAGAATTTACTGCCAGAAGTATTGTGCTAAAAGAACTGTTAAAGGAAGTTTTTCAGAAGAAGAAAAGTGGTAGGGAAAAACTTGAATAAATACAAAGAATTCAGAAGTGGTGAAAATGATGGCTAACAACTACAGCTGAGTTCCCCATCCTGGTGACTGCTCTTGGCTAAAGACAGCCACTTCTTGGGAGGCTTCCCATCTCTCGGGCAGCCTAGTCAATGACTGCCAGTGTGGGAGCTTAATAATCTCATCCCCTTCCCCAGTGAAAAGAAGTTTTGTCGGACAATCCTAGTTTTGGAACTTTCTGTGGAATTGTTTGAGACCTTTGTTTAAAGCGCATTAAAGTGAAAAAGTTGGCTTAAAGCTCAACATTCAGAAAACAAGGATAATGGCACCTGGTCCCATCACTTCATGGCAAATAGATGGAGCAACAGTGGCAGACTTTATTTTTTTGGGCTCCAAAATCACTGCAGATGGTGACTGCAGCCATGAAATTAACAGACACTTACTCCTTTGAAGAAAAGTTGTGACCAACCTAGACAGCATATTAAAAAGCAGAGACATTACTTTGCCAATAAATGTCCATCTAGTTAAGGCTATGGTTTTTCCAGTAGTCATGTATGGATGTGAGAGTTGGACTATAAAGAAAGCTGAGTGTGAAGAATTGATGCTTTTGAACTGTGGTGTTGGAGAAGACTCTTGAGAGTCCCTTGGACTGCAAGGAGATCCAACCAGTCCATCCTAAAGGAGATCAGTCCTGAATATTCATTGGAGGGACTGATGTTGAAGCTGAAACTCCAATACTTTGGCCACCTGATGCAAAGAGCTGACTCATTTGAAAAGACCCTGATGCTAGGAAAGATTGAAGGCAGGATGAGAAGGGGACAACAGGATGAGATGGTTGGATGGCATCACCGACTCAACAGACATGAGTTTGGGTAAACTCCGGGAGTTGGTGATGGACAGGGAGGCCTGGCGTGTTGCAGTCCATGGGGTCGCAAAGAGTCGGGCACTACTGAGTGACTGGACTGAACTGAACTGAAAGTTCAACCTCCCTCTCTCTCTCTCTCGCCTTCCTCAGTCTTGCTTCCTTACTCACCTCCCAGGACTTATTGATCCAGAAAGAATTCCCCAGTAAACTTCCTGCTGGTAATCTTCATCTCGAGTCTGTCTTCCAGGGACCTGCAGACACATACTAAAGACCTGAGAGTAATTCTGATGAAGTGAGAGGCTCACTATACTTACCCCCATGTGCTTGTGTGCATGTCAGTTATGCCGTCGTGTCTGATTCTATGTGACCCTATGGACTGTCGCACGCCAGGCTCCTCTGTCCATGAGATTTCCCAGGCAAGAATACTGGAGTGGGTTGCCATTTCCTCCTCCAGAGGATCTTCCTGACCCAGGGATCAAACCCACGTCTCTAGCACTGGCAGGTGGATTCTTCACCACTGAGCCATCAGGGAATCCCACTTCCCCTGATAGCTTGTTCATTTGACTCAATGACCTCAGGACATACTTGCTTCTCTTTAAGAAATCCTGGTAAGTAAATTCAGGCTTCTATATCAGATGAATGGGGATCTGGCAGTTTACATTTAAAAAGAGATCTTAATTTCATATAAGGAACTTTCAAAGAACATTTGGTATACAGTTTGATTTAGAATTCCATGAATATCTAACTTTTCAAGAGTACTTCTATTATGTGAAAAAATTCATCTGTACTAATTCAATAGTAGTGATAAAACTATTTATTCAATTTTCATTTTAAAAGGAAGCAGTTGAATTTTCACACTCAGATAATATTTCTTGCCTCTATGTGCACTTTATCTTGACGTGGGGGAAGATGAGTGTCTTTGGAAAGGAAACAACCCTGTAGGCTTAGCAGAAATAACATTCTTCTTGACACAGATATTGCCCTTTTGGGATTCTAACCAAGACAGTTTCAGACACTGGGGATGGCTGTCCAGAAACAAGCTCAGTTTCAGATGTGTACCTGATCTGACTTCTCTGCTGTTCTAATTAGATGTTAGTTCTCAGTAAGTACTACCATGAAACAAGACACGTATTGCAAATTGATTCTAACTTACTTTTCAAGCATTCTCTGACTTTTTAGCTTTACTTAAAGTCATTAAATGACACTGAGACATGTGTCTCTATTGAGCAAAGGAAGATAAGATGGCAGGTCACGTTGGAAAGAACTGTGAGAGTTTGGGAGGTCCCAGTGGGTGGCCACTTTCACAGTCCCTTGATCAAACAACAGCTCTTCTCTTTTGGGGAAGGTCACCAAGAGGGCCCCTCAAACCTGTGCAAGGATAAAAGAGGACACCAGCTGGCTCACTGCTTGCATCCAGCTAGCCAGAATATGCCTCATCTTCACCAAAGGATTAGGCACTTTTCTTTGTAGCTAATCCAAATGATGTTCTCAGGCATCAGAAAGTAAGGAGGTGCAGAGCGTATCTTATACCTATGAGGGGTGCTGATATGATGCTCAGCATGACATAATTCACACATGCAAATAAATGCTGTTCCCTAAGGAAGCATATATTTATTCCAGGTGTACAGTGCTAAGCATATAGTAAGCACTCAATAAATACTTATTGAATGAATGAGAAATTGAATATATTTCCTAAAACTATTTTGGAAATAACTTTGTTGTTTTTTCTCTTTTTTTTAATGTTGGGAATACATTTGTAAGATTGCTTCCACAAAAGTAGAAACAATCTTTCTCTTGTCTTTCTTTTCCTTTTTACCTTACTTTTATTCTAGAATAAAAACTCTATGAGAATTAAAACCTAATGTAGTATTGTTGTGTCCTTAAGGAACTTAACACAATGATTATATTCTTTAATTGCTAATCATTTGCCAGGAGCTAGGCTGGTAGAAAAGAGTATAAAGATAGAAATACAGACGTTTCCTATCTTTTAAAAAATGTTTACTTATTTGGCTATACCAGGTCTTAGATGTAACATGTGGGGTCTAGTTCCCTGACCAGAGATCAAACCCAGGCCCCCTACATTGGGAGCACAGAGTCTTAGCCACTGGGCAACCAAGGAAGTCCCTAGATATTTCCTATCTTAAGATTCAAGACCAACACACTTAGACCAGCAAAGGGCAGTAGACATCAATGGGTAATAGACATCAGTGGGTAATTTCACCAAATCAAATTCTGAGTCTAAATTCAGAGATATGAACTAAACATTAAGTATAAGTTTAGCATGTGTGTGCACATGCACACACATGCACACACATCTACCATTTAAAATGCCTTCTACTTCTTCTGGTGCTACATCCCTCATTCCTATCACTAAGCTGTTTGCATAGTAAGTTTCCAGTACATCTTTGCTGATTGGATCACATGATCAAAATGCTCTTTTTGAAAAGTTATTCCAATTCTCAGTTGTATGATAGATTCAAGATATAGTACTGGGGTCTAGAGACATCTCTCTACAGCTAGTGTCTTCACATGCAAAGCAAAGATAGTAACGAAATGGGGGAATCTGCACTATTAGTTGAAAAACAATCGCTGCCCTCCTGACTCAGTACCAGGGAGCTGTTGTTATAATTGGTTGAAAGTTTGGGGAATGGCTTTGTCCTGATCCTTTTGCACACCCTCCCACCTAACATCCCTATGAACAGTAACTGGCATTGTGTCAAGACGTTTCTCCGTTCACATAGGCAGAGGGGATTACCTTTTGGTAAATCTAAGTTAACTGATCCACATAGAGTTGAAACCAAACCCGTGTGTTCCCTCTTACCTGTGAGCAATCACAAAGTGGTCCGTTAAAAAATGCAGTGGGCAAGACTGAACACAGAACTCTAGGTCTGTTTGTCTTCCTTGCTGGTAGAGACTGCCTCTTGCTGTAGAAATTGAAAAGGCCAGAGACCCACTTTCCCCAGGTTTCCTTACAACTGGGGCATCAAGTATGGACCTAATCCTGACCAGTGGGTCCTGAGCAGAAATCTGCTGACAAACTTCTAAGAACAGGAAGGGTAAGGAGAAGATTCCCTTACTGGCTTTTGACTCAGGATGGTTCCAGGATGTGGATGTGATGTATGCAGCAGTGGTCATTGGCAGCCATCTTGAACCGATGTAGTGATAAGTTGAAGAAGAAGGTCTCTGTGCTGAGAATGGCAGAACATGGAAATGGAAACAGCTGGATCCTTGAGGATATCATTGTGCCACCAAGTTAATTGATCTCAGGAAGGTCAAGACACTGTTCTTAATGGGTCAATATTTATTAATAGATTATTTATTAACTTGCAACTGAAAATGCCCTAAAATACAGTGAAGCATACAAGAGATAGTAGACAGAGCTCTTGAGATGTAGTTTAAAGTAAGTGAGAGGTAAAGTGCATGTGACTAGAGCTAAGAAAATAAAAGTTGGAAATAGTTGAATATTAGTTATATATTAGTAGCCTTATAGTGTCATAAGCTAGGGTTGGTTGGTACAACAGCAGTGATTAGAACCAGGCATCTTTAGCCAAAGAATATGTCACAAAGGATGTGATTTTATTTCTCCTCTGTTCTAGGCTTCTAAACTTGGTGACTGCTGTTTAAAAGCCTGTCATTTCCACTTTGGGTGTTTTTCATTAAGACCATTATTCGGTTACCAAGGATGGGAAATGGGAAGCAGAGAGAGCTGGCAGGGGACAAGATTCACTGTTAACAAGTAAAAGACTTTCAGATGTTCCTTGAGTGCAGAAAATGTTCCATTATGTCACAGAATCATTGTATCCCAAGAATCCATTGCTTTCAGACCTTATTAAGATGATGACTTCCTGCAGTGACACACACAGCCCTAAGGCACTGTCAGCTCTGCTGGGTAGTGATGGGAATTACTTTCTTTACCAAGGAGCCCCATATACCTCATCCCACCTTTGCTTTAGTGACTTTTATTCACCAGGTTATTTGGGGAATGAATGGATCTGCAACTCACCGGAGCCCAGAAGGACTGAGCTCTTGAACCGAGGAATGACAGATTTTTTCCTTCACCCAGGCATACTTTTTCTGGTCTTCTAGAGTTGTGGTTTTAATTTGCGGGTCATGAAACCAATTTATGAGGGTGAGATCAGTATTTAGAAAAGACAAACAGAATACAATAACATCCATTAGAAAAAACAGAAAAGAACATAATTGAGTAGAGCAAAAAGTATCAGAGAATGCACAAAGCATCTAAAGTATGTTCAGAGCATCAAAATAAAAGTTTTACTTTAGTTTTAGATGTATTCTCAAAAATACATTTTTAACTTTAACTTTTTTGTTTCATTACCTCTGATTGAGGGTGGAAAATACTGAAAGAAATGGAAACATATCTTTCAAAGTTCACAAAACTGAATAATAAATATATAATAAATTTAAATAAACATTCAAACAATGCTATTCTGTTTGGAGCACTCATTTTCCTGAAGTTATTAGAGCTTAAAATGGCAGTAGCACATTTGAGACTGTCTATATTGCTTTGTGAAAGTTGTTTCAGTTTGAGTTTGTGTGTGTGTGTTGGTAAAAACATGTATGGAAGTCACTATTCAACTATGTTGGGGATTTCTATTCAGTTCCAGCACATGGATCCAATCGAATTTTTCTAATGTCTTATTTAGGGCTTGCCTGATAGCTCAGCTGGTAAAGAATCCACCAGCATGGCAGGAGACTCCAGTTCGATTACTGCGCTGGGAAGATCCCCTGGAGAAGGGATAGGCTACCCGCTCCAGTGTTCTTGGGCTTTCCTGGCAGCTCAGCTGGTAAAGAATCTGCCTGCAATGTGGGAGACCTGGGTTAAATCCCTGGGTTGGGAATATCTCCTGGAGAAGGGAATGGCTACCCACTCTGGTGTTCTGGCCTGGAGAATTCCATGGATTGCATAGTCTATGGGGTCACAAACAGTAGGACACAACTGAGTGACTTTCACTTTCACTTTCAATGTCTTATTTATTTGTGAGTATAGGCATTATTTAGCCTTTGGGCCAGAATTTCTAGAGAAGTCAGATAGTGAGTCCAGAGAAAATGAGGCCCAGAGTCCAAATGAAATGCAAAGCTCTGCCTCTTGTTTTGATCCTTTTTTACAGAGAGAGGGCTTCCCTGGTGGCTCAGAGGTTAAAGCATCTGCCTGTAATGTTGGAGACCTGGGTTCAATCCCTGGGTCAGGAAGATCCCCTGGAGAAGGAAATGGCAACCCACTCCACTATTCTTGCCTGGAGAATCCCATGGACAGAGGAGCCTGGTGGGCTACAGTCCCCGGGGTCGCAAAGAGTTAGACACGACTGGGCGACTTCACTTTCTTTCTTTTTTTCAGAAAAAGCTGTGTTTTTGGCAGAACATCCAGCTGAGTGGTTGTCTGCTGAAGAGAGAATATTGGTGTTACCTTCTGAGACGGAAAATGCTAGAACATGTGCTGGCCAGTTAGAGGGAGAGGACCAATAACAAAGGTGCAAAACAAATGATTCTCTTGTGCTTTTTGATCTGAGAAAGCAATTTGCTTAGCTGGTTAGGATTTTCCCTCACCAGTAAAAGTTCTCATCCATCTTACACTCTGTTTTTAAGGTTCACTTCCTCAAGGCCCTTCTATCCACTTCTATTCCAGTATCGCAAGACACATATACACAAACACACACTCACCTGCCCCAAATCTTAGGTTTTATTTTCCCCAGAGTCACATTGGCAAATATGCCAGAGAAAGACCTGAGAGTTATCTGCCAGTATCTCTGAGCAAATGACGCTGCTTCCCAATGCCACATCCTGCTCCACTTGGAGGGAAGACAACACAAAATCAAATGCATGTGAAGAAATTCTATTCTTTCTGATGAAAAACTCATTCTGTCTATCTATCTACCTATTATGTATTCATCCATCCATCTGGCTGTCTAACCATCTATATATCTACCATCTGCCCATAATTCAAAAATGGCTGATGAGTACTGGCTCTGAATCAGGTACTTTAATAAACCCTGGAGGTATAAAAACACACACATTAACCTCTATCTCCAGGAACTTTCTGTTTCATTGCTGAAATAGGGAAACATCCCACTGTGGCAAGGATATGATAGAGCTATATTCAGTCAGTGTGAAACACAAAGGATGGCCAGTCAATCCCAAGAGGAAGGCAGAGTATGAAAAGGCTTCCAAGATTTCAGCTAATGAGTATAAGATATCCCAAAACTGGAGAGTAATGGAACAGTAATGGGAGAGGCAGGGATTAGTGTGGAAATGTGGAGAAGATTCTCCAAGCTTAAAATAATAGCATGTGTAGGTACCAAGGCATTAGGGAATATGGCCTGCTTTGGGAAAATAGCAAGGAACCCTGACCCACAGGGGTGGAGTGGTGGAAGGTGAGGCTGGAGAATGGATGGTGCTGAGTTGTGAAAGTCTTGTGGCTGTGGTAAGATGAATAAAAATCTGTCCTCCCTTCCTCTTACTGAAGGTGAAGTAGTACTGGCTGGGGACCATTTTGAAAGGAATTCACTCTTAGGGCCATTTATAGCTGGTGAGATGTCTCTTGTAACTTAGGTCAGGCTCACGTTTCAAATTGGGTTTATTGTTTCATCAAGGGAAGGGGATGGGGGTGGGAGGAGTCAAGCCTTTGCACCCAAGGTCCAAGAAATGAAATAAATAAATAAGGAGGCAGGTGGACTTGGAGTCATAACGTAAGACTAGCCTTAGATTCATAACAAGAAGAATAGCCTTCCTTCATAGCAGACAGGAAGTTTATGTTCTCCTTGGTGAGATGAGCTTGCTTCCTGGGTAAGCCATGAGGAACTCCACTGTAGCTCCCTCTAGTGTAAATACCAAAGATGAGTCAGAAACCACTGTTATCTACACCATGAGACCACAGACGACCCTGCCCTCCCTGGAATAGCAGAGTAAGCACAATACAGAGCTTCTATTCACAATGGACAGAGATTCCTTGACTGCAAAATATACACACAAACAAGAGCTTGAGGGTCGAAATGTCTTCACCCTGTGGGGAGAATTAAGCTTCTTTCAGACTGGACCACTTACAAAAGTTGGAAAGGGAAGGAGGTGGAGTCGAGGGCAGTGGAAAAGTTGGCAGGAAAGAAGAGCCCATTGAGGGTTGAACTCTCTATGGCTGTGTCATTCTTATTCTATTGTGTGGCACTAGTGGATGGCCTGGTAAGAGGATATTACAGTCTCTCTTTTTTGTAATCTTTATTAATCTCAGGAGAATTCCATGGCCCTTTAATAAAAGAACTTAATTTTCTTCCATGACCTAGGAAAGACCAAGACATTAAAGAAATGTTAAAAGAGTTAATAAGACATCCTGATTAGATTTTTTAACAAGAAAAAGAAAAAAAAAACCAGTTTCTTATCACACGTATCATGAATACACACAGGAGAAACACAGTGTTGAGTAACCCAAATGGGTGGTTAGTACTTGGTGTTACATAGCAGATTATCAGAGAAAAATAAATTTGTAGAGAAGTGACAAGACAAAGGAAAAAGATTTTGGGCTTCAGAGAGAATGCAAATAAATATATGGGGGAAACTAATAAAGTTTGTGCAGGTCCAGTTTGGCATCAACTTTCCATCTTGTTCATGATCATAAACTTCCTTGGGAGAGGGGACTTAAGCATGTGCTCATTTCTCAAATGTTTCTCTCTTTTGTTAGATAAGGGAAGCTCCAGGAAGGCTCCTTTCTATTGAATCTCAAATGCCTGCAGCTCATAATAATCCTTATGCCAAGGTGGCATATTCTGATCCTCCACAAGTTCTAATGCCCTTTGTAGCTAAGAGGACAGTGCTTACTTTGTTGTTGTTATTGAGTTCCTAGGTCATATCTGACTCTGCAACTCCTTGGACTGTAGCACACCAGGCTCTCCTGTCCTTCACTCTCTCCTAGAGTTTGATCAAATTCATGTCCATTGAGTCTGTGATGCCATTTAACCATCTCATGTTCTGTCATCCCCTTCTCCTCCTGCCTTCAATCTTTCCCAGCATCAGGGTCTTTCCCAATGAGTCAGCTCTTCGAATCAGGTGGCCACAGTATTGGAGCTTCAGCTTCAGCATCAGTCTTTCCAATGAATATTCAGGGCTGATTTCCTTTAGGATTGACTGATTTGATCTCCTTGCAGTCCAAGAGACTTTCAAGCACCACACTCTCCAGCACCACAGTTTGAAAGCATCAATTCTTTGTGCTCAGCTTTCTTTGTGGTCCAACTCTCAAATCCATACATGACTCCTGGAAAAACCATAGCATCGACCATACAGATCTTTGTCAGAAAAGTGATATCTCTGCTTCTTTAATATGCTGTCTAGGTTTGTTATAGCTTCCCTTCCAAGGAACAATGATGGAGGAATTGCACATGGGATAATGATTTTGGTCCAAAAGGGGAGAGTCTCCGGGGTGTTTTGAGCAAGAGAGAGGTGATTAGAACTGTGTTTCAAGAGCATTTTTCTGATAGAAAAGGGTCATAAATGGTTAAAGACCTTAGGCCCAGACACAGAAGGCTAAGAAATAAAAGAGTACTTCCTCATATTGTGCTAATCAAACCATGGCTGTTTAATCAATATTCAGTGACAATAATAAATTGATTTGACCAATAAATTAGTGACCTGGTGAGGTTGTTTCTTCTCTTAAATCTCTTATGACTTTGGAAGCTGATTTTTTAATAGACCACTTATAGGCTTTCTAAAAATGATTGTAATTTAGATCATAGGTACTGAAATGAACAACTGACCAGCATAGTTCTTTTGTAAGATAGTCTAATGATGAGTGTCCCATATCACAATGAAAATAATATGTGGGCCTCTGGAGCCTGTTGACTCATTCTTAAAACTCTAATTCTTAAGCCACCCAGCACGTGGGTTATGAGTCAGACTCAGGCTAGTGGGGATAAGAGGGCCCTTTTAGGGGACTGGGCACGGATAGCACATTTGCCCTGACATTCCATGTATATTTCATAAGAGACATTGATATATATTTGATTCATGGCTTGGTTGTCCAGGACAATGCTCTCAGCAGGGAACTGGGGTCTACTTGGGGGGTGGAGTCTTAACTTCCAAGTGGATTGTTAATAATTCACCCTGATCCTCGATTTGCCTATAATTGAAATGAATACATTTTTCTTTATGTTATAGCGATAGAGTTTTTCTTTTTTTTCAGCAACAATGTGGGGTACACATGGGTTTGCTCTCCAAATAGTTTTCTCCATCTGAATTAATCAGTAGATGGAAATCATTTGAGAAGCTTGGATGTAGAAGAAGAGTGGCCAACCCAACACAGAGGAAGAGTCAGGATTTGCCATTATCTTTGACAAAGTGCCTCAGTAATTTTGAAATTTAATATATTTTTCAAATTGCTTAGGCACAGACTCCTAGATGTGTATCAGAATCCCCCAAGAGGCTCCTAAACCATGTATTCTTATAAGCAGCTATATATACAGACCAAATATATATATTTGCTCTCTATATATACACAGACCAAATATATATATTTGCTCTATATATATACACAGACCAAAAGGTCTGTATTGGACTCAATATTTTGTATTTTTAAAAGTTCCCTAGGGGTTGTCCTTAAGACCAGGTTTTAGAATCATTAGCTTTATACTGGAATGTCATTTTAGGGGTTTTCAATTAGATTGTTTTTAATCATAATGTCAACTGCTAGTTCTAGTAATTGCTTCTTTTCTCATGTGCCCTAAGGACTTCATGGGAATTGAATGTTAGGAAACCCCTGGGTCTGCGAACACGAGTGACCGCCCTTGCTTTAGCACAAAGGCTTTCTGAGCCATACTCTTACTCTCCTGCTGTGCCCTGCTCTGGACTCATCTGCCTGGTGATAGCAACACAGGACTGGGGGAGTGCCTTGCTGGCCAGCACCTCAGCTCCTACTAGACTTCTTTTCCCTCTACCATCTCCTCAATCCTTCGTCTATCTCACCTTCTCTTTTCAGGTCTTCAGCTGTTCATGAGTGACTCTGAAACTCCAACTTTCCTCAAGCAGAGATGGAAACAAAGAGGGCTAAACACTTTCTTTCCTCTTCCTTCGTTTCTTCTTCCAACTTCTGGTCTGAAGGAAATCTTAACCTTTTGCACAAAAGGTGCTCAATTGAGTTATTTTTTCCGAAGAAAGAGGGATTTGTGCCTGATTTATGTACCAGGTTACTATTACATGCTAACCAAGGCAGTGCATTCTTGTTTTAAATGTCAATTTTTTCCTCCCTGTACCATTGGATGTTCATATCCTTGAGTTGGCTCTAGATTGCAAGTTCTTAGAACATGGATTCATAACATCATTTTAATTCTCTGAGATTATTCATGATTCTTTCTGAAAAGAAAGACTGCTGCTGCTAAGTCACTTCAGTCATGTCCAACTCTGTGCGACCCCATAGACGGCAGCCCACCAGGCTCCGCCGTCCCTGGGATTCTCCAGGCAACAACACTGGAGTGGGTTACCATTTCCTTCTCCAATGCATCAAAGTGAAAAGTGAAAGTGAAGTCGCTCAGTCGTGTCTGACTCTGCGCGACCCCATGGACTGCAGCCTACCAGGTTCCTCTGTCCATGGGATATTCCAGGCAAGAGTACTGGAGTGGGGTGCCATTGCCTTCTCCGGAAAAGAAAGACAGTAAGCACTTAATTGCTTTTTTTAAAAAATAAGAAAACTGAAAATAAGTCAGAAAGAAAAAGTTACGGTCTTTGTGAAATAAAGCTTGAATGATTCTACTGAAGAGCCATGACCACAACTCCTACCTGGGTGGGAGGGTGCCCACCTCTGTGTGTTCCAGAATATCTTTAGCATGAAATGCAGTCAAGATTATCCCTGAACAGGTTGGTCTCTCAAACACTTCACAGGAAAGGAAAAGATAAAAATATTAAGTGCAATAGTAACTACTCAGCAAATAACCCACCTAAAAACTCCAACTATTTGATTCTGATGACCCATCACCTTGAATGCCAATTACCTAGTTATTTTCAAAAGTAAATCACTTTAATTTTTCGCCTGGTCATCTGATTTGCCCTATGAGAATGGGAAAATTTAGGATTGGATATGGGGATAAAAAATTTTAGAAAAATGGCTTCCCACACACAGCTCAGCAAAGACTGTCAAACAGTGTCACTGAGCACATCATGATTAGAATAATCTGAGATGATTATCTTCCAAGAGAGATAAAGAAGCATAGTTCTGAGTTTTTCAGAAAAAATTATGCAAATGTGTAAGAAAAATTTGAAAAAGTAACAACTTTGATTCTAACCCAGCCATGAGATAAAAGAGGAAGTAAAAATTATTATACTAATTTGAATAAGATGTTTAATTAATTGCTGCAAAAAATTGTGAGTATATAAATATTGATGCATGGTAGAACTATCAGACGAGAAAGTGCTACTTTATGTTTAGAGTAAGGAGAAAGATTTTTTTTTTCCACTCATAGACTCTTAGATAATCTCTAAACACAGAACACAGACTTGGGAGAAACTACAGTTGTGGAAGGTGTATTTGGGAACTGGAAGGGAAGTTGAATTGCAGAAGATGACTGAGAGTTAGGAGCAGGGGGCATGGTTCCAGTGGAAAGCCCTGGAACATCTTTGTTTGCTATGTGAATAGGAATAGCATGCTTTGCCTCTCTGGGCTTCAGTTTTCCCAAGTGTGAGATAAACGAAAAAGCTTCCAAACTCTCTTCCCATCTCATATCAGGATACTGTGATTCTAAATATGAAATTCACAAGACTAGTTTTGAAAATTCTGACCTCCTGTATTTCACTGGCTTCACTGCTAACCTCTTTCTGGGTCTGTTTGTTATTTCACTAAGCCAGAGGTTCTGTGACTTGGTGAACCTCAGAGTCCCTGAAGAGCTTTAAATACACAGGTTGCTGGCTCCTATTCCCATGGTTTCCCCTTCAGTTGTGGGGCCCAGGAATCTACCTTTCTAGTGAGCTCCCAAGTGATGCTGATGCTGCTGGCCCCAGGGCCGTACTTTGAGAACCATTACACTGAACGTTAAGAGCCCAGCCTCCACCTGCAGAGAACACAGATCAAAGATCCCTGGTCAACCTAACTCCTCACTGCTTGGGGATATAGGTCCAGATTTAGTTTTCTCACCTCTTATTTCTTATATACATTTTTGTGAAAAATTAAAACAGGAAAGTCAAAGAGATAAAAGTCAAGGCCATTTCTTCCCTGAGTTCCCAGTGCCTTGGCTGTGTCCAAGTGGGCAGAGAGCAGGGTGAACTGAGAGTTGAGTGAAACAGGCCGCCAAGGGTGAATTGGGCTAGAGAGGTGGGATGGAGCGAGCCTGAAGAGGGAAGGGATATATGTATACATGCAGCTGATTGATGTTGTTGTGCAGTAGAAACTAGCACAGCATCATGAAGTAATCATCCTCCAATTAAAATAATAATAATAATGCCTACCTTCTCTAAGCCTCAGCTTCCTAATCTACAAACCTGGTCTAATGCTGTCTATGACAGAAGACTGCTGACAAGCTTACATTAGAAAAATGCCCCTAAAATGCTTAGAATCATGATAGGCAGGTAGTGAAATGGTTAATGAGGGGCAGATGTGATTAGTTCACGGAGCACTTTAAAAACATCACCCTTGTAAAAAGACAGGGGCACTGTGTGCCCAGGGCAACGTGTCCCAGACAAAGCCTGAAATCTGATGTCACGAGGTACCCTGGGCAAGTCCTGACTTCAGTGGAAACTGTCCCCCACGCTAACAGCACAGGATGTCCACACACAACCAGATGGAAAATTCTTCCGGATACAGTTCACCAGACTCAATTTTGGTGGCCCATGTTCTCCAATTTTGTTCAGATCGAGTCTAAGTATGTTCATCCATCTTGGACTCTGATTCTCAAGTGGAGTTTAGAAAAGAAAGAAATGCTGTCTCTTTGATTGTGGATTTAAGATGAGTCATTCCCCCTTTTTTTTTGTTGGGTTTCCATCTGAGAATAGGCAGTGGTTAGGGAACAATTTGATCCTTTTATATTTCAGCATGTTCACGTCACTTATTTTACATAACAAGTAAACCCTCCTTATAGATAATAAAAAAAAACCCCAGTCTTCTCTGTATGTATGTGTCCCACACAGTGGTGTTCAGAGCAATAATTAATGATGTTCATTAGGAACTTACTAATATCTACCTCTGAGATGGGAGCTTTGGGACACAGATAAGACATGCAGGAGGTAAATTTTGTTCTTTCTCTTAAGAGAACCATGGTATGATCTTTGTTGGGAAATTAAAGTGAACATATAAATTAATTATCAAGCATTGAATTATTAAATTTCAGTTTTTAAAACCTCAGTTTAGAATGCTCTTCTTGCTCTTTGAAATCATTCAAGTCCTATACTTTTATTATTTTTTTGACTGCACCAGACAGCTTGTGGGATTTTCTCTGACCAGGGATTGAACTCAGGCCACCACAATGAAAGGGTTTCCCTGGTAGCTCAGATGGTAAAGAATACACCTGCAATCCAGGAGACGTGGGTTTGATTCCTGGATCAGGAAGATCCCCTGGAGGAGGGCATAGCAACCCACTCCAGTATTCTTGCCTGGAGAATTCCATGGACAGAGGAACCTGGTGGGTGACAGTCCATGAGGTCACAAAGAGTCAGACACGACTTAGTGACTAACACATTTTACACTTCTCACCTCAGTGAAAACTCAGAATCCTAACCACTAGGCCACCAGGGAAGTCCCCTATACATATTTTAAATTCCATGTTATGAAAAGCCTTTTCCAAGAGAGCTCTTGAGTAGAAGGGAGGAGACCAGGAACTGGTCCCTAAGGATCTACTTCAAGGATTCCCTTACTGTCACTCATCCACTGTATGTAAACTTATTTGGGGGTCTTGGATAACCCCCTTGGGTCAGGGGTCCAGGCCATTCTCATAACTTACAAATTTTTGAATCTAAGTTTGAAGGAAACAGGCAAATGCTAAGTCTTCAGGGTAGAGGGTGCAGGTCCCCGGGGCATTAACATGATGCTGCCCAAGTCCAGCATGAGTTGCAGACTGCAGACCCCAGAGATCACTTTTCCAGGGGAGCGAGGAGCAGAGTCAGCAGGGGTGGGTCTTCCCAAGCTTCTCCTCCCCCCGTTGACCTGGAGAGGCAGCCCACTAAAGGCAAGTGCCTTGGTTTTCAAACCATCTGAAACGTAACTTTTATCTTGAATGAGAGAATCACAGACAGTTGAGTAATAAAGCTGTAAACAGATATAAAAATAAACGTGTGTTTATATGCATATTTAGGCAAATGAGTAATCATGGAAAGCTATTGCCTTTGGGGATGTCTCTCTGCATGACTGGAAGGTGCTCATCATAATATGTAAAAAGGTTCTTATCGATGTCTGAGACCAACTTCGTGCAAGCGTGCTAAGTCACTACAGTCATGTCTGACTCTGTGACCTATGGACCGTAGTCCCCAGGCTTCTCTGTCCATGAGAGTCTCCAGGCAAGAATACTGGAGTGGGTTGCCATGCCCTTCTCCTTTCCTGCCTTGGCAGGTGGGTTCTTTGCCACTAGTGCCACCTGAGAAGCCCTAAGAGACTAAAGGTCATGAAGGCTCAAATAAAATAGTTCTTTCCTATTTTTGATGCTCCTTATCTGATTCAAAATAAAATAAAAATTTCCCCAACTGCTTTTCTCTTAAATATATAATATTATATAAAATAAATAAGGACAGAGCAGAAAAGTTGGAATATAAAGTCTCAGAAAATTTCTGAACCTGCTCACAGCCTAAAGTGTGTAAACTGATGAAACTGGAGGGCCTTCCAGTGTCTCCACAATACACTCTATGTGGATACTTGATCACCAGGAAAAGGGTTTGAGTCAAGTAACAGTTACTGAAGATTTGTGGTGTGTCTGGACCATGCTAGGTATTTTCATCTGTAACCTCGTCTGTGGTTACCAAGGCGGCATTGTGACAGTGAAAATGTTAGTCGCTTAGTTGTGTCTGACTCTACGACCCCATGGACTGCAGCTCACCAGGCTCCTCTGTCTGTGGGATTTTCCAGGCAAGAATACTGGAGTGGGTTGCCATTTCTTTCTCCAGGGGATCTTGCCCATCCAGGGATCGCATCCCCATCTCCTCCCTCTCCTGCATTGACTATGTAAAATGCTCAGCATCACGCAGGGCAAGCAGTGACCTGGGGGTGACCCAGTACTTGTGCAAAGGGGAATGCTGCAGATGGGCCCTGCCTGCCTCTCCGGGCTGAGTCCAGTGGGCTGTTCAATATCTAAGTGGTGGTGGTGGGACACTGTGCGGTTTTCAGCTGCAGAATTTCTACTGATAAAGGAAAGTGTTCCTGTGACATATTTGTGGTTGAAATTTCACTCCTTGGAGTGGAAATGGCATAGAAGGCAGAAGAATGCCTCCCTGGACACACCAGAGAGGGAGATCTGGGGAGTTGATGTCTAGCCAAGGCAGATAATAACCCAGGTGTTCTGGGAGGTGTGGGTCAGCTGAAAGGGATGTGAGGACAAAGGTCACCAGGGCCAATACTTTGCCAGGAGGATGTCTGACACATGATGAAGAATGGGCCTGGTCAGGCACTCCATTGAGCCTCTTTCTCCACCCCGGATCTCTCACTGCCCTGGCTGGAGGGAAAGACCAAGGCGAGAATCAGAAACCTCCCTCCTTGTCCATGGAGCCAGAGGTCCCCGCGCTCCAGGGGAGCAGGGGTTTGCAGCCTCTGGGCTCAGGCTGTGGTCTGGTGTACATTTCCTGAACCATCCCTTCTGGCTCCTGCCTCCAGGCCTCTGGAGATAAAAGAAGCTCCATCCCATGCAAGGCCAGGGGACCAAATGTGAAGTCTATTTTATAAAGCTGAATTCTTGCCCTGTGAGGTAATGGGATTCATCATGCAGAGTTGGTGACGGCTGTGGCTGGGAGGAGAGCCGCGTTATGGGGGTCACAGCCACAGCACAGATGCCACGTTGTTGACCAACTAGGCTCCCACTGCAGCTCCAGCCACCACCACCCACCCATTCTCCCGGCCGAATGGGAGAGATTTTGAAGAGGGAGAAGAGTCACTGAAAGGAGTGAATTTTTAATATTTAGCTTTTTCTACATGAAAAAGAAGATAGATTTTTAGGACTTAGAAGAGCTAGTTGTCTACAATGTATAGGGTAGTGGCTAACTATAAACATAATGAAGATCCCTTGTATCATAATGTGTAAAACATCGTCCCTGAGTTACTATGTGTGCGTGCCAAGTTGCTTCAGTTCCGATTCTTTGTGACCCCATGGAGTGAGGCATGCCAGTCTCCTCCATCCGTGAGGTTTTCCAGGCAAGAATACTAGAGTGGATTTGCTGTTTCCTCCTCCAGGGGATCTTCCTGATCCAGGGATTGAACTCGCGTCTCTTATTTCTGCTGTATTGAAGGCAGATTCTTTACTACTGAGCCATCAGGAATGCCAAATCAATCATAATCAATATACATGAGTTCTTCATATACATAGGATATTAACTCCTTATTGGGCATACCATTTCTACCTCCTGGGAAAGAGTTGACCACTCAATCAGGTCAACATGTGGATAAATTTTGCCCTTTACACGAATAGACTCAGAAGAAGGAATGGAATTTCTGGCACCTGGGCACTGAGATAGTCATTCCTGCAGATATTGACTGAGGGTCTGCAGTGTCCCTATACTGGGCTATAGTAATTCAAATACAAGGAAGACAGACAGGCTCCCTCTCCTCCCGGAGCCAGCAGAGAGGGGTTTAGGGGAGAACTTGTGGGCTTCTACCTTCTTAGGGAGATAGAAAGGGCCTAGCTATATCCCTTGGAATGGGTTCAATTATTCATAGACGCATATGTTTATTTTTCTCAAGCAACTTTGAAACTCAAAAGAAAGTGAAAAAATATTCCCATCTGGTTTCTTTCTTTCAAATAAGAAATTGCATGAAGAGTTATAATCAGGGTAAGAAACATGCGGGCCTAGTGATACTCTGCCATGGTGCTCTCCTGACACCAGACACTACACGACTGACTCTATTAAAGGCACCCAGGATTTTTTTTCTTGAAACAAATTTCTCCTGAATGACAACATGATGTTCTTATGTTCTAAGTAAAACTGAAGATAGCAGAATACTGAGAAAGTTATGAGAAAGGAGGATAGCAGGTTAATGGTTGACAAAGTATGGCTTTCGAGTGAGACAGAACCACCGAAGAGTCATGTCTCTGTCATTTCTGTGGGGTCTTTGGAAAACTACCTAACTTTCTGAGCATTGTTGCCTTGTCATTAAATGATGCAATGATTTGTATGTTGCAAAATTTTTGGAGATACTTTTTATAAAAGTGCCAGAATGTGGTAGGCATTTAGTGAATGTTCAAATAGGCTCTTTCAGGCTTTGATTTGACCCCATTTCTTCCTGTTCATACCTCTACTTTGAATATAGAGAGTAGTGCTCCATATCCTCTTCCATAAGAAACCTGGATTTGATGATCACCCCACTGGCGTTAAATTATTCTGGACAAATCCTTCAGTCTTAAAAGTTCTCCCCAAAGAAGGGTTGCCAGATAAAATAAAGGACACTCAGTTCTGCCTAATGGAACTTACTTAAACTAAAAAATTATCTATTGTGTATCTGACATTCAAATTTAACTATAAGCATCCTATATTTTTACTTGCTGAATTGATCAATGCTATCCCCAAGGTCTTAGTTGTCTAACCTCCCACTTTAAAAGAGTCCATGGCTCATGGCTTCTCCTTTTGGGGACTTCTAATGCCAACACAGCACTCCCTGAATGCCTGCATAGTCCCAGGTCTCCTTTCAGACATCTCTGAGGTGGATCAAAGGATCTCTGTTGGCTTTGCAGATTCCTTTACATCTCTACAATCCCATTTTCTATCCCTTTGATCTTTTCAAAGCTCTCAAACATATCTCTGATTCATTGAAGACATATGATGGGATTTGGCTATTTAAAAGGTAGGTAAATCCTTAGTCTGGAGACCTTGATTTTGGAGTGGTTTGTTTGGGGAGGGAGAGAAGAAGCAGACAGTTCTTATTTGATAGCCTCCAGATTGCTCAAATGTACCCATGCTTTCTCAGGCTTACAGTTATTCCATCAATCCTGTCCTTGCTCAGTTAAGTTCAACATTATCGAGTGTAATTACAGGGAGGTACTTTGGTGACAGAGAACCTGAGGAGACAAAGATGAATAAGATGCTTTCCTGCTCTCTAGAATCTCACTGATGGGTAGAGGAGACAGACAAGCAAACAGCAGATGATGAAGCTGTGTGATGCAGGCTCTGGCTAAAGAAGGCCACAGATGCTTTAAGAGCATAGGGACAGGCACCTGGAATGAAATGGAGGGTCTGAAGGAATAGATTCTCTGTTGATTAGTTGATGAGCTGTCAGGTAAAGAAAGATGTTAAGGCATTCCAGATAGATGAAACTGCTTGGGCTGTTGGGCAGATGAACAAAGGCTTGGGCTGCATGAACAACCACGTGTGAGCCAGAAGAACTTTGTTTTTCGCTACTGAGATCTTTGATTAGCTGCTACTGAGTCAGAGTCCTAACAAGTCTTCTTGCTATTACTATTACTTTTTAAGAATTTTTTTATTTTTAATTTAAGGATAATTGCCTTCCAATATTGCTTTGGCTTCTGCCATACATCAACATAAATCTGCCATAAACATACCTGTGACTGATTTACCTTGCTATTATTTTTTTACTTTTGTTTCTAGCTTTAAAAAGAGAGACAAAAAGAAGAAAAGGGAAAACCATCTGAAATCATACATCCTTGTATCGTTCATGTCTAGCACATAGTTATCTCACACTATAAATTCTTAGAAGATCAAAAACGAAGAATGTATACTCAGGGAAAGCTCCATCATAAGAAAATGCAGGGAGCATCATGATAGATACCAGCTTTCTCAGAGCTTACTTGAGTCACCACCTTGCCACGTCATAGCATCCTGATGACCAACCTCAGCCCTCTTCACTTTCTGGAACTCTGACTTCTTGGGAGATAGTTGTGTCAGACTGTTCCTTAATATCTACAATGTTTATATCCACCCCAGGCTGGTGCCTCTTTCTCTTAAACATTTGAAGAAGTGAAATTTCCTCCAACCAACACTGAGTTAATCCCCTCATATTCAGCAGGGAGCTTCACAGAGGTACATACAGCGTCATTTATTCCTTAAATACACGTGGAGGTCTAATGATATGCAGCCCACTATGCTGGAATGGTTAGGTTCCCCAAGTGGCTCAGTGGTAAAGAATCTGCCTGCCAATGCAGAATACACAGGAGATGCTGGTTCAATCCCCGGGACAAGAAGATTCTCTGGAGGAGCAAATGTCAACCCACTTCCAATATCACCTTGCCCCTGGAAAATTCCAGCTGGAACAGGCATAGCTTGCCTTGGAAGAGCGGAGTGGTGAGGGAAAGGCATGTGGGATTTATAAGGCTGGTCTGAGGTTGCATATTCTTGTGCCTGTAGGAATACCAAATTCTACCGCCCCCTGAACCATCCATTTACTCCTAAAACTAGCAATCCCTAGATTTACCTAAGACACATGGACCTCCAGTTGGATGCTGAATTCTACATCTTTTCAAAGTCTCCTTCCCCCTGTCAGAGTAGTCTTCTCTTGAGTCTCAAATTAATTGTTTTGACACTCATTCAGGAATAGATGACTGTCTTACACAATACGTCTTCACAAAATATTATTTGGGAGGTTAACTGGTGGATTTCAGACCCCGTTATACATTTCATGTGCGTCATGCCCAGAATACAGAGTTGAAACACATTTGTACAAATTAATTGCACTAATTGTTACATATGAGAGGGTAGGGCCATTTGAATGTATTATTCAAATTTATGCAAAGTAGATGGAACTGGCATAATCATCATACTCTTAAACACAATTATTGTACTGGCTCTCACCCAAGAAATGTGTTTTGAAGAGTGAATTAGGATTCACTCTTTATCAACAGAGACACAGCCTAAACCTTTTAAATTATCTGCTCAATTGATTCCTATTGTATTGTAGCTTTAAGTATCTGGAATGGTGGTGGTCTCAATCGTTTTTCCAGTAAACTTACTGGTCAAAGATGGAGGTGCAAACATTTAACACAGCTTGAGGGAGAGACAAAGCCTTAAAGAAAAGATTTAAAAGTTAATGTTCTTTACCATCTGGTTATAATATGCAATAACTGGTAAAATCTACAAAGAGTTATGTTTTAAGCAAATATGATAAATAATACATTCAATCTTATAAAACAGACAGATGAGGAAATGATTGATGATGCTGAAAATGAATGCTTTGCTTTACAAAATAATTCACCTTAGGGTACATTAAATACCACCTCTCTTGGTATATTTGAAATGTGACTACTGTTTGGAAAGTAAATAATTTATACACAGATTTTTCAGGAAATTACCTAAAATCATCTAATGTGATGTGTAACCTATACGAGATGTTTTATTTATGACTCAATTGGAATTATGGATCAAGGATGACTCAAATAAAATGTCAGGGAAAGTGCAAATTTAGGATTGCCTAGATGATAAGAATAACAAGATGGGATTGTTATTTTTATCTCTAAAACACATGTGCAACAAACAAATACTTATTCAAGAATCGAACAGTGTTTGAGAATGTTTGAGAGAAGGTGTTAGGATTCAGTTTGCAGAAGAAAGGTTGGAGGAAACCTGGGTAAGACTTGAGTCAGTGAGGGCGGGATGAAGAGGTATGGTACCAGCTGGGCCCCCTGCTGCAGGGCTGGCAGGCATGATGACATGTATTAAGAATTTTGTGTTCTAGGAACCATGCTGGGTATTTTAAGTGGATGAGCTGTTTCAGTTCTCATTCTTGAATTGTCAAATTACTACCCTCCCCCTTTAAAAAAAAAACAAAAAAACCTGAGCATACTGAGGCTTAGGGACACTAAGAACTGCCTTATGATTAGAGCCTGACACACCTAGGTTTGTTTGATTCTAAAACCCAGGCCTTTCAACCATTGTATAGACAGATTTTAAAAAATCTGAGACTCAGGGAAGGTTCTCCCTTTGGTGAGAGTTTAAAAATTCTAATACACTGCTAAAATATTCAAGGTAATATTTGTATCAGGGGAAGCATATTTAAAAAGAATTTGGCTCTTAGTTGCCTTGGATGATCCAGTGGAGGAGCAGGCTTAACATGGGAGAAGGTTGCAACTTTCATATTGACTGATTCACAGGATGTGATGGCTGCCTTTCTACAGGAATACTGAAAGTGATCCAAGGATTTAACTTTTCAGCTGTGTCATCAATATAGTTTTTAAATAATCATATTTTCTGAAATAAAATACAGATTTCACAGTCGGCCAAAGTTTTATTTATTTTTTTCATTTGTGAATTTTTGGGGGAGTCTAGATTTTTAAAATTTATTCCAACCATATCTGCCATTCAGTTGTTTTGACCATTACAGTTAATGTGATAGTATAGTTCAGTTCAGTTCAGTTCAGTCCAGTCGCTCAGTCATGTCTGACCTTTGCGACCCCATGAATCGCAGCACGCCAGGCCTCCCTGTCCATCACCAACTCCCGGAGTTTACCCAAACCCATGTCCATCGAGTCGGTGATGCCATCCAACCATCTCATCCTCTGTCGTCCCCTTCTCCTCCTGCCCCCAATCCTTCCCAGCATTAGGGTCTTTTCCAATGAGTCAACTCTTCGCATGTTAGTATAGTTAGGTTTATATAATTTTTAATATGTCTCATCTTTATTTCCTTTTTTCTCTTTTTCTGGCTTCTTATAGACTGGATTGATTTGTGATTCTTTTTTTTTTTTTAACAAAAAGTCTCACCAAGCTATACAAATGAAATTATGTTTAGTTATATATTTAAGGCAATGGCACCCCACTCCATTACTCTTTCCTGGAAAATCCCATGGATGGAGGGGCCTGGTAGTCTGCAGTCCATGAGGTCGCTAAGAGTCAGACACGACTGAGCGACTTCACTTTCACGCATTGGAGAAGGAAATGGCAACCCACTCCAGTGTTCTTGCCTGGAGAATCCCAGGGACTGGGGAGCTGGTAGGCTGCTGTCTATGGGGTCGCACAGAGTTGGACACGACTGAAGCGACGTAGCAGCAGCAGCAGCATATATTTAAGGAAACTCCTTGTAAGTAGGTGTACTCCAGGAAACAGGCTGTTTGGGAAATTGTGCAATATGCATAAATGCTGGAACCGCTTTTGAAGCGTCTGGCACCTGATAAGTGAGCCCCCTGCTCTGTAGTCTTCTCTAGCCAGAACTGCCAGGCAGCATCTCTCATTTCAGATTTCACTGAATTGTCTTTTGACCATCTGCCTCATCACCCTTCCTCTCTGTCTTATCAGCCTCATGATTGAGTGGTTTAATTTAGTTACCATGAAATGTCTTTCCATTACACCAGTGGTCTACTATATATATATATATAATAGGCTACAAGCGTTTAACTGTGTGACAAAGGGGACAATATTTGATATCTTGTAATAACCTATAATGGGGCTTCCCAGGTAGTGCTGGTAGTAAAGAATCTGCATGCCAATGCAGGAGAGGCAAGAGACTCAAGTTTGATACCTGGGTCTGGGAAATCCCCTGGAGAAAAGAATGGCAACCCACTCCAGTATTTCTGCCTGTTAAAATCCCACGGACAGAGGAGCCTGGCAGGCTACATTTCATACAGTCGCAAAGAGTTGGACATGACTGAGGGACTGAGCATGAGCAATAACTTATAATGGAAAATAATCTAAATAATGTATATGTATAAAACTGAATCACTTTGCTCTACTTCTGAAACTAACACAATAATGTAATCAACTATACTTTGCCTCTTTCCATTTTCTCTCTTCTCCTTCTGAGACTCCAGTAATGTAAATATTAGTATGATTGATGTTGCCCCAGAGATTTCTTATACTATCCATATTAAAATTTTTTTCCTTCTTTTCTATTTAGCTTGGATCATTTCCACTATTGTGTCTTCCAGATTGCTGACTCTTACTCAGGATCATCTAATCTACTGTTCGAATGAACTTCTTCATTCATGTCCGACTCTTTGTGACCCCATGGACTGCAGCACGCCAGACTTCCCTGTCCATCACCAACTTCCGGAGCTTGCTCAGACTTGTGTCCATTGAGTCAATGATGCCATCCAACTATCCTCTGTCGTCCCCTTCTCCTCCTGCCTTCAATCTTTCCCAGCATCAGGGTCTTTTCTGATGAGTCAGTTCTTTGCATCAGGTGGCCAAAGTATTGGAGTTTCAGCTTCAGCACCAGTCCTTCCAATGAATATTCAGGATTGATTTCCTTTAGGATGGACTGGTTCAATCTCCTTGCAGTCCAAGGGACTCTCAAGAGTCTTCTCCAACACCACAGTTCAAAAGCATCAATTCTTCGGTGCTCAGCTTTCTTTATAGTCCAACTCTCACATCCATACATGACTACTGGAAAAAACACAGCTTTGACTAGACAGACCTTTGTTGGCAAAGTAATGTCTCTGCTTTTTAATGTGCTGTCTAAGTTGGTCATAGCTTTTCTTCCAAGGAGCAAGTGTCTTTTAATTTCATGGCTGCAGTCACCGTCTGCCGTGATTTTGGAGCCCCCCAAAATAAAGCCTCTCACTGTTTCCATTGTTTCCCCATCTATTTGCCATAAAGTGATGGTACCAGATGCCATGATCTTAGTTTTATGAATGTTGAGCTTTAAGTCAACTTTTTCACTCTCCTCTTTCATTTTCATCAAGAGGCTCTTTAGTTCTTCTTCGCTTTCTGCCATAGGGTGGTGTCATCTGCATATCTGAAGTTATTTATATTTCTCCTGGAAATCATGATTCCAGCTTGTGCTTCATCCAGCCCAGGATTTCTCACGATGTACTCTGCATGTAAGTTAAATAAGCAGGGTGACAATATACAGCCTTGACGTATTCCTTTCCTGATTTGGAACCAGTCTGTTGTTCCACGTCCAGTTCTAACTGTTGCTTTTTGACCTGCATACAGATTTCTCAGGTGGCAGGTAAGGTGGTCTGATATTCCCACTTATTGAAGAATTTTCCAGTTTGTTGTGATCCACACAGTCAAAGGCTTTGGTGTAGTCAATAAAGCAGAAGTAGATGTTTTTTCTGGAATTCTCTTGCTTTTTCTATGATCCAGTGGATGTTGGCAATTTGATCTCTGGTTTCTCTGCCTTTTCTAAATCTAACTTGAACGTATGGAAGTTCCCAGTTCATGTACTGTTGAAACCTGACTTGCCGGATTTTGAGCACTAATTTGCTAGCATGTGAGATGGGTGCAATCGTGTGGTAGTTTGATCATTCTTTGGCATTTCCTCCTAGTGTATTGTTTATTTCAGTTTTTATATTCTTCAGATCTGCTTGGTTCTTCTTTGCATGTGTGCTAAGTCACTTTAGTTGTGTCCGACTCTTTGTGACCCCATGTAATATAGCCCACTAGGCTCCTCTGTCCATGGGGATTCTCCAGGCAAGAATACTGGAGTGGGTTGCCATGCCCTCCTTCAGGGGATCTTTGCAATCCAGGGATCAAATCTGCATCTCCTTTGTCTCCTGCACTGCAAGTGGTTCTTTACCACTAGCACCACCTGGGAAGCCCTTTGGTTCTTTTATTACCCAAATCTTTGTTAAACTTATCACTGTATTTATCCACTTTTCTCCTAAGTTTGTTGAACTTCTTCACGATCCTTATCTTGAACTCATTGTCAGGTGAATTGTTTATTTCCACTTTTCTTAGTCCTTCTTCTGGGGTTTTATCTTTTTCTTTCAATTGGAACATAGTCCTCTATCACCTCATGTTGCCTGATTCTCATTTTATTTCTTACGGATCAAGCAGGTAAGTTACATTTCCCCATTTTGGACTCAGAACCTGAAGTAGGAGACGTTCTTTAGGATTCAGTAAAATGCTCCCCTTTGGTCACCAGAGCTATATGCTCTATGGGTAACTCCTATTTTGGCTGCACAGGCCTGTTTGTTGTGGCAATGTCCACTATTGTGGGTATACTGGTAGGGGGGCTGCTCTCAACCAGATTGGCTGGCAAGCTCTGCTTTATTCCAAGGCTGTTATTCCACTGGTTGGGCCAGGTCATGACATGGCTTGCTTTTTGGCCTCAGAGGTACCAAGTTACTGCCTCTGTGTGGGGCTGGTGCCCTGAATCAGGATTTTCTACATCTCAAAAATTTTGTATTCTGTGCCTCGTGCATTTGTGCTAAGCTGCTTCAGTTGTGTCTAACTCTTTGTGGCCCTATGGACTGTGGCCCATCAGGCTTCTCTGTCTATGAGATTCTCCAGGCAAGAATACTGGAGTGGGTTTCCATGTCCTCCTCCAAGGTGATCTTCCTGACCCAGGGATCAAACCTGTGTCTCCTGTGGCTCCTGACTTGCAGGTGGATTCTTTACCTGCTGAGCCACTGGGGAAGCCCCTTCTGTGCCTGTGCTGTGTTGTGCTTAGCCTCTTAGTCATGTCCAACTCTTTGTGACCCCGTGGACTGTAGCCTGTCAGGCTTCTCTATCCATGGGGATTCTCCAGGCAAGAATACTGGAGTGGGTTGCCATGCCCTCCTCCAGGGAATCTTCCCAACCAAGGGATCAAACACAGGTCTCCCGCATTGCAGGCAGATTCTTTACCATCTGAATCACCAGGGAAACCCTAGTTATCCTCAAAACCCAAAATTTGCTTGTCTGATTCTCCTGACAATTTAAAAAAATTATTTTTCCTCATTCTTTATTTTCTTGTGTATTTTAACTGTAAAATGCTTATTTCTCTTGGAATTTTGCCTGTGGATATTTTCTGAGGTTTGGATTAAAAGCTGTACATGCAGAGAAAAAACTGCAAATTGCATCTGCCTTAGATATATTCCTGGAATCCCCACTCTCCTGGGATAACTAGACTACATTTCTACTAGAGGTTATTGGAATTACATATAAAGCATGAATTGGATATAGAGGTATTAAAATGCTTTTTTTTTTAAAAAAAAAAAAACCACAAATTCTCAGGTGAGAATGCTGGTTTCAAGACTGGCACGTGTCTTTGCTGTTCTCCTTTGTGTGTGTATGTGTGTGCTCAGTTGTGTCCGACTCTTGCAACCCCATGGACTGTAGCCTTCCACGCTCCTCTGACCATGGGATTTTCCTGGCAAGAATACTGGAGTAAGTTACCATTTCCTCCTCTAGGGGATCTTCCTCACCCAGGGATCCAACCCCTGTCTCCTGCATTGGCAGGTGGATTCTTTACCACTGTGCCACCTAGGAAGCCCCTGTTCTCTTTGTATGCCAAGTGAAGGGAAGTCGCTCAGTCATGTCTGACTCTTTGCAACCCCATGGACTGTAGCCCACCAGGCCCCTCTGTCCATGGGATTTTCCAGGCAAGAATACTGAAGTGGGTTGCCATTTCCTTCTCTGGGGGATCTTCCCGACCAAGGATTGAACCTGGGTCTCCTGCATTACAGGCAGACTCTTTATTGTCTAAGCCACCAGGGAATCCCACTTGGCAAAATTGTATAGCAAGTTTATTAACTTTGCACTTAGAGATTAAACTTTTGCTATCATGGTATTTTTGGTTCTCCCATTAAATTCACCCCACAACAAGCTCTAGGCTTATACTTCTAATACATTCCATAGACATCAGAGTGGAAACTCAAAGTCTCCATAGTTTGGCAAAGACAATAAGGACAAAGATAACTTTGGTGCTCACCGACTTCCTTGGGTTCCTGCTTTCTCTCCTTTACCAGTAACGTAAATTTAATGACGTGTTTCTAAAGTAGGTTTTTGTTGTTTTCATTACATCATTTGTCGTATCACCTGCTGTACTGCTAGGGAATGGATTTTTCTATCTTCTTTGTGGCAATATTACAAAGGGAGCGAAGAAAACATAAATCTGTTAGCGAGAGCGACTTACAGTTTATCCCTTCTCCTAGTCTAGTCTATTCCCCACACATTACCAGGTCACCTCTGTGAAGGGAGGTCCAGTGATTCTTTTCAATTGATGAGTGGAACATGAAACTTCAGTGGCTGAGTACTTGTCTAAAACACTTTACAATTGCTTCCATCTTTCAAAACCCCATCTTCCTTTGTGATCTCTACGCAAAATTCACTTGCCTGATATTTAGAAGCAATGAAAAAATAAATGAAAGAAGGATCAACTATTTTTGAAAAAATTAGGTTGAAAATGTCGGGAAGTATACTTAATGGGTGCAGGGGAAGTTCAGATTTTATAAATAAAGTATGTAACATATGCATATGTGCTTGTGTGCTCACTTGTTTCAGTCTTATCTGACTCTGCGACCCTACTGACTATGGCCCACCAGGATCCTCTGTCCTTGGGATTCTCTTAGCAAGAATACTGGAGTGGGTTGCCATGCCCTCCATCAGGTAATCTTCCCAACTCAGGGATCAAACCCATGTCTCCTGCGGCTCCTGCATCGCAGGTGGTTTCTTTACTGATGAGCCATAGGGAAGCCCATATGCATATGTATGTATGCATATGTTTTTACATTTTGCTATGAGGATGTGGTTGACATTACTGAAACAAAGAAATATTTCAATAGTGCACCTAACTATATTAAGAATCTTCATCAAATTTCTTTTCAAAGTTTTCTTCTATTTTAATTCCCATTTTTCTTTCCAAAAGTATTTTTCTAAGCGAGATTATCATAGAAGCCTCTTGATTGGCTACCAATGTGTCAGAGCTCCATTTTGGCAATGGATAATATTGTCAAAAATGGTTCAGTGCTTTAACAACCTCCCTTCTACCTGTGAGAGGTCCCTGCCTTTACTTTCCAGGGCCCCTTGGAGACCTCTTTGAATCTCACCTATCTCTACACTTTTGAACCCACTTGCTCTCTCTTTACATCCCTTTATTTGTATAGCCTGGAGTCTGGTCTTGCCTCTCTATCTAGTCTCTGAGAAATGCTGTGTTTAGGCCTGTGGGTCTCTTTGGTCCCTGCACTACCCCCACCCACCACCTGCCCATCACTCTGGGATGTTGCTTTGTGTCCTTCTTGGCTTCATGTTTTGAAAGCTGGACGAGCCTTTACCCCAGGCTTGGCACCAGTCCCCGGATCCCAAGACTGAAGGAGGCTGCTTCCTTCCTCATAGGTTCTGGATGATTCAGGAAGGCAGAAAGCACAGTTTGGAAAGATGAACACATTAGCCCCATCCACTTCTCTTATTTTCATTCCTGGCTGTTCTATGAGCGGCAACTTCCTCAGGGAGGTGCTGAGAAGTTCCAAAAATCTCAGAGCTGAGTTCCTTCAATTTCATTGCTGATGAGAGTTTGACTCAGCCAGAACTGGGGGACCCTGTCCTTCAAGGTTAAATATACAGAGGATTATCTTCTGTCTTTTAACTAGAAACCATCTAGGATATTTTATCTTCTTATCTAAATTTCTGAAGATACTTACAGAAGTTGGGATTTTTATTAATTCTGTGATAGAGATGCTTCCTTCTATTCTTTAATCCATCAAATATTAATTGAATATGTAGCATCTTCTAGGTACTGTTCTAATAGTACCAGAAGTACCAGAACAGAAAACAGCAGTTAAAAACGACAGTCAATATTCCTGCTCTCAAGGAGCTTACCTTCTTGTGAGACAGACAAAAAGATAAATGTACGTATAAGCTGACAGGTATTAATTACTGCTCTGAAGAACAAAGCAAGGCATGGTGTGATGAGTGTGATTTTGTGTGTTTGCAATTTGTCATTTAAGGTAGAGAAGGAGTCCCATATAAGGTGATGCTGGAGCAGAGATCTAAAATAGGTAAGAGAATAAGACATGCAGATAGCCAAGAGGATTGTTCCGGGCAGAGGAAACAGCAAGGAAGAAGGGCCTGGGAAGTTCTGGAGACAAAAGGTCAGTGTGGCTGGAATTTGGCCAGCAAGAGGAGAAAGTGGGTAGAATTAGGATGAGAGAGGCAACAAGAGATTGGATTTCCTGGGGTCTGTAAGCCCGTGAAACCTACCCCCATTTGTTTCATGGGATGTATGTAACTCTGGCAGATCAATGATGGAAACATCTGTATACAGCCAGAACATTTCAACTTCACTGTATCCATCAGAATCACCAGGGGAGATTGTTAAAAATACAAAGTCATGGGCTCCGCTCCACATTTGAATAACAATCTGCAACTTGAATTATTAACAAGCTTCTTGGGTAATTATGAAGCCACACCAGCACTTGTCTGTAAACTAGTATTAGAAGCCATTGCAGATAATGAAAGTTTAAATGTTGCCTTTTGTGAGACTGGCATGAAATAGGAACCCTGGAAGGAAATACAAACATGCCCACTTTCTGCCCTTTGGATAATTGCACTAATAGTTTATTATGGGGTATAGGTTGATAAAGTGGAAGAGGTGAATGAATCAGCAGAGCTCTGGAGAAGACACTGTGGAGTGGAGCAGGAGGCTAGACCAGAAAGCCTTGTTTTAAACCTTTGAGCTAGGCTTTCGGTTCAACAGCCTGTTCCCAAGATACTGCTGGATGTCATAAGCACAACTAAGAACTGCACATTTCTAAGAACAACAGACTGGTTCCAAATAGGAAAAGGAGTACGTCAAGGCTGAATATTGTCACCCTGCTTATTTAACTTATATGCAGAGTACGTCATGAGAAACGCTGGGCTGGAAGAAGCACAAGCTGGAATCAAGATTGCCAGGAGAAATATCAATAACCTCAGATACGCAGATGACACCACCCTTATGGCAGAAAGTGAAGAAGAACTAAAGAGCCTCTTGATGAAAGTGAAAGAGGAGAGTGAAAAAGTTGGCTTAAAGCTCAACGTTCGGAAAACTAAGATCATGGCATCTGGTCCCATCACTTCATGGGAAATAGATGGGGAAACAGTGGAAACAGTGTCAGACTTTATTTTTGGGGGCTCCAGAATCACTGCTGATGGTGATTGCAGCCATGAAATTGAAAGACGCTTACTCCTTGGAAGGAAGGTTATGGCCAACCTAGATAGCATATTTAAAAGCAGAGACGTTACTTTGCCAACAAAAGTCTGTCTAGTTAAGGCTATGGTTTTTCCAGTGGTCATGTATGGATGTGAGAGTTGGACGGTGAAGAAAGCTGAGCACCGAAGAATTGATGCTTTTGAACTGTGGTGTTGGAGAAGACTCTTGAGAGTCCCTTGGACTGCAAGGAGATCCAACCAGTCCATCCTAAAGGAGATCAGTCCTGAGTGTTCATTGGAAGGACTGATGTTGAAGCTGAAACTCCAATACTTTGGCCACCTCATGTGAAGAGTTGACTCATTGGAAAAGACCCTAATGCTGGGTAGGATTGGGGGCGGGAGGAGAAGGGGACGACAGAGGATGAGATGGTTGGATGGCATCACCGACTCGATGGACATGGGTTTGGGTAAACTCTGGGAGTTGGTGATGGACAGGGAGGCCTGGCATGCTGCAATTCATGGGGTTGCAAAGAGTTGGACATGACTGGGCGACTGAACTGAACTGAAGAGCCAGATGAGTAACCATCTTCAATGTATTAAGGGCTTCAAGAGATGCCCTGGCTACAGGAAAATACAATTGAGTATTATATTTTCCTTTAGTCTGTCTCATCTATTGATGGAAACAAAGCCGTGTTCAATCAACAGGAACTGAATGATATTTTCTGTGGTGGGTTGAATGGTGGTTTTTAAAAAGATATGTCTATGTCCTGGCATCCTAGAACCTGTGACAATGCCTTTATTTGGAAACTGGCATTGCAGAGGTAATTCACCTAAAGGTCTTGAGATGAGATCATTCTGGATTATCTAGATGGCTTGGAAATTCAATAACCAATGTCCTCATAAGATACAGAAGAGGAAAAGGCACAAACACAGTGGAGAAAACCGTGCAGAGAGGGAGATGGGGTTTGGGTAAAATATTTTCCTTTACCCTCTCGTGTTAATCTCTTGACAGTTGTGGTACCTCCCCTCTGGCCTATTTCAATCTTATACAATTGTGGTCAAACTTCTTTTGTCCTTTGTCTATGAGCAGTAGAGATCTTTTCATACTTAATTTGAATTTGTAATGTTTTTCTTCTTACAGATACAGAGTTCTTTTTTCTGCTCCTTTCGTAGCATTTTCTTTTTTGTTCCATTTTGTCCAAAAAGATGCTTATGCTAATTAGTTTCTAGAAATGTACCTTTTTCTGGCAGTTTTACACAGTGACTGATGGCTCTCTCAAAACCGTTAAGCAAGAAACTTGCCTTTTACTATAAGGGTGCAGTTTTTAGTCCCTGGAGGATCAAGAACTCTAAGAGTTCTTTGAAACCACCTACCTTTCCCTGGATTCTTGCCCAGAGAATCCCACGAGCAGAGGAGCCTGGCAGGCTACAGTCCATGGGGCCTCAGGAGTCGGACACGACTTAGCAACTAAACCACTACCACCACCTTTCCCTGGAAATGTTGTCACATTATCAATGCAGGGACAGATATTTACAGAAATACAGATGGTGGCAGCGTTTGTACTTGTCTTGGTCTTGTTTGGTCTTGGTTGGCACACATCTCTCTGTCCTAATTCTTCAGACTGACATTCAAGGCTGTTATGTTTGGGCTCCAGCCCTCCTCCCAACTTTCCAAGTTTGCAGCTTCTCTGTGTGTGCATTGGCTCACATGGTTTCCAATATCTAGACTCTCTCTTCCTTGTCTCTAGTCACCAGAACTCTGCTCGCTGTTGAAAGTTTTACCCAATCTCACTCTCCCTAGGGAGACTCTCTCGTCTGCCCCAGCCTGTAGTCATGTCTCCCCACTGTGGACTAAGTCAGAGGCTGCACAAACTCAGGTGGCATTGACAAAGTCCCTTGGGTTGTCAATGCCCCTCTCATTCCAGATAGAATTAACTCTGGAGGGCAGTGGCATGTCCTTTCCTTTGTGTTTCACTTGTAACCTGGCAGTGACCCACACTTAAAAGAGCTCCTTCTGTGGATTGAGTGAACACTGACAATGAGCTTTTAAATCTCTTGCTTGGAAAACTGTGAATCCGAGAGACGGATGGCAGCTTCCCTTTCTAGCTGGATCCTGAACCCTGATGCTGTTCTGGGATGCCTAATTGATCTTCACGGATAGTTAAAGCCCACTTAATTTGTTTCAGTGTTAAATAGGATCTTTGATTTATAAGAGCTGGGTCAGGCAGTAGAGTGAGTAACTGACAGTCTGAGCTCTCCACCATGGCCGGGGCCAGCAGGCAGCCTCACAGCCTGGTCCTTCTTACCTGTCTACCCAACAGCAGTAGTGCTGTGCGTTCACTTGGAAGGGCAATTGGATTCTTCCTCCAGCAAGCCAGGAACTTGGGACATAGGAAACACTAAAACACTGTTCCTGCCCTGAAAGACCTTGCTGTGTGGTCATGCAGAACCTAAAGATTCAGGCTGATCGCCCCTGGGACCATTCCCTGTGTGAGTGGGAGCACACAGGCTCCCTGTTAAGTGGTGATGGGAGGTGGCACCAGGAGGGTGCCTGGGGAAGAGAAAGATTATGAGCTGGGCTGTAGGGTTAGAGGGACTGAGTTTACACTAAGTTTCTACTTCTCACCAGCTAGTTGATCTCTCTGATTCACTTTCCTCATCTGTAATATGAGAATCGTAAGAGCTGCTTCCTGAGATTATTACGACAAATAAGTGAGATCGTGGATATAAAGCACTGATCTGGTCAATGGTCAGTTTTAACTAAGTGGCTGCTTCAAAATCGCTGCCTTTTTATTCCACAGCACTTTGGCCTGGCCTCTAATTTTTTTGCCAGACACCTGCCTCTGTGTCCTGCCTGCTGGGATTCTTGACCTGGTTCTTACCTACCATAGCTGTATGCTCTTCTCCTAACTTTCTTGATGACCTTTTCCAGCTGGCATTATCTTGGTGATTCCTGTTTCTCTTCTATCCAGAGAAATGCTATAAGAGGGCAAATCTGGCCCCTTCATTCCATTCTTTAACACAGATGTTTTCGTAAATCCATCCTCATCCAGAACCTTACCCATCATGAGAAGGTGGCCCCACTGTAATGTTGGAGGGCTTTGGTTTACTGGAGTGTGGATTCTCTGATAAGGTTTAGCTGCATCAGCTCACAACATCCTGAGAAAGAGGACAATTTGGGTCTATTCTGCCCTAAAAACTACAGCTTAATACAATTTTTTTTAAGAAGTGTGAACCAGTGATAAAAGTTCTAATCTTTGCAAAGCATGAGAAGAAATGTTAATACAGCTTGGGAAAATACCCTCCTGTCCTCAATTTCCTGGCATGTTGCATCCCTTGCCAATGTAGAGCTTATCTTGCAAAGACAGTGCATGGCCAGAGTGACACTTTTTAGTCCAAGAAATGAAGTCTATTTTTTCCTTTGCCCGTAGTTTCCTTGCAGTATTTTGGGGGAAATGTTTATATTCTCGGAGGGCAAACAGTTTATTGGTTTGGATAACTCCTTTCCCCTGAATTTTCCTGCCTGTATTATTATTTTCCAGCTTTACAAAGGGAAAAGCATCAGAAGGGAATCTTATTTTGAAAGAGGAAAGAAGAATGGCTTGAAAGACTCTTCCTGTAAGTTATTGAGCCTGACTCCTTGGTTCCCAATCGTAGCACCACCCTCTTTGTACATTCTATTAGGATTCTCAGCCTTTGAAATCCCATGAGAGTACTAAGTTTGGGTTCAGTAAGAGTAGGGGGATTATCTTTATCATCTGAGTAACCTCAGCACTTTGTTGACTTATTGGGAAATCTTGTTGGAAAGATAAGTAAATTATTGCATTGGGAATAGGTCCAAGCACAGCCTTGTCACTAGACCCAATGTCTTTTTTCTGTCATTAGGAATTTAAGTAGACTTTTATTTAGTTATTCAACATTTGCTGAGCATCTTCAGAATGATAAACACTTTTCCAAATGCAGAGGGAGCAAAAGTGAAGAAGGCAAGGGCCCTTCCCTGGAGGAGCTTGTATGGGACTTTTCCTGTTTTCCCCCAAACTATTCCATATCTACAGTATTTCCCTTTAAAACACTTTTCTATTTAATAAAAAAAATCAAAGTAATATTAAAACTCATGTAATTTGGTAACATTTGGTTACTTTTTTTTCAGTTTTCTGAAAAGTGAAATATTACACACAACAATGAAGGCACTGATGACACCCTCCTTCTCTGTCCAAATCTTCTAACAAAGCAATTTTTATAGTACATTTGTTGCATATTCAGTTTATAGTTTTTGTTTTAATTACTTGATGAGTACAGAATACATTGTATTAGAGATGATATTTTTGTAAATATTAAGCCAGTGCCTTTAATTTTCGTTCTTTTGGTTATTGAAGCATAGTTGGTTTACAATATTATGATATTTCAGGTATATAGCATAGTAATTCAGTATTTTTATAGATAATACTCCATTAAAAGTTATATGAAGATGATGGTTATAATTCCCTGCACTATACAATATCTCTGGAGAAGGAAATGGCAATCCACTCCAGTATTCTTGCCTGGAAAATTCCATGGACAGAGGAGCCTGGTGGGCTACAGTCCATGGGGTCACAAAGGGTCGAACACAACTGCGGGACTAACACATACAATATATTTTTTTCTTACCTATTTGTACATAGCGGTTTGTATATCTTAATCCCCTATCACTAACTTGTCCCTCCTCAATCCTCTCTCCCCACTGGAAATCACTCATTTGTTTTCTGTAGTGGCGGATTTGTTTTTGGTTTTCTATGAACATTTATTTGTATTACTTTTTAGATTCCATATGTAAGTGTTATGCAGTATTTACCTTTCAACATTTCACCAAGTGTTCTCTAAGGTCCATCCATGTTTCTACAAATGGCAGAATTTCATGCTTTTTTATGTTTGAGTAATATTCCATTATATCAGTCACACGCACACACACACACATGTTCTCTCAATCAGACAGCCATATCTTTCTTCAATAATTTTTATCCTGTATCTCTTTGAATATTACTTCTCACCTTTGCTATTATTCTTTCCATTTAATACTCATCTTAAGGGTATTCTGGAGACGCTCATTCTAGTATCAATGCTTATTAAGTTCCACCCCCGACTCTATTTTTGTTCTTTTATCTCTATGTGTGATGTGCTGGGTGAATTCCTCAGACTTACCTTTCAAGTCACTAATTCTCTCTCTGATAATATCCAGCCCAGAGCTTATGCCATCTATCATGCTTTAATGCCAATGAATACTTTTCAGTTTCAGGATTTAAGATGTTCTTTTTCATGCCATCCATTCTTGATTCATACCATTCTGTCCAAATATACTTATTTTAAAGCTAAGATTTTTGGAGATTATTTTTATTTAATTGGACACAGTTCCATTTTTCAATTGCTAAGTTTATTGTTTATCTTTCTCAGTGTTAGTTTTCTTCATGTACTTTGGAACTGTTGACAGCAGGCTCATCTTGAGTGGTAGAGGTCTCTTTTTCTTTGTTTCCTACTACCTGCAGTGAAGGCAAGGCTGGGATTTGGATCTCAAAGTACCTTTTCCACCAAATGTTAACTCAGTATCATGAAATGTCCCTGGGTAATTGATTGCTTTTTGTAGTATCTTTGGTTGCTATTTAACTAATATTCCCATCAATAACTTTTGATTATAAAGCACAATAGCACTAAATCAAATATTCTGAATTAAAGTCATCCTCACCTATAGAACTATAATTAGGTCATTCAGAAAAGATGAGTAGCTGAAATTAAAACACACACACACACACAAAGCAGGACTACCCTAAACCAGAACTCAAAATATTAATTGCTTTGGCATAGTTGGAACTTGGAACCTTTTCTTCTTGTTGTTCATGTTTAAACTGACTTTCAGAACAATTTCCCTATGCTGGGGAGTTTGTCTCCTGGTTAGAGACTGTCCTGGTCAGCCTTCCCCTACCAGTTTCTTCAACATCAAGTTTCCTCTCTGGGGTTGATCTGATCCATTTTTTAATGCTATGTTTTTTATGTCATTATGTTCATTGTGTTATTATGTATTACTTATACTCAGTAACAATCACCCATGTTAAATGTGCATTTAATGAATTTTGAAATCACACTAATTTGTGAACACCACCACAGTGAAGATATTGACTATTTCCCTCACTCTGAAAAGATTTTTAGGGTCCCTTTGGAATTAATTCCTCTCCCTGTGTCTGGCCCCAAGAAACCACTATTCTTTCTGTTACTGTAGAATCTCTCTTAAGATTCATACAAATGGAATCACAGATTACACAGTACTTGTGTTTGGTTTATTTCACTCAGTATAATGCTTTAGAGTGTCTTCTATGCTGTTTGTGCTCATAATTTGTTCCTTCTTATTGCTAAATAGTATTCTATGGTGTGAACATACCACAACTAAAAAATTCTTTCTCCAGTGAATGAATATTTATAATACACCAAGCTGCCTCTGATTTGGGAGTATTATAAGTAATGCTGCTATAAACATTAACATGTGCAATTTTGAACACTGGTTTTTATTTCTCTTGGATGAATTCCTGGATTATACGATAAATGTGTGTTTAATATTTTTAAGACACTGCCATTTTGTTTTCCAAAATGACCATAACATTTTTCATTTCTACCAGCAATATATGAAAACTCTAACTGATCTATGTTCTTGTCAACACTGGTTCTGGTAGTTAATTTTAGCTGTTCTAGCAGGTTGTGAAATGGTAGCCCAAAATGCTCTTAATTTTTATTTCTCTGATGACTAGTGATATTGAACGTCTTTTCATGTATTATTGGCTAATTCATGTAACTTCTTTTGTAAAGTGTCTGCTCAAATCATTTATACATTTTTACTGAGTTGTTTGTTTTCTTATTAGAGTTTAAAAGTTTTATTTATTCTCAGCACAAGCTCTTTTCAAGTGTACTTTGTTCAAATTTTCTCCCAATTCTATGGATTGCTTTTTTATTTTTTGACTATTGCCTTGAAGAGCAAAAGCTTTTAATATTGGTAGAGCCCATTTTATCAATGTTTTCTTTCACAGTTTGTGTTTTTAAGGCCCTATTTAAAATTTTTTGCCTTATTCAGTCTCATATTTTTTCTCTTTCTTTGAAAAGTTTAATGGCCTTAGCTATTGATTACACAGAATTTTAAAAAGCAAAGCCTTTGCATTCATAAGGATATCACTTCACATCCACAAGGATAGCTAAAATGGAAAAAATGAAGAATAATGCATGACAGTGCAGTATATGGCTCATACTAATGCTTCTTCAGGGAATTCCTATGGGCCTATATTGTTTACACATTTCTCCTGTCACTCTACCTGTATCCTGAGCGGTGGCTTGACAGCTTTGAAGAATAGAGATTTACAAAGCACCACACTGCTTTCTCAGGGTTTCCCCCCACTGTAGCAATGTGAAATCCAAGCCCTCTCTTTGTTTCCCCCACCACCTGGGTTTCTCCAGAGTTGGGGGTGTGGATGAGGTCTGAGAAGACTTTGTTGGTGGATGTCAAAATTTCCTTGGAGACCAAGTAGCTTCAACGAGTTCACAAGTTTTCCACTGCTGTGTACCATGACCTGGGGGTGGATGGTTGTTGCTGTTCAGTCATTAAGTCGTGTCCAACTCTTTGTGACCCCATGGACTGCAGCACTGCCAGGCTTCCCTGTTCTTCTCCATCTCCTGGATCTGGCTCAAACTCATGTCCATTAAGTTGGTGATGCCATCAAACCATCTCATCCTCTGCTGTCCCCTTCTCTTCCTGCCTTCAATCTTTCCCATAATCAGGGTCTTTTCTAATGAATTGGCTCTTTACATCAGGTGACCAAAGTATTGGAGCTTCAACTTCAGCTTCAGCATCAATCCTTCCAAAGAATATTCCGGGTTGACTTCCTTTAGGATTGACTAGTTTGATTTCCTTGCAGTCCAAGGGACTCCCAAGAGTCTTCTCCAACGCCATAGTTCAAAAGCATCAATTCTTCGGTGCTCAGTTTCTTTCTGGTCCAATTCTCACACCCATACATGACTACTGGAAAAACCAGAGCTTTGACTAGATGGACTTTTGTTGGAAAAGTAGTGTCTCTGTTTTTTAATATGCTGTCTAGGTTTGTCATAGCTTTTCTTCCAAGGAGCAAATGTCTTTTAATTTCATGGCTGCAGTCACCATCTACAGTGATTTTGGAGCACAAGGAAATAAAGTCTGTCACTGTTTCCATTGTTTCCCCATCTATTTACCATGAAGTGATAGGACCAGGTGCTATGACCTTCATTTTTTAAATGTTGAGTTTTAAGTCAGCTTTTTCACTCTTCTATATCACCTTCATCAAGAGGCTAGTTAGTTCCTCTTTGCTTTCTGCCATAAGGGTGGTGTCTTCTCCATATCTGGGGTTATTGATATTTCTCCCTGCAAGCTTGATTCCAGCTTGTGCTTCATCCAGCCTGGCCTTTCACATGACGTACCCTGCATATAAGTAAAATAAGCAGGGTGACAATAAACAGCCTTGACGTACTCCTTTCCCAATTTTGAAACAGTCCATTGTTCCATGTCCAGTTCTAACTGTTGCATCTTAACATGCATACTGGTTTTTTAGAAGGCAGGAAAGGTAGTCTAGTATAATCATCTCTTTAAGAATTTTCCACAGGCTGTTTTGATCCATGAAGTCAAAGGCTTTAGTATAGCCAATGAAGAAGAAGTAGATGTTTTTCTGGAATTCTCTTCCTTTTTTGATAATCCACTGGATGTTGGCAATTTGATCTCTGTTTCCTCTGCCTTTTCTAAAACCAGCTTGAACATCTGGAATTTCATGGTTCATGTACTGTTGAAGCCTGGCTTGGAGAATTTTGAGCATTACTTTACTAGCATGTCTGATGAGTGTAATTGTGCGGTAGTTTGAACATTCTTTGGCATTGCCTTCCTTTGGGATTGGAATGAAAACTGACCTTTTCCAGTCCTGTAGCCACTGCTGAGTTTTCCAAATTTGCTGGCATATCGAATGCAGCACTTTCACAGCATCATCTTTTAGGGTTCGAAATAGCTCAGCTGGCATTCTATAACCTCCACTAGCTTTGTTCGTAGTGATGCTTCCTAAAGGCCACTTGACTTCACACTCCAGGACATCTGGCTCCAGGTGAGTGATAACACCATAATGTGTTATTGTGTCATTAAGATCCTTTTTGTATAGTTCTTCTGTATATTCTTGCCACCTCTTTTTAATATTTTGTGCTTCTGTTAGGGCCATACAATTTCTGTCCTTTATTGTGCCCAACTTTGCATGAAATGTTCCCTTGGTATCTCTAATTTTCTTCAAGAGATCTCTAGTCTTTCCCATTTTATTGTTTTCCTCTATTTCTTTGCATTGTTCACTTAGGAAGGCTTTCTTATCTCTCCTTGCTATTTTTTGGAACTATGTATTCAGATGGATATATCTTTCCTTTTCTCCTTTGCCTTGCATACCTCTTCTTTTCTCAGCTGCTTATAAGCCCTCCTCAGACAACCATTTTGCATTTTTGCATTTCTTCTTCTTGGGGATGGTTTTGATCACTGCCTCCTGTACAATGTTACGCACCTCTGTCCATAGTTTTTCAGGCACTCTGTCTATCAGATCTAAGCCCTTGAATCTATTTGTCATTTCCACTGTATAATTGTAAGGGATTTGATTTAGGTCATATCTGAATGGTCTAGTGGTTTTCCCTACTTTCTTCAATTTAAGTCTGAATTTTGCAGTAAGGAGTTCATGATCTGAGCCACAGTCAGCTCCCAGTCTTGTTTTTGCTGATTGTATACAGCTTCTCCATCTTTGGGTGTGAAGAATATAATCAATCTGATTTCGGTATGGACCATCTGGTGATGTCCATGTGTAGAGTTGTCTCTTGTGTTGTTGAAAGAGGGGGTGTGCCATGACCAGTGCGTTCGCTTGGCAAAACTCTGTTAGCTTCATTTTGTACTCTAAGGCCAAACTTGCTTGTTACTCCAGGTATCTCTTGACTTCCTGCTTTTGCATTCCAGTCCCCTATTATGAAAAAGACATCTTTTTTTTGATGTTAGTTCTAGAAGATCTTGTAGGTCTTCATAGAACCATTCAACTTTAGCTTCTTCAGCATTAGTGGTTGGAGCATAGACTTGGATTACTGTGATATTGAATGATTTGCCTTGGAAACAAACAGAAATCCTTCTGTCATTTTTGAGATTGCACCCAAGTACTGCATTTTGGACTCTTGTTGACTATGAGGGCTGCTCCATTTCTTCTAAGGGATTCTTGTCTACAGTAGTAGCTGTAATGGTCATCTGAATTAAATTTGCCTATTCCCTTATATTTTAGTTCACTGATTGCTAAAAAGTTGATATTCAGTCTTGCCATCTCCTGTTTGACCACTGATCCTGATTCATGGACCTAACATTCTAGGTTCCTATGCAATATCATTCCTTACAGCACTGGACTTTACTTTCACCACCAGACATGTCCATAGCTGGGATTATTTCCTCTTTGGCTTAGCCTTTTCTTCCCTTCTGGTGCTATTTCTCCCCTCATCTCCAGTGGCATATTGGACACCTATTGACCTGGAGAGTTCATCTTTCAGTATCATATATTTTTGCCTTTTCATGCTGTTCATGGGGTTCTCAAAGCAAGAATGCTGAAGTTGTTTGCCATTCAGATAACATTGACCCAGTTTACAGATAAGAAAGATCACATGACCTTGCTAGACAGCAGTCTAGAAAATGTCACAACTAAGATTTCAACTTCTGTCTTTTAGCTCAAAATCCACTCTTTTATCGTGTGTGTGTATGCACTCAGTCGTGTCCCACTCTTTGTGACCCCATGGCCTGTAGCCCACTAGGCTTCCCTGTTCATGGGCTTTTTCAGGGAAGAATACTGTAGTGAGGTGTTATTTCCTACTCCAGGGGGTCTTCCTGACCCAGGGATCGAACCCTTGTCTCTTATCTCCTGCATTAGCAAGTGGATTCTTTACCGCTGGTGCCAATGGGAAGCCCCTATTCTAGCATACTATTCTGTAAAGTATTAATAACATCCTTTCCCATATGTTTAGCTTTAAAATGCCCACATTTTTATTCACAAATGTTCTGTGAAGTAGGCAGGGCAAATGCATATTATATGTCACTCCATCTAGAGCCAGCTCTGGTGAAAATACTCATTACATCCTAGTACATGGTGATTATCTCTAAATGAGCTTAAATCGGCATCTCTGGTTGCAATTGCACCCATATGTAGATAACCATATCATAAGTCATTCTAAACAGGGCATTTGAATAGTAAAAGGAACACTATTAATAATGACAGTGGGACAAGAGGTATAAACTAGGACTGTCCAGGAAAATTAGGACATATGGTCATTCTCACCATTAGAAAAGAGGAAAGAAGAAAGAAGGAAAGAAAATTAACAAATTTAAAGCCCTAATACATGTTAGATTTTGTACTAAGCATTTAACATAGCTTAGCTTAAGAGATATGTGTGGTTGTATACACTGTACAGATTTGGAGAAATCAACACACTTCTGGCAGACGGTATAGGTTAGTGATTAAAAGAAAGAAGGTTTCTAGCACATTCATTCATCAACCAAATACTTACTGAATGCATATATGCTATGTACAGTTTTAGTTTCTGGGGATAGAGTGACAACAAATAAGAAGTTTCTATTTTGTTAGGGTGAAGATAAAATTAAATAAATAAAAATATAAGTATTACATGTATCTGTATATATAGATGTATTTTTTCATAACCAAGTGATATTGAATGTGATGAAGGAGCATAAAGCAAGGTAACGGGCTAGAGAGTAATGGGGGTGCCATTCTAAAACTGACTGGGAAAAGTTATTTGAACAAGTCAAGGAACAGAGTCCTGCAAGAAATAAGAAACTGGACCACGTGGGCATTTGGGCATGAGTGTTTGGGCAGAAAGAAAAGCACAAGCAACAGCCGTGAGCAAGAATATGCTTTATGTGCACGAGGACAGCTAGGAGGCCAGTGGCAAAATGAAATGAACAGAAGGAGGGTGGTGGGGCGGGGTGAGATTTGAGAGGTTGTAAGTGGCTAGATCATGGTTTGATTTGTGTTTTTCGAGAATCTCTAGAGGCGTTTGGTAAGCAGTGGTTAGATTCTGGATGTATTTTGATGTTAAAACCAGTAAGTTTTGGTGGTCCAGTGGCTAAGACTCTGCAATCCCAAATGCAGGAGACCCAGGTTCGATCCCTGGTCAGAGAACTAGATCCCACATGCCGCAACTAAAAGATCTCAAAGCTGCAACTAAGACCCAGTGCAGCCAAATAAACAAATGTTTTTAAAAAATAACTTTTGCTAATGGATTGTGTATTAAATAAAAGTGAAACATACGAATGAGGCTTCCCATGTGGCACCTGTGGTAAAGAGCCCGTCTGTCAATACAGGATATGTAAGAAACACAGATTTGATCCCTGGGTTGGGAAGATTCCCCTGGAGGAAGGCACAGCAACCCACTCCAGTATTTTTGCCTGGAGAATCCCATGGATAGAGGAGCCTGGCAGGTTATGGTCCACAGGGTAGCAAAATGTCAGGCATGACTAAAGCAATTTAGTAAGCATACACACACACATGCATGAAGCGTAGGAATATATGCTACTATGATTTTTAGCATGAGCAACTTGAAGATTGGAATTGCTATTTTCTGAGGGAGAGAAGATAGAGCAGAGTTAAGGACCAATTCAAATGAGCCTCTCCATGGAATCTGTGCTCTTCCCACCACACCAGTGGTCCTTAAACTTTAGTCTTCATCACAATTACATGGAAGACTTGGGCAGCCACAGAGTGTTTGTTTCCACCCCTCAAGTAGAGGTACTGATCAGTAGGTCTGAGGTAGCAGGAGCATTTGCATTTCTAATGTGTTCCCCGGGTGATATTGATGCTGTTGGTCCAAGGACCATATACTGGAAACCACTGCCCTACTCCACACTGTCTGCCGGAACACTTTACTGTCTTTCAAAGCCAGGCTGTATCAAAGAGTGAGTGTTTACTTGTCAAAGGAGAAACTGAGGGCATCAGATTACCCATGGGTTTAGAATTCTTTTCTATGGAATTTCCATCAGTGTTCAATGTTCAGAACTCTGCCTGTCGGGAACTCTGCCACCACAGAGCAGAGCACTTGACCTGTCAACGAAAGGGCAGTGTTTCAGTGCCCTGTTCTTCCCATCACTGCTACAAACTTCTTATCCACAATCAATTATTGGTTAAGCAAATGATCCAAATTTACTTGCTCTTTTTTATTTCCTATCTAATTTTAGCTCCTGGACAAGACCTGGGCTCTTCTTTCTGACTAGGGCACAGGAACCTGGACTGTGGTCAGGGTTCTTGGTGATTCTTAGAGCTGTGGCCAAGAGCTTGATGATCTTCATAATCCTGAAGGACAGTGTGAAGAATAACAGGAGACCATGGGCAGACTTGGGGAAAGATGGATGGGAGGCACAGAGGAGACCATGGAAATCATTGCAGACTCAAAAGACCTGAGTTTAACTCCTGACCTCGTCTCTTACTGGCTGTATAAACTTAGGCACTGACATTTCAGCTCTCTTGGCCCCAGTTTCTTCTACTATAAAATTATGATAGTAAATAATAAAATTGTGATAATAGTTATGATATAATAATCTTACACCTTCCCAGGTGGGGCAGTGTACAGGTGTATTGGCAGAATACACCTGCCAATGCCGGAATCACAGGAGACGTAGGTTTGATCCCTGGATCAGGAAGATTCCCTGGAGAAGGAAATGGCAACCCACTCCAGTATTCTTGCCTGGGAAATACCATGAATAGAGGAGCTTGGTGGGCTACAGTCCATAGGGTCACAAAAGAGTCAGATGCAACTTAGCAACTGAGCATATATGCAGTAATTTTACAGGTTTGTTCAATAGACATTGAATATCTATCTCATACTAGGTGTCATGCAAGATGGTAGAGC
Organism: Okapia johnstoni; assembly: GCA_024291935.2. Lineage (NCBI taxonomy): Eukaryota > Metazoa > Chordata > Mammalia > Artiodactyla > Giraffidae > Okapia > Okapia johnstoni. Next base: position 51,649,562 of record CM044322.1, read on the forward strand.
AAAATCTGTAAGATGCAGCCCCTTTCACAGGTATGATGGACGAACATGGAGTGAAATATGTACATGTATTAATATTACACTGCATAATTGTGAAATACTATCATTAATGGGAGGATGGGAAGAAAATAATGCAGAGACTGGGATTAGTGGAATACACTGAAGACTTTGTAAGTATGCAATTACCTATCCATTACAATTACCTGGAGAGTTTTTTGAAAATATGAACACACGGACCTAAACTCCAGACATTTGAATTGGTATGAAGGTGCAAGGTGTGTTGTCTGGACCCTGTTTTTGTTTTTTTATTTTATGTATATTTGTTTGGCTTCGCTGAGTTTTCATTGCTGTGCTCGGACTTACCCTAGTTGCAGCGAGCAGGGACTTCTCTTGTGGAGTATGGGCTCTAGGGAGTGTAGGCTTCAGTAGTTGTGGTTTTTGGGCTTTAGAATTCAGGCTCAGTAGTTGTGATACATGGGCTTAGTTGCCCTGAAGCATGTGGGATCTTCCTGGACCAGGGATGGAACTTGTGTCCCCTGCATTGGCAGGTGGATTCTTAGCCACTGGACCACCAGGGTAGTCCCTGGACACAGGTTTTTTAAAAAACTATACCAGATGATTCTAAAGGGAATCCAGGGTTGAGACCCACTTGCTTAGGGATTTGCCCCCTTGAAAGGGGAAGAGATTTTTTATTTGGAGTACTGGGGTTTGATTTAACCAGAGGCAGCTCTCCTGGTCCCTTCTTACCTGGTCTTCCATCTCTGTCCTCAGCTCCCTGAAAGACGTGGGGGTTTCTACTCTATGTGTGAATTAAAAGAAAGGTCCTTGAGATCAGGAGGTGATGAGAATGCCAGAAGAGCTAGCCTATTATTTATCACAATCCCAAGACAGATGGAGAGCTTCAGAGTAATTCTTGCAACAACTGACTTGCCAAGGGAGGAAAATGAGCGAAATTAATCAGCAGCGGGGGAAGGATGTCCTGCAGGAAGGAAGCAGTTAGAGACATGTTTCAGATGAAGAGCTGAGACAGGGAGCAACGGGAAGGGGCTGCAGATCCGGCTAGCAGCAACAACTCTCACTGGGACCCCGGGAGTCTGAGAACCTTGCTGGGCAGGGATCAAAGGCATGTTCTGAGCGATCTTCTGTCCTGGCATTGATGGCTGCCCCTGCTCACTCCAGTAAGAGACATGACTGCCCTCTCAGAGTGGGCTCCCCTTGGCTCTGTCTCCAGCCTCTCCTGTCCAGGGCAGGAAGGAGAATAGCAGCCAGGGTGAGGCCAGACAGATCCGAGAGGGCAGGTCACCTTTACGGTCCACCTGGCCCGCCTCCTCCTCCCTCTCAGCCCACTTTATAGACTGTGGTGTCTCTCTTGGTTTCTCTTGGTCTAACTGTCCTGTGCTGGGGCTGGAGTCCTGCTCTGAACTTGGCTCTGACACTATCAGTGGGGGAGGGGGACTGTGTCTGTATCCAAGTCCTGAGAGTGGTCCCACTGTCATGGTAACACCACCCTTCACTCTGATGGCTACATCTACCTGCCTTCTTCAGGGTAGTACAACCACTAAATTGGACTCCCTGGATTGTAAAATTATCAGAGCTTCCTGTTGCCTGAAGCCCAGAGAGAAAAGGGTTGAAACAGGCTGGCTGGAGATGTCAAGGATGAGCCTCAGGATGTAAGAATAAGAGACAGCGATCGATGGACATACTCACTGGATCCCCACAGCTCCTGGGACAGGAGCTGCACTCACCTGAGCCAGCTGAGTGTCCCCAAGCCTACCTGGTCTGTCTGAACCAGAATCCTTGTCCAGTAGAGTGGTTGAGGATGTGCACTGCATCTTCCACAGACATTACTCCAGGGCCCCAGCATCTATGTCCAGAGCACTGTGCCCAGCCAGCCTCTGAATGCAGATGAGAATCTGAGAGAGCTTTGTCAACAGCACAGTGCTCCGTGCAGGCAAACCCTTGTTACAAATAGTACACATTCATTTGTTTCCCATGAACTTTCCTTCTCGACCCAGCCTTGCACTGAAATTCATCAACCTGATATCTCAAGTGGGATGACTCATCGCCAAAACGTTTTAAATGTCGTAGACTGTGCAGAGTGGGGGCCACCAAGTTCATCTCCCTCCCACCAAGTTCACTCTCATCAGCTCTGCTCTCCGGCCACATTTTCTCTCTCATTTCTCCTTACTGTGAGCAAGGAAACGTGGAGGGTAAATTTTAATATTTCCATTTACATGAGCATCATTTCACCAATTTGGCTTTCTTCACCCTCAGATCCCCTTCCTTCCCTTTCTCTGGAGCTCTGTTGTTGTGACCAGGGCTCTGCATCTGGAGTTGGAATGTCCAGGGTTAATTAAATCTTAGCTGTGTGACCTCAAGCCAGTTTCAGATTTTTTTTTTTAACCTGGGACTCTGAAAAATACACATGGTGGTATCTTACAGATGGTAATGTACTCAGTAATTGTAATACAAGGCTTACTTGTCTAATAAGCCCTACCCTCACTGGTTGTGGTAAAAATTACTAAAGTTCATCCATACAACAGTATTATTTCTGGGTCCCTGCTCCTTCCTGGACACATGGAAGGCTACATTTCTCAGCTTCCTGCATGAGCTAGAATGGGGAGTGATGTGTCATTTCTGGGCTGAATCACTGAGGAACTGGGACCCAGGTTCCTAAATGGCCATCGTGGAGCACATGTTGGGATAGAGGTGCCACGAGAGCACCTTGGAGGCTGAGCCACCCCATGGGGGGACAGCTGCCCTGAGAAGCTACCCAGACCCATAGGAGACTTGGTATTGATGAGAAAAAGCCTTCTGTTGGGCTAAGCAACTGAAATTTGGGGAAGGTGTTTGTTACACAGCATGGCCTATCTTATTCTGCTTCATCCATTTCTTGCCTTCTCTGTGACAGGGGTTTTCAATGACCTCCATAGCCCTTTGGTTCCTTGAGGGTACTGTGGGGATGTCATGATGGAGGGAGTGAGGAAAATAAGGGAAGCTGAGTAAGCAGGCTCCTAGTTAACCAGAGCTTCACACTGATCTTATCTATGTATTGGTGTTTCCAGAAAGATTACTTTCGAAAGAAGAATCCAATTTCTAAAATGTTACTTGACTTGTGGACACAGGAGGGAAGGAGAGGGTGGGATGAGTTGAGAGAGGAGCATTGAAACATATACATTAGCATATGTAAAGTTAGATAGCCAGTGGAAATTTGCTACTGTATGATGGAGGGAGCTCTAGTCCAGTGCTCTGTGACAACCTAGAAGGGGTGGAATGGGGTGAGAGATGGGAGGTTCGAGAGGGAGGGGACATATGTATACCTATGGCTGATTCATGTTGATATATGCAGAAACCAGCACAATATTGTAAAGCAATTGTCCTCCAATTAAAAGTAAATAAATAAATTAAAAAAAAACATTAAGGAAAGTTTCTTGATAAGTCACTGCCCTGTTGCAATGATTCTCTCTGAACTCTGCTCTCTTCCAGCCATTACTGTTTTCTTCTTTATTCTTTTTGAGTTCCACGTCTCATTGAGGTTTTGATTAGAACCAAGACTTGAGCACTTCGCTGTGACACCCACCCCTGCTACCGTGACTGTGCTCACCTCGTCTGCTATTCTCTGCCCTGCTCCTTGATCCAAAACTGCCTCTGTAATTGCAGATGGTCTGGAGCCATTGTAGGGTGCTGGGCTGGAAGAAGGAAGGAGTGGAGACTGGGAACAGTCAGGAGATACCCAGGATCAAAACTTGGTCTTTGAGGAGGGAGATGAGGGGGAATTATGCTTTATGCATCAGGTTATATGATTTGGGAGTGTCTTGTTTATGGGGACCAGAAGGTTGAACACAGGAAACCTGGGTAACATTCCCTGTTCCATCAGTGAGCAGCAGAGGATTTGCATAAGATTGATCTTTCCAAGGTCCTTGTTTCTTCTATGCAAATGAAGGATCAAACTAGATAAGTGCTTTACAAACTGTGGCCCATGGAACCCTAAGCATTAAGGTTTGTTGGGAAATACAGGCAGATCTCCCTGGACAGGACTGAACTCTTCACCTCAACACAACCAAAGCTACTCCACACTTATTATATGATTATGATATGGACTTTTAGGTAACATTTCATTAAAAGAAAGGGTTTCATTGATGTTAGACTTGAGGATAGTGAGATTAGATAATTTTTAAGGATTTTTTAAAGCTTGAATATTGTTTATTTCCTCTTTTAGACATCTATGTGTCCTTGGGAAAGTTACTTAATTGTTCTGAGCCTCACTTTCCTGATGTATAAAATGAGACTTACTTACCTCATGGAGTTTGTTGTGAGGACTAAACATTAAATATATAATTCCTGTGCAAAACAGCTTATTAATAAGCAAAGATGATAATGATGATGATTTAAGATATATACGGTCATTCCATTTTATTGGGTGAGCAGAGGGAAGGCCAGAGAAATTGTGACTTAACTAAAGTTGCATCAGTAGGGGGTACCAGAGCCTGGATCGAAAGGCTGGTGATGCCCTTGCTCCCCTGGTGAAGCCTCTTCACACCAGCTTACTGATCTGGATATTCTTAAAGCTGTAGCTTCTGTTCTTTAGTCTTATCCTTCCCCCTTTTCTGCTTTGAGTTGTCTGCCCAACCTCCTAACAAAATTTAAATCAAGTCTCTTCTGATTATATATGGATAATCAGGGCTTGAAACCCAGGAGGTGGTGAACATTCCATAAATGACTGAAAGAGTGGATCCCATTTTACAGATGAGGAGACTGAGACTCAGAGTTTGCTTGCCTTGCCCAGGGTCACTGAGGGGCCAGAGACAACATAGGACCGCAGCATGGCTCTGCCCAGGTAGGTACACCTCTGACCCTCTAGATTACCTGCTTCAGAATTTGTCCTGGGGCATGTGTATGGTATGCCCACATTCAAGCATTTAAAAAAACTTTTAGGCAGTGCCCCATAACATATGGGGCTTCCCAGGTGGCACTAGTGATAAAGAATCACCTGCCAATGCAGGAGACATAAGAGATGTTGGTTTGATCCATGGGTTGGAAAGATCCTCTGGAGGAAATGGCAACCCACTCCAGTATTCTTGCCTGGAGAATCCTATGGACAGAGGAGCCTGGCAGGCTGTAGTCCAAAAGGGTCGCACAGAGTCAGACACGACTGAAGTGACTCAGCATGAGCACATGGCATATGGAACTAGAAGTCAAACCTGCACTCCCTGCAGTGGAAATACAGAGTCTTAACCACTGGACAGCTAGGGAAGTCCCAGTCATGTTGTTGATTGTTCTGGCTGGTGATGCCATTCCCCCAGAGCTGGTGTCTTTCCTGAGATCTGCTGCTGTTCTCATTCACCTCACATTGTCATACTTCTTGCAAGTAAAGTGTGAGTGTGCAGTGAATCCCATGTTCCAGCTCCTCCCTGGACTTCTTACCTTCTGCTTGGGGGCCCTGGCTTAGGAAGAAGGAAAGGAAGGGGTGGGGATGGTACCTTCATCCTTCTAATCGACTCTGGAATGGAGCAAGCTACAGTCCTGCCTTTGGGGAGTGAATAATAACCAGAACGGAAGGATGATGGGCACTTGGGACTTTGGGTTCCTGTGATGGCAGAGGTAGCTGCGATTTCCTTTCTTCCCTGGATGGCAGTAATGTCATCATTCGACCCAGAAGCAGCTCTGATGCTGGGGTACTTGCCATTATAGCCGGATCATCTCTTACTTCTCCCAGTCTGCTGTTTAAGACTCACTGGGTGCCACTGAATCTTCTGATGAACAAAACAGGCCGAAGGGGAGGGGGATATAATGAGAGTAAAATCAGGCTTCTGGCGTGAATCACAAAATGCAGTCTTCTCACCGGCTGAGACTCACCCAGCATGGAAATCTTTACCAAAGGGTGATACATAGACAATCAGAGCCCCACCCCTGATCCAGCTCCTGGCAAGTTCATCGTTTACATCTGAGAACAATCTCTGCATCCAGGCAAAACTCCTGACTGCAGCAAGCAGCTATGATGAACGCTTACCTGGAGAATGCTGCAAAAACCAGCAGTTCGTCTGTGTTAAATGTTTGGTTTTGATTTTTCTGCTTATAGGTCAGCTGTGGGGCCTGGAGCTTCTTCCAGTTTGCACACAAATGCAGACAGTCAAGACTCAAATAGCCATGACTAGGCAATGCCGTGTTTGTCTTAATAACTGCTCTCAGTCATTAAGATGCCTATGTTGGATTTATCACCAACGATTGGATCGATTACTCGGTGCTCAACTGCAATCTGAGCCTTTCTGTGCTTCTGCGTCAGTCATTTCATTAAGAGGGATAGGCTGGTAATGCCACCCCCATGGGAGGTTGGGCTAGAGGGTTCTGTGTGAATGGAGCCTTCAAGATAAAAATACACTGGGCATATGAGGAGCAAAGGATCAGAGAGACAGGAAGCTTTCTTCCTACCCCCTGGTGCCCAGGGATCCACCCAGACTAGCGAACAGTCCATCTGCAGCTGGTGGTGACAGCTCACATAAAGGGAGCAAAGGCACCAACAAGGACTCCCCCTCAGAGGTGTTTGTCTTGGCCAAATGTGAACACAGGTTCATGGAGCTCTTCAGGGTTCTCTTTCCCAGGCCTGGCCTACCCATCCCATGCAAAAAGAGGTCTTAGCTACTGGGTCTCTGTCAATACCAGAAGGTCTCCTGGGTCATGACTGGGAGTAGACTTAATTGGAGAAACTAAGATGTCCTTCAGGCCTTGGCGATTGCCCATAGGTCCTAGTGGGCCTCCTGAAGCACCCACGACAAAACAAAACAAAAAGTGCAAGGAGTAAACCGTTTCTGATCTATTTTCTACTGACTGAAGTTCACCAGGCTAGTCTTCTAGAGAGGTCCTTGTCAACTGCCCATCTTGTGATGCTCTAACTCCACCCTTTACAGCCAACCTGCTCACCTGGGACTTCCCATAGACCCTACTGCCCACCCAGTTCATGTCAGCACTGCCCTCACCCTGCAGGACATCAGGACTCCCCGAAACCCCATGCTCCCAAATCAAACATGGTCCCAGCCTTGTGTGCATTCCATGTGACACTGAGTGTCCCCTGCACTGTCACTTATGTCATATCACCTATCTACCTGTTGGCAATTTTGGGGGGCTTGGCTGCCAGAAGGAGATTCAAGTAGAGCTTGGAGTTGGTGCAAACATTTCCTGCTGCTTCTTCTCAGGCCTTTTTCACTCAAGGGCAGCCCCGTGTCCTTGGTTCCATTATGGGCCTTAACTCCACACTGCCCTTCTTGACCTGTGCTGAGCTCTGCAAAGTCAGTGCAGCCGGTCATCTGGAATTTTGATTCTGGAAGCAGACTTTTATTCATCATATCATTTCAAACTTCCTCTGCATTCTATATTTCCCTTTTCTCTTCACTGGGATCCATATGTTGGCAACTCCAGGTGAATAATCTGCTTGGACCTGCCAGATGCCCAGGCGTTATCCCCGCCTTAGCCGAGGGTCTGCGGGAGGTGAACTAACCAGTGTGTTGGACAGTCCCAGGGAAGAGGAAGCTGGTCACTCCTATGTGTTCCTTGACTCCTTAGCTCTTTCTATACAGTTAGATAGATTTCTTTCTTTTTCTTTTCTTTTTTAAAGAAATGGTGTGTTCAGTCTTCATGATTCGACATTTCACTTCAGAGGATACAGATATTGATTGCAAAAAACCATTTGATGTTCATGAAGACTTTGGAACTTTCTAATGAGCTATTGAAAGTTTTTTAGATCATAAAGACTATGTTTTGCTGAATCTGAACAGCCTCATTTGAAAGAGGTTGGGAGGTGTTTAGACTGAAGTTTTCTTCAGGCTGAGGAGGCCATCACCTCATGTGTGAAGGAGTCAAAACTCTCTGTACCTGGGGTCCCAGGTTGTTGTTGCTGTTCAGTCGCTAAGTTGTGTCTGACTCTTTGTGACCCCATGCACTGCAGCATGCCAAGCTCCTCTGCCCTCCACTGTTTCCTGGAGTTTGCTCATATTCATGTCTGTTGAGAGGGTGATGATATTAATATCTAGCCATCTCATCCACTGTTGCCCCTTCTCCTCCTTCCCTTAATCTTTTCCAGCATCAGGGTATTTTGAGTTGGTTCTTTGCATCAGGTGGCCAAAGTATTGGAGCTTCAGCTTCAGCACCAGTCTTTCCAGTGAATATTCAGGGTTGATTTCCTTTAGGATGGACTGGTTTTATCTCCTTGCAGCCCAAGGGACTTTCAAGAATCTTCTCTAGCACCACAGTTCGAAAGCATCAATTCTTTGGCATTCAGCCTTCTTTATGGTTCATTTTTACATCCGTACATGACTACTGAAAAAACCAGAGCTTTGACTATACAGGCCTTTGTTGACAAACTGATGTCTCTGCTTTTTAATATGCTCCCTAGCTTTGTCATAGCTTTTTCCCCAAGGAGCAAGAGTCTTTTAGTTTCATGGCTGCATCAACATCCGCAGGGATTTTGGAGCCCAAGAAAATAAAATCTGTCTCTGCTTCCACTTTTTCCCCTTCCATGGGGTAGTATTAATTATGGACTGGTGTATACATGCTACGTCCTGGCACTATTCCAAGTACTTATCATGTATATTATCTTACAGAACTTTCCTGACACCACTAACCAAGAATGGGTCTTAGAAGATGGAGAATTGACCCCTTATCACATGTGCAATTCCTACTTCTCTCTTTCTCTTTTTTAAAGTTTGAAGCTTGGAGAATATTATTTATGTGTTTATTTATAGTTGATTTACAGTATTGCATAAGTTACAGATGTACAGTATCAGTCAGTTCAGTTCAGTCGCTCAGTCATGTCCGACTCTTTGCGACCCCATGAATCTCAGCACGCCAGGCCTCCCTGTCCGTCACCAACTCCCAGAGTTCACCCAAACTCATGTCTATCGAGTCAGTGATGCCATCCAACCATCTCATCCTCTGTCGTCCCCTTCTCCTCCTGCCCCCAATCCTTCCCAGCATCAGGGTCTTTTCCAATGAGTCAGCTCTTCGCATCAGGTGGCCAAAGTATTGGAGTTTCAGCTTCAACATCAGTCCTTCTAATGAACACCCAGGGCATACATGTTTCAGTGCTGTTCTCTCATATCATCCTACTCTCACCTTCTCTCACATAGTCCAAAAAGTCTGTTCTTTACCTTTGTGTCTCTTTTTGCTGCCTTGTATGTAGGATCATTGTTACTGTCTTTCTAAATTCCGTATATATGTGCTAATATACTGTATTGGCTACCATACTGTATTTCTCTTTGACTTATTTCACTCTTTTTAAAGATTATACTCCATTTATAATTATTACAAAATATTGACTATATTCCCTGTATTGTAAAATATATCTTTGTAGTTTATTTCATACATAGGTTTGTTTTTCTTGACCCCCTACCCTTACTTTACTCTTACCTTGCTCCTCTTTCCTTCCCACTCCCAGCTGGCAACCACTAGTTTCTTTTCTATATCTGTGAGAATGTTTTATTTACTTATATTTTTTGTTATATTCACTAGTTCGTCATATTTTTTAGATTCCGTACATAAGTGATATCATACGGTATGTCTTTGTCTGTCTGACTTACTTCACTTTGAATAATGCCTTCTAAGTTCATCCATGTTGTTGCCAGTGACAAAATTTCATAACTGGAGTGGTGAAGGAACTCTCCCTGTTCCTCATGTCTCTCAGTTTAAGCCTTATAAATAACTATTTTTTCTAAAATTCCCAGAAAACATAGTTTTAGAGAGGCCAGACCACAGAGATGGCTTGGGTTCAAATACCAGCCTCAACACTTTCCAGCCAGGGCAAGGCAGTTAGCATTTCTGTGGCTTGTTCATTCACTGTGCGTGGGTATGTGCTAAGTTGCTTCAGTCCTGTCTGACTTCTTGCAACCCTATACTGTTACTGTTGTCATTGTTTAGTTGCTAAGTTGTGTCTGACTCTTTTGAGATCCCGTGACTGTAGCCGGCCAGTCTCCTCTGTCCATGGGATTTCCCAGGCAAAAATATTGGAGTGGGTTGCCATACCCTCCTCCAGGGGATCTTCCTGACCCAGGGATCGAATCTGCATTTCCTGCATTCTTTACCTCTTAGCCATTAGCGAAGCCCATGCACTATGAATACCCACTAGCTATGACTGAGTGTCCATTATTTAAGGAACTGTGCCATGTTCTGCGCAGATGGTGGGGATGACAGTTTCAACAGCAGTTACCACTTATAAGCTTAGATTATGTGGTAAGCACTGGACCAGGTGCTTTTCATGCTACTTTTCACTTAGTTCTTCCATAAACCATGATAAGGAGGATCCACATGGGGAAGCCAAGGTGAAGAGGCTTTAATTAACTGGCTTAAAAGCTACATAGCTTGTAAATGACAGAGAGAATCAACCTCAGTTGTTGGACTTCAAAGCCCATGTTTCCAACCAGCAAGTCACCAAGATGACTCATACAGTAATCCTGAATTCAAGGCTTTAGAGCTGTGGAGGGGGAATTAAATGGTATATGACTAAGACTAGGTTATCAGATGACAGATGTAAGGTACTAAAAGTTTAGGCAGCAGAGAGAGGGTTTTCATCTGTGGGGATCAAAGAATACTTTGCAGAAAAATGTTTGTTTTAACACTGGAGTCTGGTTATGATTTGAGTATGAAATATGCATGAGGGTGGTGGTTAGAAAGGGGCCTCTTCCATTCCAGGTGCTGTAGTAAGTGTGCTATGCTAGAAGTTTTTGAGGAGAAAGAGGGATAAGTTCTGTATGGCACAGCACAGTCTTATATAAGTATATGGATTAAATAAATAAGTATTTATCTTTGCAATTTGTATCTACCTATACTTCCATATCTCTATCTATTGTGTTTTATAGAAACTATTATCACTCCTAGGAATATGTCCCTAAAAATATCCTCACCCAGAGCCATAAAGAAATATGTACCATGATGTTTTCCACAGCATTGTGTGTATGGGGCGGAGGTCATGGTGCAGGGTGAGAAGACCAAGGGGCATGAGGCAAGAGATACATATTGCCGTTGATGACAAACCTAACCCCAGTCAGGATCCTCTAAACCTCCAAGGCCTCAACCTTGGGCTCTGACCTTGGCCCACTTAGCCTTGTCAGTTTTAACAAGAATCCTGCTGGGTTAGTTTAGCAAGAATCCCCCACCCTCAGTATCTTATTGAAGATAAGATGAAGGCAACTGAAGGAAAAAAGGTTTCCCTGGTGGCTCAGATGGTAAAAGTGTCTGCCTGCAATGTGGGGGGACCCGGGTTCTATCCCTGGGTTGGGAAGATCCCTTGGAAAAGGAAATGGCAACCTACTCCAGTACACTTCCCTGGAAAATCCCATGGACGAAGGAGCCTGGCAGGCTACAGTCCATGGGGTTGCAAAGAGATGGACGCAACTGAGCGACTTCACTTTCTTTTTTCTTTCTTGAAGACAAAGGAGAAGGAGGTGGCGGGGGATGAGATGAATAGATAGCATCACTGACTCAAAGGACATGAATTTGAGCAAACTCTGGGAGATAGTGGAGGTCAGAGGAGCCTGGTGTGCTGCAGTCCATGGGCACAACTTAGCGACTGAACAACAAAGACAGTATCTTATCACTCTGCCAGCTTCAGCAAGAATCCTGTCGAGTTGGTTTAACCAGAATCCCCTTGTCTCTTAGGTCTCCTCCTCTTGAATTATCATCCCAGCCCTTCACCCTGCCCCTTGGCTATAAATCCACATTGTCCTTGTTGTATTTTGAATGGAGTCCATTTCTTTTTTTTTTTTTTTGACCACACTGTGTGGCATACAGAACTTCCATTACCAGGGATCAAACCTGCGCCCACTACAGTGGAAACTTGGAGTCTTAACCACTGGACCACCAGGAAAGTCCATGGAGTCCATTTTTATTCTCAGGTCTCTCCTCCCGTATCACAATAGTTCCTGAATAGAATTTGACTTCACTACTGTAACTTTGCCTGGCTCCGATATTCCTTGACACCTACCTGGCCACAGTTAGAAGCACACATACCAACATGCACATATCATAAAGGCATAGTGCTAAGTGAAAAAAAAAATGAAACATAAAACTCCATAGAGTTTTTTTTTACACAGATACCATCTATGTAAATTATAAATAAATGTACAAAATAACAATATGTTTTTACCAAAACACAAATAAAAAGGTAGACATTAAACACATGAAAAAAGTAAATTGGAAGTGATCAAACAGGAGATGGCAAGAGTGAGTATGGACATTTTAGGAATCAGTGAACTAAAAGGGACTGGAATGGGTGAATTTAATTCAGATGACCATTGTATCTACTACTGTGGGCAAGAATCCCTTAGAAGAAATGGAGTAGCCCTCATAGTCAACAAAAAGGTCCAAAATGCAGTATTTGGGAACAATCTCATAAACAACAGAAGGATCTCTGTTCATTTCCAAGGCAAGCCATTAAATATCACAGTAATACAAGTCTATGCCGCAACCACTAATGCTGAAGAAGCTGAAGTTGAACAGTTTTATGATGACCTACAAGACCTTCTAGAACTAACACCAAAAAAAAGATGTCCTTTTCATCATAGGGGACTGGAATGCAAAAGTAGGAAGTCAAGAGATACCTGGAGTACCAGGCAAGTTTGGCCTTGGAGTACAAAATGAAGCAGGGCAAAGGCTAATAGAGTTTTGCCAAGAGAACACACTGGTCATAGCAAACCCCCTCTTCCAACAACACAAGAGATGACTCTACACAATCACCAGATGGTTCATACTGAAATCAGACTGATTATATTCTTTGCAGCTGAAGATGGAGAAGCTCTATACAGTTAGCAAAAACAAGACCTGGAGCTGACTGTGGCTCATATCATGAACTCCTTATTGCAAAACTCAGACTTAAATTGAAGATTCGAGGGATTAGATCTGATAGACAGAGTGACCTATGGATGGTGGTTTGTGACATATAGGAGGCGATGATCAAAACCATCCACAAGGAAAAGAAATTCAAAAAGGTGAAATGGTTGTCTGAGGAGGCATTATAAATAGATGAGAAAAGAAGAGATGCTAATGGCAAAGGAGAAAAGGAAAGATATACTCATCTGAGTGCAGAGTTCCAAAGAATAGCAAGGAGAGAAAAGAAAGCCTTCCTCAGTGATCAGTACAAAGAAATAGAATAGTGCAAATGAATAGAATGGGAAAGACTAGCGACCACTTCAAGAAAATTAGAGATACCAAGGAAATATTTTGTGCAAAGATGGGCATAATAAAGGACAGAAATGTTTTGGACATAACAGAAGCAGAAATATTAAGAAGAGGTGGCAAGAACACACAGAAGAACTATACAAAAAAGATCTTAATGACCTGGATAACCACGATGGTGTGATCAGTTGCCTACACCCAGACATCCTGGAATGCAAAGTCAAGTGGGCCTTAGGAAGCATCACTGAGAACAAAGCTAGTGGATGTGATGGAATTTCAGCTGAGCTATCTCAAATCCTAAAAGATGATGCTGTGACAGTGCTTGCACTCAAAATACCAGCAAATTTGAAAAACTCAGCAGTGGCCACAGAACTGGAAAAGGTCAGTTTTCATTCCAATCCCAAAGAAAGGCAATGCCAAAGAATGTTTAAACTACACACAATTGTGCTCATCTCACATGCTAGCAAAGTAATGCTCAAAATTCTCTAAGCTAGGCTTCAACAGTACGTCATGAACTGAGAACTTCAGATGTTCACACTGGATTTAGAAAAAGCAGAGGAACCAGAGATCAAATTGCCAATATATGTTGGTTCATAGAAAAAGCAAGAGAATTCCAGAAAAACATATACTTCTGTTTTATTGACTATGCTAAAGCCTTTGACTGTGTGGATCACAACAAACTGTGGAAAATTGTTAAAGAGATGGTCATACCAGGCCACCTTACCTGCCCCCTGAGAAACGTGCATGCAGGTCAAGAAGAAACAGTTAGAGCTGGACATGGAACAACAGACTGGTTTCAAGTTGGAGAAAGAGTATGTCAAGGCTGTTAACTGTCACCCTGCTTATTTAACTTATATGCAGAGTACATCCTGCAAAATGCCAGGCTGGATGAAGCATACGCTGGAATCAAGATTGTCAGGAGAAATATCATAACCTCAGATATGAAGATGACACCACTCTTATAACTGGAAGCAAAGAGGAACTAAAGAGCCTCTTGATGAAAGTGAAAAAACTGGTTTAAAACTCAATATTCAAAAGACCAAGATCATGGCATCTGGTCCCATCACTCCATGGCAAATAGATGGAGAAACAATGGAAACAGTGAGAGAAGTTACTTTCTTGGGCTCCAAAATCACTGTAGATGGTGACTGCAGCCATGAAATTAAAAGACAATTTCTTCTTGGAAGAAAAGCTGTGACCAACCTAGACAGCATATTAAAAAGCAGAGCCATTACTTTGCCAACAAAGGTCCATCTAGTCAAAGCTTTTGTTTTTCCAGTAGTCATGTATGGATGTGAGAGTTAAACCAGAAAGAAAGCTGTGAGCTGAATAACTGATGCTTTTGAACTGTGGTGTTGGGGAAAACTCTTGAGAGTCCCTTGGACTGCAAGGAGATCAAACCAGTCAATCCTAAAGGAAATCAGTCCTGAATATTCACTGGAAGTACTGATGCTGAAGCTGAAACTCCAATACTTTGGCCACCTGATTCGAAGAACTGACTCATTGGAAAAGACCCTGATGCTGGGAAAGATTGAAGGCAGGAGGAGAAGGGGACCACAGAGGATGAGCTGTTTGGATGGCATCACTGACTTGATGGACCTGAGTTTGAGCAAGTTCCGGGAGTTAGTGATTGACAAGGAAGCCTGGTGTGCTGCAGCCCATGGGGTCACAAAAGGTTGGACACAACTGAGTGACTGAGCTGAAACATGTAGCTATAATGGTTACTGGGTGGTTGGGAATGGAGAATGGAAATAAAAAGGAATAGTTGAGTAAATCAAGGATAAAGAAGATGTGGTACATATATAGCACGGAATACTACTTAGTTATGAAAAAGAATGAAATAAATGCCATTAGTAGCAACACAGAAGCAGCTAGAGATTATCATACTAAGTGAAGTAAGTCAGAAAGAGAAAGACAAATATATGATATCACTTATATGTGGAATTTAAAATATGACACAAATGAACCTATCTAGGAAACAGAAATAGAATCAGTGTCATAGAGAATAGACTGGTGGTTGCCAAGGGGGAAGGAAGTGGGAGAGGGTTGGATTGGGAGTTTGGGATTAGCAGATGCAAATTATCATATATAGGATGAATAAACAACAAGGTCCTAGTGTACGGCACAGGGAATGATATTCAATATCCTGTGATAAACCATAACGGAAAAGATTATGAAAAACAATATATATATATACATATGTATAACTGCATCATTTTGCTATATAGTAATAATTAACACAACATTGTAGTTGAACTATAATTCAATAAAAAATTTAAAAAAAAGGATTTACCCAAATCGAGGATGATAATGTGTTAAGAATTAAGGAACCGAGTTGCCTCACAGTTCTGAGATCACCCCCTAACCATCCACCCTCCATCCCCCACCACCCACATAAACAACACAGATCTACCCCCAAGATCTGGACAGTATGAGCAACAAATAGGCCTAGAATCTTAGGGACTGAATGTTACATTAACAGTACAGGAGGATGGAAGAGAGAGCAGGGGATTTGGGTAGGACATCAATCCATATTGATGTGTGGGAAATGCAATTTCTATGCAGAGCTTTGGGTATATTGTTCAGGCAGGGGTGGTCCCTTAAAAATGTTTCTCCAGGACAAACACCATCTCTCCAAGGTATTCCTCTCCCTCACCTAACCCCATGCTTGGCGTCACATACTGGGATTTTCTTGTGTTTTTGCTGTGGGGCGAGGTACAACCCTTTTGAGGCTGACATTTGTCATGCTGGTTCCTAAGTGAATTGCCTGGGCTCCCATCTCCCACCTGGATCTTGAAACAGTTCCCCCACCCCCACTTTTGGGAGACTGGACTGTCTGTTTAGAGTCCTAGAGCTTCTCCCTTATTTTCAAGAGGGTTCATGGTCATGGGACCAGGCCAACTGGATGAAGCATGACTGAATGGAACATGTGATAGATACTGGATGAGTATTCTTGTGTCAGGTATCCCAGGATCCAGATCATACAATTGTCCAGGGGTCTTGAATGTGTCATCATTTAACTTGAAGTTAGTTTCCATGTTTGGAAGTGAGTTTCCACATTGACTTAGAGGCAGTTAGAACAGTGCTGAGATTAAGATCAATTATAGGTATAATTGGCTTCCCTGATGGCTCAGATGGTAAAGAATCTGCCTGAAATACAGAAGACCTGGGTTTGACCCCTGGGTGAGGAATATCCCCTGGAGAAGGGAATGGCTTCCCGCTCCAGTATTCTTGCATGGAGAATTCCATAGGCAGAGGAGCCTGATGGTTTACAGTCCATGGGGTCACACAGAGTCGGACAAGATTGAGTGACTAACACTTTCACTTTCTTTTCATAGGTGTAATAGAGTGATTATGCTCTGTCCTAATGACTCCAGCTTTTTAATAAATCAAAGCATTTCTTGGTTGCAGGGCTGGGTTCCCTCACACCATCACCAGCTTCTGCACATCAGAGACAGGCTGAAACTCACTGGCATCATGCAGGATGAAAGTGCATAGTGGGGGCATAGGAGAGACAGTGCCGTTCAGTGGCATCTCACACTGCCATGAGCATGACCAGGCTTTCCCTCCAGGGAATTGAGACACCCAAGCAGGTGGTTCACCTCAGATGGTGAAGTCAACTCATAATACACTACCTGGGCTAATCACCTCATGACCACTCAAGAGGAAGCTTCCGATTGGCAGGTTGCTAGGTCAAATTCTGAGTTTTCCTTCTCCACAACTGAATTGACATGTGTACATGTCAATCCTAATCTCTCAATTGTCCCTCATGGAAGCCCATTCACTCAACAAAGGCAGGAGGATGCCTGAAGCATTCAGTGTCAGCAAGATATCAGGAGTAGGAAGGACGTGAGTGAGACAGGGTGGTAGGTGATGAAGTCAATGGGCAAAAGCTGGGGAGCCCAGAGCACGATGCTGTAGGGACTTAGGCTTCTGTATGGGTGATCTGGGGACAGTGCAGAGATTAGAGCAGAGGACTGTCATGATTTGACCCAGGACTGAAACAATTAAAATTTTTTTTTCTATTTTAATTTCTTAAAATTGGAGTATGATTGCTTTAAAATACTGTGTTAGTTTCTGCTGCATGATAAAGTGAATCAATTATATGTATACTTATCTCCCCATGTTTGGACCTCCTTTCTACCCCCATCCCACCCATCTAGGTCATCAAAGAGCAGTGAGCTGAGCTCCCTGTGCTATACAGCAGCTTCCTACTAGCTGTCTGTTTTACACATAGTAGTGTATACATGTCAATCTTAATCTCTCAATTCGTCCACCACAACACTGTGTCTAATGTCTGTTCTCTAGTTATGCATCTCTATTCCTGTCCTGCAAATAGGTTCATCTGTACCATTTTTCTAGACTCTATATACATGCGCTAATATTTGATATTTGTTTTTCTCTTTCTGACTTACTTCACTCTGAATGACAAGACTCTAGGTCCACCCACATCTCCACAATACAAAATAGAGACTGTCTCTTATTTACCTCTGATATGCTAATGCCTGTACTTTCCCTGGAACATGGTAAATGCTTGATCAATTGGAACAAAATTGTAGTACATTATGAAAAATAAACAAGAAAAAATATGGTACCACCCCAGGTCATTGATAATAGCATGAGTCCTACATATTAAAATTCATATTTTAAAGTCTCAGTGTTCACATGCTGTCCAAAGCTTACATGCACACATTCCTCTAGCCCATTCCCCAAAGGGTATCTGATGAAAGTCAGCTTTTTCTAGAATATTAATACTTATCATCAACACTATCCTATTGTTTTGGAGCCTCTGAATCTACTTGGCATCTCTGCCTGGCCAAGACTGATTGGCTTCCATAAGTTTTGTTCCCAATATTCAAGTTGTGAAAAATATTAGGCATATTCAGATGTGAACTGTACTGGTAACCTGGGCCATAATTATTGTAATCCCAAGGAAATCATGAAGCCAAACTTGGCTTTGTATTCAGAAAGAAAACAGGCTTCATCCTCTGTCCCAACTGGCATGCATACTTTCATGGAGGACTCATTTTTGCTCTGCTGCCTTTATTATTTTTGGTTTGTTTGGGATGGGTTTGTTCCCTCATCATGGCTGTAAGACCACTAGAGACGAACTTCAGGAAAAAGAATAGGTGAAGTTCTGGCTGTGAGTTCCCGTAGTCTTTCAATAGAATTCCAGAATGACCCTCTTCCAGAAGGTGCTGTTATGATGGATGGAAGCCTAACTGGGAGGCCCCAAGAGGAGCAGGCTTCTTAGGACTGGAGTTCAGGGCTTCAAGTCTGACAACAGGGTTCATGCTGCAGCACTGCTTTCTGTCAGCTGTGTGACCTTGGGCAAGTCACTTCCCTTCTTCCTGCAAAGGGAGCATTGTGTGCAGTGTGTAGAAGAAGCATTCACTGAGCCCTTTTCACGGCCTCAGCACTGGGTCAAGTGTTAACGATACAGAAGAACCTTATCCCTAGAATAACTCTGTGAGTTTAATATTTTCCCATTCTGATAGGAAAGGAAATAGAGGTTCAGAGAGCTTCACTAAGTGATTCAAAGACATGTAACTGATCAAGGGCAGAACTGAGTTTTGAAACCAGAATCAGTGTGTCTCCAAAGGTCACACATTTGCATCACCTCCTTCTTGGCCTGGGCTTGTTCCTCTGTAGGATGAGTTCATTGCTTATTCTCCAGGGTGCTTCCAGCTCCAACAATTTACAACTGAGTGGAGTTGGATTCTCCTAGGGCAAGAAGTCCTGCACAGCACTGCACCTCTATTGTATGCATAGCAAATCCCACCCCTTCCTCTGACCCAGACTTTCCAGCCATAAAAGCTGATCCCCCAATTCCCACTTAGCATCTCACCCTCACCTCCCATCATTCCTCTCTTCTTTGTCCCAGCACTTTTTGCTTTTGTCTCCCACGATTCACTCATTTATTTCTTGCGTGAGTGTGTGCTCAGTCGTGTCTGACTCATGGCGACACTATGGATTGTAGCCCGCCAGGCTCCTCTGTCCATGGGATACTGGAGAGAATACTGGAGTGGGTTGTCATTCCCTTCTTCAGTGGATCTTCTTGACCCAGTGATCAAGCCCACATCTCCTGCATTGGCAGGCCGATTTTTTTTACCAATGAGCCACCTGGGAAGCCACATTCACCTCTTATTCCTCCCTCAAAGCCTCTTTATTTTCCTCCGCCCTCCTATGCTTTTTCCTGCTCCAAAATATCCCTGTGCAAATCTCACCTTCTCTTTTTCCAGGCTTATCTCAATTACCTGAGAGCTTTCTTGATTAAATAAATTATTGGAATGACTTTGTAAAAGTCCCCTCTGTATTTGGTTTTCATTTGTCAAATGAAAGTATTGGATTAGATGGTTTCCCCAACCCTTTCCAGTGCCAATGTCCTGTGACTACAAACAAACCTGATCTCTTCCCCTCCCCTGTGTTCCCTTAGCAGCTGTGGACTTTGTTTTCATATAAGATTGATTTGCAGTTTCCACCATTTTACTTTGTTTTTATTCTTGGATATTTGCCACATGCACCATTTAGGTGGTTCAACCAACAGTGTAAACTCTTGGAAAGGGGGGACCCTGTGACCCCCTCCTCCTCCTCGTTCCCTTCCTTTCTATCTTTAGGCCACAGGACAAATTCATGAACTCAGGGGTTATTCAGACAATGCTATCAACTGTCAGGCTGAAGACATATGACAAGTTTCGTCTGAGCCTTGGTTTTTTTTGTGGTTTTTTTTTTGGTGTTCTTGCCACACAAGTTTTTAAAAACCTATCTATAGTTATACATTTGGCTCAGCTGGTAAAGGAACCTGCCTGCCAATGCAGGAGATGCATGGGACTCAGGCTTGATCCCTGGGTCGGGAGGATCACCTGAAAAAGGAAATGGCAACCTGTTCCAGTATTATTGCCTGAAAAATTCCGTGGACAGAGGAGCCTGGAGGGTTACAGTCCATGGGGTTGCAAATAGTCGGACATGACTGAGCATATACACACACACACATACACACACACACAGTTATACACTGGTGTGAGAATAATTACACACTGGTGTGAGAATTAGGTCTTAGCTTTTGGCTTTTCTACAATTGGCTCTGTTAACATAAACTAGCTGACTCTGTCTATGCTCTTGTCTATGAAGAATGATCTGGATATAACTGTCTCCTTGTGATGGTCTCTGGATTCCAGGAATGAACTTTGGGTCCTCTTGATCCGATGGAATGACACCTTCAGATTCATCAGGGAGCTGTCAGCACCATTATGTTTATTTTGAAGCGTGTTCTCAGTGTTGCTGTGTGTGTGTGCTCCTGGTATCATGGTGGTAGATGGGGCAATCTATTTATTCACTCATTCACTCAAATATCATTTTATTGAGCATTTACTAAGTTTCAGAAAATAATGGTAAATAGATCTATAAAACCTGGTTCTTGTCTTTTAGAAGTGCCTGACTTAATAAGGAAATCAGTACTCAGTGACTATAATGTAGCTAGATATCATTGTCATGAAGGTATCATAGAAGGTTCTGAGGAACTGGGAACTGGGTATAATCAGTGGCATCATGAAAAATATTACAAAAGAAGTGAATTTAGGGCTATGCCCTAGTGAGGTTTGGCAGCAAAAAGGCAGGGGACATTTCAGACACAATGAACAGCCTGTATAAGGCATGGGGTGAAGGGACTGGTGAAAGTAAGATTAAAAAGGTCAGGGACCAGATGGTAAAAGGTCTACCTGGCCCATGGAGGAGCCTGTAGGCCAGAGACTCTCAAATTTTACTGGGTTGAAGACTCATCCATGGAGCTAGCTGAATATACTGATTTCTGGGACATACTTTGATTCAGCTGGCTTGAAGTGAAGTTCAAAAATCTATATTAGAAGCCTGATTTTTAATATTCTGATGGAGACAGTCTGTTGATCATCTTATGCAAATATTTCTGTTTTGAACTTGGCAGTAGGAAATACCAAAGTGTAACATCATCATATTGGGGTTTTAGAATAATAAGTCTAATAAAGTATGGTAGGTAGATTGAAGAAGAGCATTTTATTGTGAAGATTTGCATGAGAAACATCTGAGGCCTGACCTATGGCAGCTGGTGTTGGTGATGCAGAGACCCCAGAAAGGATTGTGAACAAATGGAAATTAGAGGGCTTCCCTGGTGGCTCAGTGGTAAACAATTCATGTGCCAATGCTGGAGACATGAGTTCAATCTGTGATCTGGGACAATCCCACCCACATGCTGTAGAGCAGCTCAACTTTTGTGCCACAACTACTGCGCCTGTGCTTAGAGCCTGGGAGCTGAAATTACTGACCCCATGTGCTGCAACTACTGAAGCCCAAGTGCCCTAGAGTCCATCCTCTGCAGCAAGAGGAGCCACCACAATGAGAGGCCCACCCATCACAACTAGAGAGTAGCCCATGCTCTCTGTAACTAGGGAAAGCCTACACAGCAACAAAGACCCAGAGCACTTTTGTTTTTATTTACTTATTTTTTTTTGGTGTATTGTTGCTTTAAATGCTATGTTAGTTTTCTGCTGTGTGGCAAAGTGAATCGGCCACATGTATACCTATATCCTCTCTTTCTTGGAAATGGGAGCACTGAGTAGAGTTCCCTGGGCTATATATCATTATGGCTAAGAAACACGTGTTCACTTACGCCATGTACATTTATCTAACAGGAGCCTTCTAAGTGCCAACATCTGAAAATTCCATGCACAAGATGAAGGACTGACAGCCAAAATGTGGAGCATACCTGGGGGTCAAGAGTCAGAGAGCAAGGAGGGTGAGAGCCAAAGGTTGCAGAGCGGCAGTGGCCTGGAGGAATTCCAGAGGAGGGATGCTGCTCCCCACTGCCAGTCTGGATGAGACTGAACGTGGTCAGAATGAGACTAACAGCAGAGTACGGCAGTGACATGTGCTGCAGAGAGAGGAGAAAGACTGCGAAGTGGCTTAGAGATTGACATTTGGAAGGATGGTCACTGGTGTTTTCACTGAAGCCCACCTGAAGAGTGAATGGATATAAGGAAAGAAGGAAAGAGGAAGGATTTTCAAGTAGGGAGCAGGATAAGATAAGATTAGGCAATTTTGTCCATGAAGCTTATTGGTATAACTTGAGGACTTAAAAAGATTTGTTTTTGATAGTTTGCCTTTCAAAAGTTAGTCTTTCTCCTAAAAGCATATTAAAACTTAAAAGCATCATACCAGGCTTTTCTACATGTTGAAATAGATTCTTAGCCTGTCAGTTATTAATACTTATTTTCCAGGAGTTTTAAGTCTTTGGCAATATACCAAGTAAATATTCTAACATAGAAAATAAAACTGTCCTTTGGATCCCAAAAAGCACATGAAAAGATGCTCAACCTCACTAATTCCTAGAGAAATGCAGCTCAAAACTATAATGAAGTATCCCCTCACATGGGTCAAAATGGCCATCATCAAAAAATTCTACAAACGATACATGCTGGAGAGGATGTGGAGGAAAGGGAATCCTCCTGCACTGTTCGTGGGAATGTAAATTGGTACAGCCACTATGGCAAATAGTAAGGAGATTCTGTAAAAAACTAAAAATAGACCTACCACATGACCCTGTAATTTCACTCCTGGGCATAAATCCAGAGAAAAACATAATTTGAAATGACACATGCATGCATCACAATGTTCATTGCAGCACTGTTTACAATAGCCAGGACATGGAAGCAACCTAGATGTCCATCAGCAGAGGAATGGATAAAGAAGTTGTGTTACATATATACAATGGAATATTACTCAGCCATAAAAAGAACAAAATAATCCCACTTACAGCAGCATGGATGTTACCAGTGGGGAAAGCTGGCGGGGAAGAGATAACTTGAGAATTTGAGATTAACAGGTACATGCTAGTATATATAAAATAGATAACTAAAAAGAACATCCTGTATAGCATAGGGAATTCTTCTCAGTACTCTGTAATGACTTTTATGGGAAAAGAATCTGAAAAAGAGTGGATATATGTATGTGTATAATTGATACATTTTGCTGTCCTGCAGAAACTAATATATCATTGTAAATCAACTATGCCCTAATAAAAATTTTTTTAAAAGAGGCATAAAAAAGAAGATAAAATTGTCCTTTATTACTAAGTATTTTTAAAATATATATCTTTCATGTTAACTCATATTCAGGTGTATGTATGTGTGAGTATGTACAGGAGTGTTCATACCAACAGTACATGTATAGATGTGGGAAGTGTCTATTTAACCAATAAAGATATTTTGTGTTATATTTCAGGCAATGTAGGTGCTGGAATATACCAATAAGCAGGAAAGACATAGCGAGGCTAGTTGTTACAGTTAATTGAGATATGCATCTGTGCCGTCAAATTCTTTGGTATCGTATTGGCAAAGGAGGAGGCATAATCAAGAGGACTCATCAGGAAGATGGCATAATTCAATGGGCCATAAGATCAAAAAATTTGACCTCATGCAGGAGTGCACTAGTAAATTGGTTCTTTGAGGGTTGCAGGAGGAAGCTCTGGTAAATAGTATTTGCCAATTGTCATGGTGTAAATATCCTACCATGTAAATAATAGTTGATTTCAAACTACCAACCTGATGTCACTGATTGTGGAGTTGGGGCAAGAAATATACATAGTTTGCCCCTGCAAGCCACTACCAGCCTGCTCCAGCACTGTACTGACCCTTTAGGCATACAGAGAAATAATAATGATATAAGTATCATCTATTTTTTGAAAAGTCTGCTTTATACTACTTTGCTGTTAGGGAAGACCTATGTTAGTACCTGTTTTGGGTAATCAAAGGAAATCTGAAGGATTTTTGCTTTTGTTAAAAAGGCAGGAAATGAAAGCAGCATTCAGTGTTTGTTTTGCACCGAGTGGTTATAGATGTGACTTCCCAGGTGGCTCAGTGATAAAGAATCTGCCTGCAGTGCAGGAGACACGCAGGAGATGCAGTTTCGATCCCTGGGTGGGGAAGAGCCCCTGGAGTGGGAAATGGCAAACTGCTTCATTATTCCTGCTCACAGAAGGAGCATGCATGCACGCCCACCCCAGCTGTGAGGGTGGCGCCACCAAGTTCCTTCTTGGCAACTTCACTCAGTATCTCAAGATCAAGCTGCCAGAGCTTTGACCCATGTCTGTGAAAATCTTGTGCTTTATCTTGCAAGATGTGTCCTAAGGTAATTGCTTCTTTGTATACATCATTTCAGTTTTTACAGAAGGTTTCATAGCAAACCTCTACTTTCTGAGACACCTATAGTAATAATCCTTTCATTATGGAGCTGCTTGTGGTTCACCAGGAACTTTGATATATTTTTCCTTAGTTGCACAATACCTTGAGTGTGATATGAGAGGATGTGATTTGAAGGACAGGAATAATCTCTTTGGCCAGCCATACACCTTAAATTATCATCAAGGAAACTCTCTTTGTTTTAATCTTCATGAACGAAGTCTTTTAAGGAATAGAATACAGGATACATATACATATTAATAACTGTTGATGGCACAGAATAAGACAAGAAAGATTTTGATTGTGGGATATTATTCAAGAGAGAAGATCTGAAAGATGCTACAGAGAGGGAAGATTTGGTAGCCATGTAAGGAAATGGTTCAAAAAAGAGATCCAGGGATATTAAAGACATATTTTTTCCTGCTTCATAATTTTGCCTAGGGCTTGGTCTACTCCTAGATCATAGATCTTGCCAAATATAATTCATGCTCCATTATCCACCCTAATGGAGGAGAGTTGGACAACATAACTCAAAACAATGGACAACCTTGAAAGGTATATACAATTGGATTTGCAGAGAAGATAATGCTTGTTTCTTAGTATCTGTACTATATACTGTGAATGGCTTACCCATTTTTCTTCTTGGAGAAAAAAAAAACTTAACCTTTTCGTGGGGAATATAGAGAATTGAG
This sequence comes from Okapia johnstoni, assembly GCA_024291935.2. Classification (NCBI taxonomy): domain Eukaryota; kingdom Metazoa; phylum Chordata; class Mammalia; order Artiodactyla; family Giraffidae; genus Okapia; species Okapia johnstoni. The sequence goes on from CM044322.1 coordinate 51,674,616, forward strand.
AAAAGTTGCATGAATAGTACTAATCAAGATTTTTGTGTAATTGTGGGGCTGGGGTGGTTGTGCCTCCTTATAAACAATTTGATAAAGTTTTACTTGAGTTACTTCTAATCAGAGGATGAAAAATCTCTTGTCCTGGAAAATGAGAATACTTTTTCCAAAAGGAACATATTTAATTCACTTGGACATAAAGCTTTAAAGTGTATTCTGGGGTGTGTGTGTGTGTGTGTACACACATGTGCACACAACATCAACAACTGCTGACTACAAGAGAAATCAATATCTTGACACTGGCTCCTGTGGGCTTTTATCACTTGGTGAGAGCTGATGTATCGATGGCCATCACTGAGGACAATGGTGGGTGTGCGTCCTGTCAATTTCTAGAGCATATTTTATCTGGACAAGAAAGAGTAGCTCAGCATCCCATTTGTTGTGTCTGTCCTTGAAAGCAGGAGTTGATAAATGACAATAACTTTCAGTCTACCAAAGCACATGCTTGTCTCTGTCCCATAGCTCAGTTTCAGGTTGTGCTGTGCTGTGCTAGGTTGCTCAGTTGTGTTCGACTCTTTGCGACCCCATTGACTGTAGCCCACCAGGTTCCTCTGGGGATTCCAGGATCCATGGGGATTCTCCAGGCAAGAATACTGAAGTGGTTTGCCATGCCCTCCTCCAGGGAATCTTCCCAACCCAGGGATCAAACCCAGGTCTCCTGCATTGTAGGCGGATTCTTTACCTTCTGAGCCACCAGGGATGCCCTCTGAGCCACCAGGGAAGCTTAGGGGGAGAGAAGATAATATCTAACCCCTAGTGGAAGTTGCTGGTACTAATATTGAGAGGAAAACTGCCCATCAGAAGAATCCTATAATCTCTATCATGAACATCCGTCCTTCTTTGTGATGAAAACTAACACATCCTTCAAGGCTTATCTCAAAAGTCATTTTTTTAATGAAACATTTTTCTGATTCTTTAATCAAACATGATCTATCTCTTGTTACTTGCTCTATGCAATTATTTTCATTATTTGTCTCATGCTTTCTCCTAAGCCTTGTAATCCTTGTGGTCAGTAACAATTTGAGAGTTTCACAAATAGGAGATGCTTAGTAAATATGTGTTGAATTTTAGTGTTGAATTTAATCGAAATGAATTAGTTTGAAGGCACTCCAAGTACAACAGAAGCCCTTTTATCCAATGTGATTGCTAACTAGTTATTTGGTTAATCATAAAAAGGTAGGAGTAGACTCCAGATGGCTTTGAGCAGCCCCACTGTTACCACTGGTCTGGTTACCATCACACCCTTGGAAGAAATCACAGCTGTGTAGAAGCAGCAGGTGACCTCATACTGGTGGTACCTGCCAGTGAGAACAAAGAGATCATCGGCAACAAATGTTTTAGAAACAGTAAAATGGTTCAATGTTACAGGCTTCCCTGGTGGCTCAGTGGTAAAGAATCCACCTGCCAATTCAGGAGACCAGGGGTTGGATCCCTGGGTGGGGAAAATCCCCTGGAGAAAGAAATGGCAACCCACTCCAGTATTCCTGCCTGGGAAATCCCATGGATAGAGGAGCCTGGTGGGTTACGGTGCATGGGGTCCCAAAGAGTGGGCCCCAATAAACAACAGGAAGAAATGATTATGGTTTTATCAACAGGAATGGCATTAAGGACAATGCATTTTTGTACACCAAACTGCCCTGAAGAGAATATCCCCAGGAAGGACCTTCACAGTGTAGGAAATGGAGAGGTCTTGGCATTTGATGGTAAAGGAGTAGAGAGTGCAGAGGCAGCAAGTGTTCCTGCCACAGTGGAATTCTGGTCTGGGCAGTAAATAAGTAGCAGACTGGAACCATCATAGAGCCACCCACATGCCAGGATCCTCCTTACGACTACCTGGAGAAGGACTACAACCATGAGAGCAGAGTGGGGAGAAGTGTGAGGGATGAGGGAGTCTCCCAAAGGGTTTCAGCTCTCTTGACAGGGAGAAGAGAGAGGGTGCTGACCTCCACGGTGCTGGAGGGCAAGGTGGACCTGTGAGACAGATCGGGCTCCCCAGGAGCCCTTCTCACCCATGGCAGGCAGAGAGGACCGTAAGGAACAAGATAAGGACAGTGAAGGAGAGGAGACCCAAGGGCACCTCAGGCGTGGTACCGCTGCATTTTCAATTACAGATGCAGATGCTGGGAAAGCCCGAAGTATGACACGGCAAGGAGACAAAAGCAGCTGAGAGTTCCTCCATGTGAGGCTCGGCAGGGAAAGGCTGAAAAAATGCCAGTTTCTCATTTCTACCATCTTCCTGTCTAGCCATCTAACAAGAAGAAATGAATATGAAATTCCAGCAATAAGAAAGGTACAGAAGATTGGCGTTGAAGACCTTAAGTGCTTACTCTTTTGCCCATTAGAACAGATAACTAGAACCTTCTTCATTATTTATGCAGCATAGTATTTATCATTATATTATTTATTTATTTAAAGGCTGCCTTTTCACCATACACTTTTTAAAAATTAATTAATTTATTTTAATTGGAGGCTAATTACTTTACAATATTGTAGTGGTTTTTGCCATACATTGACATGAATCAGCCATGGGTGTACATGTGTTCCCCATCCTGAACCCCCCTCCCACATCCCTCCCCATCCCATCCCTCAGGGTCATCCCAGTGCACCAGCCCTGAGCACCCTGTCTCATGCATCGAACCTGGACTGGCGATCTATTTCACATACTATAGTATACATGTTTCAATGCTATTCTCTTAAATCATCCCACCCTCACCTTCTCTCAGTATCCAAAAACTGTTTTTCACATCTGTGTCTCTTTGCCTGTCTCACATATAGGGTCTTTGTTACCATCTTTCTAAATTCCATATATATGCATTAGTATACTGTATTTCACCATACACTTTTAAAGGTTTTTAAATTGTTTCATATCAAGTTAAGATTTTTAAGAACCTCATTTAAAATTTGTAATAAAAGTTTACAACTTGATCAAGAGAAATCAACAAACTGCAAGCAGCTGTAAATAAAAATCAATTTTTAAAAAGTGGGTTAATATGGACAATTATTTTAAAAATCTTCTTTGTATACCATTCACCATTTTACTCAGATTCATTTGGCAAGTTTTTTGATGCAGCACCAAAGATGCTTCTTTGAATATGTTTTCACTGATTTGAGACCCTGGTTTTCTTTCTTGCATTCATCCTAGTCATAATGAAAAAGATTCAAATTTCCAGTGTTGGATTTTTTAGTATGGAGGGAGAGCTTACAGACACTTGCTGTACAATCTGAGTTCAGTAACTATGAAGAATCCTCTCCAGTCTGTAATAGTTGTCTCTAGTCTTTGAATTGGGATTTTTCCAAGTTGCACTGTCCAGTAGAGCGGACTCTTGACACAGGCAGCCACTGAGCGCTTGAACTGTGGTTAATTAGAAGGAAGATATGCTAGAAGCATGGGATACACACTGGATTTCCAAGACTTAGTACCGAAAAAGAGCATAAAATATCTTAATAATTTTATTTTTTCCTTAAGATGGTTTTTGTCACTGCCCCAGTCCATCCTAAAGGAAATCAACTCTGAATATTCATTGGAAAGACTGATGCTGAAGCAGAAGCTACAGTACTTTGGTCACTTGATGGGAAGAGCTGACTTATTGGAAAAGACCCTGATAGTGGGAAAGATTGAGGGCAGAAGGAGAAAGGGGTGACAGAGGATGAGATGGTTGGATGGCATCATTGACTCAGTGGACATAAGTCTGAGCAAACTCCAGGAGATAGTGAAGGACAGGAAAGCCTGGAATGCTGCACTCCATGGGATCACAAAGAGTTGGACACAACTTAATGACTGAACAACAGCAATAATTTTATGCGATTATAGGTTGAAATGAAAATAGTCTGGATACACTGGGTTAAATAAAATATATTAAAATGAATTTTACCCATTCTTTTACTTTTAAGATATGACTGTAAGAAAATGTAAACTTACATATGTGGTTTGCATTATATTTCTGTTGGTCAGCACTGCTTTCGAGAGTCATATTTATTGATTCATTACAAAACACTCAGTGCCACTTTCCTAGAAACACGGCTCTTTGATTTTAGACCCAGGGATCGAACCCAGGTTTCCTGCACTGCAGTCAGATTCTTTACCATCCGAGCTACTTGAGAAGCCCTCAAATTTCTTAAATGTACTTAAATTATGTAATTATAGTAAGACAGACTATTAGCACAATCAGATTTGGGAGCAAGCACCACTAATTTTTGGCATGCTCTCTTTTCAGTTTGTAGGAGCAGAAATCCATGGAAAATTGAAAGTCACTTGCTTAAGTGTTTTGGGCTTCCCTGGTGGCTTAGACAGTAAAGAATCTGCCTGCAATGCAGGAAACATGGGTTCAATCCCTGGGTTGGGAAGATCCCCTGGAGAAGGGAATGGTTACCCACTCCATCCTTCTTGCCTGGAAAATTCCATGGACAGAGGAATCTGGTCAGCTACAGTCCATTGGGTCACAAAGAGTTGACTGAGTGACTAACACACAGACCCCTGAACCTTATGTGTTTAGGTGCAATGGCCTCAGTCAGTATATTGAACAGAGCAGAAGATGAGTCTGGTTTATTTGGTGAAGTGATGAGGACTGGTAAAGAGAACTTCTACTGCACTTTAATTCTGAACAGAGCTTGGAGATGTTCCCTTTTGAATATGCTGTTTAAAAGATTTTTTTTTTTGATGTGGACCACTTTTAAAGTCTTTATTGAATTTGCACAATATGATTTCTGTTTTACGCTTTTTTTTTTTTTTTGGCCTCAAGGCATGTGGGATCTTAGCTTCCCAGCGAGGGATCGAAACTTCACCCCCTGCATTGGAACACAAAGTCTTAACCGCTGGACTGCCAGGGAAGTCCCAGGATATGCTGTTTTAAAATGACAATATCACAACTTTCTTTATTGTTGTTGTTCAGTCACTAAGTTGTGTCTGACTCTGAAACCTCATGAACTGCAGTACGCCAAACTTCTCTGTCCTTCACTGTCTCCTGGAGTCTGCTCAAATTCATGTCCATAGAGTCAGTGATGCCCATCTCATCCTCTGCTGCCCCTTCTAATTTCTACTAACTTCTTTGACACCCTCAGAATGGTAGGCTTAAGAGATAAAGATCAGACATATCCTGATTAAGTTAAGAAAGGATTCATTTCATTAAGGGAAAATGAAAGGACCAACCAAGTGAATCATGATTGTTTTGGTGAAAATGGCTACAGAGAGGTAGGGCATTTGGGGTAAGAAGTGGTCCACATCCTACTAATGAATCAGTAGATTTGCTAGTAAGATTGTAGGCTGTTGGGGTGTTGGTTTTCTCTCAGGTTACAAAGGTAATGAACAGGGCATCAGCTCTCTTAAGGAGGAATTTGCTCTTGGACGGGAACTGGCCTGCAGTGAAAACTCATCCTCCATTCCACTGACTTCATCGAGGTCTGCAGGAGTCATGATGAAGTGCTCGCTTCCATAGAAGAAGACAGCTTTCTTCATCCACAGCCGTGTCTGTTTAGAAGGGGTACATAGTTTACCAGTTACATTATGCCTGTAAGGCGGGATTGTGGAATCTGTTTCTGCATCCCAGCTGTGACCAGGGCAAGTGCTATGAATTGTCTTCTCTGTGCTGGGGGTGAGGATGGATTGCATGGGGAATATACAGAATTTGGGGGTTCATACTCACTGATCCATCCATCCAGACTTACCTTTCGGTGTCTGGCACAGCTCAGAGTGTTTGAGACTCTGTGCATAGAAGCAATGCAGTTCTCATGTCCCAAGAGCCTGGCTTGTGAAAACAAATCTGCTCACCTAATGGCTCACAGGTCATTGTGGATGTTTGGGGCAAGACAATTGCTATTATTTTACACAACTGAATATGTTCCACTGAGTATGCTTCCTGAGTATCCAGAGCTATGGGAATGGATGATGTAAAACTAGATGAGTGGGAGTCATGTAGATCTAACCCTGATCTAAGCAAGTGACAAGACTGGATCATCTGACCCACTTCTTTATCCACTAAACTGAGCAGGGTTAGGAACACTCATCAAAAGCTGATTTCATTTTATAGCTGAACAATATTCCATTGAATATATGTACCACATCTTCTTTACCCATTCAACTGTCAGTGGTTATTTTGGTTACACAGTTGGGTCATTGGCTAGAGATGTGGATGGACCTAGTCTGTCATACAGAGTGATAAGTCAGAAAGAGTAAAACAAATATCATATATTAACACATGTATATGGGATCTAGAAAAATAGTACAGATGAACCTATTTGCAGGGTAGGAATAGACATGCAGATGTAGACACGAAGATGGGGACAAGGGGGTGGGATGAATTGGGAGATGGGGTTGACACTTATACACTACCCTGTGTAAAGTAGATAGCTAGTTGGGAACCTGCTGTATAGCACAGGGAGCTCAGCTTGGTGCTTCCTAGTGACTTAGATGGTTGGGATGGTGGGGAGGGATATCCAAGAGGAAGGGGATATAGGTATACATATAGCTGATTCACTTCATTGTACAACAGAAGCTAGCACAATATTGTAAAACAACTATACCCCGATAAATAATTTTTTTAAAAAAAGCTGATTTCAGAGAGAGACTCTTAGGAGATAATTTTTGTTTTGAGTATTGTAGGTTTGCTTGCAAATGATAACAAAGAAAATAATGATCAGAAGAGAAAGTAGCTATCTTTTGTCCTCCTCTGGTGTGTGGTGAATAAATGAACCAAGCATATTAAATTTCTAGGATACTGTTTGTTTTATAGTTGTTCTACTTCATAGGTTCCCTCCTGAAGATGTGTGAGACACCAGGCTGCAGATTGGAATAGGCTGTGTTCTGGGGAAGATGATCAGGCTCATTAGAGCTTTGAAGAGATCAGAAATGAAGTGATTGGCCTCCAGCTTGCCCTCAGCATCCTCAGAATTTAACTATCTTCTCTGAGGAGCCCAGGGAACCCAGCCCCCTTTTCCTTGCAGCTCAGCTCTGGCCCTGAGTCCCAGGCTGTGTGCACTGTGGCAGAATCTTGGTTTTATGGCTCTCACCTGATTTTTCCATGATGTGTGGATGAAAACGCCTGTGCATAATGGAGGTCTCAATGTAGGTTAGCTTGTGAGAAGCTGGAGTCTATGAGATGGCTTGCTTCTTGGCTGTACTCAGAAATGGAACAGGGAAAATGAAATCTCTTGGAAGGATCAGTGAAACATTAAAAGGGAAGTGATGCTCAATACTGAAATAAACTGCTTTCCTTAAGGGTGTGAGAAATATCTTGTGGTTTATTGCTCTATTCTAAGCCTGAAAAGGGGGAAGTAATGACCTCTATGTTGCTATTCATAAATAGCCTTTTTTTTTTCCCTGCAGAAAGCTGAAACACAATTCTCAGACTTGAGAATGGTGGCCAGATGAGATACTAAGACTACTGGGAAAAGGTGTGTTATAAATGGCCAAATAATTAATGTAAGTAAAAGTATGCTGTAAACATTTGCAAACTACTATTTGTGATATTTACTACTACAGTCATGAGTTTTCAGTGGCGAAAGAATTTGAGGCAGTGTTTCTAATCGCAATCTATTTTCTTCCTTATGGTGGGGGGAAAGATTGGGGAGGTTGCAGCATTCAAAGATATTGTCCCCAAAGGAGCACTAATGATATGCCTTTTTGCTCATGTATATAATATGTATTTCCTAAAGCATTAACTAGTCCAATCCAGACCACAACACGTTTGAGAAAAGAGCTCAGTGAAATTACCCAGCACAATTATTAACAATAAAAACAGTACTAACAGTATTTATCATTATTATTATTGCAATTGTTTGGTCAACCATTTGCAAGGTCAGCTGATGGAGAGCATACACTAAGTCGCTTCAGTCATGTCCGACCCTATGGACTGTAGCCTGCCAGGCTCCTCTGTCTATGGGATTCTCCAGGCAAAAGCTCTGGAGTGGGTTGCCATGCCCTCCTCCAGGGGATCTTCCCAACCCAGGAATCAAACCCATGTCTCTTATGTCTCCTGCATTGGCAGGTGGATTCTTTACCAATAGTGCCACCTGGGAAGCTTTTCTCATAATTCCAAATTAAAAAAAGAACAACGAAAATGCTCTCAGGTTTGGAAATCTCTATGAAGTACACAGGTGCGAGAAAGTGACAGGTTTCTCTCATCACTTATACAAATTTAATGTTCTAAAATTTCATCTCAATTGTAAATTGTTCTGTGTTTTTTTTTTTTTTTTTACTGATAGGTAGTGGATGGGTAGGTGGGAAATGTAAGTTTGTTGCCCTGAGGAAATGGGTCAGACCTTTAGCACGAGCGAGTGACTCTCTGATTGACAGGGCATTCCACAGTGACATTAACACCTGGATTACTAAATCCCTTTAAATAATTATGAAGGTTTTAATTCTGTATTGATCGTTCCTGTTTATATGAAGTTGTATTCATATACAAAATGTATGTAAGTTTATATACAAAGTTTAAATTCATTTAATCCTTACAACCATCCAAAGAAGCAGGTATTGTCACGCCTGTTATTCAGATGAAGACACCAAGGTGTAGACAGGTAAGGTAATTTGCCCACGGTCGACTTTGAAAATGATGAACCTGAGATTTTAATCTGCTTTTACATTAAAAGTACTGGAAGCAATTTTTCTTCTTTAAAACCAATATTTCAAACAAAAGTTGAAATGAAACCAGAAGAGTCTAAAGGCCGATTTACAACCTGATTTCTTTTCGGCCTTGGAACTGGTGAGTGAAAATTGCTGAGTCTTTAGTGTGGAAGGAGCGTTTGAAGTTCAATACAGGAGAAAATCCTGATGCCAGAGTTGTCTCATGTTTGCCTTTAAACTCTAATGGCCCAGAGCTCCAGCACTGGAGTCAGATTTATTAATTGCCCATTATGTGCCAGGTACTGCAGTCCTTTGCTTTGATGGAAAATGCTGGCTTTAGAGTTGACAAAGCACACTCGCTTATATAAATCCCCACACTGAATCCTGGATCCAACTCAGCAGGAGAGCAGGAAACTAGGGCTCAGAAAACTGAAGATCTCGACTTAGAAAGTGGACAAGAAAGACTCAAGTGAAATGTCTGGCTCGCTGCCTGAGGGTTAGTTAGCTTTACTCCTCAAGCTCTATCATGAGGGATGCACAGAGTTCATCATACCACAAAACTTTTCCTATCTCATTTTTGTCCACAAAACTCTGCCTTTTTTTCCTTTTTCTGGTGCTTTCAGATACTTCTTTTGAATTGATGTCTTCAGCATGGATAGGGTCAGTTTGAACTGCCTTACTTTGTATGTTGCTAACAAATGCGTGTCATATTTTTTTCTTTAAAAAATTCTGAGAGTGACTAGTGTGTGCTTTTCTACTTTTCTTTGGATCTCTCTATAGCATTGAACAGTGCTTACAACTCTTTAATTAATTGGCTCCTTGAATATAACCTTCATCCAGTTTTCCTTCTCTTTTAGACTTAGTCTCTTAAAATCCAGACATTAGGTAGCATCCCAAGGGACTCTGAATGGTCCACATGGTTTTCTAGGTGCTTATCTTCTGTTACCTCAAAGACCTGCATCTCCCCCAGTTGGTGTAGCACTTTGTCAATACCTAATGTCATACATATTGTTTAAAAATATTTTAAAATTAAGTATTAAATTTTTTTTATTATGGAAAATTTCAAACATATAGAAAAGTATAGAGAACACCATAATGAAGACAAAATACCCACCTTCAAAAATGATCATTACATGGACACTCTTCCTTCATCTGTACTCCCATAAAGGGGATTATTTTGAAGTAAATTCCAAATATTGTAGCAATTTACCTCTAAAGATTTCATATGTATCTCTAGAAAATGAGGGCTTTAAAAAGCATAGCCACAGTATTATTACCACAAATCTACAGTAATTACTGAATGCAATTAAATATCCATTTATAGTTCATATTTCATTGGCTGTTTTTTTTTTTCTTTTTAAATTTTAGTTTATTTGAATTGGATTCCAAAAAGGTTCCAGCTATGCCATAGGTTGATTTATCTCTTTGTCTCATTTACTTTATATATTTCCTCTCAATTTCCTTTTTTTCTTGTTGTCGGTGTTAAGAAACTGTCTGCTTTTGCTGTCGAGTTTCCATAATGAATTGGATTCCACAGAAATCACTTCTAGTTTGACAGCTGTTCAGATTGGCTCGCTATAGTTTCTGCTTTCCAGTGAGCACCCTGAGTGTTTTGAATTCTGTCTTCAGGGCTGTCTGAAGCCCAGTTGCCTTCCTTCCATTTTGTCTTGTGTAAGTGCTGACACTGTGTGGGTCTCAGAACTTGGGTCTTGAGTTTGTCTCCACATCAATTTTGTTTGAGTGTTTATAGAAATATATATATTTTTATCTTGTTTTGCTGTAGCAGTGTTTGTAAAACTGAAATATATTTGATTTACAATGTTGTGTTAGTTTCGGGTGTACAGCAAAGTGATTCAGTTATATGTATTTTTTCTTTTTCAGATTCCTTTCTTTTATAGGCTATTACAAGATATTGAATATAGTTCCCTATGCTATACAATAGGTCCTTTGTTGTTTATATATTTTATATATAGTATTATGTATCTGTTAATCACAAACTTCTAATTTGTCCCTCCCTCAGGGACAGAGGAGCCTGGTGGGCTGCCGTCTATGGGGTTGCACAGAGTCGGACACGACTGAAGGGACTTAGCAGCAGCAGCAGCCAGATATATGCCCAATATGTGGATGAAATATTTGGTAACTCTATTTTTAGTTTTTAAAGGAACCTCTATACTATTCTCCATAACAGATGTACCAATTTATATTCTCACCAACAGTGTAGGAGTGTTCCCTCTCAACACTTTTTCCAGCATTTGTTACTTGTGGACTTTTTAAATGATGTGAGATGATACCTTACTATAGTTTCAACTTGCATTTCTCTAGGAATTTGCTATGTTGAGCATCTTTTCATGTGCCAGTTGGCCATCTGCATGTCTTCTTTGGAGAAATGTCTAGATCTTCAGCTAATTTTTTGTTTGGATTGTTTGTTTTATTGCTATTGAGTCATATAAGCAGTAAAATCAGATTTTATTAAAAACTATTACAATATGGGAAAAGAGGGCTTCTCTGGTGGCTCAGAGAGTAAAGAATTCACCTCAGTGCAGGAGACCTGGGTTGGATCCCTGGGTTGGGAAGATCACCTGGAGAAGGGAATGGCTACCCACTTCAAGATTCTGGCCTGTAGAATTCCATGGTCAGAGGAGCCTGGTGGACTACAGTCCATGGGGTCATAAAGAGTCTGACACAACTGATGGACTGAGCACAATACGGGAAAAAATACTTCAGTATAGAAGTTGACTCAATTCTGAAAACAACAACTGGGGATTTATAGCCAAGGAATAGGGTGAAGGGTGTGGTGGATGGAAAATTAAGAAGAGACATCAAGAGTGAAGGGATTCATGCTAAAATCACTTAATATAATTCTTGCCGAGGGTTGACCAGGCTGGGTAGGGGGATTCTTTCTCTAACCGGACAGGGCAAGCCAAAGACAGAGCCCAAGGACAATACGTAGTTGTAAAGAAGATCCAGAGAAGTCCATCTAGAATTTGGTTGAGGACTTCCCTGGTGGTTCAATGGTTAAGATTCCACACTTTTACTACAGGCGGTACAAGTTCCATTCCTGGTCAGGGAAGTTCCATATGCCACACAGTATGGCCAAAACAAAGCAAAACAAAAACAAACAAAAAAACAATTATTTTTGTAAAGTTTAGCCAAGAAGAGAGTCTTTTTCAGAGTGTGCAATTAACTGTATCTAGACTGTGTGAAACTACAGATTAAATGACCTTGGCTCTTAACACATAAATTGTAAGGGAAAGAATGGGATGGAGGGAGATTAAAGACAACAAATTAAAAGTAATAAAGAGCAATACCAAACTATTGAGATTAGGAGTGCACACAAGGTATAGTGGTTGATTAGTAGTCCCTAAAAGGATAGACATCCTGGAATGTGAAGTCAAGTGGGCCTTAGGAAGCATCACTGTGAACAAAGCTAGTGGAGGTGATGGAATTCCAGTTGAGCTATTTCAAATCCTCAAAGATGATGCTGTGAAAGTCCTGCACTCAATATGTCAGCAAATTTGGAAAACTCAGCAGTGGCCACAGGACTGGAAAAGGTCAGTTTTCATTCCAATCCCAAAGAAAGGCAATGCCAAAGAATGCTTAAACTACTGCACAATTGCACTCATCTCACACGCTAACAAAGTAAAGCTCAAAATTCTCCAAGTCAGGCTTCAGCAATACATGAACCGTGAACTTCCAGATGTTCAAACTGGTTTTAGGAAAGGCAGACGAACCACAGATCAAATCAGCAACATCCAATGGATCATCGAAAAAGCAAGAGAGTTCCAGAAAAACATCTATTTCTGCTTTATTGACTATGCCAAAGCCTTTGACTGTGTGTGGATCACAATAAACTGTGGAAAATTCTGAAAGAGATGGGCATACCAGACCACCTGACCTCCTTCTTGAGAAACCTGTATGCAGGTCAGGAAGCAACAGTTAGAACCAGACATGGAACAACAGACTGGTTCCAAATAGGCAAAGGAGTACGTCAAGGCTGTATATTGTCATCCTCCTTATTTAACTTATATGCAGAGTACATCATGAGAAACACTGGGCTGGAAGAAGCACAAGCTGGAATCAAGATTTCTGGGAGAAATATCAATAACCTCAGATATGCAGATGACACCACCCTTATGGCAGAAAATGAAGAAGAACTGAAGAGCCTCTTGAGGAAAGTGAAAGAGGAGAGTGAAAAAGTTGGCTTAAAGCTCAGCATTCAGAAGACTAAGATCATGGCATCCAGTCCCATCACTTCATGGGAAATAGATGGGGAAACAGTGGAAACAGTGTCAGACATTATATTTTTGGGCTCCAAAATCACTGCAGATGGTGATTGCAGCCATGAATTAAAAGACGCTTACTCCTTGGAAGAAAAGTTATGCCAACCTAGACAGCATATTAAAAAGCAGAGCCATTACTTTGCCAACAAATGTCCGTCTAGTCAAGGCTATGGTTTTTCCAGTAGTCATGTATGGATGTGAGAGTTGGACTTTAAAGAAAACTGAGCACTGAAGAATTGATGCTTTTGAACTGTAGTGTTGGAGAAGACTCTTGAGAGTCCCTTGGACTGCAAGGAGAGCCAACCAGTCCATCCTAAAGGAAATCAGTCCTGGGTGTTTATTGGAAGGAGTGATGTTGAAGCTGAAGCTCCAATACTTTGGCCACATGATGCAAGGAGCTGACTCACTGGAAAAGACCCTGATGCTGGGAAGGATTGGGGGCAGGAGGAGAAGGGGACAACAGAGGGTGATATGGTTGGATGGCATCACTGAATCAATGAACATGTGTTTGGGTAAACTCTGGGAGTTAGTGATGGACAGGGAGGCCTGGTGTGCTGTCGTTCATGATGTCGCAAAGAGTCAGACACGACTGAGAGACTGAACTGAACTGAAAAGGATATATCTAAATTCTCACCCCTTAGTATCTGTGGATATAATATAATTTGAAAATAAGATCTTTACAGGTGTAATTAAGTTAAAAATGTTGGCATAAGATCATCTTGGGTTTGGAGTGGGTCTAAGTCAATGACTAGTGTTCTAATAAGAGAAGAGGGAGATTTTAGGCACATAGGCAAAGAAGAAAAGGCCATGTGAACACAGAGGCAGAGATGGGAGGGCAGCTCCAGGCCAAGGAATTCCAATGATTAGCAGCAGCCACCAGAGGTAAGGAGAGAGGGTAGAATGAATTCTCCGTTGGAGCTTTTGGAAGAAACCAACTCTGCCAACATTTTGATTTTAAGCTTCTGGACTCTATAACTGTGAGAGAGCAAACTTCTGTTGCTTTAAGGTACCATAACAAATTATGGCAGTTGTAGGAAACTAATAGACATGAGCATATCAAGAAATAAAAAGAAATGACGACCACACACGTCAGAATTATTTCCTTGTGCAGTGAGGAGATGGGGATTAGAATAAGGCACATGGAAGCCTTAACCAGAGGCTGAAAATTTCTGTTCTTGTCCTTGGTGGTAGAGACAATGGTGTCTACCTTACAAGACTTCCTTGAGTGCTACCATTGTTTTCTGTGCTTTTCTGTTTCTGAGTCCTAGTTTCAATTAAAAAAAATGTTTTCAAAATCCATGTACAATCTATCTGTGGCTCCACTCCCACATAGAATTCCTGCCATTCTTTCTAGAAGGAAATGACATGTGTCTGATAATTTATTTTTGATAAAAAAATGCTAATTATGTTTTCTATTTTTCTGCCATTTTTTCCAAGTAGTATTTCATCATTAATATCAGTAACTGACTTTATTTTTCAGTTGTATATTCATCTTGACCTCTTCTTTTAAAAAAGTGCCTTTTACTGCCTGTTTTGAAGCAAATCATCCACCCCCAAATGCGTGTCATCGCTCTTTACTGATTTGAACACACCATTTTAAGAAACAATCTTGAACTATTTCCTTCCTCAGTCCAATTTAGTTTTTCACCTTCACATTATAAATGATGAATATTCCATATCACAGTTGACCTTTGAAAATATGTTATCAAAATCGAGATTAAAAATAGCATCAAGTATTTATCCTTGGGCTTTCAAAATTATCTTTTATCTGCTTTTCATTTTCTGTCTCTCTGGGATGGAAAAACCCTTCTTGATCCACCTCCAGTCTTCCTTTGGATGATAAAGAAACAAAAGTTTCTTGATTTACTTCATGTTTCTTATTATATATACTGTCTGTTGTTTGTCCACACCAAAGCACATGAATTACAACAAAATCACATTCCATTTCCCAGGAAACTCATGACTGATTTGTCAGTCTTCTGAAATAAAAAGTCTATGTGCATTGTGGAACTTTCTTTTCTCATTTACTAGTTTTCTATAACTTTTTTTCCTTTGGAGGACCTTCTGAAGACTGGTATAAAATAAAATGGGAAAGAGTCAATAAAAGCCCCCAAATTTCAGGACCAGAGACACTGGGCATAGGTAGTGGCCTACATTTGATTTCTCTCACTGTGTGTCTCTCAATCTCTCCTTTCCCTTCTCTGTCTCCCCCTTCTACCTGACTGTCAGTAGTAGAGAAATACCAGATTGGATTGATTTTGGATTCTAGCTCTAGTTCTCCTCTCCTTTGCTATATGTGTGTGTATGTGTGTGTGTGTGTTAGTTGCTCAGTCATGTCTGACTCTTTGTGGCCCCATGGACTGTAGACCACCAGACTCCTCTATCCATGGGATTTTCCAGGCAAGAATACTGGAGTAGCTAGAAATTCGCTTCATCAGAGGATCTTTCCAACCCGAGGATTGAACCCAGGTCTCCTGAATTGCAGACAGATTCTTTACCATCTGAGCCACCAGGGAAGCCCACTTGGCTATCTACATTTGAATAATTTGTTTCAACACTCTTGGTCTCCCTTTTCTCAGATATGTTCTGGCCAAAGAAACCTTTCTTCAAATTAACCCTCTTCAGAAATCCAACAACCAAAACAGATGTAAGCAGAAATGACTTGATGTATATGTGCGTATATATTTGTTGAAAGTGGTGAGGAAGAGAATCGAGCTCTTATTCTTTGTCCCATGTCCCTGAAACAGTATAGGGCCAGCCCTTGGGCTAACTGAGTTCTTGGGTCCTTTCTACTCAAATATTTCTGAGTCAGTTTATGAGCTTAGTCATGGATCTGATTAGAGAAATACTCAGGGAAATACTAGTCTGATTCTGTTTTGGTTTTAAACACGTATTTTAGAATCTTTTATTGTTAGGAATGTGGGAGATAGGAATATAGATATGATGACTTAGTGTATTTCATATATAATATATCTATATATCCATATCTATACCTATATATAATCTCACTTACAGTTCCGTTATTTTTTCTAGGCTATCAAATTGTTGCAGTGGTAGTGGTTTGAAGGAACTTTTAATAAATTAATATCAACAAGTCATAATCTTTTTTATTAAACATAGAATTCTTGAAATTCTTCCTGTTACGGACCCTGGGCTAGGTGCTTTAGTACAAGGTTTAGTACAAATCTCAAAGGTTTGTGACAATAAACATTTATTTCTCACTCATATTACATGTCAGCAGCAGCTGGCTGGCTGTTGTGCCTACACTCCATATACCTCTTCATTCCAGGACGCAGGGAAAAGAAGCAGGCTTTATTTGGCATCCTTTTGGTAGAAGAAATGATCAAAAGAACTGGGAAAAACTCATGATGATTTTAAAGTTTCTGCTTTGGTGGGGCATATATCATGTTTTCTTATATTCCATTTCCTTGATCGCTTGACCAAGCTCGCCATCAATGAAATGGGAAAATACATTGCTCCTTCTTCCAGGAGATATTACATGTCCTGTGGTCGTGGATGAGCTATAAATTCTTCTTACAGTGCAGGGTAGAGAATAAATAGTTGGAAAAAAAATGCTACAATCTTCCATAGTTATTAAGTTAATCAGACAAAAATCCTACCTTTTCAGTTCAGTTCAGTTCAGTCGCTCAGTTGTGTCCGACTCTTTGCGACCCCATGAATCACAGCACGCCAGGCCTCCCTGTCCATCACCAACTCCTGGAGTTTACCCAAACTCATGTCCATCGAGTCAGTGATGCCATCCAGCCATCTCACCCTCTGTTGTCCCCTTCTCCTCCTGCCCTCTATCTTTCCCAGCATCAGGGTCTTTTCTGATGAGTCAACTCTTCGCATGAGGTGGCCAAAGTATTGGAGTTTCAGCTTCAATATCAGTCCTTCCAATGAACACCCAGGATTGATCTCCTTTAAGATGGACTGGTTGGCTCTCCTTGCAGTCCAAGGGACTCTCAAGAGTCTTTTCCAACACCACAGTTCAAAAGCATCAATTCTTCAGTGCTCGGTTTTCTTTATAGTCCAACTCTCACATCCATACATGACTACTGGAAAAACCATAGCCTTGACTAGATGGACCTTTGTTGGCAAAGTAATGTCTCTGTTTTTTAATATGCTATCTAGGTTGGTCATAACTTTCCTTCCAAGGAGTAAGCGTCTTTTAAATTCATGGCTGCAATCACCATCTGCAGTGATTTTGGAGCCCAAAAATATAATGTCTGACACTGTTTCCACTGTTTCCCAATCCATTTTTATAATTTGTAGGGGAGAGAAAAAATACACACAGTGAGCCAGAACATAGAGATGACTGTGACAAGAGCCACAGTAAAGATAGATAGCCATATTAAAAATGCTGTGTATGTTCAGAGAGAGAGAGAGAGAGAGATGAGAATCATTTGAGGGTGATCGGAGAAGGCTTTATTCATTTATTGAAAATAGTATAGTTTGAACAGGGAGGCAAAAATCATAGCCTAGGAAGAGAAAACAATGTGAATAAGAGCATAATAGTGGGAAAACATGGGGAAATAGAGACTTCTGGGAAATCAAATAGAAATTTCCCCTAAAATGTGGAAGGAAGAGTGGTGAAAAAAATTAGAAATCAATGTTAGGTCATTTTGTGGTCCAGTGGTTAAGACTCCGTGCTTCCAAAGCAGGGGTCACAGGTTCGATTCCTATTGAGGGAAGTTTGGAATGCCACCCAATGCAGCCAAAAAGAAGAAGAACCAGGAATTTAAACTGGAAATTTAGAAATTTTGACTAAGGTAACAAGAAGCTGCTGATCCCTTTTATGGGGAGCTCCGGGAGTTGGTGATGGACAGGGAGGCCTGGCGTGCTGCGATTCATGGGGTTGCAAAGACTTGGACACGACTGAGCGACTGAACTGAACTAAACTGACATAACTGAAATTGTCCTTTGGGAAGATGAATCAACCAATATTGTGAAGAGGGCATGATTTATGTTGAAAGTGGGCAGGGAGAAGCAGAGCCACTTTGTAACAGTGCTAGTTAGAAAGCTTCAGACATGAGAAGATGAAAGCCTGAAGTACAGAGAGATGGGGATGGGAAAGAAAAGAAGATAGATCTCTACTATTTGATAGAGATGAATGGATAGGATTTAACAATCTGTTGGATGCGAGTGGCTGGGATCCAAGATGGCATCAAGGTTCACAGATGAAATACTTGGGATAGTGGGAGTATCATATATAGACATAGGGAACCTTGGAAATTAACCTGAAGTTCATGAGTATCTAGAATTAGTGGCAGTTACTAGACTAAAGCAGTCAAAATATTGTTATTGCTTAACTACAAGGAGGTTGCTAAAGGATATATGGGGTCTATCTCTTTCTGTATTTCAATGGTGACTTCTACCCAGAATCTAGTGGGTTTGCAACCATTCTATTGCTATGCATTCATAGAGCTCATGCCTTTTTCAGAACTTTCATACTTTCCAAAGAACTGAAAGTAATTTCTTTTTAGGTGCCACTAGGTAGAGAAATAGCAATTAAGACTCTATGTTGTCAGATCCAAAATGAAGTAGAGAGGACTTGAATTTGCACAAAATCACTCAAAGGATTGATGCTGATATGATAAAGGGCTTCTCTGAAGGGCTGATGCTAGATTAGATATAATCCAAGGGAATTTCAGCATTTCTACATCCCAGAAAGAATGGTGATTTTTAGAGCTTCGTATTTCTTGTTGTAATTCCAATTCTGCCACTTAATTGCTATATGACTTTGAGCAAATCACTTAACCTCTCTGTATGTCAGTTCTGTTACATGTAGAAGAAAAATAATATTTCATTTATAAGATAATTAAGAGGGATAAATTAGATAAAGGATATACAATATCTAGTGCAGTGCTTTGTTCTTGGTGGACTTGTTTCAGAATACTATTTACCTTTTCCTTTAGCAAAGGGCTGAATAAATCAAGCACTAGGTAAATGTTAGTTTCCTTTCCAAGATGTAAAAAGCATAGCTTTTTTTTTCCATTTAATTTTTTAAGATGTCAGTGGAATGATCTGCTTCACAGAAACTGGGATTACTAATTCTTTAAGATTGGAGACCTGTCCTTTTTTAAAGTTTGGTTGTTGGTGGTGATTTTGTTGCGAAGTCATGTCTGACTCTTGCAATGCCATGGACTGTAGCCAGCCAGGCTCCTCTGTCCAAGGGATTTTCCAGGCAAGAATACTGGAGTGGGTTGCCATTTCCTTCTCCAGGGGATCTTCCCTACCCAGGGATTGAATCTGGGTCTCCAGTATTGCATGCAGTCTCCTGCAGTGCAGGTAAATTCTTTACCGATTAAGCCACAGGAAATTCTTTTATAAGTTTTGAGTGCCTGTAAATAGTCATTTTAAGGAGTAGGGTGAGAACATGCATCACAAATAACGACTGGTGGAACTTTTTCAACATACTGAGATTCTGTGGTTTGCAGAAAAAATACTGATAAATGAGTAATCAGAAATGTGACTTTGAGATGGAGGTCTGTTCATCAGCTCTGAGGGCTACCACTTAAGTAGATAGTGATGGGAGAGCTGCCTCCTGTGTGATGCAACTCAGGGGTTCCAGCTAGATCCCTCTCACCTTATCACCTAATAACTGACTAAGCCTATTTCTCACCTGTCAACTGGGAGTGATGATAACTACTTTGTTTACTTCATTGGGTGATTAATCATAGTGTAATCCTCCTTACACTTGATCCCATATTTGCCAATGTGTCTCCTTGCTAAAATGTATTTGCAGCCCCTAAGTCAGTACACCCTGTGCTTACTTCATTATTCTCAGATTGTGCAGAGCAATCAATGAAAGGTTTGAAGCCCTGATGCACATGTTCTCGCTGCACTGGAACAAGATGACTCTACGTTCTCGTTTCAACCCTGATACTGTAAACAGGTGCCCTTTCTGCCATCTACTTGGTGTCACATTTTCCTCATTGTTTTGCTTCTTGTTGGTAATGTCACTGTGACCATGGCCCTCAAATGGAGTGCTAAAGTGCCCTGTAGTGATCCCAAGTGCAAGAAGGCTGTGATGCCTGTGGAGAAAATAGATGTCTTTTTAAGCTTCATTCTGGCATGAGTTACAGCACTGGTGGCCATGAGTTCAATGTCAGTGAATCATCAGTGTATATTAAATATGGAATCTTTAAATGGAAACTCTGATCAAATATGGCTATGTATTGACTGAACATCCCAGGTAGCTCAGTTGTAAAGAACCTGCCTGCCAATGCAGGAGACATGGGTTTGATACCTGATCTGGGAAGATCTCCTGGAGAAGGAAATGGCTACCATTTCCAGTGTTCTTGCCTGGAAAATTCCTGGCAGGCTACAGTCCATGGGGTTGCAAAAAGAGTTGGACATGATTGAGCAACTAAACAACAACAGCATGTATTGATGAAAATGTCACCAAAAGGCAGGAACCCACCTAAGAGCAATGGTTAAATTATTTATTAATCTGTTTTCTGGGGCAACTTGTTAGAACATAACCTCTGTGAATAGTAAGAATCCACTGTGTACTCAGGATGAAGGGGAGAGAGAAATTAGGAGTTTGTGATTAACATATACACATTATTATATATAATATAATAATTATATATAATATAAATAACAAGGACCTACTGTATAGCACTGTATAGCACAGGGAACTCTACTCAATATTCTGCAATAACCTAAAATGGAAAAGAATCTGAAAAAGAATATATATATATATAACTGAATCACTTTACGGTACACCTGAAACTAACAGAACATTGTAAATTAACTCTACTCAATTAAAAAAAAAGTTTATTTAAAAAAAAGTTATTTGTCCCAGAATGCTAAAAGAAAAAAAGAAGGAAAAATACACTGTATGCATCCAATCTTTTTGAGCACCATACTAAGAAGTTTACAGATTTTTTCACTTAACTATAGAAACAAAGAAACAATGAGGTAGGTACATCATTAGTCCCATTTTACAGTGGGCATAAAACTGACATACAAAGACCTTAAACAACTGTTCTCATGTCACACAGCAGAGAGGGAGGATCCAGGGCTGGATTCAGTACTGGACAGTTTGTCTGTGAAAGCCTTAAAAAATATATATATATATATATATATATATATAATGTTTTATTAACAGTGAGGGACAGGGAGGCCTGGCATGTTGCAGTCCATGGGTTGCAAAGAGTTGGACGTGACTTAGTGACTGAACAACATCAACAAAATGATTTATCAACAAACATGATTTATCATTACTGTTATTAATTTAGGGATGGCCAGTTCATCTCATATGAACTGGCATTAGAAAGAATCTTTGAGAAATGAAGAGTAGCCATGAGGGTCTATCCAGCCTAGTCACTAAGATGATACAATGTCATCATCACAATTAGAATCATCCAGACCAGCCAGATGCTCAGGACTCATACCCTCTCTTGGTCTTTAATCCTTGAAATGCCAATAGCATGAGAGATGGTCTGAAATTTAGTTATAAAATGGCTGCCTTGTAAAAAAAAGAAACCACTATACGGAAAAAACCCTAATCTTGACTAGAGGGTTCTTCACTCCCAGAGCATGTCCCTCCTTCCCCAACCCATTCCACCAAGAGGTTTTCTCAACCCAGGCTTTACAAAGGCCACATGTTGTCAGCAATTTATGAATATAAATAATGTGATTTACATTCCTTTGATTTAATATAATGATTAAGCTTCTTTGTACTCTGTTCCAACTCACTGAAATGAAACAATACATTTCCTTTAAAATCCTTTGTCCTTTATTAGTAATTCTTCCCCTTCCAAATTTGCTTGGCTTTGCAAATGAAAGATAAATTTTGCTTTGGTTTGGTGGCACAGAGCGATCAAAAGAGAATTAAAACATTGGTTAAAAGGCACAAGGGAATTGAACAGGACAGGAATTAAGTTAGTTGAAGCAAATTACCTTATGGTTGCAAATCAGCAGGGGTTCAGAAAGATGTAAGGAATTCATTTCTGCATCCAAATAATTATTTTTGCTTTTCGACAATAGCATGGGAATGTGTTCCTATGGGCGTTTAGGCACACCATAGCCAATCCTTAATTAAATGGAGGGGCCCTTCTGACTATAAGGATAACATGATCAATGTATTGTGGGCTGGGATTTGGGCACGGACCATAGCCCTTCCCTTTCCCTCCTAACCCTTGATGACCCAGGTTTCAGTCCTCAGTGAATTTCTCATTTAAGAAAATATGAAAGAAAAGAGATGTAAAGAGAGGCTTTAGAACAGCCTAATAAAAAGATTTTGAATGGCCTTATTGCAAAGAATCCTTTGAAATGGAGAATGACAAGACTGAACTAGGAGGCTGGAAAAAAAGGAACTGGAATATTTCTCCTGTTGAGACCTCTTGTGTTCTAGGAGGAAGGGCAATGGAAAGTTGTGGAGGGATGGTGAGGAGATGCTTCAGGAACAGTCACACCGTACAGAACTGAGGGCTGCAGAACTGAATTTATCAAGGGAAGTGGGATGCCTCTATATCTCTGTTTCTGTCCTTCCCACCTGATACACCAGAAAGAAGCTGGGCAAGGCTGCAGATCTGAGTTCTAGCCGGGGTTCTATGAATTTGGGCAAAGAGTCTTTTAATTCCCTTGTCTGCAAAATGGGATTAGTATATTTTGTGCTCTGTACATCTCAAAGGATTTTGGTGAGGATCAAATGGACAACATGTGTGACAATGCTTTGCAAAATTTAAGACGGTTACAAAAATAACCTTCCTTGAACGTTAAGAACTGAGTTCTTGAACTTGGCTTTGCATCACATTCACCCCATGTGAGCTTTTAAAAATCATATCTGATCTTCTCAGGCTCCATGCCCAAATCACAAGGGATAGGGTCTGAAATCATTTAAAAAAAAAAAAAGAAAAGACACAACTCTCCCCAGAACTATAGAAACAAAAGAATAAAAACAGAAATCCTTTGGATGATGATGATGTTGTTGAGTATTAACAATTACTATGGACTTTGAGAAAGAAGAAATTTTAATATCTTGCTTGTGCTAATCCAATGGTGTATGATTGGAACCTGGTCTCTCTCAGGTTCCCAGTGCTAAGGAGCTTTCCATGATAGGATTTTTTTGGGTACAGACCTTGGCTACTGATGGCTAATCCTGCTTTCATAAAAGGGAAAGTCGTAAGACCCATAAAATAAATTTAAGAGTCTTCTCTGTGCCAGGAATGGTGTTGGGTAAATTTCAAGCATTCAAGTGACCCCTGTGAACTCCCAGAACACTGGACAAATGCCTGGCTGGTCCCAGAATATAGTTAGAACCTGGCTGGAAGAAAGAAGCTGTCTTTCTGAGCAGAGCTGGGTATTCCATTGAGTGACTGCAGTTTCTACTAGATTGTCTTCTTACACTTTCATGTTGAGTTTGTCTACCGTCTTGCAAGGACAGTTCAATACCCCTCCTTTTTTGAGTGACATGGTACCTAATCAACTAATTCTCTTGAAAACTGGGAAGAGGAGATGAGGTATTGTGATTGAAGTTTCTGCACCCCACGGAGAAAAAGAAACAGAAATGTGTGGCCTCTAATTTAGTCTAAAGATCAATGCAGAGTTAAAGGGACTAGCCCTGCCAAACACACTCTCACAGCATGCAGGGCTGAGCTTGCAAATCAGCTTCCACTTAAAATGTAAAGATCAGAGCAGCCTGGAAATTTTTGGTCTCTACTTCCGCTCACTTATTCCTCAAGGATCACAGCTGACTGTTTCAAAGGAGCCGCAAACAACTGCCTATTCATTTGACTTGCTCGTTTGCTCTCTGATAAGTTCATATTAGGCATCCCTCCAAAACCACTACTTCTATTAAGGTCGCAGGGTCACAGCAGGACATTTCCAAACAGAGTGCTCTGAGAACATTTAGAAACAGGTTGCAAATGCATATTGATTATTTCCAGTTGCTTAAAAAAAAATGGGATTTTAGCCTTATTACTAACAACTGCTAGTTGAAAAACATCCCTTGGTTTAAAAAAAAACAAACTCAAACCAAATTGCAGATCCTTTCTTCTAGTCATGAAAGAGAATGTGTAGGAAATGGGCCAATTTTAACAGTCAAGTTTAAACAGCCAGGGTCTCCATGAGGATATGAAAATGAAGGAATAGTTTGAATCTAAGAGATAGTGACTGTTTGATGAGACACAGAGTCTTCCCCTTTTTATTTGTAATCTCACCTGAGTCTGAGTATTCTCAGTGGTTGCATATATTTAAACTTGATAATATGTCTTTTCTTGTAATATATTGTTAGGTTAATTAGTGTATTTGTTATCTGGGTCAATACGCTCAGTTTGTGGTGTTTATGGTGTAATTCAGTTTTCTCTCTGCTTGTTGTCTTTTCTAACTGCCAAATAATTACTGAATCTGTTCTTGCCCCTTTAATTCCCATCACCCAAAGCTTTGTGATGAGGCTCTCATTTCTCACTTGGCTTAAAATTACAGCCTCATAGCCACTTTCTCCTTATCTCTTTTGCCTTGGCTTGAATCTCCTCACCATGCCAGACTAATTGCTGTGGCCCAAACGTGTGTGTCCCCCTCAAAATTTATATATTGAAATCCCAGTCCCCAATGTGATGGTATTTGGAGATGGGGCCTTAAAGAGGTAATTAAGGCATGAGGGTGGAGTCTTCAGGAATTGGATTAGTGCCCTAATAAAAGGGGCCCAGAGAGCTCTTGAGCCTTCTTTCTGCCATGTGAGGGTATGATAAGAAGTCAGCAGTCTGCAACTTGGCAGAGGGCTCCTACTGGCACCCTGGTCTTGAACTCTCAGCTCCCAGAATGTAAGAAACACAATTCTGTTGTTTATAAGCCATCTGTTTATGGTATTTTGTTACAGCAGCCTGGACTGACTAAGACACTTCAAACCACAAATCCTCCTTGGAACACTTCTGGGTCTTCCCCTCCTGCTCTCAGATCCCAGATTGTTCAGTTCTGCATGCAAGAGGAGTCATGAATAGATAACTACCTGTGTCTCAAGTTTAATCTCCCAATACTCTCCCCTCAAACAAAATACTTATCATTTCCAAATTTGCTTTCAGTTCCATAATAAAGCTCTTTCCCCCCTAAATCATCAGTTGTCTTGTGTTTTTATCCAATTTTATAGAAAGAGTTATCAGACTTTCTCTTTAAGATGGCCACCAACCTAAGATTCTTGTCCTTTCCTTCAACTTTGAAAGATTTATTTTTTCAGCTATGTATTTGCTTTCTGATGGTTTGCTCCTATCAGCTTCTTCTGTTGCCAAGTAGGCACACAGTCTTCTTAATCTTGGGGAAGAAAAGGATCCCTCATTGTTTGTGTCCCTATATCCCTTATCTTTTGGTCTTTTATCCACATTTGTCATCTCAAATGAGTCATCTGCATGTATGTGCACAGTTCCCACCTGGTGTGCCTTGGCACCCTAGTATTTTATCAGGCAGGATTTCAGGAACCCCAAGTCCTGGTGCCCTCAGCCCTTGAGGTGGCCAGAGGTCTCCTGGGTTGATCTCACCTGGCCGCAAACATGACCTGTGTCTATGTACCCCAGTATATATACAAAACCAAAATGTCCTGTGTGTGCTGTGATGTGGGAAAGTTTGGGAAACATATCTGAATACTTCCCCACTGCTCAGGCGTTTCTTAAGCCCATTTCATCCTCTTTTGAAAGTCCTCTGAAATGTCATCCTTATGATGGAATCCAAGGGATCATTTCAGACTTCACCCTTCATCAACTTTTCATCATCTGCAACATGCATGTTCTTGGCCTTTGCCCCTCCCTTGGTTGCTGTGACTCTCTAGTAAGTGGCTTCTTCATCTTCTTCTCTGAATCTTCTCTACAACGTAGTTAACCCAATCTTCCACTTTCACACAGGCATTGACCCCAAAAGTACTCCCTGGTAAAGTTCTTCTCGCAGACCTTTCATGCAGACCTTCTCAGGGAATCCAATTTGTAATGGTAGACTTCCTTGAATTTTATAAGGTGAGTTATTAAGATCTTTTCTGAGATGCTAGAGGGTTTGTTTATATGGGTAGAATAGGATTTATCCTATTTAAAATCAAACTTTGATCATTACACTGGATTAGTGGCTCCTGTAGGGTGAAGAATACTTCTTCTGTATCCTAACCTAGTATTATTTGCTCAGCAACGGATACATTCCTGTTGTTGGTTGAGTAGGATCACTCTTTGCAACAATTTCCTATAAGAAATAGATTCCCTCTCCACCCCTCATACCTTCTCTTACTGATTTCACGTATCTGTGTGATTAGGCTGGATTATCCATTGGTAACAACTCAAAGTTCATCTTTTGAATCAGCAAAGGTTTATTTCTGATTCATGTATTTTCTGATATTGAGCTGGACATTTTGTCCTGCCTTGTTCCCCTTTAGGGGTCAGCCTAGCAGAAAGGTCACTAAAACATACCTAATCTCCATGTCAGGGAAAGAGACCTTTGAAGGGCCTCACATCATCAATTGACTTCTCCAGCTCCAAGTGGTCATGTGACACTTCTCTTCACAAGTCATTGGTTGAAAGTAGTCACATGGTCCCTTCAGATCATAAGAGGCCCAAGTACAATCATGTGGTTGAAGACAGAGAGCTGAAAACATTTGGTGAAGAGCTCTAAGACTACCACCCATTACTACCACCCATTACTACCACCCATTACTACACATCCTACCAAAGCAGGATGTGGTAGGCCTTTAGCGTTTCCCCTTTTCACTGAGCGTTCAGTCACATGCTCATGAGAATCGTTACATCTACAGACATAGTTTCTGACTCCAGCAGCCTGGGATCATTAAGAAGCTCAGAGTTGGAGACCATCTTGGTGGTCTAGTGGTTAAGAATCTGCCTGGTAATGCAGGGGATGCAGGTTCAGTCCCTGGTTTGGGAACTAAGATCCTACATGCTGTCTGGCAGCTGAGCTCGTGATGCAACTAGAGAAAGTCCGTGCACCGCAGTGATGAACCCACGTGCTACAAGTAAGAACCAGGGCAGTCAAAGTTTAAAAAAAATTAATGAAAGAATAAAAAAGGAAGCCCAGAGCAGAGATGTAGGAAGCAGAGCCCTGGAGAAGGAAGGCTGAACACCTTCTAAGGGAAAATCTAAGGGAAACCCTGGTCAGAGACTTTTCACTCTTGAAAAAATGTCATGTGAGTAGAATGAATGAAATTAACTCCCACTGAAAATTTGGTTTGATCCAACTGACAAATTGGTTTGATCCAGGAACAAAGCAGACTTTTGATGTGCACACACAAACACACAAACCTACATGTGCATATATATGAAGCAGTTCTAAAACAATATTTTTGAGTACATTCTGAACTCAAATTGGCCTAAGTAGCCCAACAAGGCCCTTCAGCTATCTGTGACAGTAGCAGGCAATTAGCACATTGCTTGTTTTTTCTTAAAAATTTTCCTTTTCAGGTAGTTGAGATCGGATTTTTAAAATTTGTCTCCTTGAGCTAATTTATGTGCAAATTTTCACTACTTATAAAGAAAAGATTTGCTAGTCTAAGTTTTGCAGTGTTACATGCTTGAGTGTCATATGATGTGTGGGTTTCCTTACTTTTCCCCATAAAAAAGGAAACCACATGTAAACTAGTTTAATTTAAAAAAAAAAGAAATTAAGGCATTTTCCCCCTTATATCTTAAAATACTTCTGGGTTGTCCACAGAGGAAGAACAAATCCTGTTTATCTTTAATTGTTTTGATTAATTGTTTGAAAGCCTAAATAGAGAGTTTCAGTCTGGAAATAGCATTCTGCAAAGGATCAGAGGGTTCCTGGACTTTCATGTGTATTTTTGTGCTTTAGACCAGCGCTGTCCAACAAAAGTTTGTGATGATGAGCATATCTGTATTTGCACTCTCCAAGATGGTAGCTGCCAGCTTCAGATGGTTACTGAGCATTTGAAAGGTGTCAGCACAACAGAGAAGCTGAATTTTTCATTTCATTTCCTTCTAACTTATTTAAGTATAAATGTAAATGGCCACAAGTGACTAGTGACCACCTTATTGAGCAGTGCACATTTAGAAGCATGACCCAGAACCTGAGTGATCTGACAGCCTAGAAACTCTGTTTTCTGCTCTGGCTTTGGGGAAGTTTTTCTGCCTGCTGTGTAGACTTCACCCCATCCTGCTTCTCTAGCATCTGTGTACCTGCAGGATGCCAAGTTCAGAAAAAGGCGGGTAGCTTTTCAAATTTATTTCAATTGGTTCATTTCAGTTGACAATTCACTTAGAATTCCTCAGACTCCTAAAATTTTCTGAGCCCTGGGACCACGTACCTCAGTGCGGGACTATCACAGACAGGAGAAGAATCCCTGGGAGAGATCCTAGATCTCAGGAGGCTGGCTTCCCCTTAGGCTCTCCTCACTTCCTCTCCTCTCCTTGGCCAGGTCACAGCCTGATTTCCTTTGGCTGTGGCATTAGTTCTCTGTGCCAAGGGAGATAAAAGTCTTCCCACGTGGCTCAGTGGTAAAGAATCAACCTGCCAAAGCAGGAGACGCGAGTTACATCCCTGGGTCAGGAAGATTCCCTGGATAAGGAAATGGGAACCCACTCCAGTATTCTTCCCTGGGAAGTCCCATGGACAGGGGAGCCTGATGGGCGACAATCCCTGGGGTCACAGAAGAGTCAGACACGACTTAGTGGTTAAACAAAAACAACAAAAGGGAGATATATTCTCTTTAGGTTTCTTGCCTAGATATTTTGGATATGCCAGGGGAGTGTGTAACTTCCTTGATTCTCTCTCGCTGCAACAAAGATTTAAAATGGCAGAACAGTGTTACAGCTCGGAGTTTTATTCAGTAAAGAAAGTCCATTCCCGAGGTATTAAGGTGGGCCAATCCCACAGGAGAAGTCTCAGTCTGTTTTGGCTCCCTCTTTTTATGTGTTTTGTCTCCTCTCCCCTGAGTCTGCCCTATGCAAATTTGGGCTAACTAGGAAGGGGGCGTGTTTGCTTCACCTGAGGTTCTCACTCAGGTCCGCAGATTTTTCCTTTGTTCTCTTTTTTCGAGCTTTTCCCTTTCTTTTCTGTCTTTTAGCCACTGCCACTTTGGACTCCTTTCTCTATTCTAGCTACCTAACAGATGTATTTTAGGCAGACAGATTGTCTTTTCCCCCTTGTCACACTTGGTGGAGATGAAAGCCATGAAGACTTAAGAAACATGGAAGGAGGTCAGTCAGATTCTGCATTTGCTTCTCAATACACCATACCCTTAAAGCTCCACTGAACAGGACTGGGACCTGGTGCTTTCTAGTCCCCAGTGAATTAGAGCTTAACATATGCAAATCCAGAAAACTCCTTTCCAACTGATGGATCTTTGGGTACATTTGCATCGTGGAAGCCACAACAGGGAAATCAAAGACTTAAGGAAGTGCAGGTGCTGGAGGATAAGGTTAAAGGCAAAATCAAAGTAGGAAACCTCTCACTCCCCATTGGCTTACAGAGAATGAATGTCATTTAGCATGTTTGATGTAATATGCTTCATTTGCTTTGAACTATTGTGACTCATATTGAAAAATAAAAGTCATTACTACAAAGTAATGAAACTGTCTTTTATACAACCACATAAGAACCAAAACATTGAAACGTGGATCTGGAGGGAAGTGGCTTGTTACTGCCCATGTTCAATGAATTTTTACATGTATCTTCTGAGCACACAGTAAACACATCCTTTTGAATATTCTTCAAGGTAAGAAATCTGCCTCATTATGTGGTAGTGGGCTGGAAGTGGAGGAGTAGCAGGTAATCACAAGTAGATTTAACTTTTTTCCTTCCATTTTTTTGAACAGTGAGAATTCACCCAGAGTTATTCAGGTAAAGGAAAACCAGATGATAAAACTGGGCAGCACTACTTGGGTCAAAATCTGATTCTTTGCTTAATGTCACTTTATCTTCGCAGCAGCCACACAGCACAAGTGCACAAGGAGAATGGAACATTGTTCCCCCATGTGCTAAGCTCATGAGTTGGGGGCTGATTAGGCCAGGGTGCTGCGCAATGAGTCACTGTAAGTTTAATGTTATTAAGTGTGATGCTCCTCCTCTGCATCACCTTCTGGATGGCAGCAAGGGCAAGAGGATGAGTGAGGAAGCCTGTTTACCTTGCTTTGTTCCTGCTTCTCTTGAACTCATGCCATTGGTCTGGCCTATGCTTTGTTACCACGGGGCAAGCCTCTGGAGGTCATTCACCTCTCTTTAGTCTCTCTCCTTCATGGGATTGGTAGTGGTGAGTTGGAGAAGGAAATGGCAACCCACTTTAGTATGCTTGCCTGGAAAATCCCATGGACAGAGGATCCTGGCAGGCTATGGTCCATGGAGTCACAGAGTCAGACACAACTGAGTGACTAAACAACAGCGAAGAGGGTGAGCAGCTCTTGGGATGTGGCTTTCGGCTTAGGCTAGGAGGGCAGGATAGGACAGGACACAGACCTCGACTGCTAGTACTCATCTGAGCAGATCCGTCCTAATTGAGTTGAGAGGCATAGGTTTCATTTGCAATCAAGTATTCCTTGGCTCCCATGTGTCAGATGCTTTGTGTGAGCAACTGCCCTCAGAAATTGGGACAGATGATCTTGTCTTGTTGATTATACCCCTTGAGTCACACCCTCATTTCTAGTATTAATAGCATTATCTCCCCTACTTTATAGAAGTGGAAATTAATCCTCAGAAAGGCTAGGCAGCTTGCCTCAAATCTTACACTGGGAGGTTATGAACTGGAGTGAGAATAAGGTCCCCTGACAGTGGTGTGCTAGAGCTGGCTGAACCAGCTCTTGAGGGTCAGTTAGTGTTATCTCATACCAACTGTGTGTTCAGGGACTTCATTTTGATATCTTGAATTGAACCATCCTGTGAGTGTTTGTACCATGGAAATTGACAAATGTTCTAAATTGGAGCTTCCTCCTGCCACTATAGAGCTGGTTATTAAGCATTTACCAGCAGCTGTGACTTACACAGTCTATGTGGCTTCAAAATCCATATTCTTTTCACTGTTCCATGGTTCTTTATGATTAGCAACACTGTGGTCTTGAAAAAGTGGGCTTTCTACAGGTTGGCTCATTTGAATTACACATATCATTCTAAGACTGGGGTTTGCACCAGAGCACTCGAGGTAGCTAGGTTTGGTACCATAAGCAACCACCTTAAAGAGAAAAACCTTGGTACTGATTGTCTTTCCACATCCTCTCTGGCTCCACACAGGTATGCTGCCCGTGAAGGGGATGAAGTCCCTATGGGCACACCAACATCTTGTGCTCTACTAAAGGAGGGTGGTGGGCAGTTAGTACTGCTCACATCATGTACATAAAACAACAGACCTAGTAGGTGTATATGAGTCACAGATAGATAGAGTATGAGAAGTGAGGGAACTAGCTTGGGTTCAAATCCTGACCTGAATCACTAGTTAGATGGCTTTGGGCAAGTCACTTAACCTTTGTATGCTTCTGTTTCCTTTCATCTAAAATGTGAACTCATCTTGAAGTAAAGGTTTGAAGATAGTGCATTAATAAAAAAAATACCTAGCACAGTGGTTTTATTAGACACATAGTAAATGCTCAGTCAATTGTGGCCTTTATTTAATTTCATATATTTATTAAAAAAATTATTTTTGGCTGTGCCTTGGGGCGTGTGGGATCTTTATTCCCTTGACCAGGGATTGGACCTGCACCCCTGCACTGGAAGTGCAGATTCTTAACTATTGGGCCTCCAGGGAAGTCTAAATTTGTGACCTTTAAATGTGGACTTGTAACAACTAAAGTTTCCTGGAAGTTCATGGCTACATTCTTATATATTCTGCTAATTTATAATGTATCTTTGTCTTTTCTCTCAATTAGAAAACCATTACTGTCAAGACCATATCTGAGGAAAACTACTAGCCTGGGAGTTCATGTTATTTGTGTTGCAAAGCAGTAGGATGAGAAAGAGAAGTCCCTCTGAAGTTTGGCTCAGATTCCAGCTCTGCAACTGCAAGCTTATGATCTCTGAATTTCTAAATTTCTATTTTCTCCTATGTAAAATGGGAATAAAAAAATCACCTCCCTCATGAACTGTTAGGGTTCACTGAAATTTTTATGAATGTGCTCAGCACATTTCTTGATATGTAGCTTGGTGCAATGAATGTTAATAGTTGTTTTTTTTTTAAGCATTGTTATCATGGATCTTTAGTAGTCTGATGTGGTGTTACACATGTTCAGAAGTCAGCCTGGCTGAAAGGAGAGCACTGGAAAGGGGATCCATGGAGATCCTCCCACCCTGAGAACTTGGGAATGGTGTAGGCTGGCAGGTGTGAATGAAGCCCCAAGCTCCTGACTTAATTACAAAAATGGTTTATATGCAATGATTTAAAAAAGGAAGAAAAACAAATTTGACTCCATGTGTTCTAGACAAGGGCCAAGATCAACAACTTAAGAATGCTGGATCATCTGTTACTGTTTGTTTATGCTTTGGGTGATGGTATAGTAATTGTTCTTGCTTTTTGTGCCTGATGCCTTTAGAAGCTGTAACAGATGCTGAAGGGAGGTGGGACAATTCAACATGGATCCAGGAAATTGAAAGCGAACTTTTCACAGAGAGCCAAAAGGGTATGGTGAAGCTTTCTTTTGCTGATTTCACTGTGTGAATATGCATCCACTTTTAATTTAATAAAAATGCCCATGGGGATAAATGATGCACTGCCAATTTTCTAGCTTCTTTGAAGAATTCCCCAAGTGTTAAGAGACTGAGAAATTAGACTTAAGGTCTTACATAATGAATAATTTGGTTGCGTGGTTTAGCCCATTTCTGTTAAGCAGACCTGTTTTTTCTGGGTCTCTCTATGCCGCTGGACTGAGGCAGGTTTATCTGGATTCTTATTGGACAGTGTCAGATACAGAAGTCTGGCTAACCTTTCACAGAGATCTCAGACTCTTCCCCAAAATACTGATGCGTAGAAGGTAAATACCAGAGTTTAGTCAAAACTCCGCCATATTCTATTGTAAATTCACTTTTTCTGTGTCAGTGTTTTCATCCATAAACTCAAGGCATGGAACACTAGATCAATGGTAAACCCTTTCAGATTCTGGTCAAATACATGGCTTCTCTCCCTTTAACAAAGCACATACACACATGTATATAATTTCAAGTGTTTCCAGAGTCCGGGCTTAGAAACTTTGGTTAAATTATTGCAAAAGTTTCTATTAATTCTGGGATCAAGAACAAATACATTTTCTTAGGGAAAAAAATGTAATGATTTTTTTCATTTCCCCTGAGTTAGACAACCAAATGATACAAAATTCAATGTACTTCCTTGTTCATACATCTTGCAAAATCCATTTCAATGGCTGTTTACTTCCATTTCCTAATATTTTCACAGGAATGATGACACACAGTGAAGCATTGTAACATTCTACTAGTACTGTAAATCTTGCCTTGTAAAGCAGTGAATTTTGAGTCAGAGAGTAGCAAGATGACATATTGCATCGTTTTGCCATGTCCATGTAAATCAGTGTTATGCAACTTTAGACTTGTGTGAAGTGTTTCTGTCTAATGCAGTGGGCTAGGGACCTCAGTGACCCTAGTTGTAAATACCAGGGACTTTGTAACTGTCTTGCATGTCCTTATCGGGCGTGGGAGAGCCGATGACAGTATTCCTTCTTAGGAAGGGTAAACACTTATGGAACTAGTTGGTGAGAATAATGTCCATGAAAATAGGGACCACACGGATAGCTGCCCTGGGTTGGTTTAGAGCCCCATTAGATACAGACAGACTTTCCATTTCCTAATTCCCATGCTGCAGAGCCTTTATTTTATCTGATGGTTCCAGGCACAGTGCAAACCTGTGCTGGTTGGTGCGGTGTGTCTACTCTGGTGCCCAGGGAGCCTTGTTACTCTCTTTGACCTCCATTCATAGCAAGTGGTCTTCTGAGGAGCTTCTTTCAATGCCAGCCCATCCTAATCTTGCCAGGCCAGGTTTTGACACACAAGGGAGGCCAGGCTAACAAAAAGCTTCATGTTTCCAGTCCGAGCCATCAGCCAACATGGTGGACTGTCTTGGGTGTTTTATTAGAAGTCACCAACTCCTCTTCCTTCTGGTCCCAGGACAGAAGGTCACAGGCCTGGAGCAGAGCAGAAGCTGTTAGCTTGTCTCCACTCCAGATGGTTCTGGGCTGGAAGATTAATTAAAATAAAATGTCTGAGCATGTGGCACACAGGGCATATACTTGTAGTCAAATTGGAATACACTTGTAGGCAATATACTTGTCATTGAATTGGGATTGGAGTCAGGCTCTTAAGGTCTTCTACAGCTTTATATGGCCTTGCATTTTAGAACATTAAAAAAAATAATTAATTTTTTTGGCTGTGTTGGGTCTTAGTTGCAACACATGGGATCTTCCTTGAGTCATGCAGGGTCTTTGGTTGTGGTGCATGGACTCTCTAGTTGTGGTGTGTGAGCTCAGTAGTTGCAGTGCATGGGCTTAGTTGCTCTGGGGCATGTGAGATCTTAGTTCCCTGACCAGGGATTGAACCTGTGTTTCCTGGATGGCAAGGTGAGTTCTTAACCACTGGCCCACCAGGTAAGTCCCAGCATCTTTATTTTGACCGAATCAAGGATCCAAAGTGTATATTAACAAGTGTCTTGGGGTCTGGCTTTAGGTTCGAGAAAGCATACAGCTGAATGGGCTCCAGCCCTCAGCTTCGCATTGTTAAGTTGACAAAATTGGTAGTCTGACTCTACTTTTTCTTACATAAATTAAATGTAGTTTTAGATAAATCTTGAACCTTTGTTGAAACTAGTAGTTCTTCTTTTTTAGATTGAAGTTA
This sequence comes from Okapia johnstoni, assembly GCA_024291935.2. NCBI lineage: Eukaryota > Metazoa > Chordata > Mammalia > Artiodactyla > Giraffidae > Okapia > Okapia johnstoni. The sequence continues at coordinate 51,709,269 of CM044322.1, forward strand.
CCCGAGGAGTATACTCATAAATTCATTTGGCAATTACATTTTTTTTGCCTAGTTAATTAACTCACTCAAATACAGGGATCTAAGGCAGGACTTTGGTCAGAGGAATCTTCAAGATGGGAGCATTGAGTAAGGCAAGGAGTCTGCAGACTGAGTCTGCTGCGTGAAGTTCCAGGCGGCCAGAAGCTTCATGTGAAATTTGGCCAATTGGAGAGACCCTGGCAAAGCAGCCAGAGCTGGCAGGAGCAAATGGAACAGGCCGCTAACTTCACACTGAATCCCCTTCCATTTCCTGTGCAAGAGCCACATTAATGAAAAAATTTTTGGAGAAAGAGTGGATTTTCAGAAAAATGGCCAACACAAGAGTAAATTATGAATTAAATAAAAATTGAGACAGAAAAATGTAAATGAGAAAAATGGGTCAGGTTCAGGGGCAGGAGCTGGCAGACTGGATCACGGAGCATAAGGACATCAAACCGTAGTTACTGTGATTGAGCTGACAGATCTGAGTAGAGATGATGGCAACCCAGGCAAATCCTATTCCTTTTGTCTCTAACAAGAAAATATTAATGTGTTGGTTCTTTAGCAGAAGCTGATCTTTTCCTGTTCCTTAGCTCTGCAGGGATCTTCACCTAGGCCTGGGAACAGAGAGGTACAGTGGACTGTGTTCTCTGTGTGTCTGATCATTAAAAAGGGATGTGTTTACTAAAGCCATTAGAGGGTCCCTCCTGGAGACTACCCCTAATGTATCTCTCAGGGAGAGATACTCTGTTCGGAACCATGGCAACATGGCCCTAGGATGTAGGTTTCCGATGTTCCAATCAGTGTTAAAAAGAGTACTAATGACTCACATCAACAGAGTGCCTGAAAGATTTACACCACTCATAGCCTTAGAAATATTTACCTTCAAGTTCAAATCCCACCTCTACCCTTACCTAGTTAGGTACTTTCAACCTCTCTATAACTGTCTAGTATCTCTCAGCCTCAGTTTCCTCATCTGAAAAATGAGGTGATTGCCTCATGGTTTTATTTTGAAGACTAGAAAAATAACGGTTTTAAAGGATTGTGCTTAGTACTTGTTACATAATATATAATACACCATGGTAATAACCTCTCTTTGCCTGCGATAGCAAAAAATGTAGGATGGTGATTCTCAGGCTTTTGGCGTACAAAGACTATTTTTATCATTTGATATTTCACAGACTCAGTAGAACAGTAGTTCTACTTTTAAGACCCACTGATGAAGAAAATATATATTGATAGTAATACTTTAAAACAGGTTTGCAATTTACTAATCCTTAATGACATCTACATGCCCATGAATGCTCAGTTGGGTCTGACTTTTTTGTGACCCCATGGACTGTAGCCCGCCAGGCTAACTTTGTCCATGGGATTTTCCAGGCAAGAATACTGAAACATGTTGCCATTTCCTTCTCCGGGGGTCTTCCCAACCTAGGGATTGAATCCACATCTCCTGCACTGCAGGAGGATTCTTTACCACTGTGCCACTTGGGAAGACATCTATACACACTTCCAATACTATAATGCATTATCTGAATGAGGTGAAATGTGGTCACACATGTGATTTTCAGGTTTCTCACCATCACTAGCTGCTCTTCAAGGCTCAGTGGCCCAGGGTTGAGACTGGTCCCAGATTTGTCCTGCTGGACTGTGTTGAGAGTTGACACCTTTTTCTCTGGCCCTACTTCTCAGCCCAGGGACTAATTGAGAGGGAGGCTGTGTAATTTGCGTAGCCAAAGCCCCACTTCTCAAGAATTAAGGTTTAATAGGGTCAGTGGTGGGGAATGACTTCCCAGGTGGTGGTAGTGGGTAAAGAATCCTCCTGCCAATGCAGGAGATGAAGGAGATGTGGGTTTGATCCTTGGATTGGAAAGATCCTCTGAAGAAGGAAATGGCAACCCACTCCAGTATTCTTGCCTGGGAAATCCCATGGACAGAGGAGCCTGGCAGGCTACAGTCCATCCATGGGGTTGCAAAGTTGGAGATGGCTGAGCTTGCATCCATGCCCAAGGGTCAATGGGGACCTGAGTCTCTTCAGGGGGGATTAATCCACTTTGTTGGTATGTATACTGGGTTGAATAGTGTCCCCCTAAAATTGATGTCCACCCAGAACCCCAGAGTTTCAAATAGATCTTTGCATATGAATTACTTTAGATTAGAGTGGATGAATGTGGGCCCTAAACCCAAAGATTGGTTCACTCATGGGAAGGGCATGTGAAGACACAGATGTGCACACCGGGAGAATGCCCTGTGCCGACAGAGGCAGAGATTGGAGTGATGTCTCCATAAGTCAAGAAACAACACTGATTGCCAGCAACCAGCAGTAGCTAGGAGAGAGACCATAGAACAGCTCAGATGCTCCAGAAGGAACCTATCTCATTAATACCTTGGTTTGAAACATGGCTTCTAGGACTGTGAAAGAATACATTTCTGCTATTTTAAATCACCTGGTTTGTAGTACTCTGTTATAACAATCTTGGCAAACTTGATTTTTTCTTATGACCAAAATAATAAATATTCATCATAGCACTTTTGAGTTATACAAAATTGAATTATACAAAAAGAAAAATAAATTATGCTTTATTCCATCATTTGAAGATAACTATTGCAAAACATTTGGATATTTATTCACCTTGTCTGTTTCTTTGGATGTGTGTGGGGTGTGTGTGTGTGTGAATTTATTTTTTAAAGCAAATTTCAGATGATCAATAGCTATACTTATTCATTTTTCTTCTGCTGGGTAAAAGCAGAGAAACCAAAACCTGTATAACCCAAGCTATTTTTTTTTTTTAATATTCTCAGAAAACATCCCAGACGATTTTTAATCTTTCCCTCTACCAGAGGGTGGCTCAGTTGGTAGGGAGTTTCTCCCATTTGTGACAGACAGATGATGACATATGTCTAATAAGTTTAGCACTTAGCTTTAGCTTATGTTCAAGTTCACAGTGCCCAGGAGATAAGACGAAATTGGTATTATGTAAAACCCTTGACAGCCTCTGGGCTCTAGGACTTAGCATGTCTTTATCATCAGGTCTGTTTACAAAGAAAAGTCTTTGAAAGGTTTTCTCTGTGGGACAGGGTTCTTTCAAAATTGCATATGGTGAAAATGTTACATGAGCTGTGCGCTGCTTGTCTGCTCCTTACCAGTTAAGGAAGGGAAATTTCTTTTGGCAGCCACAGTGGCCCCTTGAACTTGGCCTCTTAGCTGCCTGGCCAGCTGCAGTGTGAGCTCCGTCTGCAGTGGGGGTAGAGGGCAGGAGCAGGGGCAGAAAGCACTGAGCTGCCCGGGATGGCAAGCTTCTCCCTGGACAGGAAGGGGGTCTGTCTTTTTCCTACATGTGGAGCCAAAGGGCCAGCATTGACTTAAGCCCTAACCTTTTTGGCACCAGGGACTGGTTTCCTGGAAGAAAATGTTTTCTCAGACCAGAGGTGGAGGGGATGGTTCGGGATGACTCAAGCACATTACATTTATTGAACACTTTATTATTATTACATTGTGATATATAATGAAATAATTATACAGCTCACCATAATACAGAATCAGAGGGAGCCTTGAGCTTGTTTTCCTGAGCTCAGGAGGTAATGGGGAGCGGCTGTAAATACAGATGAAGCTTCACTTGCTTGCCCTCTGCTCACATCCTGCTGTGCAGCACAGTTGCTAACAGACTACTAACAGTCCGTGGCCTGGGGGCTGGGGACCCCCGGCCTAAAGTGAAGTGAAGTCGCTCAGTCGTGTCCGACTCTGCAACCCCATGGACTGTAGCCTACCAGGCTCCTCTGTCCATGGGGTTTTCCAGGCAAGAGTACTGGAGTGGGCTGCCATTGCCTTCTCCAGGGGATCTTCCTGACCTAGGGTTCGAACCCAGGTCTTTCGGATTGTAGGCAGACGCTTTGCTGTCTGAGCCACCAGGGAAGTCCAGGGGCTCCAAATACTAGCAGCAGTGGGGGACAGAGTCCTTACCCCTCCACTACCTGAGGGGTTTCACAGAAAGTAAAGGCTGATATAACTACCTCTAAGAGGAAATGCCAACCTGGAACTCTTTAACATGGGTGCTGAGGATGAAGCTCTATTTGCCAAAGCAGCAGCACAGAGGCCAAGCACGGGCAGTAACTGGCCAGCCCTGATGGAGCGGTGGCAGGCTTCAGAGTCGGGCTTTCTCTTTCTTCCCTTCCTCTTCTCCCTGGTTCCTTTTTTTCCTTCTGTGCTTCCTCCCTCCCATCCTTCCTCTCTTTCTTCCTTCCTTTTTATTTTCCTTCAAGTAATTTGGATTTGTTGCCAAAATATAAAATCTGAGAGATTTCAGGGACTTCCCTGGCAATCCAGTGCTAGGACTCCACCTTTCCAGTACAGGGGTTGAACATGAGGGAGGAAAGGAACAGGCCGAGCTGACTCCATCTTGAAAAATAAGGAAACTCCATCTTGCACTTTCAGTGAGCTTTGGACTATGTGCCTGGTAACCATGGGAATAACATACCTATGTCCGAACTGGTGTCCCGGACTGATAAACACCAGATTCCATATCAAGATTTCCTGTCGCCAAAAAGAATGTAATAATCCCCTATGTAGTCAATCATCTTTGTAATCTTTATGGCACCCATTGGTGTAGGCTACAGTGTAAAACCAGCTGACCCTTCTGATTATGAATCATGGCTGTAACCTGATTGTATCTCCCTTTAACATCTTCCAGGCTAGGTTTAAGGAATTTGGGGATGTGGGGCTTGAGCAATACGCTTAAGGTATAAAAGGTTTTCACAAAAGTTGGTCGGGGGTCCTTGGCTAAGAGGAGACTCTGCCATGGGCCCACCGGTGTAATAAACTGTACTCCACTATCTGCATTGTCCTTTGGGGGGAGTTTGTTTTCTCAAATGCATGGCTACAACAAACTAAGTTCTTCCTTGTTGTGGAACTGAGATCTAAAATGCCTCGTGGTGTGGCCAAAAGAAAAATAAGGGTGCGATGGGGAGGGAAGTGGGAGGGTGGCTTAGGAGGGGGCAGTGTATGTATACCTATGGCTGAGTTATGCTGATATATGCCGAAGCCATCACAATATTGTAGAGTAATTATCCTCCAATTAAAAATAAAATAAATTTTTTTTTGTTTTAAAGAGAGATTTCGTGCCCAAGGGGCTGAGGGCATTCTCTGGCCTTTCTAGGCAAAGGAGGCTTGGCATTGCTTGCCTGAGTTCCTGCATGGCAACTTTTGGTCAGAGCTCAGTTCCCACCTGCCTTCAGGTGGGAGCTGTGTTGCCCACTTTCCATTGACACCTCTCCATGCCCAGATCCTCCCTTTCCATCATTGCCTGGCTCCAGGGGACATTCTGAGATGCCCTGTTCACTTGAGCAGGATGTGCTGCACTTCAAATCATGTCCCCGTGAGCCCCGTTAGCTTACAGCCTGACGAGAGAAGCCTGGAGACTCTCCCGCTCATCTCCTTCCACCAAGGTGTCTCTTACCTGCAGAAGTCACACTCTCCCCTGACCTTAGCTTCCTCACCTGAACAATGAGGGTACCAGGCTAGGTGGACATTTCCTGACCCTCCGTGCCCAGGGAAATGCAAATGCAACCTTATTGGCACTGGTGGCATATTCAGGGCTAAACCAGCAAATGGGAGACTTGCATCTTAGATTCAGACAAAAAGACGATGCATCTTCTGTAGAAAATCTAAAACTCCAATAAAACCAACTAAAATTTTTTTTTTCACCAGTGATAAAATACTCCTTCACCAACAAAATGTTTTGTTGGTCTAAGTTCCAAGAAACTCTGCAGTTACTGGTGAGTTTTCATAATATGTAAACTTAACTAGGATAGCTCATTAATTACCCTGTTATAAACATTGTAATTTATATGGTGGTTTATTCTAAATGCTCATGGTTATACACTCACTGCTCACAATTGGAGACTTAGCTGACTGTTTGCAGGGTGAATTGGTCATTGTTTGACATCCTTTGAGGGCTCTGGATGCATTTTGTGTCACCAGTTCCATGAGATGTGCTGCATTTTCCTGCCTTTAAACAGAAGTTTCAAACTAAACAAAGACAGCAGAGTGAGCACAGAGAAGGAAAAAGAAGTCAAAATTACTTTGATTCTTTTTTTGTAATCACTTGGAGTTTGTATTTACTTAAGAATTTAAAGTGATGAAACAGTATAAACTATAAAAGTGTAATATGTATATATGTGCTTATTTCTTTGTGTTTATAGAAATACAAATTTAGTTCACACATGCAATAGTCTACTGAAATGAAATAATATCTGTAAGATTTAAATGTATTGCTTTCTAAAACAACTGTTAGTTGTTTTATTGAAATTAATGTACCACTGTTGTAAATTTTTTTCGGGCTAGTTCTTCTGTTAAAACCAAAGTCAAAACCGAGTTAAAGCTGCAGAACAAAGTAGGGAAAAAACATTCATCGGCATTACGATTTCATAGTTGTCTAAACTGTGCCCTTTTCAGACACTTCAGTTTTATTACAGATTGCTTATTAGTTAATGGAAAGTCATTTAGATAAAATATTATTATAACACTATAACCAGAGAATCACATTTCAAAACTGTTAGGTAAGTATCAAGCTAGTGAATAAATAATTGTTCTTTCCTCCCCTTTTTGTACCATAATATTTATTTTCTCTCATATCTTTCATTTATTTTTGTGTTCAATGGTATGATTATACAGGCATATGAAATTTAATGAAAGCAAATTTACACTGTATTTCTTTTCTGGTCATAATTGGTGTTCTTTTCATTCATGATTATTACTGCAAATGACGTTGTAATACAGGAGAAGGGTGTAGGTTCAATTGACCCCTCCATGTTTCATATATGGATGTGAGAGTTGGACTGTAAAGAAAGCTGAGCATCAATGAATTGATGCTTTTGAACTGTCGTGTTGGAGAAGACTTTTGAGAGTCCCTTGGACTGCAAGATCCAACCAGCTCATCCTAAAGGAAATCAACCCTGAATATTCATTGGAAGGACTCATACTGAAGCTGAATCATCAATACTCTGACCACCTGATGCGAAGAACTGAATCATTTGAAAAGACCCTGATGCTTGGAAAGATTGAAGGTAGGAGGAAAAGGGGATGACAGAGGATGAGATGCTTGGATGGCATCACTGACTAGATGGACATGAGTTTGAGTAAGCTCTGGGAGTTGGTGATGGACAGGGAAGCCCAGCGTGTTACAGTCCATGGGGCCGCAAAGAGTTGGACACGACTTCCACTGGAGCTTCAGAATGCTCAGAAGACCTTCTCTGGTTTGAAGAATTGACTCCAACTCCTGCCCCTCAGCTGGGCCTGTGAAATTGCAGTGAGGCTCACTCCTCACCCCACATGCGAGTCACTCCTCAGATTCCACTCACATGTTCCCTCCTCAGAGGTTTCCCTGAGTGTGCTTGCCCTTCTCCCACTCTCTGACCCCCAACCTGCTGCACTTTACTTCACAGCACTTAGCATCACCTGATGCCTCACTTAAGTATGGACTTGTTGGTTTACTTACTGTTTGGGGCTGAATATTCTTATTGTTCCCAAATTTATATATTGAAGCCCTAACCCCCAATGTGATGGTATTTGGAAGTGGCTATTTGAAGGTAATTAGGTTTAGATGGGGGCTCCCCTGGTGTCTCAGATGGTAAAGAATCTGCCTGCAATTCAGGAGACTCCGGTTCTATCGCTGGGTTGGGAAGATCCCCTGGAGAAGGGAATGGCTACTCATGCCAGTGTTCTTGCCTGGAGAATTCCATGTACAGAGGAGCCTGGAGTGTTACATTCCATGGGATTGCAAGAGTCTGACACAACCGAGTGACTAAAACACAGACACACACAGGGGTTTAGGTGAGGTCATGAGGGCGGGGCCCTCCTGTTGGGATTAGTGCCCTTATAAGAAGAGGAAGAGAGACCAAAGTGGGTGTCTTTAACCCCCTCCCCTTTTCCTCTTACTTCTTCCCTCTCTTTCCCCCTCCCTCCCTCCCTCCCTCACTTTCCCTTCCCTCTCTCCCTTGCCCCTCATTCTCCTTCCACCCACTCCTCCCCACCCCCTCCTACCAGGGAGAGGCCATGTGAGGACAAAGCAAGCCAGGAAGGAGCTCTCAGCAGGAACCATGTCTGAGGCGCTTTGATCTTGGACTTCTGGCCTCCAGAGCTGTGAGAATTCAGTGTCTGTTGTTGAAGCCATCTGGTCTGTGGTATTTTGTTATAGCAGCCTGAACTGACTAAGACGCTTATTTATAGATTTACTCTTACCTAATAGAAACTAAGGATCAGAGGACAAGGATGGCTATTTTTTGCTCACTGCTTATAACCCTAGAGACTAGAACAGTGACTGGCATATCATGGGTGCTCAATAAATACTGTTCAGTGGTTGAATGAATGGACCTCTGAGGTTTCTTCCAGTCCTATGTTTCTAGAATCACCTATTATCTATGTCTCATGGAATACTATTCAATAAGTGAGGGGCTGGTAGTTTTCTCAAGAATTGAGAAAGTGGTCTTCATTTCAGGGGGTTCACAGCATGAGTGGGAAAGTCTTGGGTGGATGTGTCATTATAGCAGCTTCAACCATCATGAAAACTTTCAACTATGTCACAGCAAACCAAAGTAGTCTGAAGGTAGGTGTGAGAGAGGGCAAAGGAAAATGATGATTAGCTAAATGGCAAATTCGGTGGGTCCAAGGCCCAGTTTCATCCAAAGCTTATTTTAATAATCACCAAAAGCCCTGCTTTCATCACATTTTTAGAAGGTTGACTATTTTAAAGGCTCTTGCCCACTAATACACAGATTTTTTTTCTCTTTTCTCTTTCTTAGATTCCTATACAGTTTATGTGAATAAGTTAGTTTCACAGTATAAATAATAATGAGTCCTACCTACTCGGTATTCTACTTTTGACAGTTTCAAAGCTCTTCCTAATCATTTTTAAAAATCCTCTTGGCGGTTCTTATGTTGAGTGTAGTTCCCTGTGCTATATAATAGGACCTTGTTGTTTACCCATTTTGTATGTAATAGTTTGCATTTGCTAATCTCAAGCTCCTAATCCATCTATCCTCCCCGCTTTGGCAACTACAACTCTGTTCTCTGTGTCTGTGGGTCTCTTTCTGTTTCACAGATAACTTCATTTGTGTCTTATTTTAGATTTCACATTTTAGTGATATCATATGGTATTTGTTTTTCTCTGTCTGAATTCACTTAGTATGATAACTTCTAGGTCCATCCACGTTGTTGCAAAATGTCATTATTTTGTTCTTTTTATGGCTGAGTAGTATTCCAGGTGGTGCTGTGGCAAAGAATCCACCTGCCAATGGAGTAGATGCAAGAGATGCAGGTCCAATCCTTGGGTTGGGAAGATCTGGAATAGGAAATGACAACCCACTCCAGTATTCTTGCATGGAAAATCCCATGGACAGAGGAGCCTAGCAGGCTACATTCCATGGGGTTGCAACGAGTGGGACATGACTGAGTGATTGGGTGTGCATGCATGCACACACACACACACACACACATCCTTCTTTTATAGATTAAGACAATGAGTTTCGGAGAAGCAGAATTCCTGTTCCTGTGGCAGAGTTGGAAACCTTTTGAAAGTGAGAGACCAAGGCAAGAGAAGCATCCAGAAGGCAAACCAGTGTTTGGGACACAGCATGGGAAGAACACTGAACACAGCACGTGGACACACTTGTCACTAACCACTTGGTGATCCCCAGCAAAGAACTCATTTTCCTGAATCTTATTATCCTAAACTCTGAAATAAAGGCTTTTCATGAGAATCACTGATTTCCAAATGTGAGTACACATCAGAATCACAGGGGCCTGCTGTCCTCTGCCCCCCTCACCCACCTCCAGTTTCTGATTCAATAGGTCTAGGACCAGACACAGGAGCAAATATCTTTAGAAAGATCCCCACTGATTGGCCTGGCTCATCCAGGTTTATACCTGTGATCTTGGTGCCATCTCTGAAGAGCACCCTGTTTCCCTCTGCAATGTGTCCAAGTTCATCTCTCTCAAGGTTTTTCCCCAGTCTGACCTTCCAGGAGTCTATGACTTCTCAGAATGTCACCAGGGCATGAGAAGTAGGAGCTGTATTTCTCTTCCCACAACAGGATGCAGTGGAAACTTTAATGAGTGGAAGGCAGCCAGCAGGGCCTTTAAGTAGAAACTCACCTTGTCATGAATGGCCCCCATGAGTTGTACTATAAGAACCCCAAAGCTATGGGATCCTTCCTAAACTTTGGGGATCCTTCACTTTCACTTGAGCTGAGCAGGGTAAACTGCTTCCTTCCCAAGTCATAGCTCTTTCAGCCACTTTCCCATATCATGAAAATGAGATTTTCAAGGATCCTCTTATTTAATTCATTCTTTATTCTTCTTAACTTGTCCAGTGGTCATATTCCATTTGCATAAAAAGTAGTCTCCTCTGAAGAAAACATTTGAGTAATTTTGGTAAGGCCACATGGCCATCTAATATTGGTACAATTTAAAAAATAAAGGTCTCGACTTCCCCGGTGGTACAGTGGATAGGAATCTGCCTGCCAATGCAGGGGACATGGGTTCAATCCCTGGTCCAGAAAGATTCCATATGCTGTGGAGCAGCTAAGCCTGTGTGCCACAACTACTGAAGCCCAAGCACCTTAGAGCCCGTGCTTTGCAATAGAATAAGCGACCACAATAAGAAGCCCGCACACTGAAGCAAACATTAGCCTCCACTTGCCGCAGTTAGAGAAGGCCTGTGTGCAGCAATGAAGACTCAGCAGAGCCAAAAATAAAATAAATTAATTAATTTAAAATATTAGTTTTCAAAAAATAGAGGTCTCATGTAAAATACACAGGTATATTCACAGTACATAGACAAACACTATTTGGCATCACCTCTTCTGCCTTTTAGCACAATGTTTAAAAAATTGAATAACAAGTGCATCTGGTCTTTCTGATGTCAACTAAGGTCATGACCATAGTACTTTCTTCAGGGAAAAAAAATCTCTTCCCTTTGAGGGGTGCATAGTTCATTAGGATGAGTCAGGGAAACCACATGATGAGTTTCAATGGAAATGGTGCTCCTCTGTTTATAATTATAATCTTGTCTCTATGTAGACAGTCAGGCAGGAGGACCACAGCAAATAGCACCAATTAGAAAATAACACGTTGGGTGAAAATTCCCCCAAACAAAGGCCTTTTGCAGCAACTTGATTTCCTAACACCCCTCACTCTCTCAGGGAAACAACTGACTGGACAAAAATATGGGAAGGAACAACAAAAGCTGGGCTTGCTTTCCAGAGGCCCATCCAGGGACCTAAGATCTCAAGTCCTGCATAGTTCAGCAATGGCTTGTATGCCCCACGTACACATGAGGACACACACACATGTCCTGAGGGGACGCCTTCTGGCCCAGGCTGGTCTCTGAGTGGGGGAATGAGATTATTTTGTGTGTGTTCCCTTGGGAAGCTGGGAGGGCAGGTGGAATGGGGTGGGAAGAAACCTGTAAAAAAAATCCTGTTTTTCTTTCTCCTCTTCCCCCACAATAATCAAGGAGATAAAAATTTGGTTCTTGTCTATTTTATTATGAAAACCTACCCTCCTTCACCCTATGGTAATGGGAATTGAAGTTGGATGTTTGAGATCAGTTGGAGATTGATAACATTTGTTATAATCCTCAGGCTCCAGCTAGGTCAAAATCCCATGGTTAAATGAATCTGTGTTGTTGGAAGAAGGCTGTAGTGTTTCCCTTGTGATGGACACAGGAGGGAAGTGACCGAAAAGAAGCCACTGGGTAGCTGGTGCTTTTGTGTCTCGATCTTGGGGATTGTTACACAGGTGTATTATATGTGGGGTGTGTGTGTGGTGTGTGGTATTTGTGGTATGGTATGTGTATGGTGTGTAGTGTGTGTATGGTGTGTGGTGTGTGTGTGTGCATGGTGTAGTGTATGTGTGTGGTATGTATAGTGTGTAGTGTATGTGGTATAGTGTTTGTGTGTGTGTGTGGTATGTGTAGTGTGTGTGGTGTGTGTGTGTGTTGGTATGTGTGGGTGTGTTGTGTGTTTGTGGGGGTGTGGTGTGTGTGGGGGGGGGGTGTGGTGTGGTTGTTGGTGTGGTGTGTGGGGTGTGTGTGTGTGGTGTGGGGTGTTGGTTTTGTTTTGTGGTGTGTGTGGGTTTGTGTGGGTGTGTGGGGGGTGTGTGTGTAGTTTTGTGTTGTGTGGGCCCACAGTTTCCCCCTTTTGGGAGAATTTGCAATTGATCAGATACAAGCCACATCTGCTGGGTGATGACCCAGACATGCCCCAACCTCCCCAAGTGTCCCCCTTCCCCCACGTTACAAGCAGGAGCCAACGACCAACTGGCCTGGTGTTGAAAGCCTGGTCTGCTTTTCCATGGGACAGCAGAACCTGTGGGGCCAGTCAGAGGTGAGCCGCTCACAGAGACCTACCTCATCCTTGTTTTGTCCTCCCCCTACTCTGTTCTGTCCTGATTCCCTAACTCCTTCCCCTGAGAACATCCCCTCCGTAAACCACAAGAATCCCTATATTAGGCTCTGCTCCAAGGCAGCCCAACCAAAGGCAGCTGGCTCTGAGCTCTCCAAGCCTGGGAAAAGTTGAAGGCTGATTTCCCTGTGTGATCTGTGGGTCTTCTCTGCTCACTGGTGGTCTTTTGCCTGCAGACCCTCTCAACCTGCTGGTGCTCTCCATCCCAACTACTGTCATTAGCCCTTGGAAATCAGATAATCCTCTACCAACTTCTCTGTAGACCGCCCATGCCAGCTCCATCACATTGCCCATGTCTTGTCCTTGGAAACTCAGGATGTTTTGCTGTGCAAACTCCAGGAGCTAGAGCTGTCACCTCTTCTTTACTCCCCATTTCTTACATTTTAAAGGTTGGTGGCGGAGAATAAGACATTAGTCCACATTTATCCCCCTAATTATTGGGGGGACATGGGACAAACTCTCTAAGAGCCTTTGAGAGTTTGAGTGGTATTCACATGTAGCCTTCTCCAGAGAGGGTTATAGAAATATGAAATTGTTATTGAGTGGGCGTGTTGATATTTTTATATCTGATACTTATATTTTGATATCTCAATTAAAACTTCCAATTTAACATCCTGTGACACTCAGATATTTGAAGACTGCTTTAGGGTTTATAGAAAGGGTCCTTTTCCCATACATTATTACATTACTCATTATCCCTGGGCTATCCTGGTATTTTTTTTTCTCTGTGGTTTTCCTCTGGGTCCCATCAGAGACTTTGAATTCTCCATGTGATTTATGGGTGAAAAAATCTGGAAGCTCCTTCCCAGCTTCGAGAGGAGCCCTGCAGATATGAGGATCCAAAATGCTGCTCTCCACATGGGTGATACCAAGGTTTTCCTCTCCCACACTGTCAGGTTACACATTCATATGGTCAGGTGTGAAGTTATAGCCTGGTCTGATCCAGGCTAAATCTCAAGATGCCACACTTCCTCGGGAGCATGAAAAACTAGCAAAAGCCCCATAATTCTGCCTTCATGTCCCAGCTTCCTTCAACCATCTCTTTAGTCCTCTGTTTCTTCAACTGAAAATGAGGGAGTTGTACTATGTACTCTCCCAGGATCCCCTCCCGTTCAAATATTCTGATTTTTATGATCTTGAACTCCATTGTTAGTTTAATTAGCTAGTCAGCTTAGAAAAAGGAGTTGGCATGACATCCAGCCTCAAAGGGGGCCTCAGTCTGCTCTTCCAGCATTTGTCACAGCAACGTGATGGTCCTGGGAGGGACAAGACGTGCCAGCAAATGGCACCGCTGGTAGTAGGGCAGTGCGTCTTCTTTTAGATCCTTGGAACAGTCTTGGGGAAAAAAAAGTTTAGCAACAACCAAGGTCAGACAAGTTGGGCCCCTGTACAAATAGCAACCCCGCGGGTTCCTGTAAACAGATGTGAGGCAGTGCCTATTTTAACTGAATCACCCACTTGGCAACAGGACAACAACAGTAAACCGATTGTTGCTGGCTTCTGTCTCTGTCAAAAAGAAAAAAAGTTTACTCCCTGAGGCCCCTGAGCTTTTGACTTTATTAAGAAACTTGATAAATATAGTTCAGTAAGTGTGTGGTCCATCTCGAATTTATAGCCAGGTTTCTAACCTGACCAGAAGGGGTCACGGTGTAAAAACGTTTGCCTCATTTTTGCTTTGATTAGAGAAAACCCAAGAAAATGGGAAGTCCATGGTTTCCTGGATGGGTCTCCCAGGTCTGGGGCGGCCGCTCTCCCCACCTTGCCTGTGGCTCCTTCCCCGAGCCTCCTAGACCTCTGCTCATATGTGCAACCTTTTCAGAAACCTGTTGACAGGTTTGAAAATAAAGCAGACGATGTAAAGAACACGCAAGTCATAGCTATATGAAAGACGACCAGGCTGGCCTTCCCCAGTGGGGATTAGAGAGGATCAGCTGTCCAGTGAGGCTTGCTCCTGGGAGCCCGCCCTCCTCAGGGTAGAGAGGGGCCCTATGGCACCTCTGCTGTCCAGCTGCTATGCGGGGCCCTCTCTGCCCTTCTCAGATGCTCTGGGTCTCTCCCAGGATGCCAGGACATGAGAGCCTTGGAATTGTCCAGAGGGACCAAGGAGTAGGTGTGTGAGGTGGTCCTGGGACGAGTCTTTCCCTGAGGCCAGGTTCACTGCCCCTCAGGGTGAGTGGCCTGGGGCCGAACCTGGGGTCTAAGGAGACCCACCAGCGAGAGTCAACTCCCAGAAGGTTTTGCTGACTTCGCTTGGGCTCAGGTCCTCTGCTTCTAGATATTGGGGGTTAGAGGGAAACTGTGATCTGAAAGCAGTAGTCAGGGAGTCTGAGGTATACAAAGGTGACAATACTACACTCTGGGAGCGGGGCCAGTATGTCTCCTCTTCCTCTCAATTTCCAACTTTCTGTTCTTCATTCATACCAGTGTGCAAAAGAATTGTTTACCTTGGTGTACAAAATAATTATTCTTCCTCCTAAAGTCAGTGATACGGGACCCATTTCTATGTGCAAATATGGTAAGAACTCTCTGGAAAAGAAAGGAACATAAAAGATTCCTGGTATTGGATACCAGTGTATACCCTGCCAAGATCCCAAATAATGCTTGGATTAGGATTAGTGAGTACCTTACAGCAGTGGATCATATATAAAGAGCATTCTCAGTGATCTAATTTAAGTGTGAGGCCCCTTTCAGAATTTCTGTGGTCGGCCTGTCACTTAGCATCCCTCCGCCCTGTCTCTGCCCTCATGCTGTAGAACATCGCTGTGAGGTCCAGGATGAATAAGCCCCCTTCCAGGCTGGTCATTGAGATTTGAGAGGTTACACAAATGAGATGGGGCTTCTGGATATCTCTGCAAAGAGGAATTTTACAAACATGCTTTTCTCGCTAACCAGACTGAGTGATCACACTGATGTCATGAAACTGTGAGTTTGGTCATAAGGTCAAGAATTGTCCACTGATCTTGAAGAACTGCAGCAACCAGAGGAATATGGAGACAGGAAAGAAAAATGACTCCACTCAAGAACAGAAAGCTCTGAGGCTCTCTCAGTGGTTACAGTGGAACTTCTGTCATGCGAAGATGCATCAACTGGGCAAAAAGATGGAATGTATACTAAAGATAATCTAGAAGACATCACAAGTGAATGCAAAGATCAACTCTGAGAACACGTGAGATGCTGCCTTTCTCTCCTAACATACATTATGAATCAGTCAATCTAGGACACAAGATACTCCTTTAATTGTCCTGCACTTTCCTCTCTTTGTTCAAACTGGTACCTCTTCTGAGAACATACTTTTCGCAGTACCCTTAACAGCCAGTGTCTCTTGAGTGATTCCTTTCTGACAATGTGCTAAAGACATGTGCATCATTTTATGTAGCTCATCTAATCCTCATAAGCATGTTATGAAACAGGTGTTATCAATCTCTATCTTATAGCTTTGGAAACTAAAGGCATAAAAATTCAAGGAACATATGCAAGGTTGCACTGGCAGTCAAAACGGGGGTTCCATGTGGGACAGGCTGTGACCTTAACCCTTAAGTGGGCCAGTAGAGAGAGGAAACCTTCAAAGACCAGTCTGAATTCAGGAGACTTTCTTCCCCCAACTTGAACTGCTCTGTTAGTGGCCTCACAGTCCAAACTGGCACCTCAAGTCCAATGTGACATTCCACGCTGCCTTGCTCCTGGCCATCTTGCCCCCGTGCATCTTTGTCAGGATCTGACCTTAGTCAGGGCTCAACAAATATCCCTACTGCTTTGACTAGTGTATAGGCAAGTTAAATTTTTTACAAATGATAATTTTTTAGGGTTCTGTTTTAAATATGGAAATTATGTCATTGTATCCACACAACTTCTGTTCTGTTTTTTTCCAGTGAGGAATCAGACTCAAGAAGATTAATAACATGCCTGGAGTCACAGAGGTAGAGGGACAGAGTTAAGATGCAGCTGCCAGTTTGTCAGACCCCGAAGTTCTTCTACTGCATGACCTTTCCTTCCAAGCCCCGGGACTATTGGGAGGGAAGGATGTATCGGAGTTGGATGAGAATGGTGGAGATGAACTTCTCATGAACAGGGCTTCCTGGGACTGGGACCAGTGATTCTATATAAATCATACCAAATGATGTGATACCAAAGTTGGTGGAAACAATTCCAGCCTAGAAAAAGCCCATGGAGTCCAACAGCCCCAAAGCCAGTCTTGTTGCTGCTCTTGAAAAATGAAATTTAGCAATTCCCCCCTTGATCCTAAAGTAGATATCACATGCATGAAACATCATATGTAATCAGAGTCCAGGAGCCCTTGGGTCACTCCACACAATTCAAACTAGGTGCTGCTATTCCTGGGGAATGTATTTTTAGTTTAAGCTGGGATGTAATGAGATCTCTAAAAATAACACTGTGAAAGGTGAGGCTAAGTGTAGGGGCCGAGTTCACCCCAGTGCTGAGGCAATAAAATATTATTCATGATCCATTTAAAGCTGTGCAGTCCTGGGCCAATTTTTTTGCTTAAACAGAAGTTTGGTTCATCCTATTTGGACCTAACTCAGTTTCCATCTACATGGTGGTGGTCTGCGCAAGAGGAACTTAGAATATAGGCCATTAGAGGAATTTTACAGCTGCTGAAGCACCTCAGGCTGGTTTGTCTCTGAGGGGCTCTGGTTACACTCAGGCAAGAGACTGGAATATTGAGTGTTGAGACCACCCCACAGCTTGGCCGGCTCCCTGCCCTGCTGCCTGCTGACTTGTCTCAGAATCATGCTCCCTGGGTCTTTTGGCTGCAGTTGTAACAAACAATCTCCCAGCTTGGCAGTGGAAGAGTTCAAGCATGCCCATAACTTCAGACCCTGAAAATGGCATCCAATAGCGTCCAGAAATTGTGATAAGGAGCTCGCAACAGATGTGAGAAACTTCAAGATTTTAATAATTCAGGGCTTTGGAAGGGATATAGTTTTCCTGAACAGAAAAGCACTGTATTAAGTGTACCACACACAAGAACTTTGAACACACACACCAGCAGACGCTCACACCATCCAAAACACATCCACGTGTGCCCTGTGCCAAGGCTTCCGCTCACTGACTTAAGGTAGATCTGACAGCAGCAGATGGTGATTCTCAAATTTCTTATCTCACCCTGGTTATCCAGAAACATCGTTTATCCTGTCCTTGGGGCTGTGCTAAGGAAGCTGAAGTTACAGGCTGGATTCTATTGATGATCCCGTTGACTTCACTCTCTGAAAAAGAAATGGTCAGAAATGTTATTTACTTGCCTGTTGATCTGTTTATTTATACTCACCCTTCACCAGATATAGATTTGGGATGAGGTCATAGACTTCACCCAAATCACTGGCTTACAAATATCTTGTTATAGATATTGTACATGTAGATAGACATGACCCAGTACAAGCCAACCCCCTACTGGAAAATTTGCCCGTAGCCCAATCCTTATTGTTGATGCTGGCAGGCTCATTAAAGGGAGCTCAGCACCATGGGGACTAAATTAACCCTAGTTCTATATACATAGTCTCAGCCAAAGGCAATGCTAAAAGTGGATTCTGTGACCTTTGACACATACAGCACATATGACCAAGCTTATAGGGTCTGGCCAGAGGCAGGCAAGGGGCATTTAAAATTTTTTGTCAGAACCTGAATAAATTTAAGGAATTATTGTTGTTGTTCTGCTAAGATGCTTGGATAGTATTTCCTGGGGCTGACATGACTGACCAACCTTGTGTTTGCAAATGTGGGACTACTTGCTTGATCTCTCATTGTAAGGCAGAAATGGGTTCTCTTCCCTGCTTTACCTAGTCAGAGAAGTCTTCCCTAGTCAGATAAACTCTGCCTTTAAAGGGAGCACGGAATTTTCAGGTTACGTGCAGCTCTGCTGTTCTCATCGATATCAAAACACAGGTTGGAGAAACGATTTAGTCAACATCGCTGGGCTTTCACTTAGGAGCTAGAGTTGCTTGCTGCTGCTGCTGCTGCTGCTAAGTCGCATCAGTCGTGTCCAACTCTATGAGACCCCATAGACGGCAGCCTACCAGGCTCCGCCATCCCTGGGATTCTCCAGGCAAGAACACTGGAGTGGGTTGCCATTGCCTTCTCCAATGCATGAAAGTGAAAAGGGAAAGTGAAGTCACTCAGTCATGTCCAACTCTTCAATACCCCATGGACTGCAGCCCACCAGGCTCCTCCATCCATGGGATTCTTCAGCCAAAAGTACTGGAGTGGGTTGCCATTGCTTTCTCCTTAGAGTTGCTTAGAGGCACAAATTAACTTTTACTGAAACTTTACTGTTCAGGTCTATGAAGTGAGACCTGCCATACACAGATTTTCAGGGAGTTCATCTGTTTCCCAGTTAGGTTCCTTTTGGATCCCCTTTCCTACCTCAGCAGCAATACACTTCCTAAACACACACTCTTCTCATGCTTTCTCAAGTGCTCATCTAAAACTGTCATCAGGAGAGGATGAGGGAAGTGTACTCATACTCTGGCAAAAATGGCTGATAGTAAGTTGCTTCCTCATTTGTGTATCTTGTAGAGCTCAGAATGAATTCAAAAGTGGTAAAATCACATATCCAGAGAAAAACATGGTCCAAAATGTTGCATGCAGCCCAATGTTCATTGCAGTACTGTTTACAATGGCCAAAACATGGAGGTGACCTAAATGTCTATCGACAGAGGAATGGTTAAAGGTGACGTGGTACATATACACAACAGAATATTAGCCATAAAAAAATGAAATAATGCCTTTTGTAGCAACATGGATGGACCTAGAGATTGTCATACTGCGTGAAGCAAGTCAGACAGAGAAAGACAGCCATATGATATTGCTTATATGTGGAATCTAAAAAAATGATATAAATGAACTTATTTATAAAACAGAAACATGCTCACAGACTTAGAGAGTGAACATATGGTTACAAAGTGGGGGTAAGGAGCAGGGGAAGGGATACCTAGGGAGTTTGGGATGGACATGTACTCACTGCTGTATTTGAAATGACTAATCAACAAGGACTTACTGTATAGCACAGGAAACTCTGCTTAATGTTATGCAACAGCTTAAAAGAGAAAATGTATAACTAGATCACTTTGCTGAACACCTGAAATGATCACAACATTGTTAATCAAGTATACTCCAATTTAAAATAAAAATTAAAAAAAAAGAAGCTTCCTCATTTCTTACCAAAAAAAAAAAAATAAAGTGTTAAAATCTAGTGATAGAATTCAGGCCAGTGGGAGACATTTGTGGGGTGGCAAGGACTAAAGTGACACCATAGTCTGGAAATGAGAGAGCCTGACCTAGGCATGTTATGGAACAGTGGGCTAATAGAGCTGGCAGGGCCGTTAACTCACACACTTTGCTAAAAGATAAGAAACTGAAATCCAGAGGAGAAAAAGTGAGCTTTGCCAAAGCTCAAGGAGCTTGTTAATGACAGCAGAGATGGGCCTCTAGAATTTATAGAATCATGAAATGGGCGTGACTTGACCGAAAGTTTTACCGTTTGTGCAAGATGGAAGAAGAAGAAATTCATTCAGGTTGGTGCTCCAAGGAAATGCCATTGACATGGCTGCCAATGACCTCCAGTTGGCTAAGCTGAATGGTCAGTTTTCAGTCCTGTTGTGCTTGGTTTATCACCAACGTTTGGCAGTTGATCAGTCCCTCCCTCTTGAAACACTCTCTTCATTTAGCCTCTAGGACACCATGCTCTCTTTTGGCTCCCACCTCTGCATAACAGACTTCTTCTTTTCCTTTTCCTTAGCTGTTTCAGGAGACTGGGGTTCAATCCCTAGGGCTGGAAGATCCCCTGGAGAAGGAAATGGTAACCAGTATTCTTGCCTGGAGAATTCCATGGACAGAGGAGCCTGGTGGGCTACAGTCATTAGGGTCACCAAGAGTCAGACATGATTGAGCAACTAACATTTTGTTTTCATATCTGTGTCTTCTAAAGATTGAAGTGCCCCTGCAGCCACCCATGTCTTCTCCTCTGAACTTCTAATTCACGTATCAAACTGTGTGCTTGATCTCTCCATATAGCTGTCTAACAGACATCTGTAACTGAATGTATCTGATACCAAATTCATCTCCTGAACCTCATCCCCTAAACTTCTCCTCCCTCAGCCTGCCCATCTTAGTAAACAGCAAATGCATCCTTCCCAAGATTCAGATCAAAGCCTTGGCATCATCTTTGAATTGTTTTCTTTCTCTTATCCTCCATTTCCAACACACCTATAAATCTTATAGATTTTACCTTCCAACCCTATTCAGAACCCAATCATTTGCTAACCACATTATAATCTCAATAATCCTGGTCTAAGCTAAGTTTATTTCTTACCTAGATTATTGGAGAAACCTAATTAGCCTTTGTCTGAACTTGTCCCCTGGCCATGTAATCTCAATATGCTGAGTGGTCCTTTCCAAATAGAAGTTGGGTCATTTTGTTTGATTTGCTCATCTCATGCAGAAGAAAAGTCAAAGTCCTCCAGTGGCCTTAAGGCCCTGTACTACCTGGACCCCTGCTATCTCTGCACCTTCACCCACCCCTCTCTCCCTCTCACTGACCTTCTTGCTCTTCCTCAACCCTCTCAGGTCCACCTAGACTCAGGGCCTTTGTACTTAAATTCTCCTTCCACGAACATGGTTACACTTTATCTCCCTCTCCCTCCAGGTCTTGCTCATCCATTATCCTCTATGGGACCTTTCTGACCTCCTCATATGGAATCACACCTGCCCCAGCCTTCCATCTTCCTTTATTCTTCTTCCTAGCACATATCACCATCAGACACAGTTTGCATTTATTGCTAAATTTGTTTGTAGCCTCCAACTATCACGGAGAACACCAGCTAGGCAGGGATTTTGCCCAGTGCCTAGAACAGTGCTCATGAAATATTTTTAAATAAATGAGTGAATGGACTAAACCTAAGATCTGGAAAAGGTCCAGTAAAGGGCTGTGGGGGAGCTGTGTATAGAAAGTTTCCGCAGAGGGAACTAGACGTATATAAAGAAAGTGAGGGGATGGGACGTGGCCTAGAGAACCTAAGAAAAGGGGTTGAACAGCCTAAAATGAGACTGGAAAAGTTGGCCAAGGTCAGTTTGTGCCAGGATATCCTTGAATCCAGGGTAAGAGCTTTGGGTTTGAGACAGAATGAGATGAAAAGCTGTAGATAGTCTTAAGCGGGGAGTTCTTTTCATGTGGACATCCCCAAGGCACAGCGCTTGACCTTGAGAAAGTCATTGTCTGTGGGAAGAGTCCACAGGCACAACTAACAGTGAAAACTTCCCAGGGTATCAGAGGACGCACACCTCTTCCCTGAGGGGGAGGAGAGTGGCTGGGAGCATTAATATTCTGATCTGACTGTGGAAGGGTGTTCTAGGAGGAAGGAAGAACATGTGCAATAGTGTGACAGCCTGTCATTCCAGAGGTGGGTATGTGGCTTGAACTGCTAATAAAACTGTGCTTTTCAAGGTTGGACCTAAGTCTGGCTGGCTGACTCCAGTTTACATCTGTTCAATACACCAGACTGAGACATGGTTTGGATACCAGGTAGAGGGTGGTGCCTGGGGTCGGATGGAGGACTCTTAAGGCCCACAGGCATGCTGCCTCTTGTTTGGCTAGGAAAAGAACATCCATTCTATAGACATATTTCTCTAAAAAAATTAGGGTTCAGAGAGACAAAGTCACTTGTTCAAGATCACACAGCTTGTAAGAGGCTGGCTGTCACAGTTCAGTTTCTTAGGGGTGGTATAAAAAAGCAAAAGGAAATGTCATTTTACACTGAACTGAATGGGGAAAATACTCATGATTTCTTAACTTTTTTTTGCCTGCACCTTGTGACATGCAGGATCTTAGTTTCCTGACCAGGGATCAAGCCCGTGCCCTTTGCAGTGGAAGCTCAGAGTCTTAACCATTGGACTGTCAGGGAAGTTCCCTCATGAATTTCTTAGGGATGAAAAATGTTTGCAATTAGTATGTATTTTCCCCAGGATGTGTGTGTGTGTGTGTGTGTGTGTGTGTGTGTGTATAGTGTTTTCCAAAAAAAAAAATTCATAAGTAGCTCAGTTCTACGTGTCTGTTTAATCCACAAAAATTCTTTAGAAATTAACCCTTTATGCTCTAACAACCCATTTTTCTTTTCATGGACAGAGGAGCTTGGTGGGCTACAGTTCATGGAGTCTCAAAGAGTTGGACACAACTGTTTGACTAAGTATAGCACAGCACAGCATGTCCTGATCACTGGTAATAGAGATCATGGCAATGATATAAATCACTGGAACAGCAGAAATCTGCCATCACTTCATGCTCAGTCTAAATGGTGACTGAAGCAGAATTAACGTCCAGGCAGGTACCACTCTAAATTTCCTAGTAGGTAGAGTTTATTACTGTTGCCCCCTTAATCCCCACCACTGCTAAACTGTGCTTACTGGTAGTCTGCAATGTAATCTGGGAGACTTCGGTCAGCCATGCACCTTTTAAATATAAAGTAGAATAATGTAATGTAGTATGTGTGCTCAGTCATGTCCTACTCTTTGTGACCCCATGGACTATAGACCACCAGGCTCCTCTGCCCATGGACTTTTCCAGGCAAAAGTACTAGAGTGGCATGTCATTTCATCCTCCAGGGGATCTTCCTGACCCAGGGATTGAACCCACTTCTCTTAAATCTCTGCATTGGCAGGCAGATTCTCTACCACTAGCGCCACCTAGGAAGCCCATAATATGGAGAGACATAGCTAAATTGGAGCTGGGAGAAAGCTGGGCGAAATGGGGAGGAGAGTTCCACCAGTAAGGTGGACTACTTCTTTATTCCTAGAGCTGAGAAGGACTTTAAATTTTCAATTAGATTTTCCTTGAATTTGGAGAGAAACATACTCAAGCCAACACAGGCAAAATCCATCCTGGTATTCTAGGTCAAAGGTCAGTAAACATTTTCTATACAGGGCCACAAAGTGAATCTTTTAGGATTTGCCGGCCATATGGTCTCTGTCACAACTACTCAATTCTGTAACGTGAAAACAGCCATAGACAGTATGTAAATGAAGAAACGTGGCTATGTTCCAGTGAAACTATTTATGAAATCAAGTAGCTGGATTTCACCCATGGGCAGTAATTTGCTGACCTCTGTTCTAATCTCTAGTAGAAGAAAAAAATTGCTAAACTTCTCTAGGAAGTTTTTAGCTTTTAAGATTGAAGGCAGGAGGAGAAGAAGATGACAGAGGATGAGATGGTTGGATGGCATCACCAACTCGATGGACATGAGTTCTGAGCAAGCTCCGGGAGTTGGTGATGGACAGGGAATCCTGGCGTGCTGCACTCCATGGGGTCACAAAGAGTCGGCCACGACTGAGGGACTGAACTGAACTGAACTGAACTGAACTGATTCTTTACCATGTCTAGTTCATATCCCTCAGCTGTAATAGAAATCTTCCTTCTCTTCTTTGGGGAGATGGAGAACATCTGTTTGGTGCCTCCTTTTGTTGGAAGGACTAGTTCTGCCATGGGGACAATGCTGACACATTAGCTTTGCCAGGACCTCTGGACTCAGAGGCTATGCATTCATATTCTGGCTTCACTACTTACTTGTCATATGACTAAATTCAAGTTGCTAAACTGTTCTTTGCCTTGGATTTCTCATCTGTGAAATGGTTATTTTCCTGATACTAAACTAATGGTCCTGTTTTCAGGATTGAATGAGATGATGCATTACAAGGCACTTTAACCCATGCTTCAATCAATGTGAGCTAAGAGGAAGAGGATGGGGATGACAGAGAGAGATAAAATGTTCTTTCGATTTTGACAAAAATGCAATTTATTTGAGGACTAAATTGGAGATCCTATTTGGAGATTTTAGCAAAGGGAGAAAAGACAGTCATGTGTATTGGGTTGAATATGACCTGTCACACTACCCTTCACAATATATCTCCTCCTGAAATGATCTTGCCCATTTGTTTTCTCTTTATTACTCATCTCTTTCCATTAGAACATAAGCTCCTGGAGGGAAGGGAACACAAGCTCCTGGATCTTGTATCCTTGGTACACAGAAGAGTTCCTGGCACATAGTAGGTATTCAATAAATAATTGTTCAAAGGAAGAACAAACAAATAGGAAGATTATCTCTTCCATGAAGTGCTCAGCTTCAAGAAAAATCCACCTTGGAACTTTCCTGGTGGCTCAGTGGCTAAGACTCTGAGCTCCCAAAGCAGAGGGCCTGGGTTCTATTTTTAGTCAGGGCTAAAAGTTTGCATGCCATACTGAAGACTGAAGATCCTGCATGCTGCAACTAAGACATGGCACAGCCAAATAAAGAAATATTTTTTAAAATTTAGTTTTTTTTTAAAAAAGAAGAATTTACCCTAGTGAGGCAAGAAGAACCTACATCCAGCCAGCCATCATCCTCTGAATCATGAATTAATGCAAATGATCACCCTCATGGAAGACACCATTGTCAGAACACCCCCATGTAGCTTCCCAACTGACCAAGCATTTCTGGTGTTACGGATTCATATCAGTTCTGTTCAGTCGCTCAGTCGTGTCCAACTCTTTGCGACCCCATGAATTGCAGCACGCCAGGCCTCTCTGTCCATCACCAACTCCTGGAGTCTACCCAAACCCATGTCCATCGAGTTGGTGATGCCATCCAACCATCTCATCCTCTGTCGTCCCCTTTTCCTCCCGCCCCCAATCCTACCCAGCATTAGGGTCTTTTCCAATGAGTCAACCCTTCGCATGAGGTGGCCAAAGTATTGGAGTTTCAGCTTCAACATCAGACCTTCCAATGAACACCCAGGATTGATCTCTTTTAGGATGGATTGATTGGATCTCCTTGCAGTCCAAGGGACTCTCAAGAGTCTTCTCCAACACCACAGTTCAAAAGCATCAATTCTTCGGTGTTCAGCCTTCTTCACCATCCAACTCTCACATCCATACATGACCACTGGAAAAACCATAGCCTTGACTAGATGGACTTTTGTTGGCAAAGTAATGTCTCTGCTTTTAAATATGCTATCAGGTTGGCCATAACCTTCCTTCCAAGGAGTAAGCGTCTTTTAATTTCATGGCTGCAGTCACCATCAGCAGTGATTCTGGAGCCCAAAAAAATAAAGTCTGACACTGTTTCCACTGTTTCCCCATCTATTTCCCATGAAGTGATGGGACCAGATGCCATGATCTTGGTTTTCTGAATGTTGAGCTTTAAGCCAACTTTTTCACTCTCCTCTTTCACCTTCATCAACAGGCTCTTTAGTTCTTCTTCACTTTCTGCCATAAGGGTGGTGTCATCTGCATATCTGAGGTTATTGTTATATCTCCCGGCAATCTTGATTCCAGCTTGTGTTTCTTCCAGCCCAGCCTTAATCCCCAGTGTAAGAAGAAAGAGGCTGGACCTCTCTCTCCACCATGTGAGGATACAGTAAAGAGGCTGCCATTGCAAGCCAAGAAGAGGGCCCTCACTGAATATGGCAAATTCACCTTGGAGTTTCAGGCTCCAGAACTAAGACTTGTGATCACTATTAAAATGATCTTTAACTGCAACTCCCTTATTGTTGACTCAGTCTGTCCTCCCAGATAAATACCAGGGGGTAATAAAGTATTGACCTCTTCTTTACAAAAACAAACAATGGCTTGCCAAATATATATATAAAGAAATATAGAAGGTGAACACCTTAGTGAAGTCCCTATAGTTCCTCAAGGGTTAGATTGAATGAAGAGACAAACAACACTCTCTTCTTTCTCTGTGGTTCACAGTTTCTCTGGATTTCTCCCATTTCTGTTTGTATCATTTTGTATTCATCTAATCTGGTCATGATGCTACATCTACAGGAGCAGGATATGTTAGACATGGAATCAGTTCAGTCAGTTCAGTCACTCAGTCATGTCCGACTCTTTGCAATCCCATGGAGTGCAGCACACCAGACTTCCCTGTCCATCACCAACTCCTGGAGCTTGCTCAAACTCATGTCCATCGAGTTGGTGATGCCATTCAATCATCTCATCCTCTGTCACCCCCTTCTCCTCCTGCCCTCAATCTTTCCCAGCATCAGGGTCTTTCTACCTTTTCCTTACTTCCTTTGCTCTTTCTCCTTCTTTGTATTCTATTTTAATACATATTTGTTATGCAAATGTTAAAATACCTAGCCTAGTTCCAAGCATTCCTCCCTCTTTAACTGGAAAGAAACAGATATTACAAAAAAAAATGCAATTTAAGGACATGTGTAAAGCAATCCATAAACAGTCTATACACAGAGGGGCTGAAGAAATGCAAAGTATATGTGGGAGGAGGGGAACAGAGGGTATGGCCAATCTAAGAGGGCTTTCTGCTGGAAATAGGTTTGAGTCAGGTCTTAGAAGGACGCCTTGGTCATCTTTTACTGAAAGAAAGAAGTAAATGGGAGGTTAGATGAGAGGCAGACGCCGAAGAACACACAATGCAAATTGAGTTCAGAGAGAAGAATAACATTCGAAAAATGTTTATTGAGCTTCAACTCTGTCAGCAACATCCCTGGGATTATAAGTGAATGAGATGACTTGGTCCCATCCTTGAATTGCTGATAATATAACGCAGGGAATTATTGCTAAGAAACTTGACCTCCACATTTTCTTTATAGGTGATTTAACTAAAATGTCAGAAACTGATTAAAATTGCTCCAGCCAACCTTCATCTCCAAGGTACTCATTTCAGTTCCTTAAAGACTAGTTTCTGATTTGGACACCTCAGCACCAAGGTTTTGATGTAGATTTCTTCTTCTTTTTGAAAAGTTCTTCACCACATGTTCTACTCGCTGAGCAAATTTCAAGTATACAAATCAGTATAATCCATTATAGTCTCCATGTTGTGCATTATAGCTTCAGATCTTATTCATCTTATAACTTTACCAACCTCTCTTAATTTCCCCCACTCCCTCACCCCTGGCAACCACCATTCTACTTTGCTTCTATGAGAGTTTGCCTTTTTTGTGTTTTTTTGGTTCAGTTTACGATTTCACAAGTAAGTGATACCAATGCCAAAAGCTTGGCTTCTCTGAACCAGTGCTGGATCAAATCTCAGGGACAGAGTTTTGGGTGAAGTAGAAAAGGAGAGCTTTATTGCTTTGCCAGGCAAAGGGGGATGCAGCAGCCTTCTCCCTTGAAAGACTGTGTTCCAAACCAGGGGAATGATGAAGGGATTATAACAATGGTTCAAGGGTGGGGTCTCTGACAACATTAAGGTGTGAGCACTCTTGAGAGTCCCTTGGACTGCAAGGAGAGCCAACCAGTCCTTCTTAAAGGAAATCAGTCCTGAATATTCATTGGAAGGAATGATGTTGAAGTTGAAATTCTGATACTTTGGCCACCTGATGTGAAGAGCTGACTCATTTGAAAAGACCCTGATGCTGGGAAAGATTGAAGGCGGGAGGAGAAGGGGATGACAGAGGATGAGATGGTTGGATGGCATCACTGACTCAATGGGCAAGAATTTGAGTAAACTCTGGGAGTTGGTGATGGACAGGGAGGCCTGGCATGCTGCAGTCCATGGGGTGGCAAAGAGTCAGACACGACTGAGCGACTGAACTGAACTGAACTGAGGGCCTGCTTTCCCTTAATCTCAGATGGTCCATATCCTGATCTTGATGAGTTTCTCTCATCCCTTTAATCTTGCCTCAGCTGCTTTCTTGGGTGTCCTCCCTTGATTAGCAACTCTTGGAATCTGCCCTTTGGGACTCAAGAAGGGTTGGAGACTTGCCCATAAGAAGCCTTCATGCCAGGAAGCCCCACAGGGCCCCACTCTGTTTCAATACCATGTGGTATTTGTGTATCTCTGGCTTATTTTACTTAGCATAATTCCCTCCATTTTCATCCATGTTGTTGTATATCATATAACAGTGCTAGCTATTGTCATTATGTTTATATTAATATTACACCCCTAGTACTTATTTATCTTATAACTAGAAGTTTGTACCTTTTGACCATCTGCCTCCAACTACTTCTCCTTCCACTGTCTGCCTCTGATAAGCAGGAATCTGATCTCTTTTTGTATGTTTGCTTTTCTTTTTCTTTCTTTTCTTCTTGATTCCACATACAGGTGAGATTACATACAGTGTTTGTCTTTCTCTGTCTGATTTATTTCATTTAGCATAATGCCCTCAAGGTCTATCCATGTGATTGTGGGTTTTTCCTTCTTCAATGTGGATAGAGTGACTACAAGAGTTGGTCACTATCTAACAGTCTCATTAAGTGAACTTGAAAATTGACAGTGAAAGGTATTTTGGCCTTAGGTTTGGATGCAGTTTCCATAATGGTTGCCTGGACACTGCTCCTTGGGCATGGCCCCGGTGATAGGGTATCTCCATTCAGGTGTCAGATCCCTGGTGAGTCTAATCATGGGTGAGATAAATTTAGGTAAGTTGCTAAAATTTGGCTCAGAGATAAAGCAAAGATATAACATGTAGAGTTCAAGCATTAATCTAGAAATCGACTTTTCTCACTCAAACATTTCTCACATAGAACTTCAGAAGCATATATCTTTTTTCCTTTCATCAGGCTGAGATTTTTTAAAAAGTGAATCAGTTTGAAACCAATGATATAGAACAAGTTAAAAAAGTAAATATACGTTTATTTTACTTTAACCAAATTCATAGTGGTGTAGTGACTCCAGTATTCTTGCCTGGAGAATCTCATGGACAGAGGAGTCTGGCAGGCTACAGTCCATGGGGTTGCAAGAGTCAGACATGACTTAGCAACTAAACCACCACCACCAGCGATGGGGGAGGGAGAACAAAATGACATTTATTAAGTGCTTACTGTCTGCCAGAGCTTTATGTATGCTAATTTACTTATAAAACATATATTTCTCATTAATAGGAAAAGAGGAAAAATCCCTCCATTTTTATGTAGGAAAGCTGAGGATCAGAAAGGATACCTTGAACAAGATCACACATCTAAAAAGAGGCAACCCTAAGTATCAAACCTTCATTTCTCTTTATAAGTTTCAATCTTTTCCCATGACACCATCCTGTTTTTCCTCCATACTATTCACCTTGGAGAAGAGTCGCCTTGGAGAAAATTTAGTTATTTTATATTGTGCTTCACAATATGTGTATACAACATGTGTATACAAACATTATCTCCCTTAGTCTTTGTATTACACTGCAAAGGAGGTGAGAATCTTTCATCCTTGGTAGCTCACATGATAAAGAATCTGCCTGCAATGCAGGAGACCGAGGTTTGATCCCTGGGTCCGGAAGATCCCCTGGAGGAGGAAATGGCAACCCACTCCAGTATTCTTGCCTGGAAATCCCTTGAACAGCGGAGCCTGGCAGGCTACGGTCCATAGGGTCGCAAAGAGTCAGACATGACTAAAGTGACTTATCATTAACACTATTTTGAGGGAGGTGATTTCATCCTCCTTTACAGCAGAGGAAGTTCAAGGAGTTATGTGAGTCTAGTCACAGTCTCATGACTAGAAACTAAAAGATTTGGAGTTATATCTGGTAGGTCTCCTAACTCGACATTCCAAACTCTTTCTCCTCTAGCACTGCTGTCTGGTAAACCCAAGACCACAAGGAATATGCCTTCAGCACTGTGAGTCACCAGTAACCATGTGGGCAGCATGTCTGAACTTGCATCATTGTCTGGTTGTTTGAAGTACACTATATACTGGAAAAAGAGCAATGATCCGTAGAGGAAAGCTAAGGTGGTCATCAGGCCAGTGGTTACATTTGTGAGACATTGATAGAGTGTGGGACCTCTTTTGAATGTGAGCCATAAACCCTAAGATAGACTGAAAGGAGACTTGATTCACATGTTCATTCACACAAGCATTTAGTAATTTTCCATAATTTTATGTGTGTATTGTCACCTTACATCTTCACCCTGACACCGTGAAGCAGGCAGATTATCAGGACTATTAGCCTCAATTTCCAGTTAAAAACTTGAGAGCTGAGTTAAGATGTATAAGGAGGCACTGACCAAGGCAGGCCTTAGACCTCACCATGCCTTCTTCAAGATTCATTGGCATGGCCTTCAAGAAGCCCATGAGTTAGCATATCTGGGAAAATGACAGGTGACTTATTGTTTTGTATCTCTGATTCATTCCATTTTATTTTAGCATGTTTATTCAATTGGTGTTGGCTCTTGATGTAGGAGATACAAAGATAGATGTATCTTCAGTCCAGATCTCTTCCCTGATAGACAAATCATATAAAATATAAATCTCTAAAATTACCACAGGAAGACACAAAATTCCTGAGTAGTCCTATACCCTTTAAAAATTATTAATGTATTACTATTAAAATATTTCTTGCAATAAAATACAAGACTTTAATGATTTTTCAGAGTAGTTTTAGTAACACTCAAAGGAATGTCAATATTATTCAAATTTCGATGTTATTCAAATTCATTATTCAATTATTCAAATTATCTTCCAGATAATAGCAAATCTGAAAACTCTCCTATTTATTTTATAATTCCCAAACTAGACAATGACTGTACAAAAAGGAAAAAAAAATACTGTTTAACTTACATCATAAATACAGATGCAGAGATCTTTGGCAAATTATTTCAGCAAAGAATGTATAAAAACTATAATTCTACCAATATCATAATGTCACAGTCATATTGAATTATCCAAGGAAAGTAAATTTGTTCTAATGCTAAAAATACATGATGATCTTATTAGATGAAGAAAAAAAAGTCATTCAATAAACTTCAATAACATTCATGGAAAGAAATTCTTAGCAAACTAAGAAAATTCTGTAACCTCATAAGAGGTAATCCAGAAAATTTCAGCAAATATATTAAACGGTTAAAGATTAAAGCATTCTCCATAAAATCAGAAACAAGATAGGGATACTTAGGGAACTTAATCATCATTAGTTGAAGACAACATGTTGTCCTGTATGAAAAAAAAACAAACAACTCAGATAATCTAAAGACGAATTACTAGAATTCATAAAGGAGTTTAGCAGAGTTGCTGGACTTAACCTCACTATTTTAAAAATTGAACTCTATATGCCCGCAATAAGCATTTTGAAAATGCAATTAAAAATACCATTCACAATGAAGAGTAAATGACTAAGAATAGCCAAAACACTCATGAAGAAGAACAGGGTGGGGAAACATGCCTTATGTGATGTTTTTGAAGTTATATTAATAAAGACAGTGCACCAGCAGGACAGCAATGAAGAATAGACCTCTAGAACAGTCTCAAGACCTGGGAAACCTATTTTTGCACATATGAAAAGTTACCATCAGATTGAGCTTACATATTGTGGGAGAAAGGGAATATGGTGCTGAGAAAATTTATTACGCATATGAAAAAAATAAGATTATATACCTACATTATACCATACATAAAAATAACTTCAAGGAACACTAATGATTTAAGTGTGAGAAGTCAAGTGTTAAATATTTAGAGGGAAATTTTCTCCTATATATTTACAGATTCAGGGTAAGGAGACCATTAAACTAAATAAAAATTATAAAACATGAATAAAAAATGTGATGACTCCAGTGAAATAAAGTGAAAAATTTCCAGTAAAACACACTCTTCATAAAGTAAAGACAAAAACAAAAAACCCTGCAAATGCATAGTGTATTTTATACGTAAAGAATTTCTGCAAGTCAACAAGATGAAGAAAAGCATCCCAGTAGAAAATATGTGAGTGAGTGGGGTGGGAGGGAGGCTCAAGAGAGAGGGGATGTATGTATACATACAGCTAATTCACTTTGCTTTACAATGTTGCTTGTAAAGCAATTATCTTCCAAGTAAAAATAACTTCTAAAAAATATGTGAATAGGAATTTCACAAAGAAGCAGAATTTAGAATTAACATAGAGGAAAAAAAATGCTCAACCTTATCGGTAATCAAAGAAATACAAATTAAAACTTCAATGTAATATTGCTTTATATCCCCAGAGAGGTACACACTAAAATGTCTAATAATACTAAGTGTTGATCAACACTACAGCAGTAGATGCTGACAGTCACTGCTGCTGGGGTGTTAACTGCTTTACAAAGCAATTTAGCAATACTTGAAATATTTGAAGATGAAGCCATTGTCCCAAAAGCTGTGGCTTTGGTGACAGTGAAAAACATGGACACGATTTTAAGGGTTTATTCATATTTCTGTCTATAGAGTGTGAGTGGCAGGCTGAAATCCCCAAGGGAACAAAAACCATCACTGAGGGACAAGGAGGGACAAGGACAGGGATATGAATGGCAGGTCCCCTCTCTGCCTGAGGAGATGTTGGCACCTCAAGCTGAGTGTGGTTCCTCAGGCCATTCCAGTCACCTGCTGACAAAATTAGCTTTTTTCCAGTAAAGTCAAAAACTCACATTTTATGTGAAACCCTCCAACTTTTAAACCTTGGCAATTAATTCAAATACTTAAGAATAAACTCTCCAGACCCTCTGAACATATCTGGAAGCTGCCCTAATGTGTGACCTACTAGTTTGCAGTCTCAACCCAGAAGGCAGCATGGTGTCCTGCCCTCAATAGTGAGTGTCTAGTAAATATTTGCTCAGGTGAAGAATGACATGATGTCTTGTTTTCTCTGCCAATATCTGAGAAAATGCTCTGAGAGGGACGTGAAAAAATGGCTGCAGACTCTTTTCTGTTCTTTCCATTGAGAGGTCAGGTCTACATCCTCTCCTCGTATCAATACTCTGGAAGCTCTGAGGCTGCTGGACCAACACACAATGGTAGAAGTGACTCTGTACTGCCCTTGGAAACCATAAACTTCCACTTCCTGTCTTTTGGAGCACTTGCTCTGAGGGAAGCCAGCCATAGAAAGCTTCTGACTTCTCTGATTTGGCCATCCCAGAAAGACCATGTGTAGATGCTCTAATTGGCCACGCCTGCTGAGCTTAGCAGACATCCTTGCCATGGTCCTAGCCATGTGATTGATGCTGCCTTCAATCCCCTGACCAGCCCATCTACCAAAGGAGAAACCCCCCTGCAGAAAGCGTACTTTGTTGTTATTGTTCAGTCGCTATGTCCGACTCTTTGCAACTCCATGGACTGCAGCACTGCAGGTTTCCCTGCCCTTCATTATCTCCTGGAGTTTGCTCAAACTTATGTCCATTGAATCGGTGATGCCATCCAACCATCTCATCCTCTGTCTCCTCCTTCTCCTCCTGCCCTTAATCTTTCCCAGCATCAAGGTCTTTTTCAGTGAGTTGGTACTTTGCATAAGGTGGCCAAAGTATTAGAGCTTTAGCTTCAGCATCAGTCCTTCCAACTGATAGCTTACTGTGAATGGTGTTGGATTCATGATCTCTGGAGAAGAAGATTTAGCTTCTGGACCAGGGACCAGGATTGATTGCTCAAGAGATTTTATGTATCTGAGTTTTATTAAAGTGAAAGAGGACAGAGAAAGCTTCTGACATAGATATCAGAAGAGGGATGGAGAGTCTTATCTAGGCCTTATCTACTTTTACCAGACCCACTCCCACAACATACATCTTAAGATAACAAAATTAGTCAGAAAACCTTTTTGTTAAGAAGAAGCATGAGCAAGATACATTGTTACATTGACTTAAACGAAGCAATGTAGAAAAAAAAGCTTGTCTTTTACTCCTCCTTGAGAGCTTCAGACGCCTTTCTCCTTCTTGAGGGCCCTGGACCCCTTTCTCCTCCTTGAGGACCCTGGACTTCTTACCAACTTTCCTAGGAACTGACTCTCTCACAATGAATATCAAGTTTGATTTCCTTTAAGACTGTGTACTTACTTTACACTACAAGGAATACAGGGTTTATGCAACTGAGCCTGTGTGAATTCCTGACCCACAAAATTGTGAGATATAATAAAATGATTGCTGTATTAAGCCACTAAGTGTTGAGGTAGTGTGTTACTCATTAATAAATAATTAAAAACTCTAAACTTCTTAATTTAGTTTCTAATTAATCCAACCGTAAATCTTTACCTGCTGTGGGCTTCCTTGTGGTTTGCTTTCAAGGAGGAGACAGATGATATCTTTTTAAAATTTTTATTGGATTATAGTTGATTAACAATGTTGTGTTAGTTTCAGGAATACAGCAAAGTGATTCTGCTATGTATATACATATATTCACTCTTTTTCCAATTCTTTTCTCATATATATTATCATAGAATATTGAGTAGAGTTTCCTGTGCTATACAGTAGGTCCTTGTTGATTAGAAGATTTCTTATAAATATATATATTATCTCCAGGGAAAACAGGCCTGGACAAATGTGTAAGAAGGGAACAATCACCAAAGAATAGTATCTTTGAGACTAGGTTGAGGAACCAAAGCCCAAATCATATATAGGATTGCTATACTAATCATTTGACCATGAAGAATATACTTAAGGGTTTGTGGGTTATTTGTGTGTGTGTGTGCTTGTCCCTCAGTCGTGTTTGATTCTTTGCAGCCCCACTAACTGTAGCCTGCCAGGCTCCTCTGTGGGTTACTTAGTGAATTTTGAAACTCTGCTCTTTAGAGTAATCAGGGAACTTGTTTGAACAGCTACACTTTGCAAGGAAATATAAGGGATTCAGATACATGCATGATCAATGAGTGAGGAAAGTGCAGGTTTTGTGCAATAGGGCTAAAGCCATTCTATAACCTAACTGTCATCAATCAAGAATATTGACGGCGGCAGAGCTGGAATAATGTTTTAGGGGCCTTGCAGTGCAGGAGAGATTCTGATCCCCTCTGAGAGGGGCAGCTGCTTCATTTCCAAGAAAAAGTATGAGAGGTTTGGAGTGCAACACATTCCCTGGAAAGATTGGGATGCCCAAGAGAAAAGTCTAGAGGAATCTTATCTGCATGAAAATTAGTGGAGCTCTGAGACAAAAACTGGATTGGCTTTTTAAGGATCCTGGTATCGAAGGACCCAGAACAGTGAGGTTTAAACTTTATGCACAGTATGTAAGTTTTGCCAGAAGTTAAGATGATAAAAATGAACTCTATCATCTTAATACTGTTCCTGATGGGCAGGACGGGCACCTACCTGGAAAATGAAGGAGTGATTTCTGGACTCTGTGAGGGACAAGGTTGGTCAGTGGTGAGCAGGGCTTTCTGTAGGCACTAGAGGATGCCATTTACATGGTTATTCAACTTACTCCTCAGGGAGCACTCCCAAATTTGTACTGTAGGGAGCTGGGATGATAAGTGTAACAACAAAAAAAATTGATTATATGATGAGTAGGTACTAGGAGCAACAGAAATGTAAAGCCTGTGTGGTAGGGTGCCTCGGAAAAGATGGAATACCAGGGGGGAATGGAGCTTTCATCTATCTGAGCAGAAGCACCCCCTACAGCATCACCTGTAGCTTAAATTGCCATGATTCATCATTATCTATATCAGCCACAACAGTAGCTTCTATAGAATAGGGGTGCCTGAAGCTGAGCAAAGATCCACATGGAGAATGGAGGAGAGGAACTCAAGGGCTTTCAAGAGCATGCCCTGGTTTCCTCAGGCAGATCCAGTGACATTCAGCATCTCTCATGTAAAAGGCACCGTCTTAAGTACTTAAGACATAGAATGAGCAATAAACCCTTACCCTCAAGAGGCTGGGAGTCTAGTTCAAGGAAAATTCACCCGGATCATTTTGATGTTATGCAGTAAGTGTTGTAAGAAGGAGAGATCCCAGATGTCTCAGGGACACATAAAAAGAAGCACTTAATACAGTTTGAGGTTTAGGTCAAGAGGGGATAGAGCTGAGAATGACTGAATGGGGTTTTGAAAGACATTTGCAGAAGCTGGTGAAGCAATAGAGTTGCTAAGAGTGTTTCTCGCAGAGGACACAGTATTAGCAAAGCTACTGAGGTGTGAAATAGTGCTGCATGGGAGATGAAATAAAAACTGCTTCTGCAGAGTGTAAAGTTCAAGGTCAGTTGAAGAAGACCAGTGGGAGGTTAGGCTCACAAGTTTAGGAGAATCTGGCCCTCCTGGGGTCAGTGACATGGATGGATTTGTATTTCACATAGGATATTCTGATGATGGTGCACGCATTTGATTTGTGGGGACAGAGGACATAGGATTGAAAGTGAGAGATAAATAGAAAGCTACTTGCATAGTCCCAGCAGATTTAAAAAGACCCAATCAGGGTAACCTACAAGGAAAAAAAAATCTCAAGAGGAATACACACGTACACGCGCGCACACACACACACACACACACACACACACGCATGTGTGCTCAGTCATGTCCAACTCCTTTGGACTGTAGCCTGCCAGGCTCCTCTGTCCATGAAATTTTTCAGGCAAGAATACTGGAGTGGGTTGCCATTTCCTCCTCCAGGGGATCTTCCATACCCAGGGATCAAACACACATCTCCTGCATGTTCTGCATTGGCAGGCAGATTTGAATCACTTTGCTGTATACTTGAAACTAACATAATATTGTCAATCAACTATACTTCAAAAAAATTATTTTTAAAGGAATTTAGCCATTTTTCAATGTCCTGTGTCTGAAGCACACTGGTAATTTATGTGTCACATATAGCAGAGAATCTGGAACACTACTCTGTGACAATAAATAAACGCATTTTCTCCCTTCTCTAAATACAACAATATCTCTGAATAGCCAATGCCATAAAAATCCAAGTATTAGAGCTCACAAGTTTTGAAACTGTGAGATGCTATGTTCAAGTGGAGTCTCATGAAATTCCTTAATGCTCTTCCTTGGAGTCTCTATTTAATCTTGTTCTAGCTGATGGTTTGTACCAATATAACTCTATACATTTGAAAGCAAGAGGCAAGCATATGGCCAGCAGCAAGATGTGATGATTGACAGAGAGGAGTTAGCTTAAAGCTGGAAAGAGCAGCCAAGAAATGGAAATTCCAGTGCAGGGGCTAGGAGCTGCATGTAGTAATAAGCTTTGAACACAGAACTGAAATTGACAATGGTGACCCGGTATGATCAAGACATGGTTAATCGTGCTTCATGTCTTTGTTAAAACAGTGATCACATGTGTATTTCAGACAGATGTCCATTAAAGACTGGGCTGGGCCCATCTCTGAGGGTACCTGGTCATCTCATCTTTGTGAAGCTGCTTCACTCAGTCTGTTTGAATGGGGAGAATGGTTGCCAGATAAAATATAGGACATGCATGCATGTGAAGTTGCGTCAGTTGTGTTTGACTCTTTGTGACCCAACGGACTGTAGACTGCCAGGCTCCTCTGTCAATGGGATTCTCCAGGCAAGAATACTGGAATGGGTTTCCATACCCTCCTCCAGGGGATCTTCCCAACTGAGGGATCAAACCCACGTCTCTTAGGTCTCCTGCATTGGTAGGCAGGTTCTTTACCACTAGCACCATCTGGGAAACCCAAAATATAGGACACCTGGATATATTCGTATTTCAGATAAATGATAAGTATTTTTAGTATAAGTTAAGTCCCAAATATTGCATCCTGCATTTTTATTTGCTAAATCTTGCTACCTTAGTAGAGGGTAGTATAATGTAGACAGGTTCTGAAGCACAAGATCTTGCCTTCTCCCCTACCACGAGATCAGACAAAACAAACAGACAAGCTGACTGGACTAGGGTGACTTGGTACGAAAAAACCACTGGTTAAGCTATGACAATGGCGGTTTACTAGGTCAATTGCTTTCTTTCTCTTGGTCTGTGGAATTCAACTCGGGAAGTTAAATGGAAGTAGGAGATGGCAAAACCTGAAGCTAAACACACACACACACACACACACACACACACACACACATCACAAAGCAACAGTGGTAATATGGGCTTTGAGTAAGCCGAACCTATGAATAAGGCAACATTGTTAAGAAATAGAAAGGATGGGTATTTTTAAAATTCGTCTCTTTATTTACTAAAAAAATATTTATTGAGGTAGACCTACCAGGAAAGCCCTTCATTTTATGGGTTGTCAGAATTAAATGGTCATTAAATGTTCTACTGGAAAATAGAAACAAAATGAAAGCCATGCTGTATGTAAGGCAATATGCTAAAATTTCATTGTTATCTCTGTTTCCTATGAATGAAAATGAAGCCCAGAGAAGTAAAGTAACAGTCCAAGGTCCCACAGTTAGTGAGAAGCATATTGAGGATCAAAGCCCAGGTCTGTGTGATGTCAAAGTTCATGTTGTAACAAACCATGCTCAGAACCTAGTACATAATAGGTGCTCACTTCAGACTAGTCCATTCACCCCTGCTGTTCATTTATTCATTTCACACACATTTTATCCTAGTTTGTGCTAGATTCTCATATGAACTAATAATATAATAATGAATGAAGCATAGTTTATATGTTAAAATAATAGTCTGAGTGGGCTTCAGGTTGTATGCTATGATGCAGAAAACACTGGATTGGGAGTTTGACGGAAGGTTACTGATGTTGGTCCATGAGAGATTGAAATGACCTCACAAAAGCTGGAGACATGGGCGACTCATGGGGATACCAGGAAATCACTGATCTCGTCCTTTGTGCCAGTTGAAGACTTGGCCAGGGCTTTGGCAGGGTGGCTCTCTTTGTTCTGCCTATCCCCCAGGCATGGTGTGACAACAGCTGGCCTTACCTAGATAGTGATGGTGGTTTGGATGCTTCTGTTTGTAAGTTAATATTTGCTACCTGAGCCCTTGGTTTTACAAAGTGAGTCTAGCTCTAGAGCCCTACCATTTATAATATATGTTTAAGATGACCTTCATGGTTCTTACCTGGGAGTGATTTTGATAATGTCTGGAGACATTTTTGGTTGTGATGACTGGTAGGGGACAGAGAGAGGGGTAGAGAGCAGGGGAGCTGTTAAACATCCTACAATGTACAGAATGACTCCTACTGAGAATTATCAAGCCCCAAACGTCCCTGATGCTGAGGTTGAGAAACTCCGTTTTACGCTGGAGGTGATGAACTCCCAGTTGCCTCTTGTCTCTGGTGCTGGCAATCTATAGGTGGCTTCTAATTATCACTGGGTGTTCTCTTCTGCTTTTGGTCTGTGAATGTGCTTGTCTTGTTTTTAAGCACGGCTATGTTTTTCAGGAAGCAATTTCATTATTTTAGCTACTAATCTGTGTGTCTGACAGAGGAAGGATAACATTTTTCAGTGTAAAAGAATCCACATTCTGGTTTATGTTACTTCAATCCATGAGTTTCGTTAGTTTGATTCGACCTCTTAGAGATATATCCCCTAGCCTATGGTAAAAATAAATGTAAATTTCGGAAAGTGTAAGGCTGATGGCCATGTCCCTGATGATGATAAATTCAGCAAAATGAGTGCCATTCTGAGTGTGAAACTTGTTGGGGGAGCAAGCCAACGTTCTCCAAGTGAAACTCCTTTATGACTGTGTACCATGTGCTTTAATGTGTAAATTGCAACTGGTTCTAAACCAGTTTACCAGTGACCCTGGTGTGACCTTTACCTAATCACTTTTTTCCTCCTAAGCTTTCATCTCATTATGTGCAAAATAAAGGAACTCGACCAAATGATCTCTTGTTGTTGTTCAGTCACTCAGTCATGTCTGACTCTTTGCAACCCCATGGACTGCAGCATGCCAGCTTTCCCTGTTCTTTACCACCTCCCAGAACTTTCTCAAACTCATGTCCATTGAGTTAGTGATCCATCCAAACATCTTGTCCTCTGTTGTCCCCTTCTCTTCCTGCCTTCAATCTTTCCCAGGGTCTTTTCTAATGAGTCAGCTCTTCACATCAGGTGGCCAAATTATTGGAACTGCAGCTTCAGCATTAGTCCTTCCAATGAATATTCAGGGTTGATTTCCTTTAGGATGGACTGGTTGGATCTCCTTGCAGTCCAAGGGACTCTCAAGAGTCTTCTCCAACACAACAGTTTAAAAACTTCGATTCTTTGATGCTCAGCCTTCTTTACGGTCTAACTCTCACATCCATACAAGACTACTGGAATGACCATAGCTTTGACTATACAAACCTTTGTCAGCAAAGTAAT
Organism: Okapia johnstoni; assembly: GCA_024291935.2. Taxonomy (NCBI): domain Eukaryota; kingdom Metazoa; phylum Chordata; class Mammalia; order Artiodactyla; family Giraffidae; genus Okapia; species Okapia johnstoni. Next base: position 51,749,601 of record CM044322.1, read on the forward strand.
GATCTCTAAGATTCTAGGGTTCATGCCTCAACTGTGATTTATATAATGTAGGGCTAATTCTTTGCAGTTTACTTCAGAATGCCACAGTTAATATGTAAGTATTTATGGTAGAAGAACTTTTCATGAATGACTGTCCTTCCATGATCTGCACTTTATGGGACTAAGACCAAGCATAAGTGGCAGCATGACATGGTTAATTTCTTAACCTCCTTCTCATATATCTGATCTGCAAAATAGAGATAATAGTTCTACTAAAGAATCCGCCTACAATGCAGAAGACCCTGGTTTGATTCCTGAGTCTGGAAGATCCACTGGAGAAGGGATATACTACCCACTTCAGTATTCTTGGGCTTCCCGGGTGGCTCAGCTGGTAAAGAATCAGCCTGCAATGCAAGAGACTTGGGTTCAATCCCTGGATTGGGAAGATCCTTTGGAGAGGGGGAAGGCTACCCACTCCAGCATTCTGGCCTGGAGAATTCCCTGGACTATATAGTCCATGGGGGTCACAAAGAGAGGGAGATGACTGAGCAACTTTCACTTCACTTCACCTCTTATGACTTTCACTTCACTTCACCTCTTATGATTGCTTTAAGAATTAAGAACAAATTTACACAGTAAACAGTCAACAGATATATAAGATTTCTAAAATGATACTATGAATCTATGAAAATATATATGGACTGTTAACCATCACATCGATCAAAGAACACATTGTTTTGAATACTTCTTTGACTTTTCACCCAGTTGTTATTCACCATCCCCTCAAAAAAGTACACAGGTTTGTTGCTAATAAGGCTCTCGGAAGGCAGAGAAATTGCAAATATGAGTCACCAATTCTCCTTCAGCTGGAAGATATCAACTCAAACCCTTTATCTAGACTTTAAAAGAGTTTGTCATTTTTGCTCTGTGTGTGTTTTGACACATAAAAGAGAGTACTCCATTTTGGCTGGGTTTAAGGAAAAGAACTTCAAGTCAATGCGCAAAGGAAAGCTTTGATTCACTCTAAATCTAAATCCAAACACAAAAACTCCATTTGCAAATTGGAACCCAAGTGCAATCCCTTTGAGGCTGGCCTGTCTCTAATTAGCAGTGTTAGCCCCTGTGCATAGCTAGGATCAGCCAGAGAGGCTTGTGCCATTGACAAGATAAGGATTTGTCCAGGCAAATAAAAATACATTTCCTCTCACAAGAAATGTGTGCTCCCAGCTTCCTCCACTTTGTTGTTCAATTACTTTGGAGAATATGGGAGGAAAAGTATATATTTTAGATGGTGGAACTATGAATCCGAGAGAGGGGTATGTTTTTAATTAAGAGGACAATAAAAATGGGAAATGAACTTAGTCAACTGTAGCTTCTCCTAAAAATTCTTGATGCAAAATTAAGTAGGTTCCTGGTAAAGGAGCCTAAGGGAGTGAGGGAAGGAAAAGTCAGTGTCTGATAAAAGAGGAAGTCTTTGGTACTTGTACAGGTTTAAAGGCAAAGATACAGGACTTTCATGGTTAGTAGTGAGAAAGATTCTGGAGAAAGCCTTCATGTCCACAGAGCAACACACTCCTTACACCAGTTAGCCTTTGTAGTATTACAAAACACCCCCAAATATAAATACTTAAACAGTGATTTATATAAGATAGACTCAAGGATATATTGTACAATGTGGGGAATACAGCCAATTTTTAAAATAACTAAATGGAAAGTAGCCTTTAAAAATTATATAAAAATAATGCTCAGTCACTTCAGTCGTGTCTGACTCTGTGACCCTATGGACTGTAGCCCACCAGGTTCCTCTATCCATGGGATTCTCCAGGCAAAAATACTGGAGTGAGTTGTCATGCCCTCTTCCAAGGGCTCTTCCCAAGCCAGGGATGTGCATCTCTTGTGTCTCTTGCATTGGCAGGCAAGTCCTTGACCACTAGTGCCACTGGGGAAGCCCATAAAAAATAATAAATTTAAAAATTAAATAAAAATAAAGTTAGCAATAATGGATTTATTATTTCTCATGATTTTGGGGGTTGTTGAGCTCAGCTTGGTTGTTATTCTGCTGGTCTTATGTGCGGTCATTCATGTGGCTAGCAACTTAACTGGGTCTGAAGCATTTAAGATAACCTCATTCACCTGTCTAAAACCTTGATCCTAGTTGTAAGGCTCATTTTTTTTCTTGGTGTGTCTCATCATGCAATAGTTTATCTTGGGCTTCCTTACATAGTGATGAGAAATCCAAGAGGGTAAAATGGAAGGTGCAAGTCTCCCTAAGTCTTATTGGACAATGTCATGCAGTTTCACTTCTGGAGCATTCTATCGGTCAAAGCAAGTCATGAAGTCAGGTGCAAAGGGTAAGAAAATGACTCTGTCTCTTGATGGAAGGAGTGACAGACTCATAATGGACATGGGGAGCAGGATGTATTTGGAGCCATTATTATAACAATCTACACACTTTTACCCCCAGGTATGAAGCTGGGAAAATTTCTGTGCCTATTATGACATTCTCACAGTATAAAATGTCAGCCAAGTGACCCCAGCCAAGAAGGTTGGACTCAGCCTTAAGCAGTAGCTGACCTTCAAGGTGTGTTATCTCTATTCTTTCTGCCAAACACTGCTGCTCTGGATTGAGTGATGGATGGATTTTTCCATTAAGATTTGTGGTTCTTTCAGGTTTACATGGAGTCCCACTCATTGTTCTTGGAGTAAAAAAAAAAAACAAAAAAACAAAAAACAGTTTCATACGGCTTTTTGGTGTGAAGGTACATAACACTACAATACATAAAGGATCTCTTTCTTATTTCCCCAGTAATTTTTATTTTATGTCTGTATTACATATAATCTAATATGCAACTTCATTTCCTTGTTTCATTTTCCTGAGGGAAAATTTAGTGTAAGGACGAAAAAGTCCCATTGATTGATGTTCAACTTGGGTGAGGCAGGCTTTACCAAGAAAAAAAATTGCACAGAGAAAAACACATGGAATAGAGATGCTGAGAACTCCTCCTCCCAAAAGTAAAATGGGAAGAAATGAGCTATGGATGTCATCTAGTTTATCCTTTGCAAATTTGACAGTCACATAATTTAGTCCTCCATTACTGGGGCAGAATAAATAAAACTGACTAAAAGTTTCACAGGAGTGGATCTCTCTCCACTTGGAAGGAAACATTCAAAAAATGGAGAAATTTTTTTCCAAACTTTGGCCCATTTAAGTTGTCCTGGAATATTATTGAAAGAAGTCAATTTGATAGGTTTGCTCAAAATAAGGATACCTGAAGATGCTTTTTTTTGGATTTCCCCACTGGCTTAGCAGTAAAGAATCCACCTGCAATGCAGGAAACAGGGATTCGATCTCTGGGTTGGGAAGACCTCCTGGAGGAGGGCATGGCAACCCACTCCAGTATTCTTGCCTGAGAATCCAATGGAGAAAGAAGCCTGGTGGGCTACAGTCCATAGGGCTGCAAAAAGTCAAACATGACTGAAGCGACTTAGCATACGTGCATGAAAATGTTCTGGATCAAGGCCAAATGGCAAAGACCTTGTGCATCATTCTGGATGGACTGGAAGTGCTCAAAGAAACACTACTGATAAGGATTCTAGATCATGTCTTGGTTGAGGACTGTGAGGGGAGGAGAGAGGGCTGTGGTAATATATAATAATAAAATCTGCACTGGCCAAAGGAAAGGGAATAGTATCCGGTTGTCATAAAATATCCTCCCCTACCTGGGCCTGGTACCCTTTTACCAACTTTTCAATTATGATCACTTTCAATCATTTATTTTATGAGTATTACTTTCAAATGTGATCCTATAAAGTAACTCTGCTTCAGTCCCAAATAGAGCCTTTTGGTTTATAGATAAAGTATCTGTGCCTTTTCACCTTTAATAGTGCAGCACTGGTCCTTTGTATACACACTTACAAGTTGCCAGCCTTTTTGTGTACAATTCAACAGAGAGATAGGAAGCTGAGTGAGCCCAGGAAAGCTAACAGAACTAAAAAGGTCTGAATTGGTTCTCCCTTTTCCATAACCTGGATAAATGCTATGGATTTGTGCCTTTCCCTCCAGCAAGGATTAGTCTGTTGGAAGGATTTTATTTGTAAACCTCTGCTAGGAGCTCTTAGCTGAAACACTGGTCTGTCTGGTCTTGATGGCCTGGTCAGATAGCCCAAGTCCCCACCACATAAGGAGGTAAGTCACAAGGATGTGAACATTTCTGTGGCATCCAGCAATCTTTGTTCTGCACTCCAGGCTGAGTCTAGGCTCAGATTCCTTGTACAGCCTGATAAGGGGAAAACAGCCAGTGTTTTAACCCCTGTGAACAGTTTGTTGTTTATCCAGTATGTAAATGTTTTTGGTTCAAATTCCACAGCTTCCCCAACTTCAACACGCATGGGTGTCAAATGGGGACTTGGTTTATAACAAACCTTGATTCTGATCCTGTAGGTCTGCAGTGGTGCCTGAGATTTCTGCATGACTAACAGTCTCTAGTTCTTGGGCCTCTCTTGGAAAAGCAAGGCTATTTAGACAACAGGAGAGAACTGGTTTTTTGAAAGAGCCTCTTCCATTCACAAAATTCTCTACAATCATGCAACTTGAGACATTGCAGACTTTCTCTTAGATGGTAGGTGATAAATAAACTAAAATCTGTCTGAAGCAAAAGATACATCGGTGTCTGGGATACATTTGAATAGGAGGCAAATAGGTACAGATGGGAGAAGTGTTATTCATTGAGAAAATACAGGGTTCTTAGCTGGACAGCTCAGGAGGGGGTAAGTGGATGGTACCCATCAAGACATATGGAGGAAATGGAAACCACTCCAGTATTCTTACCTGGGAAACCCCACAGATGGAGGAGTTTGGTGGGCTACTGTCCATAGTGTCACAGGGGACCCAGGCACAACTTAGTGACTGAGCATATCAAGAGATAAATGTCAGGAAGCATGCAGACTCCTTACCATTTCTTGTCTATTATTTAATCTACCACAGCTAGTTACTAGCTAAGAAGGAGCAGTATTTATTTAAGAAATTTGTCAACACATCTTTATCAGCGAAACTTAAAAAGAGTTTGTTTCATGAGTATAAGTGTCTTTTGGCTCAACCAAGAAAATCTTATATTTATTTATTGCTGGGGAAGGGAGGGCATGTGCCTCCAGGCTCCTCTATCCAAGGGATTCTCCAGGTGAGAATACTGGAGTGGGTTGCTATGACTCCCTCCAGGATATCTTCCTGATCCAGGGATCAAACTCGCATCTCTTACGTCTCCTGCACTGGCAGGTTGGTTCTTAATCACTAGCATCCACCTGGGAAGCCCTGGGAAAGGAGAGGAGAAGCTATATTTGTGTGTTGCTGAAACAACAAGTTGGAAAATGAACAAACAAGATAACACAAACAAGTTGATTGTCTCTATGGGAGAGCACCTAATTTGACTGCTTTTTATTTACTTTACTTTTGGCAAAAGTTAATTTTGGCTTTGGCATGCTAATGTTAAGCTTTGGTCTCTCCCTCCCAAGCCCATGCAATTAAGATGGCACAGTTTTTGCTACTTCTTTTCTTCCATTGATATTATAAAATTTGGGAAAATCATGAAAATAATTTCAAAGAAGAAATGACTGCACTCACTAAGCACTCACATCAATTTCTTCTTCTTCATTACCAGCTCAACATTATTGTTAGCATCTTAGATGGTTGTTAATGTCTCTGTTTTGACTTCCCTGCATTGTACTAGCAGAGAAGTTCTAAGCTATATTCCTGTAGACTTCAGGTGTATTCTATGAATTAAATAATTTCCCCATTCTTTTACAGTATCATTACAGAGAAACCTGCAATTCTTTCTACTTCTTAATGTTTATGTTACAGATCTTCTGTTTCCCAAACTCAATCTCATTGTCAAGTACTAACAATTAATGATCTATAAACCAATACGTAGTGTGGAGCTCGTCACTTTGGAATAACAAAATCCTGCATAAGTCTTTGGTCATTTGAGTTGCCATTCTTTCAGTAACTTGTTTTCAAAGTTTCCATTTTCATATTCTAGGTTAGCCTGAAGGGAGGCTGGAGGTTTTAAAATATGTCCACACATACCTTGATAATCCTTCCTTAAACAGATGGAACCTGATCCTTCCCCTTCACCTCCATGGGTTCAGCTTTAGTGACTCATTTCTAATAAACAGAATATTCTAGAAGCAGTGGAGTGTGCCCCTGGGACTAGATTATAAGAAGCATTGTGGTCTCCTTGCCGTCTCTCTCTTGGTCATTCACTCTAGGGGAAAGCAACTGCCATGTTTTAAAGACACTCAAGCAGCCCTATTGAAAGATTCTTATGGTGAGGAACTAAGACCACCTGTCAAGAGCAATGAGGAATGTAGGCATCCTGCCAACAACTATGTGAGTGAGTCATTTTGTAAGTGGATCCTCCAGCCCCAGACGCACCTTCAGATAACTGTAACCTTGGCCAACATCTTGATTGCAGCCTCACGAGGGACGGCAAGTGAAAATCATCCAGCTCCCGAATTCTTGGCCCACAGAAACTCTGCAGGATAATATACATGTACTGTTTAAGCCACTAAATTTTGGAGTGGTTTGTTATCCAAGAGTAGACATCTAACACAGGAAATATACCTGTTTTACCAAAGGCATGTCCACTGAGGATTGACAGTAGCCCCAAATATATAAGGAGACTGGGCATATTAAGGATGAATATGCAAAGAGCTGTATGTCAAAACTAAAGAAAGCAAAGGAATGGAACCAGAATTGTTGAAGATAAGACTTCAGTAAAAAGTCCATTTCCCTTAATAATTATAAGCCATTAACTATGATACAATTTCTGGCATCACCCAGGACTGGAAGTGTGATGAGAAGGGTAAAAAGTTGGGAGGCTGAGTTTAGGGGAGAAAGTGTGAGGAGAGCTCTGGACAGTTGTTGTGTGAATTATAGCACTTTTACAATGCGTTGACTTCATGGAATATGAATGAAGCTGCACTCTCACTCCCCATCTTTTCCTCATTTATACTTTCAAGTCAAGCGTGGTTTGAGTGTGTTGCTCTATTCAATTTACATTAGTTCACAAAGCAATAAACAGGGACAAGCCTGCTGTGAGGACAAAGGTTTCATACTAAGCATTTTTTTTTCCTCCAGTGTCAGAAATGTCTCACCGTACAAGTTGATCCTGCTGAATTCAAGTTTAAGAACATTTGTGTTAGAAAGTCTTTCTGTGCATTCCATCTCTTTTCATTAGAAGGGGCTTGGTGCCCTGCATGTGCAATTCTTCTGAGGGGAGGCTAGGGCTCTGGCAAAAATCCAAAAATACTAATCACCTTCTGTTTGGTTCTGTCAGAGCCAAACAATTTTTCCTTCTTGTTATTTTCTTTCTCACATTTGGAATGACACAACTTGGACCCGTTTTCACAGTGCTGAACCTCATGGACATATTATATAGGTGGGGACATAGAGCTCTGGGTTTCGTTGTTTAACATGTTTTCATTTAGAGTAAAAGCATGTTAGTTCCGAGAATGTCTAAGAAATCACTTGGTCTAGTGGTTGGCAAACTGAGTCCCACAGAGCCTTAAGGCTCCTTAGGAGTGCTCTGAAGTCACTCTGATTTTTATCTTTTTTCATTTACTTGTGTTCTGGCAACATTTATTTAAACATGTAGTTGTGAGCCTCTGATCCAGTCTATTGTCCTTGCATTTAAGATGTTTAAACTGAGGTTCAGAGAGATAAATGGATTTGTGCAAAATCATATAGTTTGAATGGTTAGTTAGAAATGAGTCTCCAATCCCGTGCCATCTTCTAAACATCAGAGTAAATGTTACACACAGGGATCTTTAGGTAGAGCTGATTCTGAATGTGAACTGGAAAGATGTAGCCTATTTTAAATATCCTTCATCTCTCCCTTCTCCCCAGCCACTGACCTACTTCATCGTGGGAAAGATACTTTTATCTTGGCTAGATTTGTCATTACTAGTGCCCTCTAGCATTTTACATATCTAGTCAAATGAATACTTTTCTTTAAGAACTATTTCACTTCAAATAGAAAGTCACAGATCGATGTTATACTCTATAAATGAAAGTCATGGATAGATTCTCAAAGTCGTGAAGAAGCATGTTCAACTTTGGTTGTATCTTGGATCAAGGTTATGTTTGTGGGCTAGCCAGATAAAAGGAGGTGGTGTTTTTTCAACTTGTTAGCCCCTCAAGTTCTCCAGTTTCCTCCCTCCCAATTCATTTTTTTAAACTTTTAGTTTTACATTGGAGTATAGTTGATTAACAATGTTGTGTTAGTTTCAGGTGTACAGCAAAGTGATTCAGTTATACATATACACTTATCTACTCTTTTTCAAATTCTTTTTCCATTTATGTAATATAGAGTAGAGTCTTTTCCATGTTATGTAATATGGAGCAGAGTCCCCAGTTGGTCCTTGTGGGTTATCCATTTAAAATATAGCAGTGTGTACATGTCAGTCGGAGACTCCCTAACTATCTCTCTTCCTACCCTTCCCCTCTGGCAACCATAAATTCAGTCTCTAAGTCTGTAAGTCTGTTTCTGTTTTGTAAATAATTTTATCATTTTTTTTAAGATTCCACATATAAGCAATATCATATATTTGTCTTTCTCTGTCTGACTTCTCTTAGTATGACCAATCTATTTTGATATTTGCAAACAACTGTGAGGGCTTCCCAGGTGGCTCAGTCCTAAAGAATCTGCCTACCAAGCAGAAGATATGGGTTCCATCCCTGGGTCGGGAAGATTCCCTGGAGAAGGAAATGGCAACCCACTCCAGTATTCTTACCTCTCAGATCTCATGGACAGGGAAGCCTGCTGGCTTGTACTCCATGGGGTTGCAAAAAGTCGGACATGACTTAGTGACTAAACAACAACAGAAAATGTTCTTTCTGTGAACTCAAGTTGGCAAAAAATGTCAACAGTGAAAGTATTTTCACCTGATAAAGATGAAATCAAATAATGGATATATTTTAGTCTTTCTTAGTCTGTGAAAAGACAATCATGAAACTCTTGATCTACTTATCATCAGTACAGAAAATTGAGTGAAAATTGAATTATATTCTGATTGAATACCTCCTAAAGTTCTTGGAATGATTTGTAGCCTTGTTAACTTGATCAGTGGCTAGTAATCATGTATTTTTATGTGAATAAAATAATAAATTATTTTTTTCAAATGCCATTGTATTTATTTAGGAATTTTATCACTAGGTACTCCAAATAAATTAATACAGATGGTTTAATAAAAACAAAAAAGGGAGAACTATCAGGTCTTACAAAATAGTGTGCAACTAACAAAATATCTATAGTTGCTACTGTATATTGAATACACGTTGTATATTAATTTCTATAGTAACAGTGCCCAGCATACTTTAATAATAGGATGCATATATCCTAAATATACTATTTAATTCTCCCAATAGCCCTGTGAGGTAGGTATCATTGAGCACCATCTTACATATGAGAAAACCCACAGATGTGAATCTCCTGGTGTCACTATTTAAGGAGTTATAAGAGGCACAAACACAAGTTGTCTCCAAACCTGTACTTTTAACCACTCTCCAGTATCACTTTTCTATAGGGTGTTAGTAATCAAATTTTACTAGCTTATTTTTTAATCACATTCAAGTGAAAAAAAATTTATGGTCTATCATTCATAATACTTGTAACATGGGCTTTCCCTTTTTTAGTAAAAGGAAGGATATCTGGTAGGATGGGAGATACCTGATTCACTCATTCTACTTTCCATTGAACCAGCTATGATAATTCAGATGTCAAGTTCAACACCCAGAAACTAAGGCTATTGGCCAAATATTTGCTAATCTCTGGAAAGAATAACCTGTTAAGAAATACTCAGTGACAGGGGGCTTCCCTAGTGATCCAGTGTTTAAGACTCCGTGCTTCTACTGCAGAGGGCATGGGTTTGATCTCTGATAGGAAACTAAGATACTGCATACCTCCCAGTGCACACAAATTTTTTTAAAAAAAAATATTCAGTGACAGAATAAATCCTCAGCATCTAGTTTTCAAGGATGAACAAACAGAAAGATTCAATGAAGTTAATGAGAAATAGTCTAGTAGTTCAAAAGTCTATACTATATGAGAAAAATGCCATGTGAGAAAAAACAGATAGAAAAAAAGAAAAAAAAAATAAGCTAGATGTTCTCTTTATAGTCTCAATAAATATGAGAAAGCATGGGCTTGTGAAACGGTTGAGAAATGAGATAAAAGTGTTCTTATGGAGTGCCAGCAGACATGAAAAAGGATCTGACAGAAGTGAGAAGAGAATTCTGGGAACTTAAAAATGCAATAGCAGAAGTAAAATATGCTTTGAAGATAAGAAATAGAATTGATACTGCAGAAATTCAAGTCAATGATGTAGAAGATGAACTATATCTCTTTATGAATGCTGAAGTAATATATTTTTTTAAAATGAAAGAGAGGAAGTTGATATGGAGAACAGAAACTAATTTTACATACACAACTTTCAGAAGAGACCAAAACAAAGCAAGGAATAAAATATACAAAGTAAAACACTTTCCTGAGCTAAAATCATCACCATCATCCTCATCTTCAGCATCAACCTCATCACCATCACTACCTAACAGCATCATCATTACAATCATGTGAGTTGTGATCCAAGGAGCTTAACATTTTTCAGGGTGAATCATTCATAAAGTATTACATTGTTGCAACATTTTATTTTAGAGAATTAAAAGATGTAGTTCAACAAGGGAAAAAACTCGTTGTGCCCTTAGATTATTCTTCATAGTACCTTATTAAAAAAATTCATAAGACAGTTATAAAAATGTAGAGTTTTAATGAAAAATTTTAATCGAAGAATTCTGCAGTAGACAGGAGGCTGTTTTCTAACATGTTGTACATGCTTAAAGGCCAAAAGATAGGCATTTTTAATTATGGAAAGATTTAAAAGAACAATAGGACTTTTGTAACTTCTAGAAACTGTGCCTGAAGACATATGACTGCTGCCCAAAAGATGAATCACTTTTACCTGAGAATGAACACATTTAATCATTAAAGAACTACAGAGTTCAAAACAGAGCACAAAATGCTAACTGTAAATAATCGCTGTAACTATGAAATTAAACACAAATGTAACATGATATAAAATTCAATACAAATTTGATTTCACAAATTATACTTGTAAGGATTGGAAAATGAGAATTACAAGTATTCTAACTTCTTTTATTATATAGAAAGTCATTGCAGGGTACTTAATTTATAACTAAAAATTGCAGTTTCAAATACGTCTGTGAAAAATGTGAAGTCTATAGAAAGACATATTAATTAGGAATGTATTCAGTTGCAACTAACAGTTGCAACTATTAGGTGCCAACTAATAGTAGCTTCAATTACTGTTATTTAAACTTTTTTTCCAATATCAAGACTTACAGAGGTAGATACTTTTTTTGTGTTGTTTCAGTAAGTAAATAATGTTGGGAGATATATCTATAAGTCTTGGGCCTTCCCTCATGCTCACAAGATGACTGCTATGACTCCAGCCTGCTGACTCCATCCATGTAGGAGGAAGGAGAAAGGGAAAGTCAGCCACTCTAATAGGCTTCTGCTTATATCTCATTGGTCAGAACTCTATCGAATGGCTTGCTGAACTTTTACTGATGCACAGCAAATGTTAAATAAATATTTGCTAAATGACTACATGAATAAAACATACTATCTGAGGTTAGGACAAGCATATATTTTAATAAGATAAAGACTGTAAAAATGAGCTGAAAAATAAAAGTACCCCTAAAATAAAAGGACAAAGACATAGAGATAAATAGAAGTAAAATGTTATAGGAAAATTTTCCACATCCCTCTTATATTTTGAAAGATTAGAGGTCCAAAAATCAAGGACAAAGACAGATAATGTAGTTTAACAGAGTTAAATAACAAGATTATTTAATAAGAATGAATTAATGTATATTAAAAATATAATACACATTTAAAACATTCACAAAGCATATGCAATTGAACAATACAATGAAAACCTCAGTGGATTTCAAAATACAGATATAAAATAATTACATTTTCTGACACCTTCGATTTTTAATCAACTAATTAAAACAAACAAAAATATTCAACTACATGATAATTTCTAAACTACTGAACTAAAGAAAAATATAAAATTATTTCTATAGGTCATGAAATAATACTGAGAAAATATTAAGTTGTGATATGAAGCTAGAATTATACTTATGGTCAAATTCAGTATTTTATGTGCTTTTACAGAATGATCTCTGTTCATTTCCAAGGCAAACCATTCAATATCATGGTAATCCAAGTCTATGTCCCGACCAGTAATGCTGAAGAAGCTGAAGTTGAACAGTTCTATGAAGACCTACAAGACCTTCTAGAACTAACACCCAAAAAGGATGTTCTTTTCATTATAGGGGACTGGAATGCAAAAGTAGGAAGTCAAGAAACACTTGGAGTAACAGGCAAATTTTGCCTCGGAGTACAGAATGAAGCAGAGAAAAGGCTAATAGAGTTCTACCAAGAGAGCGCACTGGTCATAGCAAAGACCCTCTTCCAACAACACAGGAGAAGACTCTACACATGGACATCACCAGATGGTCAGCACCGTAATCAGATTGATTATATTCTTTGCAGCCAAAGATGGAGAAGCTCTATGCAGTCAGCAAAAACAAGAACAGGAGCTGACTGTGGCTCAGATCATGAACTCCTTATTGCCAAATTCAGACTGAAATTGAAGAAAGTAGAGAAAACCACTAGATCATTCAGGTATGACCTAAATCAAATCCATTATGACTATACAGTGGAAGTGAGATATAGATTTAGGGGACTAGATCTGATAGAGTGCCTGATGAACTAAGGACAGAGGTTCATGACATTGTACAGGAGACAGGGATCAAGACCATCCCCAAGAAACAGAAATGCAAAAAAGCAAAATGGCTGTCTGAGGAGGCCTTGCAGATAGCTGTGAAAAGAAGGGAAGTGAAAAACGAAGGAGAAAAGGAAAGATACTCCCATCTGAATGCAGAGTTCCAAAGAATAGCAAGGAGAGATAAGAAAGCCTTCCTCAGTGATCAATGCAAAGAAATAGAGGAAAACAATAGAATGGGAAAGACTAGAGATCTCTTCAAGAAAATTAGAGATACCAAGGGAACATTTCATGCAAAGATGGCCTCAATAAAGGACAGAAATGGTAGGGATCTAACAGAAGCAGAAGATATTAAGAAGAGGTGGCAAGAATACACAGAAGAACTGTACAAAAAAGATCTTCACAACCCAGATAATCACGATGGTGTGATCACTCACCTAGAGCCAGACATCCTGGAATGTGAAGTCAAGTGGACCTTAGGAAACATCACTACAAACAAAGCTAGTGGAGGTGATCGAATTCCAGTTGAATTATTTCAAATCCTGAAAGATGATGCTGTGAAAGTGCTGCACTCGATATGCCAGAAAATTTGGAAAACTCAGCAGTGGCCACAGGACTGGAAAAGGTCAGTTTTCATTCCAATCACAAGGAAAGGCAATGCCAAAGAATGCTCAAACTGCCGCACAATTGCACTCATCTCACACGCTAGTAAAGTAATGCTTAAAATTCTACAAACCAGGCTTCAGCAATATGTGAACTGTGAACTTCCAGATGTTCAAGCTGGTTTTAGAAAAGGCAGAGGAACCAGAGATCAAATTGCCAACATCCGCTGGATCATCGAAAAAACAAGTGAGTTCCAGAAAAACACCTATTTCTGCTTTATTGACTATGCCAAAGCCTTTGACTGTGTGGATCACAATAAACTGTGGAAAATTCTGAAAGAGATGGGAATACCAGACCACCTGACCTGTCTCTTGAGAAACCTGTATGCAGGTCAGGAAGCAACAGTTAGAACTGGACATGGAACAATAGGCTGGTTCCAAATAGGAAAAGGAGTACATCAAGGCTGTATATTGTCACCCTGCTTATTTAACTTATATGCAGAGTGCATCATGAGAAATGCTGGGCTGGAGGAAGCACAAGCTGGAGTCAAGATTGCCGGGAGAAATATCAATAACCTCAGATATGCAGATGACACCACCTTATGGCAGAAAGTGAAGAAGAACTAACGAGCCTTTTGATGAAAGTGAAAGAGGAGAGTGAAAAAGTTGGCCTAAAGCTCAACGTTCAGAAAACTAAGATCATGGCATCTGGTCCCATCACTTCACGGCAAATAGATGGGGAAACAGTGGAAACAGTGGCTGACTTTATTTTTCTGGGCTCCAAAATCACTGCAGATGGTGATTGCAGCCATGAAATTAAAAGATGCTTACTCCTTGGAAGGAAAGTTATGATCAACCTAGACAGCATATTGAAAAGCAGAGACATTACTTTGTCAACAAAAGTCCGTCTAGTCAAGGCTGTGATTTTTCCAGTGATCATGGATGTGAGAGTTGGACTATAAAGAAAGCTGAGCCAGAGGAATTGATGTTTTTGAGCTGTGGTGTTGGAGAAGACTCTTGAGAGTCCCTTGAACTGCAAGAAGGTCCAACCAGTCCATCCTAAAGGAAATCAGTCCTGAATGTTCATTGGAAGGACTGATGTTGAAGCTGAAAGTCCAATACTTTGGCCACTGTATGCGAAGATCTGACTCATTTGAAAAGACCCTGATGCTGGGAAAGATTGAGGGCAGGAGGAGAAGGGGAGGACAGAGGATGAGGTGGTTGAATGGCATCACCGACTCAATGGACATGGGTTTGGTGGACTCCGGGAGTTGGTGATGGACAGGGAGGCCTGGCGTGCTGCAGTTCATGGGGTTGCAGAGTAGGACACGACTGAGCGACTGAACTGAATTGATGATTAAGCAGAAAAGTAAGACAGTGACTTTTGCATTTCAAAAAAATATATAAATTTAAGTAAAGTGGAGAGAAATAATGAAAATAAAAGCAGATACTAAAAAACTGATGAACAGAAACACAATAATTGGTATTGGTTAAAAAGTTCGAGGGTCAATCTATTTAAAAATACTTATAAAACAGATCAAGAATAATAAAGGGAAAATGAGAGGGTACTGAAAAATAAAACTGAGAAATAAGAAATGGGCTATAAAATAGACCTGGTAGAGAAGAAATTTATTAGAGTTTTTTTTGTACAACTCTATGGAAATAAGTTTGTAAATCTGGATTATTTAGACTTAAAAAGGCTGATCTTTTAACTTAAAAAAAAAACAAAAAAAATCCCACTGAAATTCATCATATTAACAAACCAAAAAGAAAACTATGTGATCATTCTCAATTGATGGAGAAAAAGCATTTGACAAAGTCAACACAAACCTTCTTCAATAGTATAAAGGGCAAATTTGGAAAATCTACAGTTAATATCATACTTAATTGCAAAAGACTGAATATTTTTTGCCTAATATCAAGAATAAGATAATCTATCCAGTCTCATTTCATCCATTTAAAATTTTCCCATAGTTCTAGACAGTTGAATAAGGTAAGAAGAAGAAATAAATCATCTAGATGGAAAAAGAATTAAGAGTGTATTTATTCATAGAAAAAATAATCAACTATGTAGAAAATTCAATGAAATCTACAAAAAAACTATTAGAACTAATGAGTCTACTTATAAAGGCTTCAGGATATAAGATCAATATACAAAAATTAATTGTATTTCTATATATTAGCAATAAACAAGTGGAAATTGAAATTTAAAAATAAATACCATTTAAAATAGCACAATTAGCTGCTTAGGGATAAATTTCACAAAAGATATGGGAAACCTATATGATTAAAACTAAAAAAACATTGCTGAGAGAAACTAAAGATGACCCAAATAAAACAGAGTGATTCTGTGTTCACGAATCAGAAGACTCAATATTGTTAAGATGTTAAATCTCCTAAATTGGTCTAAAGATTCCAATCAAAATTCCATCAGCCTTTTCACAGAAACTGACAAACTGATTATAAAAATTCATATCATATTAACCTCTTATCAGATAATAGTTTGCAAATATTTTTCTCCCATTCTGTAGATTGTCTTTTCATTTTGTTGTTTCCTCTGATCTACAGAAGCTTTTTAGTTTGACATCATCCCACTTGTTTATTTTTGCTTTTGTTGCCTGTGTTTTGCTGTCATATAAAAAAAAATCATTGTCGTGATTTTTCCTTATGTTTTCTTATAGGCATTTAATAGTTTCATCTCTTTCATTTAAGTTTTTAATCCATTTCAAATAAATTATTGTGCGTGGAGAAAAAAAAGCAGGATGGAAGACTAAATAGAAAAATAGCTTTGGAAGAAAGTAAATGCAGTGTAAAGAATTATTTCCACAAAGACTTATTTTACTGGTAATTTTTTTTCACAAATTGTCTAGATATTAATAATTCTGATACTACATAGAAACTTATAGAAATCATGGATCATAGATTTCTTTCAGAAATAGAAAATCATAGTATGCAAATAATTTATTGTGTTAGCTTAACCTTGCTGTAATATCCAAATAAGGTAAAACAAAGCAGCATAGGTATAGAGCTGAGATTTTTTTAATATATTTCTTGGCTACCTTCATAAATTATTGGGAATGTTTGTAAAAATTTCAGATTCCTAGGCCCCACTACTCACAGATCAGAGTCATTAAGGATGGGGCCCAGGAATCTAGTTTATTTTATATTCTTGATATCAATTTCATATAGAAAAGTATAGTATATAGCAGAAAATGAATTTTGAAGCTCTTAGAAAATCTTTGCTTGTATTACATTTTAATAGAAGTGGAATTCAAACAGATTCAAACAGTATAGAGAGTATAACGAAAAGTGTCCTTGATACTATCCCTCTGTACCATCTTATTTAAATTCAGTCCCCAAAGGTAACATTCTAGCATGAAAAATGAAAATGATGCACATACCAGTATCTGTCTTTATCCATCTTTCAATATATCTACAAGAGTGTCCAGACTATGTTCACTTCTTTGCAACCTGCTTTCTTTCATTTAATAATTTATATCGAAAAATTTCCATATCAGCACACAGATCAGTCTATTTTTTTAATGGCAATATATTATTCTATCAAAAACACATATACACACTACTAGACATAAAATAGATAACCACCTAGGACCTGTGGTATAGCACAGGGAACTGTACTTAATATTTTGTAATAACCTATAAGGAGAAAGAATCTTAAAAGGAATATTTTATATACATATATCACTTTGTTATACATCTGAAACTAATACAACACTGTAAATCAACTATTCTTCAACTTAAAAATGAACATAATTTATTTAACTAGTCTTCTGTTGGCTAATACATAGGTTGCTTTGGTTTGGTTTTGCATTTTCTACATATATTTTGTGAATAGTGCCATATGGCAAATCCTTCGCAGCAGAATTGCTGGATCTAATATGCATGGACTTTTAATTTAATAACCATTGCCAAGTCCTTCTCTAGAAACCATAAGGGATAAGTGCTTATTTTGCCATATCTTTGCCAGGACAGGGTGTCGTTATTAAATACTCAGAATTTTGCTACTTTAATAGACTTAAATCATAAATCTGAATTGTATTTCTTTAATTACCAAAGAGGTTGGGCATGATTTCAAATTATGTTGTCCATTTATAGATTTTGTTTTCCTCCTGTAAACTACTTATTTGTAACTGTTGCTTACCTCACCGCTGGATTTCTTCTCTTTTTGTAATTGATTGCTTGAGAACTTTGTAAAATATGGAAATGATCTGTCAATTCATTATTTTTTGTAACAAATTTCCATTTGTCTTTTGCCTATGAAGCATTTTTTTCTATTAGGGATTAAAATTATTTCAACTCAAATTTATCTTTCTCTTCTGCCACAGTTTCTGGATTATGTAATCTTTGTTTTTTAAATTGTTCCTGAGGTGATACTTCTGCTTTCTCACATGTGAGATCTTTTACTATAGACTGATCCCAATTACAAACGCGTGTGAAAATCTATATTTCTGTAAACAATCAGTGCAACTCACCCACTATGATGAAATAGAGTCTATCCTAAACTTTGAGAATGATTTACTATAAGGGAATCCATTAATGCAGTATTAGTCACACAGTCAAGTCCAATTCTTTGCTACCCAGGTACTGCAGCTGCTGATCCTTCATGGAATTCTTCAGGCAAGAATACTGGAGTGTGTATTCCCTTCTTCAGGGGATCTTCCCAACCCAGGGATCAGACTTAGGTCTCCTGCATCGAAAACAGATTCTTTACGTTCTGAGCCACAAGGGAAGCTCTAATATATTATAACACATCAGTATTTCAAGACATAAAATATAGTAATTTCAACAGATGTAAAATATATATATGTACATATATATATGATACAAAACAATATATTTCTTTATAGATAAAAAGGGAACTCTTAGAAAACTAAGAACACAATACCTCTGTAGAAGATTAAGAATAAGTGTAGTAAAATACTAGCCAGCATATTGCTTAATGGTGAAGCACTGGGACAATTCCAATTAAATTTGGGAAGCTGGCCAGGATTCCTGCTGCTGCCATCATTATTTCATATTGTTACAAATGTATTGTCCAGCACAATGTGGTAGAAAATAGAGAAAATGCATGATTTTATGAGAGAACAAAATTATCATTATTTGCAGATGATGTAAATAAATACAAGGGAAATTCAAGGAAATCCAACGGAAAAACTGTTAGACTTAGTGTAATTTTGGAAAAGGAATGTCTCAGTCTATTGAGGTTGCTATAACAAAATATCATAGACTGAGAGGCTTAACAAACATTTATTTCTCCCAGTTCTGAAGGATAGGAAGTTCAAGATCAAGGTGTTGGCAGATACAATGTCTGTTGAGTCCCACTTCTTGGTTATAGAAAGCTGTTTTCTCTCTGTGACCTCGAATTGTAAAAAGGGGCCAGAATGCTCTCTGGGATTTCTTTCATAAGAACACTAATTCTATTCATGAGGGCTCCACCCTCAAGACCTAAACACTTCCCAAAGGCCTTACCTCCAAATACCATTACACTGGGGGTCAGGTTTCAATATATGAATTGGGGGGGTGAGAGCACAAACATTCGGAGAAGGCAATGGCACCCCACTCCTTGCCTGGAAAATCCCATGGATGGAAGAGCCTGGTAGGCTACAGTCCATGGGGTTGCTAGGAGTCGGACACAACTGAGGGACTTCTCTTTCACTTTTCACTTTCATGCATTGGAGAAGGAAACGGCAACCCACTCCAATGTTCTTGCCTGGAGAATCCCGGGGACGGGGGAGCCTGGTGGGCTGCCCTCTGTGGGGTCGCGCAGAGTCGGACCTGACTGAAGTGAACAGCAGCAGCAGCAGCAGCACAAACATTCAGTCTGTAGTAGAGAAGCTGTGAAAAGTAAAGCTTAATTAATGGGGAAAAAGAATTTCTTAGCTTCTCTCAGAATAACAATCCAAAGCAAAGTTATTGCAATATATGTGGAGCTTTTCCAAAGAAACTTCAAAGCTTAGTTAATTATATAATAGTAAATATGAACAAAATAGGCTTGTCATGTTCTTAGATGGGATGGTTAAATACTTTAAAGACGTTGACTCTTCTCATTAATTTTTATCCTTAATATTGTTTCAGTGAAAATCTCAATTTGGGCTGTAATTTGATAAAAGAATTCTGAAGTTTATCGCCAAGAACAAACCGATAGGAATAGCAAAATTTATATTGTAAAGGAATAGTAGTGCTGAAGTGTTAGTTGCTAAGTTGTGTCTGACTATTTGTGACTCCATGGACTGTAGCCTGCCAGGCTCCTCTGTCCATGGGATTTCTCAGGAGAGAATACTAGAGTGGGTAGCCATTTCCTTCTCCAAGGGATCTTCCCCACCCAGGGATCAAACCTGGGTCCCTGGCATTGCAGGCAGATTCTTTACTGTCTGAGCCACCAATGAAGCCCAGCAGTGCTGAAGGAGAGACTTTAATCTATTAGGTTTCAATATGCTTCATGATGATATTGCCATTAAAACAACATATGCCTCAAGGTAAATTTCAAAATGTACTCAAGCACAGGTCCTTGGTGACTCATCTGAGACTCTTCGGGCTAGATGTGTTTTGAAATTTATAATCTGGATTTTAAACCTTCAAAAATTGTGAATCACTGTTACATACTTGAAACATATACTATTGTATATCAACTATACTTAATTAAAAACAAATAAAAACTGAATTTTAGTAAGGCGATTTGGTTATATCCTAAAAATTACTTAATTCTTCCAGCTGATCTAGACAAGAATCTTCTGCAATGAAACTGAATAAGATACATCAAAGTGGTAAGTAGTCTCCTACTGATTCAGCTCATGCTTTGTTCCCAAATGAATGTTTGCATCAAACTCGTGATTAAAAAGTTTGGTGAGGTGGGGGGGTACTTCCCTGGTGGTCCAGTGGGTAAAACTCTGTGCTCCCAAATGCAGGGGCCTGAGTTCCATCCCTGGTCAGGGAACTAGATCCCACATACTCCAACTAAGAAACTCACATGCTGCAACTAAAAAGATCCTGGGAGCTGCAACTAAGATCCAGTGCAGTAAAAATACATATTATAAACAAAAACCTCTGTTTCCTGAACTTTTGAAATTGTGGGTTACAGACTGTGGGACTGTATGTATGTCAAAGGCGGGATGTATGTATGCCTGGAGCTGACTCTGAAATGGAGATTCGGT
Organism: Okapia johnstoni; assembly: GCA_024291935.2. NCBI lineage: Eukaryota > Metazoa > Chordata > Mammalia > Artiodactyla > Giraffidae > Okapia > Okapia johnstoni. Next base: position 51,770,218 of record CM044322.1, read on the forward strand.
TGCAGGCTACTGGTTAGGGAGTGCTATTCAGATCAGCCGGAATGGAAGAAGATGGAAGTGAAATTGGGCAAAGGGAAGAGCTTGAGTGTGAATCAGTCCCAAGAAGGGCTTTGGCATTACAGGGAGCTGTGGGGCTGGGACAGCCCTTGGAGTTGTCCTGAACTGCAGGGAGAGGCCTGGACTTTCATACTCTGGTATCAGTCCATTGCTGGATGAGGGTTGCCTCTGGAAGATATGACTCAGGGCAAGACAGTTTTGTTTCATTTTTTTCTGTTGAGGCGATCCCAAACAGAGGTCTGGCAACTGAGGGCTGTCTTTCTGAAACTGAAGAGCCAATCCTTTATTCCCATAGGGGAGTCTGAGTGATGCATCAGCATTACTGCATGTGTGAGAATTTAACATGTGATAATGGAAATGTCACCAAGAGATGGATTAGTCAGCAAATAGTTTGGAGAATGATCTCCAGTAAAATTTTCACCTCATATTATGTGCAAAATAAACACAAGATGGATTATAAAGTTAAATATAAAAAGTAAAACAAAAATAATTACTAAAAAACAAATAATTATTAATAGAAAACAAGGATAAATATTCTCCAGTCTTTTTACAGGGGAGATGAAATTGTAAAATGTGGAAGAAATAATAAAGTAAAAGCAGAAATTTGAATACAATCAAATTAAAAAATTAATATTAAAATTCATGAACAAAATTAAAAAACAAAAATCAAATGAGGAAACATATTTGAAGCACAGGTAGTAAAAACTTAATACACATATGTATATACTTGTCATAAACATAGGGCTTCCCCAGTGGCTCAGAGGCAAAAAATCTGCCTGCAATGTAGGAGACATTGGAGACACCAGTTAGAGTCCTAGGTCAGGGAAGATCCCCTGGAGGAGGGCACGGCAAGCCACTCCAGCATTCTTGCCGACAGAATCCCATGGACAGAGGAGCCTGGTGAGCTACAGTCCATGGGGTCGCAAAGAGTCAGACACAAAGGAAGCGAATGAGCATGTATGCATACATAAATATATAGCTCATATAAAGTTGATACAAATAGCTCATAGAATAAATAAGAATAACCCAACAGAAAAATGGGCAAAGATTATAAGTTGAGAGTTCTATAAACATATGAAAAATATTTACAAACTAAATTCAAGGGAATTCTAATTAAAATGTTGAATCATCAGGACTTCCCTGGTGGTCCAGTGGTTGCTCTGTGCTTCCACTGCAGGGGGAGTGGGTTCCATTCCTGGTCTGAGAACTAAGACCAAAAAAAATAAAAAAAGAAAAAGTTGAATTATCACTTTTTTTGCTTTATGAATAACTACATAAAATTATTAAACACTATTAAAAATTTACATGTCAGCAGGGGTTATGTTATTTACACTGCCAATAGAAGTATAAATCTTTACCTCTTGTCTAGAAAAGTTTTTGATCTTTTTAGTCAAGATCCTTAAAAATTTTTGTGCCCCTTTGCCCTGAAATTCATTTTTAAAGGAATCTCTTCTGAGGAAAAACTCAGTAATACAAAGAAATACTGATGGAAGAAGATTTTCATCGCCATTTTACCTAAAATAAGTAAAGAACTGGAAGCAAAATCTCAACAATGTAGAAATGCTTAGCAAATTATTATACACGCCTAAAACTGAAAGTAACAGAAACACACTAAACAGCATTAGAAAATTAAATATGTGAAAATGCTTACAAGATTGTTACAAAGAAACGGTGAATTATAAAACTAAAACTATGAACAAAATATCTCCTTGTTTTTTTTTTATCTCTTTCTCTATCATGTCTCTTTATTTCATCAGAAAAGAGAGTAAAAATAAACCAAAATGTTAAGGGTGCTTATCTCTGGTATTAGCGTGTAGCTCTCTTACCTTTTCTTCAGTGTACATTTACTTCAATTTCCAAATGTGCACTGAATATGTTACATAATAATAAAAGAGGATTAAAACTTTATTGTAAGATAAAATAACATGCAAAACTTTGTTCCCTGTGATTTAAAAAAAAAATTATTGGCATATAGCTGCTTTGCTGCTGCTGCTAAGTTGCTTCAGTCTGCTTTAGAATGTTGTTATTTTCTGCTATACAGCAAAGTGAATCAGCTATATATATACACATATCCTCTCTTTTTTTGGATTTCCTTCCCACTTAAGTCATCACAGAGCAATGAGTAGATAGAGTTCCTGGTGCAATATAGTAGGTTATCGTTAGTAATCTTTTTTATATATAGTAGTGTGTGTGTGTGTGTTAGTCGCTCAGTTGTGTCTGACTCTTTGTGACCCCGTGGACTGTAGCTTGCCAGGCTCCTCCATCCATGGAATTCTCCAGGCAAGGATATGGGAGTGTGTTGCTATTCCCTTCTCCAGGGTATCTTCCAGACCCAGGGATCAAACCCAGATTTCTTGCATTGGGGCAGATTCTTTACCATCTGAGCCACCAGGGAAGCCCAGTAGTGTATATATGTCAATCCCAGTCTCCCAATTCATTCCACACTCAGAGACTGTCACAATACAGAGTGAAGTAAATCAGAAAGAGAAAAACAAATATCGGATATTAATGGATATATGTGGAATCTAGAAAAATGGTCCAGATGAACTATATGTTCTGTAATCTTACGTAAAAATTTTCAACCTTTTCTGAGTAGAGGAAACTTTATATAGTATCTCGACTCACCCAGATCAAAATTACCTTTCAGCTCACTTGAGCTGTCTTTACTGATTGATTGATCAGGGATAATTGATGATGAGGAGACTGTTGGAGACCAGATCCCTAGAGGAGAAGGTAGGGTGAAAGCAGGACCTGGGTCCTAGGACAGTAGTCACAAATAGCCTTGAAACAGCCTCTTCCCTTTTTCATTCTAGAAGAAATGGCAGGGCTGCACAATCAGGAAAACACAAGGGCTTTGTGTTCCTACGGGGCTTGCCTTTCTATGGGGTTGTTTCAACTTGTAAATATCCAAGAGGTTTTTCCTTAGCACAGTGTCAGCCCCAAGATGAAGCCAAGGGGCAGCAGAATCCAGAGAAGGAGGGCTGACACTCAGTCTTGTGGGCTGAGCCACTCTGGAACTGAGATACTAAACTTATGTGGTTCTGAGGCTCTCAGTTTCCTAAACCTCTGGCCAGTGATGATCTTTTCTAAGTGTAGCTTCCACCCTATTCCCAGGGGTGCTCTACACATGGGCCTTTGCAGTGTTAATCGCACCATCCACCAAAGTCTAATGTATAAACAGGACATTGCTGGTGGAGGGGAGTTCGCAATGTTTGCATCCATTCTCGAATCCTAGTTCTTCCCAAGGCTGCCCAGTTAATCTCTCTGGGCCCATCCTGCTAACCAGCTAAGTATACTCCACGAATACAGTCCAAACCAAATATTAGACTGTTAGTCACACTGGGACATGCCTCAGTCATATATATGAACAGTGTTTGCAGTTTGGGGTTATCCACATGATCCCAAGCTCATTATCACAGATGACAAAGAACCAACTGTATTCATAACCATATGAACATTACTCACACAGGCTAGATTTTATAAGCAAGAAAAAACAGAGAAAGACCAAAATAAAGATGAAAATATATGGGGTTGAGGAGTGGGAGACTGAGACAAAGGAGAGTTTGTTGGGATTGGAAGGGACTGAAAAGGGCAGCCTGCACTTCCAACCCCATCATTTCATGGTTTCCGGGTCTTCGTAATAAAGAGACAAAGCAGAGGTTGCTGGGGCAGGAAGCTCACAAGTGACAGTGATGGGACCAGAACTCACTCGGATCCTTCAACTCTCTGTGGGCTGTGCAAGCTCCCTGTTGCCCTTTTAAACAGTGGGAGGAAAAGACATTGGGTGAGAGTTGAATGAGAAAAGTAAATTCTTTTTATTTTTAAAAAGTAATTTTTATTGAAGCATAGTTGATTTACAGTGATATTTTACTTTTGCTGTACAACAAAGTGAATCAGTTATACATACACATACATCCCCTCTCTTTTAGATTCTTTTCCCATATAGGCCATTACAGAGTGCTGAGTTCCCTGTGCTATACAGTAGGTTGTTATGAGTTATCTATATTATATATAGTAATGTGTTTATGTCAATCCCAGTCTCCCAGTGCACCTCCTCTTTTTCCCTTGATAACTATAAGCTTGTTTTCCATATCTGTGACTCCATTTCTGTTTTGTAAATAAATTCATTTGTATCATTTTTTCAGATTCCATACATAAGTGCTATTGTATATCTGTCTTTCTCTGTTTGACTTCCTTCACTCAGTATGATAATCGCTAGGTCCATCCACATTGCTGCAATGGTGTTATTTTATTTTACTTTTTATGACTGAATAATATTCTACTGCATATATGTACCACATCTCTTTTATGCATTCCTGTATCGATGTATATTTAGGTTGCTATTGTGTCCTGGCTATTGTATACAGTGTTCCAATGAACACTGGGGTGCATGCATCTTTTTAAATTGTGGTTTTCTCCAGATACACACTCAGGAGTGGGATTGCTGGATCATATGGTAGCTTTAGTTTTAGTTCTTAAAGGTACGTCCATACTGGTCTCCATAGTGGCTGTATCGATTCACATTTCTACCAACGGTGTAGGAGGATTCCTTTTAGGGATTGCTGGATCATATGGTAGCTTTAGTTTTAGTTCTTAAAGGAATGTCCATACTGGTCTCCATAGTGGCTGTATCGATTCACATTTCTACCAACGGTGTAGGAGGATTCCTTTTAATTCTTTGATGAAGGTGTGGATGAAGAATGTCACCTGCTGTATCAGTAAACAAAGGATGTTGCCACTACCAAACCGTCAGCCAAGGCAGCTGCCCCCAGCAATGCATGCTGATGAAATTAGGATGGGAAATTTCAGAATGCTGGCCCTAGATAGTTAAGGTGAACCTCAAAAGAATGATTTCAATGATCCCAAGCTCTTACATCATCTCTTACATAGAAACCCACTAAATTCATTAATTTGAGAGATCTGTTTTTCTTTAATTAATTATAATCTTTTGATGTTTGAGTTTTTGTTGCAAAAACTCCTATATATACTGGCTCTTTTCCTCACCTCTTTGGAAGAGTCCCTCAGAGGTACCCCAGAGGCTGCCTCCTGGGCTTAAGTCCCCAGAAAGTTTGCTGAATAAAACATAATTCTCAACTTTTAGGTTGTGCTTTGTTTTTTTTCCTCTTCAGTTGACAGAGGTAAAGATGAAGCCAGCAACTTGATTTTCAAAATGAACAGGATATGTCATCATTTCTATTTTCTGATCACTTTTGGAGACAGTGCAGCTGCTTATAAATGGGTGTACAGGTATCCTACTTTTTTCACATCTTCTTGCCTTCTGTCTGGGTTCTTTGGAGCCTCAGGATGGCCCCATGTTGATCTGTGCTGTGATGGCTCAGTGACATCACTTATCTGCTATCATCCCCTCAGTCAGCCCTCCAGATTTCCTCTGGCTCCACTGGGTGGTCTGGACTCAAGCCCTATCTTCTCCGAGGACAGCTGTGGCCCGAACTCTCTTGCGCTGATTTTCTCATAGCATATAGTCTAAAAATGATCTGATTCCAAGCCACCTGGCTCTCTTTTGTCTATCAGGTGAATGGAGTTTGTGTCTGAGAATGCCACTCTTTTTCCTGACGATACCGGAAAGAGCTCTTCCTTCTCTTCAGAGGGTGTAGATTTTGAAGAATCCTGAGAAATTTAAATCAAGTTTCCCTAGGTCCTTTCTCAAGGAGATTGGAATCCCCAAGAGGCTTTGAAGCTTCAAGGAGAGGGTCTGCTTCTGAAACATCCTCCTAGGAAACTGCAGACCTTCAGGGCTTGGTCTATTAAATTCATGCCTATTATGTGGTTTCTAGGAGCTTGGCCAAGGTAGGTAGCCCGACAATGCTTAGAACTCTAAGTACACGTGGGCTTTCCCGGGGCTCCTCCAGTCCCTGAAATGTTACAGACAGCAGAGCAAGAGGTTGGTCCAAGTTTTCATCATTTCTCTTCTGTGCTACTCATCATCTCCTTACTGCCCCACTCTTTAATATTATTAATGCTTCATCAATGCCTAAAAAAACCTCTTTTCCCATCACAGTGCTATCACAGCAGAAGCTTTAAAGGGAAAAATGGGATGGAGTTATTCCCATTTCCATGGCACCTCATGGCCTGGAGGGACGGACACACAGGAGCTTTGGCTGTGCCCCCTCCCAGGTCCCCTTCTTATGTCATTTCCTGACACTGCCTGCATCAGTTCTTAAATCCTGGATGCTAGCCCAATCTTACCTCTGGGATTTTGTTGATTTAGCCTCCTCTATAGATCTGGGGAAACTGCCCGTTCTCTTCCAGGGAAAATCTTAGTGACTGTTTGAGACCAGATCAGATGACCTGTCTTCGGGAAGCACTGCATTAGAGTCCGGACCACATCGACTGGAGCACTGGCCCTCCCACGAACTAGCTCTGGGAGCACAAAGAAATTTATTATGCCCAACTGTGCTTAACTTTAACTTGTGAAAAAAAATCTACTTCATGAGATTGATAGAGGGTAAGCAGATGTCTGTGAAGCAACTCACTTGGTACCTGGCAAGATGAATTAATAAACCTCTGCCGCCATTTTTCCTTTCTGTTGCCTTATTAGTGAGAGCTTCTTTTTTCTTCCCTTCTGTTCTCTGAAGGTCTTTCCAAACTCCTCAGAAGGGTTCACTGTGCTCCTGTGCAGCCATTAGGCACATAAATTTAAACTTTATTTAATTTTTTCTGGACTCTTCTAAAACTACACCCACTGAGTAGAAGGAAGAGCTCTTCCTGATTTCTTTTGCTCGAGGTAAGAGCTTTGAAGGCAGAACTTGTGTACTCCAATGCCCAGGTCTAGGCTAGTCTCCAGACTGAGGCAAGCAGGGACTCAAAAACCACTGGGTAAACCAGTGAAAGGACAATGCAGAGAACCTCTCCAGGGGAAGGCAGAAAGGACTGAGTGCAGGTGACGTGTCTCTTAGTAGGAACAGAGCTACGGTTCTATTCCTTGAATTCTTGACCACGTTGGGAAAGACCTCATGGTTCAGAGTTATGGAACCTCGGGGTGTCAAAGAGTTGGAAGGGGTGTTGGATATCATTAGCGTTTTAAACTCTTGAGTCGGGCAGGCTCTGGCCCCAGGTCCAAGGTGGAGACAGACAGAGGCACGTTCAGATATCTTGTTTCAGTCTCTTGGGGCGGGGCTTTCCTGGTCCCCCAGTCTGCCTCCCTCAAACCTCAGAAAGGAGAAGGATAGGGGAATGCTGTTTCAGCAGGAAGGCTTGCAAAATTCTCATTATTTCCACTGTTTCCCAAGGTCAGGGCTTCAGATGGGTCAGGATAGAGCCTTCGCCAGCCTGACTGGCCAGAGGTAGGCATTTTGTAATACTTAGGAGAAGGTGGAGAAAGAATGTCCCTCTCCAGATTTCGTATTTGCTATGACCACATACCTCCCCGCCTCCAAGTGCTTCTCACATTAACTACCCTGTCCTCAGGCATGCCCTGCTAAGGAGATAGCTCTCCTCCCTTTAATGAGAGGAAACCCAAGGCCCAGAGGAATGAAGCCATTTCCCTAGCATGCCTCAGTGAGTCAGTGGGGAGGCTTTAAATAGAATCCACCTCCCTGCCACTCCCACTTCTTACCCATTAGACCACACTCTCTTCTGAGTACAGGAATGCAAGCTCTGTACACTCCTTCTAAGGACAAAATGTACCCCTTGGAATTAGCCATGGGATTCCAGATTGAATGGCATGAGTAAGGGGGGAGGGGAATGGGAACTCGAAAGATGAAAGTGGTTTTTCTTTCCTTCTCTGTTTAGACAGGACATGCATTTTTTTCTTTGTACATCATAATTTTTCCTTCAAGCAGATAACATCTATTTATTTTATTTTATTTATATTGGTAGTGCTGTGTGGCATGCAGGATCTTGGTTCCCTAATCAGGGATTGAACCCATGACCCCTGCCTTAGGGGGAGCACAGAGTCTTAACCACTGGACCACCAGGGAAGTCCCTAGACAGTACATTCTAGAGAGCCTAAGTGTCAGGAGAAGGTGACCTAATCCTGCCACTTTGTACATTTAAGTGGTTACTCACATGAGCCAAGGCCACTCAATCCAGATTGCTGTATGACAATGGCATTGGTGGCCAGTGCTCCTTGCTTTGCTAGTAATGACTGGCAAGGAGTGCTCAGTCTTCTAATCTCATTTAATAGATTCTGTTTCTCAACCTAAATGTCCATTGACAGAAGAAGTGATAAAAAGATGTGGTACATATATACAATGGAATACTACTCAGCCATAAAAAGAATGAATTAGTGCCATTTGCAGCAACATGGATGGATCTAGAGATGATGATACTGAGTGAAGTAAGTCAGAAAGAGAAAGACAAATACCATATGATATCACTTACATGTTGAATCTAAAATACAACACAAATGAAGTTATTTGTGAAACAGAAACAGAATCACAGACATAGAGAACAGACTTGTGGTTGCCTGGGCTGGTGGCAGGGAAGGGAAGTATTGGGAGTTTGGGATTATCAGATTCAAACTATTATATATAGAATGGATAAAGGTCCTACTGTATAGTAGCAAGGTCCTACTGTACAGCACAGGGAGCTAGATTCAATATCCTCTGATAAACCATAATGGAAAAGAATATAGGAAAGAATATATATGTAAAAAATAAAATAAAAATTCTGCTTTTAACAGAGGCCAGGAAACAGTATCTTATTTAATCCCTAAAATAGTTCTGTGAGGTTATTATCATTTTATTTCTATAGCTGAGAAAACTGAGTCTCTCAGAAGGCAAATAAGTTGTTTGGGTCACTCAGTGGCCAGTGGCTACACTTTTAACTGAATCCAACTGAGCTTGCTCTCTAAACCTGTCCTTGCCTCTTCACCAGTGGTTTTCAAAGTTTGGTCCCCAGAGCAGTGGCATTTGCATCGTCTTGGAAATTGTTAGGAAAGCAAATTCTTGGGCTCCACCCCAGACTTAGAAATCAGAAAATCCAGAGGTGGAGGCCCAGGAGTCTGTTCTAACAATTTCTATAGGGAATTCTGAGGAAGTTTAAGTCTGAGAACCAAAAAAAAAAAAAAAAAGTGTGAGAACCACTGCTCTCTGCAGTGGTGCCTAGAGAAGCAGGAACACCTAGTGAGGAGATGATGAGGACAGCAGGGAGGGGCAGGGAACAGCCCAGGCAGGACAGAGTGTGACGAACAAGGAGAGGACACTCTCAGCCAAGCCCCTTCCCTGCATCAAAAATATTAACAGGTGACATGGATGACTTTTGTGGACTGAATGGTCATGCCATGCCTGGAAGAGTTCTGAGTTGCTTTAACTTTAAGCAAACGGCTTGCGATAGATAGATAGGGCCCCATGGACATTTCATCACTGATACTCTCAACTGGAGGGGGCGGTGTCAGAGTTACCTGGGCTTTTTTTTTAATCAAAGGACTATGTCCAGACGCCACCTCAGAATGATTGAATCAGAATCCTGGCATCTTAGGGGCTGGTAGGGGAAAGGTTAGCTGTTGACTTTGACAAAGCTTTCCGAGTGACTCTGACACATCTTTTGCTACATCCCACACAAACACATATTAACATAGATACATGCATAACTACTATTTGATTTTAAAATTGAAAGAAAACACAACACAAGTAGACTTGTCACCCTTCCAGTGATACTTCTGTAGAATATCAGAGGTGTGGTGACCCCCACCCTCCCGGGGGCTGAGCACCTCCAGAATTGGCTTCCCATGGCAGGCACAGGGCTCTGTTATCCCTCTGAGGTCAGAAGGCACGGCCTGGAGCTCTGGCCACCCCGACTCCTTCATACCATTGTTTTGGATCTCCGAAGAGTTTTAAACTGGAATTGGCTGGGCTAAACTTAGAAAAAATGTTTCCTTTTTTGAAGGGCTTCTGGGCCCTCTGCCCTGGGTTTCCAAGCTGGAATGTGTGTGTGTGTGTGTGTGTGTGTGTGTGTGTGTGTGTGTGTGTATGCGTGCGCACGCATGCTGGCGTGTGCATGTGTGTATATGTATGTGTGTGTGTATATGTGTGTGTGTGTGTCTGTATGAGAAGTACATCACTCAGGGAGCTTCTCTCCTCCCCCACCCATTCACTGTCACAGTGATGCTGACATTTGCGCTCTCTGGGGTTGTGTTACATACAGAATGTAAAAATCCTCCAGGTGATATAGGGGCAGGTGTAGGAACCAAAGGTGTCATGGGTGCTTAGAATGGGATTAAGGATTTGGACTAGTTCTTCCAGTTTTTGTGTATAAGTGGTTTTTATGTGAGCACCTGACAGCAGTCATTTATGGCTTTGATGTGACACCTGTGGTCTCAGATGATCCCGGCTGCTTCTATGGGATTCTTTGTTGTTGCTGTTCAATTGCTCAGTCGTGTCCAACTCTTTGTGACCCTGTGGACTGCAGCATGACAGGCTTCCCTGTTCATCACCAACTCCCAGAGCTTGCTCAAACTTATGTCCACTGAGTCAGTAGTGCCATCCGACCATCTCGTTCTCTGTCATCCCCTTCTCCTCCTGCCTTCAATCTTTCCCAGCATCAGGGTCTTTTCTAATGAGTCAGCTCTTCACATCAGGTGGCCAGAGTATTGGAGTTTCAGCACCAGCATCAGTCTTTCTAGTGAATATTCAGGATTCATTTCCTTTAGGATTGACCAGTTTGAACTCCTTGCACTCCAAGGGACTCAAGAGTCTGCTCCAACACCACAGTTCAAAAGCATCAATTCTTCAATGTTCAACCTTCTTTATAGTCCAACTCTCACACTCATACATGACTACTGTAAAAACCATAGCTTTGGCTAGATAGACCTTTGTTGGCAAAGCAATGTCTCTGCTTTTTAATACGCTATCTAGGTTTGTCATAGCTTTCCTTCCAAGGAGCAACCATCTTTTAATTGCATGGCTGCAGTTACCATCTGCAGTGATTTTGGAGCCCAAGAAAATAAAGTTTGTCACTGTTTCCAATGTTTCCCCATTTATTTGCCATGAAGTGATGGGACCGAATGCCATGATCTTTATTTTAGAATGTTGAGTTCCAAGTCCAAGGAAACTGAAGTTTTTGCCCTATTCACAGTGAATGAAGTAGTCTATTTTATTCTTATTTTAAAGTATAAGGAATCAGTTATGTAGCCACCTGAAAAACTACCTTGAGTCTCACTCAGTAGAAGACCAGAGAATGGCTCAAGAGTCAGGTTTTGTTAATAGCTCTTTTCTATAAAGAGAGGAAAGACAGTCAAATCTGAGCACTCAGATTCCTTTGATATGTTTTTTTTTTTCATTTCCAAAGATTTTAAATTTAAAACTGTTGAACTCCTTAATTTATAATGATATGATAATGAGTGTGCACGTGTGTGCACATGTGCAGTCACACACACACACACAGCCTACACAGAGGGACATAAAAGCAAGAGGTCAACCTCAATGCAAACACATAGCAGCTTCAGAGGCCCAGGGTGACAGATGTCACGGGTGATTCATATCCATGAATCACTTATCTCAGCTCATTGAGGAATGGCATGATGCAGCCCACACGACAGAATACATTTGTTCTTTTCGGTAAATCCCTAAAATTCTGAGCAGCTGCTTTGTTCCTTATATGTTCCATCCTGGTAATGGGGTAGAAAGAGTGGCTGGTGTGTATTTTGGCTGCGGTTATATAGTACAGGGTAGTTCCCTTCGTGGTACAAGGTGGCCCTCCTACTTATCCCGTAGCCCATGATGAGACCTTGCCTTGCTTTTCTGGGTTCAGTCCTTGCTCTTCCTCAACACCAGGCAGCATCAATGTCCACATGTAGAACTCATCCAAGACTGGACTTCACAGTGTTTAATTCCTCAGCTACAAAGTCTTTCAGCTTCACTTAATCCAGATGAGTCAACCCACGGCCACACTCTAACAGTTGTCATGCTTCAGGATGGCTTTCTTCCCTGAAGCCTTAAAGTCTCTGACAATATTCTGTCCATCAGCTCTTGTGTTCCCTTATTCCCAACAATTACTTTTTTTGATCTTTTGGAGATGTTCCCTTTCTCACAGTATCCCAGCCCTTTTCTGGTTTCTCCCTGCATGTTAGATGCTATGCACTATTATTCCACCAAAACTGGTCTTGTCACGGCATCTATAACCCCCATGTAACCAAATCCAATGATCAGTTCTCAGTCTTGACCTTACTTGACATTTTACCATTTGCTTCCGTGATCACTCTTTATGGAAAGACTTTCTGTATTTCACTTTTAAGACACCACACCTTCTTGATTTTTGCCCTATCCTGTCCTGTGCTCACTCACTCAGTTGTGCCTGACTCTTTGCAACCCCATGGACTATAGCCCAGCAGGCTCTTCTGTCCATGGGATTTTTCAGGTAAGAATACTGGAGTGGATTGCCATTTCCTATTCTAGGGGATCTGCCCTACCCAGGAATTGAATACATGTCTCCTGCATTGGCAGGTGGATTCTTTACCACTGTGCCACCTGGGAAGCTTGATTTTCGTCCTAGTGTTACTTATTTTCAGTCTCCAGTCACCTTTCCTGACTTTTCTTCTTTTCCTAACCTCTTAATATTTGAGTGCCCTAGAACTCAGAGCTCATCCCTCATTGTTATTTATATTCACTCCCTAGGTAATGGCATCTAATCTGATGGCTTTAGATGTGAACTATTATATACAGACTGGATAAGCAACAAGAACCCACTGCATTGCACAGAACACTATATTCAATATCTTGTGATAAACCATGATAGAAAAAGAATATTAAGAAGAATGTAAATATACATGTATAACCAAATTGCTTTGGTGTACACATTAATACAAAGTTATAAAACAACTATACTTGAAAAAACTAAAAGGAATAATCTGATGGCTTTGATCACCATCCACATTCTGAGAAACCCTCTAGCCTGGATCTCAAGACTAAACTCCAGGTTGTTATGTCCAGTTGAATTTCTAATAAACACCTGTAAACAAAGGCAAAAAGATAGGCCACTGAAGGATGGACTCCCCAGGTCAGTGGGTGCCCATTATGCTACTGGAGATCAGTGGAGAAATAACTACAGAAAGAATGAAGGGATGGAGCCAAAGCAAAAACAACACCCAGTTGTGAATGGGACTGGTGATAGAAGCAAGATTCAATGCTGTAAAGAGCAATATTGCATAGGAACCTGGAATGTTAGGTCCATGAATCAGGGCAAATTGGAAGTGGTCAAACAGAAGATGACAAGAGTGAACATCGAAATTCTAGGAATCAGTGAACTAAGATGGACTGGAATGGGTGGATTTAACTCAGATGACCATTATATCTACTACTGTGGGCAGGAATCCCTTAGAAGAATGGAGTAGCCATCATAGTCAACAAAAGAGTCTGAAATGCAGTACTTGGATGCAATGTCAAAAAGAAAAGAATGATCTCTGTCCGTTTCCAAGGCAAACCGTTCAATATCACGGTAATTCAAGTCTATGCCCCGACCAGTAACACCGAGGAAGCTGAAGTTGAATGGTTCTAAGACCTACAAGACCGTCTAGAACTAACACCCAAAAAAGATGTCTTTTTCATATAGGGGACTGGAATGCAACAGTAGGAAGTCAAGAAACACCTGGCGTAACAGGCAAATTTGGCCTTGGAGTACAGAATGAAGCAGGGCAAAAGCTAATAGAGTTCTGTCAAGAGAACACACTGGTCATAGCAAACACCCTCTTCCAACAACACAAGAGAAGACTCTACACATGGACATCACCAGATGGTCGACACCGAAATCAGATTGATTATATTCTTTGCAGACAGGGATGGAGAAGCTCTATACAGTCAGCAAAAAAAAAAAAAGACCAGGAGCTGACTGTGGCTCAGATGATGAATTCCTTATTGCCAAATTCAGACTGGAACTGAAGAAAGTGGAGAGCACCACTAGATCATTCAGGTATGAACTGAATCAAATCCCTTATGATTATACAGTGGAAGTGAGAAATAGGTTTAAGGGACTAGATCTGATAGAGTGCCTGATGAACTATGGACGGAGGTTTGTGACATTGTACAGGAGACAGGGATCAAGACCATCCTCAAGAAAAAGAAATGCAAAAAAGCAAATGGCTGTCTGATGAGGCCTTACAAATAGCTGTGAATAGACCGGAAGTGAAAAGCAAAGGAAAAAAGGAAAGATATTCCCATCTGAATGCAGAGTTCCAAAGAATAGCAAGGAGAGATAAGAAAGCCTTCCTCAGTGATCAGTGCAAAGAAATAGAGGAAAACAATAGAATGGGAAAGACTAGAGATCTCTTCAAGAAAATTAGAGATGCCAAGGGAATATTTCATGCAAAGATGGGCTCGATAAAAGACAGAAATGGTGGGGACCTAACAGAAGCAGAAGATATTAAGAACAGGTGGCAAGAATACACAGAAGAATTATACAAAAAAAGACCTTCACGACCCTAATAATCATAATGATATGATCACTCATCTAGAGCCAGACATCCTGGAATGTGAAGTCAAGTGGGCCTTAGGAAGCATCACTATGGACAAAGCTAGTGGAGGTGATGGAGTCCAGTTGAGCTATTTCAAATCATAAAAGATGATGCTGTGAAAGTGCTACACTCAATATGCCAGCAAACATGGAAAACTCAGCAGTGGCCACAGGACTGGAAAAGGTCAGTTTTTGTTCCAATCTCAAAGAAAGGCAATGCCGAAGAATGCTCAAACTACCGCACAATTGCACTCATCTCACACGCTAGTAAAGTAATGCTCAAAATTCTCCAAGTCAGGCTTCAGCAATACGTGAACCGTGAACTTCCAGATGTTCAAGCTGGTTTTAGAAAAGGCAGAGGAACCAGAGATCAAATTTCCAATATCTGCTGGATCATCAAAAAAGCAAGAGAGTTCCAGAAAAATATCTATTTCTGTTTTATTGACTATGCCAAAGCCTTTGACTGTGTGGATCACAATAAACTGTGGAAAATTCTGAAAGAGATGGGAATACTAGACCACCTGACCTGCCTCTTGAGAAACCTGTACGCAGGTCAGGAAGCAACAGTTAGAACTGGACATGGAACAACAGACTGGTTCCAAATAGGAAAAGGAGTCTGTCAAGGCTGTATGCTGTCACCCTGCTTATGTAACTTGTATGCAGAGTACATTATGAGCAACGCTGGGTTGGAAGAAGCACAAGCTGGAATCAAGATTGCCAGGAGAAATATCAATAACCTCAGATACGCAGATGACACCACCCTTATGGCAGAAAGTGAAGAGGAACTAAAAAGCCTCTTGATGAAAGTGAAAGAGGAGAGTGAAAAAGTTGGCTTAAAGCTCAACATTCAGAAAACTAAGATCATGGCATCTGGTCCCATCACTTCATGGGAAATGGATGGGGAAACACTGGAAAGAGTCAGACTTTATATTTTTGGACTCCAAAATCACTGCAGATGGTGATTGCAGCCATGAAATTAAAAGACGCTTACTCCTTGGAAGAAAGGTTATGACCAACCTAGATAGCATATTAAAAAGCAGAGACATTACTTTGCCATCTAGTCAAGGCTATGGTTTTTCCAGTGGTCATGTATGGATGTGAGAGTTAGACTGTGAAGAATTGATGCTTTTGAAGTGTGGTGTTGGAGAAGACTCTTGAGAGTCCCTTGGACTGCAAGGAGATCCAACCGGTCCATCCTAAAGGAGATCAGTCCAGAGTGTTCATTGGAAGGACTGATGTGGAAGCTGAAACTCCAATACTTTGGCCACCTGATGCGAAGAGCTGACTCATTGGGAAAGACCCTGATGCTGGAAAAGATTGAGGGCAGGAGGAAAGGGACAGAGGACAAGATGGCTGGATGGCATCACTGACTCGATGGTCATGGGTTTGGGTGGACTCAGGGAGTTGGTGATGGACAGGGAGGCCTGGCATGCTGTGGTTCATGGGGTCGCAAATAGTTGGACATGACTGAGTGACTGAACTAAACTGAACTGAAACTGATACATCCAGAATCTTAACTCCTGATTCCTTTCCACCTTCTCTCACCAGTCTTTCTCAGCACATTAAAATAGTAATTTATCTTTCCGGTTGCACTGGCCAGAAAATTGTCATCATTTTGATCATCTTCTTTTCCTCTCATATCCCCATACTATCTGTCATCAGGAAAGTTATCTTTTAAAGTGTATCCCCAATTCCACCACACCTCACCAGATCTTCTACTAACCATAAATTTGCTGGTCAAAGCCAACAAATTTCTCATCTAGATTAATACAGGAATCTCATACCTGATCACTTATTGCCATCATTGCCCCTAATAGCATGCAAGCAACTTTTTGAGTGCTCCTTTTAAAATACAAATCAAAAAAAAATAAATAAAATAAAATAAAATACAAATCAGTTCATGTCATCTTTTCACTTAAAAGTCTCTGATAGACCTTAGCACTGAACATTAAAACTAAAACTACATTGCCTGTAGAAGAAAATATAGGAAAATATCTTTATAAATTTGATATTGTCAAAAATTATTTACAGAGAGCACCAAAGACACTAACCAACAAGGAAAAAATAATCATAAATGGTATTTTGTCAAAGTAAAAATTTGTGCTCATCAAGACACTTGAAAATAGGGAAGTTACAAATTGAGAAAATGTATTTACAATACATGCATCTAATAAAGGATGTGAATGCAGAATATATAAATAACTCTTACAGCTCAATACTAAAAAGGCAAAGAATCCAACTAAAAGGCTAGAACAGACACTCACAAAAGTGTGTTATACATAAGTAATAATAGGGCTTCCCTTGTGGCTCAGCTGGTAAAGAATTCGCCTGCAATGTGGGAGACCTGGGTTTGATCCCTGGGTTGGGAAAATACCCTGGAGAAGGGAAAGGCTACCCACTCCAGCATTCTGGCCTGGAGAATTCCACGGACTGTATAGTCCCATGAAGTCGCAAAGAGTTAGACACAGCTAAGTGACTTTCTCACACAAAAAAGTAGTAATAATAAATGTTATTATTCCCTTTAATAATCAAGGAAATTTAAATATTTTCCCACAGTGGGTGGCTTGTCCCTTCATTCTTTTAATACTTTCTCAAATGGAGCAAGAGTTTTCAATTTTGATGAAGTCCTGTTTATTTCCTTAATTATTTGCTTTCTTATTTATTTGGTTAGTACCTTTTGTACTAAGAACCCACTTGCAGACTTTTTGCTTCTATAAGTGGGTTCTTAGTACAAAAAGTACTGAGAACTATTTTCATTATCATACCTAAGAACTCACTTGTAGATTTTTTGTTTCTTTTCCTGGCAGCATTGTGCTCTGAGGGTTTGAAGACCTCAGTGCTCAGAAAGGAAATGCTTCTTCCAGGGAATAAAACAGTAGCTGAGTTAAATTGAAGATGAGGCTGTCATTTGGACCTGGCCATTTGGATCTCTTTATACCACTGAACCAACAGGTTACTCTATGAGATGGAGTGAATGGTACTCATTTTAAAGGGGAAACTGGGTTACTGCTCACAACGGAGGCAAGGTTTAGGTGTGGGCTGGAACCCAGGGGATTCCCTTGGGTACTTCTTGGTACTATTCCCAAAAGTAAAGGTTAATGGAAAGCTTTTAGGGTTCCTGTAGGATCTTAAAAACATGCTTGGGGGTGGGCAGGACAATTGAGGACTCAGACTTTTGAGAGTGAAGATCTGGGTTTAATCTCCCAGACAAATCATCTTAACCAGCTAAAGTTCTGGTTGGTTGGGGGAAGTGGAAACATGGAATGGATTGTGGAAGAAGAAAATCATAGATATCAATCAATTATGGATGGCCTTGTGACCAATTATAGAAATGAGGACTTGGTAACTTTATATATTTCTCTTGTTGTATGTTTATTTACATTAGCTAATCATTTTCTTCTCATCTTTATACAAGTTGTTTGAAGTTAACTTTAGAAGTTTAACTTCAGGTAACAGAGACTGTGAGAGCATTTGAGAAATATTTAATGTAGCCAGTGACAGATTTACTGACAGTTGGGATTATGCATCTCCATTTTGGGGAATTTCTTTACTCTATGATAGCTGCATCTTATTATATGAAATATATAGTTTTTTTCAGCTTTACTGAGATATAATTAACGTATAGCATTGTATAAGTTTAAGAGGTGCAATGTATTGATTTGATACATTTATATATTGTGAAATGTAAGGTTATATATTATGTAATATATATAGTATATAAATGTAAGGTTATATATAAACGTAATATATTGTGATAGTAAGGTTAGTAACACACCCACCACTTCATATAAATGTCATTGCTTTTGTGGTGAGAACACTGAAGATCTACTCTCTTAGCAAATTTCAAGTACATAATACAGTCTTGTTAACTGTAGCTACATTAAATTCCTGGACATACTCATCTTATATTAAAGTTTGTATTCTTTGACCAACATCTCCCCATTTACCCTCCTACCCCAAGTACCCTGGAACCATCATTCTACTCTGTTTCTGTGAGTTTAGGTCATGTGTTTGTTTGTTAATGTAAGAAGTGGATGTATTTACAGAGAAGCACACTTCACAGACAGTGTATGGGCCATCTCTGAAGGTGAGGGTGAGTTTGACCCTTTTAGATTCCATGTAAAAAGCAGGATGATCAGTATCTGTCTTTCTCTGACTTATTTCACTTAGCATAATGTCCATCTATATTGTCACAAATGGCAGAATTTCCTTCCTTGTTATGGTTGAGTAGTATCCTATTATGAGAAAGAAGGAAATCCTGCATGCGTAGTATATTATATGTATACATATTATATATATATGCCACATCTTCTTTATTCATTTGTCTGTAGACAGCCACTTAAACCACTAGATTATTTCCTTATCTTGGCTATTTATGAATAATGCTGTGTTAAGCATGGGAGTGCAACTATCTCTTCTATTAAATATATCTTGATTTCATTTCCTTTGGCTATATGACCAGAAGTGAGATTACCAGATCATATGATAGTTCCATATAGTAGTTCTATTTTTAAATTTTAAATAAGAGGAACCACCTTACTGTTTTCTATAGTGGCTGTGCCAATTACATTCCCTCCAACAGGGCAGAAGTGTTCCCTTTTCCCTATATCCTGCTAACACTTGATATCCCTTATCTTTTGAGGATAACCATTCTAAAATTTACTAGTATAGTTTATCATATTTAATGATTTGGGCATGTTAACTCTCTTTGTACTCCAGCATAAATTCTTGATCAGAATGTATGGTCTTGTTAATGTGCCATTAGATTCAGTTTGCTAACAACTTGCCGATAATTTTTGCATCTATATTTATCAGAGATATTGACCTATAGTTTTCTTTCCTTGCAGTGTCCATATCTGGCTTTGGTATCAGGGTAGTACTGGCCTCATAAAATAAGTTTGGGAATGTTCTTTCCTCTTCAATGTCTTAGTAAGAGCTTGAGAAATATTTGTATTAATTCTTCCTTAAACATTTGGTAGAATTCAACAGTGAAACCCCTTGGTCCTGAACTTGTTTATTTGTAGGTTTTGATTGTTAATTAAATATGTCTACTTGAGATTTGTCTGATCAGATTCTCCTACTTCTTCATATTAATAATTAAATCTTGGTATGTTGTATGTTCCTAGGAATTCATCCATTTCTTCTAGATTATCCAATTTTCTGGCCTATAATTGTTCATAAGTAGTCTCATGATTCTTCATATCTCCGTGCATCAGTTGCAATGCCTCTTCTTTCATTTCTGATTTTATTTATTGAAGTAATTTCTTTTATTCTTAGCCTAGCTGAAGATTTGTCAGTTGTTCATTCAAAAAACTGGCTCTTCATTTTATTAATCTTTAAATGTAAAAAGTTGTTTATTTGGATGTTCCTTTTGTCTTGATATTGTTTTTATCACTATAAATATCCCTTTTCGAACTCCTTTTGTAGTACCCCGTTAGTTTCGGTATATTGTCTTTCCATTTTCATTAGTTTCAAGATATTTTTTGATTTTTCATTTGATTTCTTTGAGCCATTGGTTGTTCAGAAATGTATTATTTAATTTCCACGCATTTGCAAATTTTCTAAATTCCTTCTTCTATAAATTTCTAATTTTATAAAATTGTAAAAAATACTTATTGTGACTTTAATTTTCATAAATTTTCTAAGACTTCTTGTGACTTGTCATATGATCTATCCTGGAAAATGTTCCCTGTGGACTTGAGAAGAAGGTGTATTCTGCTGCTGATATATGGAATGTTGTGTATACATGTCTGTTAGGTCCATTTAGTCTAAAATATAGTTCAAGTCAAACATTTCATTATTGATTTTCTGTTTGAATGATCCACCCACTGTTAAAAGTGGAGCATGGAGTCCCATACTATTATTATATTGTTGTCTATTTCTCTCTTGAAATCTGCTAGTGTTTCCTTAGTAAGTAGGTGCTCTGATGTTGAGTGCATATGTATTTATGGTTGTTGCAACCTCTTGATTATTTGACACTTTCATCATTATATAATGACCTTCTTTGTTTACTGTTACAGTTTTTGGCTTACTGTATATTTTTTCTTATGCAAGTATAGTTATCTCTGCTCACCTTTCATTTCCACTTGCATGAAGTATCATTTTCTATCCTTCATTTTGGGCCTCTATGTGCCCTTAAAGCTCAAAAAAAATGAGTTTATTGTAGGCAGTTAATTATTCGGTCCTTTTTTTAAAAAATTTATTCAGCCACTCTGTGTCTTTAGTTGGATTATTATATCAATTTATTGTTAGGTTAATTATTGGGATTCCCTTTGAGTTATCAGCTTTGTTTCTCATGCTAATTCTCAGATTCTCTCTTTGACTTGATTTATGATAGTTTTATTTTTATGTGGCTTAATGAGCATCTCTCTAAGCTGAGTTTGTTTGGTGAACTACAAGCTTTGTGAACTTGGAAATCCAAATATCTCTCAGATTTGGAAAGTTCTCCACTGCCATTTCTTAGATAAGCTTTCTGCCTTCTGGAAATCTTTTGCTAGTATCCCATAAGTCACGTGGACTTTCTTTGCCCCTTTTCATTCTTTTTGCTTTGTTGTCCTCTAACTGGATAATTTCAAATTTTATGTCCTCTTACTCACTGATTCTTTCTTCTGCCTTGTCCGTGCTACTGTTGATGTTCTACACTATTTTTTTTTCATTTCTTATTTCATTCATTAGTATTCTTCACTCCAGAATTTTTGTTTGCTTCCTTTACATGATTTCTCTTTGTTAAACTTTTCATTTTGTTCGTGTATTATTTTGTTGAATTGTCTTTCTGTGTTTTCTTGTAGATCATTTAACTTTCTTAAAACAGCCATTTTGAATTCTTTATCAAGAAAGTCACAGATCTCCATGTCTTTGGTATTGATTCCTGAAAGATTATTGTGATACTTTGGCGGTGTCATGCTTTCTTGGTATTTTTATATTCCTTGGAGTTTTGCATGGCTGTCCTTACATTTGAAGTCATCTTCTCAAGTCTTCACTCACTGCTTTTAGGAGAGAAATACTTTCCATCAGCCCTGCTAAAGATTCTGAGCTTTCCCAAACTTTCTATGAATACACCTGCTCCACACTTTCTGCTCCCTCTTGTGGCAGAATTCTTAAGCTCACATGTCTTCCCTCAATTCTGCAATGCACTGTTAGTTGCTGACAGCCTCCCTCTTGCTTTACAAAGGATGGTGCTATGCATCTTTGTGGTCCCTTCCTGACCCACAGATTCTAGCTGACTTTTGGTGTGTGCTTATTAGCTGTCTGTCAGAGTTTACTCTCACTTCCGTTTTCTGGAGCATACACAGGGAGCTCGGAGAAGGTGTTTGAGGGTGAGGCACACAGAGCATTGGAGCTCAAGTGTACCCACGGGTCAGTTGGCAGGATACATGGGGAATGCATCCCCACTGGCTCAAGGGTGGGCGTCTTGACGGAGCTTGTGATACAGCTAATCGGATCTGCCCCCTTTAATGCCCTCTGAGAGATCTGTCTGCCACTCTCCCAGCCTTTTCCCACCACCTCATCAGGCACCTTATGGTTTATTAATTGGGTAAGTGAGAGAGAAACATGCTCCGTGGGCAGTGTCTCACACAGCTTGGGAAGCTAAGTGCTCACTCACCTGCTCTCCATTTCTCTTATTAGAGAAATCATGTGCTGAGAACGACTTTCTTAGTCCCAGGCTGTGCTGCCTTGGAGACAGGGTGGTGTAGGTAAAGTCAAACTGTTCCTGTTACCCACTCTGTTGTATCCAGACTCATAGTTTTTGCTTCAGTAATGTGCTGGTACATCTCCACTAGGACCTTGACTTCCACAAAGCTTTTCTCATTTATGGGTGACTGTCTAAGATAGCCCCTAGACTATAGCCATGAAGGGCTAGAGCTGGTTCACAAGCCCTTGCGGTGTTCATAGGCAGGACTATGGTTGTTCTAGGTCCCTTAGTGTATGGTGCTAGATCCCACAGCTCCCACAAAGGCACGTTTGTCTGTGAATGGATGCCAAACATGTGTGTGTGTGGGTGATGATGATTATCTTATTCATGACAGTGTGTCTTATTCAGCCATGTTGCTTATATATCTATCTCTCCAATTGTTTTCTTGCTGTACAGAAGTTCAAATGGGTATAGAAGTCTCTCTGTATGTAGAGGCTGGAGCCAAAGGAGTTGACTATGGCAATTATCAATAATCATCAACTTAGCTCAGCACTGAATAGGTCCTTCATTCTCTTCTCTGCAGTAATGAAGATGAGCCCATACACTTCTATTTAATATTGGGCAGAGAATCTGAATAGACATGTTCCCAGCAAAAACATACAGATGGTCAACAGGTACATTAAAAGATGCTCAATATCACTAATCATCAGAGAAATGCAAATCAAAACCTCAATGAGATACCACCTCACATCTGTCAGAATAAATACTACTAAAAAGACAAGAAATAACAAGTGTTTGGCTTTTTGCTATTCAGTTGCATGAGTACTTCTACATTTGGGGATATTAATTCCTCAGCAAATATATTTTTAAACATATTTTTTCTCTTTAGTAAGTCTTTTAATTTTGTTAATGATTTCTTTTGCTATACAGATGCATTCTAGTTTGATGTAGTCCCACTTGCTTATTTTTACTTTTTTGGCTCCGCTTTTGGTGTCAAATCCAAAAAATCATCACCAAGACTGACATCAAGGAGCTTACCATCTCTGTTTCATTAGGAGTTTTATGGCTTCGGTTCTTATGTTCAAGTTTTTAATCCACCTTGAGTTAATTTTTGTGTATGGTATAAGATAGTGTTTTCATTTCTGCCCAGTTTTTCCAACAGCATTTATTAAAGGGATTGTCTTTTCCCCATTGTGTATTTCTCGCTTCTTTGTCATAAATTAATTGGCCATATATGTATGGTTTTATTTCTGGGCTGTCTAGTCTATTCTATTGATCTATGTGTTTGTTTTTATGCTAATACCATACTGTCTTGATTCTGTGATTTCTTATACCCCAAAGGGGGAATCCTCTACGGGAAACTCTGGAAAATTTTCTCCGAACATGAGCTAACTAACAGCTGCTTCCCCTTTCTGCCAATTTTCCAAACTGAGATAATTGTAAACAAGTTTAGGTATCCTTTTTTTTTTTTAAGTTTTATTTATTTTTGGCTGTGCTGGGTCTTCTCTAGTTTCTGCGTGGGCTTTTCTCTAGTTGCAAAGAGTAGGGGCTATCTTCAAGTTACCTAGTTGCGGTGTGCAGGCTTCTCTTTGCAGTGGCTTCTCTCATTGTGGAGCATGGGCTCAAGGGCATGCAGGCTTCAGTAGCTGCGGCACATGGGCTCCAGAGTTGCAGCTCTCAGACTCTAGAGCACAGGCTCAATCGTTGTGGTGCATGCACTTGGTTGCTCCATTGCATGTGGGATCTTCCTGGACCAGAGATCAAACCTACATCTCCTGCACTGGCAGGTGGATTCTTTACCACTGAACAACCAGGGAAGCCACAGGCATTTTTTAAAAGAGACTTTCTTTACAAGTTGAAGCATCCAGAATTAATTATTGGGTCACAGATTATTAAATTTGTCAGATGTCCATGTTGAAACTCAGGGAAAGCCACCCCAAAATGTGCCATGATAATATATTTATTATTTCTTATTGAAGTTACTTGAGAAACAGCCAGTGCAAGAAGAATGCTCTGACCTTCCCCTCAGTCTCCTTGAACACAGGAAATAAATCTCTGTGAAAGTTACCTTCCTGGAACTTGGAGGAGGGGAGACATCTCTATCACCAGAGATAGGAAACTCAGGGCCCCAAAAGAATGTACGAACAACCCTTGACCCATTTTACTTCTTTACCAGCTTACTACCACAAGCCCAAATTCTGTTTAGAATCTTCACTAATTCAGCACCCAAGCCTAGGTTTCTTTGTCTTGTCAATTCCTCACAGATTTATTGTCTTTGTCTAAAAATTATAAAAGCTTCCTGCTTTGGCCACCCCTTAAGTCCTATTTCTATGAGATCTCTGTACATAGAAATTTATTTATTTTTCTCCTGTTAATATGTCTTGTGTCAATTTAATTATTAGACCAGCCAAAGTAACTCAAAAACAAATTCCAAGTACTTCCAGGCTCAACAACAGACAGCATGAAAAACATGTAAGTGATGGAAATTGTTAATGTAGATGCATTTAGCTCTCTTATAAAGTGTAGGAATTTTATCAGTCCCCAAAATGATTATATTGTGCCTACACTGTATTTTTCTAGTAGGAAACCACAGACATATACTTATTAATAAAACAAGTACCTATAATGACAATGATGAAAAAACATCTGAGCTGCCCAAATAAATATGTTTCATGATTTCTGAGCTCTTCTATTAATTTTAATAGTGCATTACTTTTTCATTATTCTGTCATCCTCCAGGACCTGCCACAAGTCAAACAGTGGCAAATGTTGAAAACTAAATAAATACAAATAGGAGAAAAGTACAAAATTGAAAAAAAAAAGAACCCTTAGTTATCAACTTAATTTTTCTGTGATTTGTAAAAAGACCACCATTATTTAATCTTATCAACAGAGTGCTTCTGCCTAATGAGGAAAAAACAAATTCCAAGAACATCCAGAGTGGGCAGTAGACAGTAATTACTAATTCTTGATCAAAGTAGTTATAAAATATAGTGTTAGTGGCTCAGTTGTGTCGACTCTTTGAAACTCCACGGGCTATAGCCCACCAGGCTCTTCTGTCCATGGAAGTCTCCAAGCAAGAATACTGGAGCGGGTTGCCATTCCCTTCTCCAGGGGATCCTCCCAACCCAGGGATCGAACCCAGGTCTCCTGCATTGCTGGCAGATTCTTTACGGTCAGAGGCACCAGAGAAGGCCCAATTATAAAATAAATGTGATGATTTAAAGGTGAATTAACTTGGCAACAGTGTTGAAGATGGATAGGAGTTGATGCAGAAAAATAAGGCAGGGTGTGCAGGAAGCTGCCATAGTGTCTCAGTGTGGTAGGTTCCTGATGGGAAGCGTGATGGAAGAGTGGAGGGAAATGAGTGAGAGTAACAGTCATTGCAAAGAAAGGATTGTGAGGACTTGAAGGGTCATTTACAATAGTTACTAATAAAGACACTGCTTCTAGTCTGGGTAAATGAGAAATTTTCTAAAAGCAGGAAGTTTGGAAAAGAGTTTGAGGAATAAAAGTGGATATGTTTTCATACATTTTGTTGGAAATGATGGTATAAAACTTAATGAAAATAAAAATGTGAAAAAGATAATAATGGCTGACAGCCATAGGAAATGCCGCTCAACATGACTAATCATTAGGGAAGTGAAAATCAAAACCACAATCAGATATCACCTCACAACAATTAGGATGGCCACTCTTCAAAAAACAAGGAAATAACAAGAGCTGGTGAGGATGCAGAAAATTGGATCCCTTGTACACTGTTGGTGGGAATGTAAAATGGTGCAACCACTATGGAAACAGTATGGCAGTTCTTCAAAAATTTAAAAACAAAACTACCATAGGATCCAACAATACCACTTCTGTGTGTATCCCCTTCAAAACTGAAAGCAGGGTCTCAAAGAGATATTTGTACACGCATGTATACAGTAGAATCATTCTCAGTAGCCAGGAGATGTAAGCAACCCAAATGTCCATCAAAGAATGAACGGGTAAATAAGATGTTGCATATAATACAATGGAATATTATTGAGCCTTTACAAGGAAGGAAATTCTGACACATACACCAACCTCACAACCCTATGGGACATTATGTTAAGTGAAATAAGCTAGTCACAAAAAGACAAATACTGTGTCATTTGACTTATGAGGTACATAGGGTAGTCAAATTCGTAACGGCAGAGAATAGAATGGTGATTACTGGATGCTAAGGGGACTTTGAAATGAGGATTTGTTTAATAAGTATGGAGCTTCAGTTTTGCAAGATGAAGAGAGTTCTGGAGATGGGCTGCCCAACGACGTGAGTATACTTAACACTACCGAACTATACACTTAAAATGGTTAAGATGGTAAGTTTCATTTTATGTGCATTTTACTACAGTAAAAATAAAAATAGGGTACTTCAGTGTGGTAAAAAATAGAGGAGAGAAAAAATATTTGAAGTTAGCAGAGTTTTAGATAGGTTTTCCCAGGTGGTGCAGTGGTAAGGAATTTGTCTGCCAGTGCAGGAGATGCAAGAGACACGGGTTCAATCTCTGGGTCAGAAAGATCCCCTGGAGAAGGAAATGGCAAACCACTCCAATGTTCTTGCCTGGGAAATCCCATGGACAGAGGAGCTTGGTGGGCTACAGTCCTTGAGGGTGGCAAAGAATCAGACATGACTGAGCACAGCAAAGTTTTAGAGGAAATAATTGAAGGTTATATTTTGTTCCCACATGGTGGCAGAAATTTCAGAAGCTGTCTTTCTATGTAATCATTATCAACATCTTATAAAGTAGACATTATTTTACCCATTTTTAAAGATAAAACTAGTAAGATTTAGAGAGGTTAAGAAACTTGGACAGGCCCTCAAGCTGGACCCTGGTAATGCCAGGCTCTGGGCTCTGCAAGATAGGCTGTTTGAAGATGCCACATTGCCTCTGTTGCAGGAGGAAGGGCTGAAGCCTGAGATCAGGGAGGATCACAGGTGAGTCCCGAAGAGAAGAGGGAAATCAGAAAGGATTCAGCAGAAGTACAGTTAGAGAGGGAGAGATGCCTAGGATCAGAAAAGTGCAGAGTCGTGGGAGTCCAAGAAAGAATTCTAAGGGGCAAGGAATGGTCCAGAAGTGCTTTTGTCTATTTTTGTGTAATTGCTTATCACACTACCTTTGTACATAATTACCTCAATTTTGTGCAGAAAAGAGAGCTAGATGGACCTCATTTACTTTAATTTTGCTTCCATTATGTTTACTCTTTTAAAGTATGATTTAAAAAAGTCACTCTGTGCTGCTATTTAATTCTTGATTATATTGTTTGATCCCACTGAAAATATTCACCGTTGATGTCACTTAAATTATGTTTTTACTTAATTATCTGAGACATTATCCTGGGAAAACAAATTTACCCAAGTTGGATTCCACACTTCCCTTGCCTATTACCTGCTCCTTCTATCACCCCCTACAAACACACACAAACACACACACACACACACACACACACATGCATATGCACACACACAGACACACACACATCTTGAGGTATTAATACTAGCTGTCTCCAGATGGTTCTATTACTCCTTAGGACTAAATAACAGAAATGTTTTTGAAAGGTAGCAGAATATGCCACTCCAAATACGTCTCTTTGGCATAGGATTATTTTGAGAAACTGCAGATCCAGGACATGCTCTGAAAACAGAGTAGAAGTTGCCCTTTTGTAAGAGAAATTGATATCTGTAAAGAAGATCCCATTTGTAAGGGCTTCTCCCTTCTCTCCTGTACCAGGAAGAGAAGGATGACTCTGAATTACAAGAAACTTACATGAATAGAGAAGACTCAGAGTTAAATTTGTAAAACAAACCATGCTTTTTTTTTTTAAACTGTGCTTCTCCTGGCGTCCTCCTCTAATTAGCCTATCCTCACCCTAACATCTTTCTTTTGTGTTTAGATGAAGATATATTTAAAGAGTGTGTGTGTGTGTGTGTGTTAGTCCCACAGTTATGTCTGACTCTTTGGAATCCTATGAACTGTAGTCCTCCAGGCTCCTCTGTCCATAAAATTCTCCAGTTAAGAATACTGGGGTGGGTTGCCATTCCCTTCTCCAGGGGACCTAGCTGACCCAGGGATCGAACCTGTGTCTCCTGCATTGCAGGTAGATTCTTTACCATCTGAGCCACCAGGGAACCCCATTTAAGATGATAACCTGGGCCATCTCAGGGAGTTATTGAGGTTTACATGTAAATAAATTTCTGTTGGTTTTTCTCTTGTTAATCTATCTTTTATTACAGGGCATCTCAGTCAGGAGCTTAGAAGAGTAGAGATTACTTTTTCTCTCCTACACTTCCAAATCCTTGTCATATATCTTGACCTGTCTAAAACAGGAAAAACTTTGCTGTGTTCATGGATTGTTAGACTTTTGAAAAATGGCTAAGGTGGAAGCAGTGTGCCTGTACCCCAGAGCTCCCTTCTGAGGATGAACTCCTTGTCAGGAAATTCACACATTTCTTAAATCCCAAGAATACTGGAGTGGGTAGCCTATCCCTTCTCCAGATCTTCCCTAATTGAACCAGGGTCTCCTGCATTGCAGGCAGATTCTTTACCAACTGAGCTATCAGGGAAGCCCCTTAAGTTTCTAGAACAACTCTATATCCATATGGTCTTGCTTATCCTGAGCCACTGCAATTTAGCTCATTCCCACCCCACCCCCCATTTTTAGTGCTTCTTCCACCTGTTCTGGTTCCTGTCAACTTCTCCCCTCCCTCCAACTCAGTCTGCAAAACAGTCACTTCAACCTTGTTCCTATCAGTCTCCAGGGACAAGCTCTCAGTCCATTTTTATACTAAAAACTGTCCCGCTAGTCACCTTAGGAGGCAAATCCAGGAGCAAAGAGTATGGCCTTCTTGGATTCTTGTCCTGTGCTTTTGTTCCTGTAACTGATGATTTCATTCCAAGACATATTAAAGATGTGAATGCATGCATGCTCAATCACTTCAATTGTGTCTAACTCTTTGAGACCCTATGGACCGAAGCCCACCAGGCTCCTCTGTCCATGGGATTCTCCAGGCAAGAATATTGGAGTGGGTTGCCATGCCCTCCTCCAGAGGATCTTCCTGATTCAGAGATTGAGCCTGTGTCTCCTGTGTCTCTTGTCTTGCAGGCAGATTCTTTACCCACTGAGCCACCAGGGAAGCCCCATTAAAGATGTCACTTCCAGTCAAATCACTCTGCCACTCTTCACAACATATGAAAGAGTAGAACAAAGGAAAGAAAGAGCAATGGACCAGGAGTCAGGATGCTAGGTTAAAGTTCTTATGAGGTCACCAAACAGCTGTGTTGTCTAAGCTCATACATTTCTCCTGGCTGAGTAAGTCTCAGGTTTCTCCTTTTAAAAAATGAATTTATTCAGCAAATGCCCTCCTGTATGCAAAATAATAGGGTATTTAGTGAGGTAGAATATATGAAAATTTATTGAGTGGTTACTGTGTGCAAGGCACATTTCAAATAATATTGTGTACCTACTATGGATTAGGTACTGTTCTAAATGATACAGGAAGCAAGGGATACAAAATACAAAAGGTTAAGCAACAAAACAGAACAGAAGCCAAAGAATTGACACATGGAAAAGAGTAATTAACACCAAATTCATGGTTAAATAATAAAGAAATTTAGGACAGAGGGAGATGAGCAGATACGCTAAAGACCAATGGAGCCATCACCTAAAAGGACAAATGACTAGGAGTGCTGTGGAAGGTATAAGATGCCACAAAATCTCAAGAACAGTATTATTACTTTAGATACTATTACTTTAGATACTCAAAGTCTGCAATTCTTTATGCTGAAATAAGACCACACCATATGTTCATGCCAATAAATGCTTTCCAAGATGACCACATGGATGGAGTGCAGTGCACACATTGTTTGGGTATGGATTCTGACATTGGGCAGATCTAGGTTCAAAATCCCTTCTAATAGTTTTGCTATTTGGGAGCCATCATTTTATTTCTCTTAGTTTCCTCATCTCTGAAATGAGTTTAGTTATATTATCAGTCTCGCTAGCTTGTTGAGGAACAAATGAGATAATGCTTGCCAGGTGCTGAGCTAAGTGGCTGAAAGCATGTTGACTATTTTTCAGAGTGTGTAACTTTGTCACATTTTTAATGCCATTTCCAATATTGCTGGCTGTTACAAGAGATACTCTGTCCGGTAACATGTGCGTGTGTGCTCAGTCGCTTTAGTTGTGTCTGACTCTTCCCGACACCATACACTGTAGCCCGCCAGGCTCTTCTGTCCATGGAATTCTCCAGGCAAGAATACTGGAGTGGGTTGCCATTCCCTTCTCCAGGAGATCTTCCTGAACCCAAGTCTCCCGCACTGCAGGTGGACTCTACAATCCGAGCCACCTGGGAAGCCCTGTTAGGTAACATAGGGATGCAGTCACGAAAACAGAGCCTCTGTCACTGACATGTAACTGAGGAGGGATTCAGAACACGAGGATGCCTTTGATAACTAAGTGTTGGGGAACAAGACAGTTTCCCCTAGACTTCTAGTCTCTTCTCATTGATCTAAGAGTTAAGTTGACATGAGACAGATTCACAGGAGGAAATAAAGCATACGTTTAATAACATGTATATATGGGAGAAACCCAAGAAAACCCAGTGACTTGCCAAAATGGGCCAAATCTTCACTTTCAGATACCGTCATCTTCAGCTGAAGATAATAAGAGGATGTTGAGGTTTGGACATTCCAGAGGGCAGGAAGGAAGCTCACATGGAGAGGGAAAAGCAAATGTTTGGTAAACAAGTGTGCAGAGACAATGGGAAAGAGAGAGGAATTTTAGTAGACTTTTCTAGGTTCCTCTCTGTCAACACACCTAGTTCATACTGTAGTCTTCTCTGGTGATGGCTCCTCCCTGGAACACGTCCTCTATTTACATTTTCTAGGCAGTTAGGGGGAAGGTTAAGTTTTCTTCCTGAGTATTATGGGCCTTGCTTGTTCTCAGCTCGAAATAATCCTTATGCCAAAGAGACGTCCTGGGATGACAAATTTTATTCTCCTACAAACACAACTAAGTGCCTGTAGAATGTCATCCTGTCCCCATGCACAGTAAAGCCACTCTACTGTGATGAAGGGAAGTGCAGTATTTATTGTAGGGCACCACACAAGGAAGCCAGGTAGTTAGTGCTGAAAAAGCCCGAATTCTCCTCGGTTTCAGCAAAGTTTTTTTTGTTGTTGTTGTTGTTATTGCTCTAGGTCTTCGTTGTGGTACAGAGGCTTCTCTTGTTGCAGGGCACTGGCTCCGGAGTGCCTGGGCTCAGCAGTTGCAGCACACCAGCTTAGTTGCCCTGAGGCATGTGGGATTTTAGTTCCCTAACCAGGGATCAAACCTGCATCCTCTCCATCTTAACCACTGGACCACCGGGGAAATCCCCAGAAAGGCATTTTTTTTTTTAAGGGCCAAGCAAGAGAGGGGATGTTTGCAGAGTCTGTGATCGGTTTGTGCACAATTTTCTGATTGGTTGATGGGGCAGTAACAGGGTGGTATCACAGGTGTTAACATTATCAGTCCTTAGGCTGGGGCCTGTGTGCTCATGGTCATCAAAGAATTAACATCTTCCATTTGGTGGGGGTTTTAGCGTCTGTAAAACAATTCAGGAAATGTGCATCAGATATTGTCTGGGTACTTCAGAGAGGAGCTAAAGCAGAGGTTATTGGGGAGGCGTCTGCCATGGAAGGCCCCATAGGGTCCTGCTTGGTGATATAGTATTTGGAAAAAGAAGTCATCACAGTGGACTGGTCAGCAGACAGCTGGGTGGAGAGGGCCGGGAGCTGGGTGGGAACTCAGGGGCGGGGCTGGCCAACAGCAGAGGTGAAGAGTCTGATGAGACAAACCACCTTTTCAAGGAGTTATGTCAAAGTGATCGGCAGCTGGTGCTGCCAGATGGCACATAACCAGGGAGACCAGCAGGTGAGCGGAGCTAATAATGAGAATGCAGGTGGGAGACACTGAGAAATTCAGACTGATGGGCTGGCAGCATCTGGACCTGCCCTTGGGTAGCAAGGCCTGGCCGCTGGGCTAAGGTGCAGAGCAAGAGTTTTGAGGAAAGAGTTAATCTCTAAAATTGGAGCATGCTGGTTTAGGAAGTGCTGTTTGTAAATAAGTTAAATTGCAGCTAGAAGCCCAGAATGGGAGCTCTGAAGCCCTGGGTCCCAGGTCCAAGGTCACTTGCTGGGAGGGGAACTGTGATTATTTCAGCCCTTCCTGCTTCAGAGTTTCGTTCTTGGTAACTAGGAAGGGCTGTGCTGTTGGAAGGCTGAGGACTACAGCTGCAGGGGAAGGGAGGTGGGACCGGTACAGCGAGTGGTGGACATCTTTTACTTCAGCACTAAAGGGAGACTGGAACTCATTAGCTAAAGAAATTATTGCAGCAACAGCTACACCAAGTCTGCGTGGTTGTTGTGTTCAGATTGTTTTGGAACTAACATGAGGCACCAAGACTTAGAGAGATTAAAGGATGTGTCAAATGTGGAGCCTGGTGGACTGGTTTCTATCATCAGCGTCACGGATTCTCGCCATGAGGCAGTTTCATCATCTACAAAAGTTTATCCTCCTTGTTGTTCTCAACTCCATAAACTTGCATCATGGCTCCCCCATGCCATATGTGGTGCGAGGGAAACTCACAGAAGAGGGAGGTGTGGCCCTGTCTGGTGGTGGGGTGGGGGGTACAGGGCACAGTCTATCAGGAAAGAGCAGGAGAGGGACTTCCCTGGCAGTGCCGTGGTTGAGAATCCACCTTCCAGTGCAGGGGATGTAAGTTCAATCCCCGGTCTAGGAACTAAGATCCCACATGCCTGGATCCTGTGTGCCACAACTAAGGCCAGATCTAGCCAAATAAAGGGAGAAGGAAATGGCAACCCACTCCAGTATTCTTGCCTGGAGAATCCTGTGGACAGAGGAGGCTGGTGGGCTGCTGTCCACAGGGTCGCACCGAGTTGGACATGACTGAAGCGCCTTAGCATGCATGCATGCATTGGAGAAGGAAATGGCAACCCACTCCAGTATTCTTGCCTGGAGAATCCCAGGGACAGAGGAGCCTGGTGGGCTGCCGTCTATGGGGTCGCACAGAGTCGGGCACGACTGAAGCGACTTAGCAGCAGCAGCCAAACAAACAAATAAATAAAAGAAACAGCAGAAGAGAAGGAAAAGGATGAGATGCATAGGCTTAATGGGCACCAACTCAGTGCTTCCTATATACGATCTCATTTAAAGAGCTCAACAAAGTGATGAGACAGGTGTTACCATCTATCTTCTCCAAGATGGGGTGATGAAGGCCTGGAGAGAAATTAGACAACCTCTCCAAAGTCATAGCATTGGAAAATGTTTAAGCCGTTGCTTGAACCCAGCTCTCTCTGACCACCAAACCCATAATCTTCCAAACATCTACTCAGGGCAGAGAGCTGGGCAAGCAACTCACCTTTGGTGCATATTTGAAGCCCAGCATTATCAGAGCACAGAGAGGAAGAAGGAAAATTTCATTTGGGTTTTTAAAAAAGTTTACATATGGAGAAGGATGAGAAAGGGCATTTAGGAAAATCAGGCAGTATCGTTTGTGGGAAAGTGTATTTCTTCAGGCCGTGGGCAGAATCTGACGGTGTGAAACTGCAAATATAATCTTCTTTCTCCTATAGCGTTTTCCACTAAGGAATCTGAGGATGAGCAAACCACAAGCACGGGCACCATCTATCCATCAGAGGTGAGAGGGTGGCTTTCATGGGACAGGATGAAAATCAATAATGTTATCACTTTGAAGTGAGAAGCCAGTTGATAGAGCACAAAATGTCAGCAGCCTGACAGAGCAAAGGCAGCCTTGACCCAGGACAACTGATATTGATTATAATGATCTCAAAGCAATTAGCTCATGGATCTGCCTCCCATTCATTTTGCCTTCCTTCTCAAAATCTGTACATTCACGACCACAAGGAACCATTGCTCCCTGGAGTGCTGGCTCTGCTATTTGGAAGGACATTAAGAGTCTCACTGTCCTGCCATCAGCTTCTCATCACAAAGGGCTTGGTAGGAGTAAGCAGGAATTTTAGAATGTTTGGGGCACCCAGGACCGCTGGCAGGATAATACAATGGCCAAAACATGTCACATTGGTGTTGCACTAATATTCTGGGGTCCTGAGTGCAGGTTCTAGAACAGTAATTCATTTGCTGTGTGACTTTGGACAAAACACTGTCTCTCTGGGCTGCAGTTTCTTTGTTTTTAAAATGAAGGATTTAACAAGGATCTACTGTACAGGGTTTCTCTGGTAGCTCACATGGTAAAGAATCTGCCTGCAATTTAGGAGACCAGAGTTTAATTCCTGGGTTGGGAAGATACCCTGGAGAAGGGAATGGCAACCCACTCCGATATTCTTGCCTGGAGAATTCCATGGACAGAGGAGCCTGGTGGGCTGCAGTCCATGTGATCATAAAGAGTTGGACACAACTGAGCAACTATCACATACCCACACACACTGTAGAGCAGAAGCAACTCTGCTCAGTGTTATGTGGCAGCCTGGATGAGGGGAGAGTTTGGGGGAAAATGGATCAAGTATTTTAAGGGAAATCAACCTTAAATATTCATTGGAAGGACTTGCTGAAGCTGAAGCTCCAATACTTTGGCCACCTGATGTGAAGAGCCAACTCACTGGAAAAGACCCTGATGCTGAGAAATGTTGAAGGCAAACGAAGAAGGGGGCAACAGGGGAAGAGATGGTTAGATTGCATCACTGTTTGAGCAAACTCGGAGATAGTGAAGGACAGGGAAGTCTGGCGTGCTGCAGTCCCTGAGGTTGCAAAGAGTTGGACTTGACTTAGCAACTAAACAACAACAGCAACAATTTTTTCTCTGTGTTGGTTTTGTGGTTGCATATGTGTGTGTGTATATATACACATATTTGTGTATATGTGTGTATGTGTCTGTGTGTATGTTTATGTATGTGCATGTGTGTGTGTGTGTGTGTGTTCTCTCTGAAGGATCATAGCTAATAACCCTTGACTCTCGGCTTCTCCTTGGTTTGTAGCTTTTGTAGTTTAGTTTTAGGTCCTTAGCTCTTCCTCATCTTCTTCTCTGTTTCCTGCCTTTGGAGCATGGCTACAATCTGAGAGCTGAGAACATTTGAATTTTTTTCAAAGGTCTTCATTTCATAAGAATAAGCCTGGTACCAATTATATGCCAAGGAATGTGCTCAATGCCTGGTATAAAATATGAATGTGATGGTTAATATTATGTGTCAAATTGACTGAGCCATGGGGTGCTCAGACATTTAGTCAAACAATATTCGGGGTGTGTCTGTGAAGGCGTTATGGCTGAGGTTAACTTTTGTATCTGTATATTAAGTAAAGCAGGTTGCTCTTCCTAATGTGGGTGGGCCTCCTCAAATCAGTTGAATTTTTGAGTGTGTGATTGACATTGTGAGTGTGTCTGTTGAGGAAGCTATGTGTGTCTTCCATTTTGTGTATAAGTGTGTATGTGTTTGTGATCTTATAACAGCATATATCTTTCCCCTTTTTCTCACTTGCTTCATGCAGGATGGGTTATTTAATAGATTTGATTCTTTTACTTTGAAGCTTATGAGTTTATTGGATTAGACATTAGGCCCTATGAGTTCAGACTCCTTCATGTGGTTATTAGCACCAATCCTGCATTTTAATTCTCTCAAGTTGGAATCAGCAAAGTCATGGTAGTCAGGTTTAACTGAAGATTCCTTTCACTCTGCCCTTTGAGAGGAAAATAGTGGTAAAGATCCCAAGAGAGACAGGGTAGGATTCACTAATTCTCTGTGCCCTGCCTGTATGCTGGAGAATGTCCATCATGGCAATAATAATACCTGCCATTTGTATTTGCCTCATTGTTGATGGACTGCAAAGAATCAGGAATTCAGTGCCATTAACTGGGTCAGCGAGAAACGCTGGGCTGGAAGAAGCACAAGCTGGAATCAAGATTGCCGGGAGAAATATCAACAATCTCAGATATGCAGATGATACCACCCTTATGGCAGAAAGTGAAGAAGAACTAAAGAGCCTCTTGATGAAAGTGAATGCGGGGGTGAAAAAGTTGGCTTAAAGCTCAACATTCAGAAAACTAAGACCATGGCATTCGGTCCCATCACTTCCTAGCAAATAGATGGGGAAACAGTGGAAACAGTGGCTGACTATTTTTGGCCTCCAAAATCACTGCAGATGGTGATTGCAGCCATGAAATTAAAAGACGCTTACTTCTTGGAAGGAAAGTTATGACCAACCTAGACAGCATAGTAAAAAACAAAGACATTACTTTGTCAACAAAGATCCATCTAGTCAAGGTTATGGTTTTTCTAGTAGTCACGTATGGATGTGAGAGTTGGACTATAAAGAAAGCTGAGCACTGAAGAATTGATGCTTTTTAACTGTGGCATTGGAGAAGACTCTTGAGAGTCCCTTGGACTGCAAGGAGATCCATCCAGTCCATCCTAAAGGAGATCAGTCCTGGTTGTTCATTGGAAGGACTGATGTTGAAGCTGAAACGCCAATACTTTGGCCACCTGATGCAAAGAGCTGACTCATTTGAAAAGACCCTGATGCTGGGAAGATTGAAGGCAGGAGGAGAAGGGGACGACAGAGGATGAGATGGTTGGTTGGCATCACTGACTCAATGGACATGAGTTTGGGTAAACTCCAGGAGTTGGTGATGGACAAGGAGGCCTGGCGTGCTGCGGTTCATGGGGTTGCAAAGAGTCAGACATGTCTGAGGGACTGAACTGAACTGAACTGGGTCAGGCTTGGCTGGCCTGAGGTAGATACTTAGTAAATGTTTGCTGGACGAATGAGGTGGGGTAAAACAGAAGGGCTCCTTTGAAAGAAGGTTTATATATAATATGAAAAAAGATTGACTTCCAAAACCAGTGTTTCACTTAATAAAATTTGAAGATTTTAAAATTAAAGTAAGTTTTTTTTTTCTGAAACTCAATTTTCTTTGTATAACCTAAACTTCTATAACAATAAAATAACTTTATCATGATATAATTTCATATAAATAAAACATGATTGAGCAAAATTGTCTTTTTTTTTTTTTTACTTTTTGAGCAAAACAAATTTCTGAGCTCCCATGCATGGGTAGTTGAGTAGGGGTCACACTCTGAAGTAATGCTTATTTGTGGGTTCTGGAAACTTTGGAAGAGATATGTTCTGTGCTCCTACATGTAGGTACCTGTCATCCAGGTCATGTTTTATGGGTCTCTACACATCTCTGCACCCCACCACCCCCATCTGTGTACATAGACACAGATACTCCTGTCTATTTCTCTGTCCATCTCCTCCCTAGTCACATGTCAGCCCTTTCTGAGACACATGTTTTTTCTTGGTTAGTCCAGAAAATTAAAAGATCTGTTTCTGGTTAATTTTCATACTTCCATGAAAACTTAAATTTCTTTTAAAATAAAGCTTGCTTATAAAGGCTTCCCTGGTTGCTCAGGGGTAAGGAATTTGCCTGCCAATGCAGGAAATGTGGGCTCAGAGAAGGAAATGGCAACCCACTCCAGTATCCTTGCCTAAGAAATGCTATGGACAAAGGAGACTGGCAGGTTACATACAGTCCATGATGTCGCAAAAGAGTCGGACACAACTGAGTGGCTAATTAAGAACAACAAAAACTTGCTTATAAAGCATTGTGATTTCAAAAAGAGCTCAGATTCTGAAACAGGAAACATGCATAAAATTGGCCTTCAACTGGATTAGGCTGGCAAAGCATAAATTTTAAAAGAAGTGGGAAAAGGAGCTAACTGGGCTGACAATAGTAAACAGATGTTGGATTTGGTGTAAGAACCCTGTGATTCTTTATATGATACCTTCTGGATACTGGAATTTCCATTTTACTGTTTTGAATGGATTTGCCTTATGTTGCCCGATCTCTGCTGTGCTTCTTGGTGTTCTTCAGCCCTTAAGGCTAACTATCACCTCCTCAACATGATCTTCCCTGACCTTTTGCTGCTCACCCCCGCCCTAGGCAATGCTCTGCTTTTTTCCCCTCATAGTACTCATCTCTGCAGGACATTAAACAGTTGGGTTTTTTTTGTTTTTCTGTCTCCCACTCATTCATCACTGGGTACCAAGTTCAGTGAGAGCAAGAAGCCAGTCTCCCTGCTTAGTTGGGTCCTTGGCACCGGGAAGACCCCTTGACCCAGAGGATCCTCAGGAATATTTTTGCATGAGTCTTGAAACCACACTCTGTATCATAGAAGCATGAACATCTTATTTTTCTCAGCATACTGGGATGCCATATGTTATTTTTTTTTTCTCTTTTAATTCTGGGGACAGTGAGTTTTACCATATACATGTTTTCAATTCCTATGGGTTCAAATGTATCCTTATGGTTTCTCACTTTGATGACACAATTAGAAGATCCTTCATATAAGGATGATAAAAATATCCACCTGAATGTTCACCTGGTGTTCTTACATGTTTGCTTTATATTTCAATATTTAATCCATGCTGAATTTATTTGGGAATAAGACACACACTAAGAATCCAAATTAAATTTTATTCAAACCGTTAGCCAGTTGTCCCAATGCTATTTTTTAGAAATATTTTCGTATCTCTGCTGATTTGAAATAACAGCCTAATAATCAGCTAAATTTTTCTGCATCCTTGTATCTTTCTCAGGACTGAATTCTGTTCCATTGATCTGTAGGTCTAGCTATGATCCAGAGTCACAATACGTTAATTATCATAGCTTTATTATAGCATTACTTCTTACCTAGAAGGACAAGTGTGTCTTTCTCTCCCACTATTATTTTCTTTTAAAATGCTTTTAGGGTGCTCAGGGCTGGTGCACTGGGATGACCCAGAGGGATGGGATGGGGAAGGAGGTGGGAGGGGGGTTCAGGATGGGGAACACATGTACACCCATGGCGGATTCATGTCAATGTATGGCAAAACCAATACAATATTGTAAAGTAATTAGCCTCTAATTAAAATAAATAAATTTATTAAAAAAATAAAATGCTTTCACTTTTGCTTAAATTCACAGTATGTTTTCAATTTTCAAAAAAGAGTGATAGTGTAATTTATTGGCATAGCCTTAATGGAATACTTTATTGCTTTTCAACTTGTCCATCTAGGCATTTGGTATGTTTCTTGACTTCTTGTAATTTTTTGTGTCCTCTAGGACTTTTTTTCACACTTTCTTCCTATACTTGATTTCTGGAGAATAAAACACCCTTAAAACCTTCCACTCCGTTTGTCCTTTTCCATATGTTTCCTGTGGTTTAGAGCCATTTTCTCTCTGTTAAACTGATTTCATCTGGGTTGAGTCAGGTAGAGTCACAGATGATGTTTGGAAGGTCCTGAGAGTCTTCCTCTCTTGATGAATAACTGAAACCTCCCATGACTGTCAAAGTTTCCGAAAGCAGAGAGGAGCTTGCCAGGCACCAGCCTTTCAGGCCAAACAATAATCCACAGCAGGCCATGTGTTAATCTTCTCCAAGCAGTTGATTTGTTTGTCACTCTGCTCTGCTAAAATAAGACAAACATCCATTTGAACTCACCTTCCGCTGATACACCAGAGGCTAGACTCTGAGGCTCATAGATGTTGACAAGTAACCACCTAAAACCTGAAAAGAGACATTTCAGTGTAAATGGCACATGGGGATAAACAAAAGTGATTAAGATTAACTTCTGTTGATAAGATCTTGGGCCCTGAACTTGAACTGTCTTGTTTCGATTCCTGGCTGCATCATTTACCAGCCTGTCTCTTGGGCTAGGTACTTCACCTTTCTGTCCCTGTGTGGCATCATCTGTCACAGGAGGAAAAACAATCAACCTTCTTGCATGGTTTGCAAGGTCAATTAAATGCAATATTCCCTGTAAGTGCTTGGAGCAGTATCTCATTCAATACAAGAAATGATCATGCTAATTATTCTTGTAGAGTTAATGTACTGGACTGAGACAGCCTTAAAATCAAGGCTTATCCTCTTGTATCTAGCAGAGTACTTATGATAGAAAAAGGCACTCGGAGTGTTTGACAAAGTGAATCTTCTTATTACTATTACTCAGAGTAGAATTTGTACCACCGTAGACTATATTTACTCAAGCATATGCTCATAAGTTTTTTCTGCAAGTTTTCATCTTTTCTCCTGGCTCTTTAGTTTCTCTCTTGACTGACTTGTTCTCTTCTACCCCTCAAACATTCTCAATAACCACTCTGTACAGTCTTGTTTTCTTGCAGCCCTAGTTTCCACACTTGCCTGAACCTGCATCTGTCTGCTTTTACTCCTCTATGCCATTGCACTTCCTTTGCTGAAACCTCTAGTGACCACCTGATGGCCAAACCCAATGGGCAATCTCATTCCTTCCTCATCTTACTTGATCTGTGTGAATTTGCCCTAGATCACAAACTTCCCAAGAGGAAGCATTTTATCTGTCTTACTCACTGTTAAATTCTCAGTACTTAGAATAGTCTCTTTGTTTACCAGATACTTAATAAATATTTGTTGAATGAATACATTTGTAAATACCAGTCACACTGTTGGCCATTTTCTCCCTCTTCAAACATTCTTTCCATTTTTCTCAATAGAAATATCACTGTCTTGTTTTCTTCTGGCACTTCTTTGGTTTCCTTCTTTTCTCTGTCCATTTCTCAAATGCTATTATTCTCTGGAGTTTAGCTCTTGGTTTCCTCTCTCATCTTAAAAGCTTCCTCCATGACCTCTTCACCTATGTTTCAAACACCATCTACACCTGTACTGGTTGCTTCTACACCTTCAACTCTACCCAAATTCAATGTAATATATTTATGCAACTTAGTCAAATGCCTACAGGATGCCTCAATATCTCCTTGACATTTAAAAAATATCTCCCAAATGGAACTTATTATTTTTGTCAGATCTTTATGTTGAAAATGCAAAATACGAAGTAATTAGTTGTAAGCCAGAATATTATCATAATGACTTACAGACTTTAACTTGGAGGGCACTGTTTTGTTTTACAAATGGTCCTACTAACTGAGCCCCAGAATTGTGTGGACCTACTTACTCAGTCCTGAACTGAGCAATGTGAGTATGGAATGTATCTATCGACAGGACAACTGCATTCTCTTATTTTCAGATGTTATACAGTCTTAAGGAGATATAACTGTGCCGCTGCTGAAGAGTAAGAAACTGACTCCCTCATGTGTCCTCAAGTAATCATGAACAAATGTGAGATCATTTGGGAGTGGCTCATGCTTGAGTTTGGAAGCAAACCTCCTAAATCCAAGATGAGTTACTCCATCACTCCCTTCTTAAGGATACAGAATGGGGCAGCTGGTATACTTGCTAGGCCTGGCATTAATAATTTAAACCTAGAGTCTTCTTAGTTCTCTGAAGTACGTGCTGAACTCAAGTCTTTTGAAGTGTAAAAGCAGCAAGTATTGTAAACTCCCTGAAGTCTGCAACAACAGCATAAGGAAAGGCTCTATTTTTCCGAAGACTGAGTCATTGCCTCAGCTGTACTTGCTTACTAAGGACTCTGTCACCTGCTAGCATCTTCTGAGGCCCTGAATGGCCCACACGTGTGTGTTCAGGCCAGTCACTGTCTAATTCAAGGTCAAACCATCACTGGCTGCACCTCCAAATCCCCTCATGAGATCCATCCCTTTGCTGAGAACCTCTCCACCTTGGAGAAGGCAATGGCAACCCACTCTAGTACTCTTGCCTGGAAAATCCCACAGACGGAGGAGCCTGGTAGGCTACAGTCCATGGGGTTGCAAAGAGTTGGACATGACTGAGTGACTTCACTTTCTCCACCTACATCTGTCCCTAGAACCTAACTCTGCTGCTATAGGTCGAGCTGGAGGCTGAGTATTACCTTTACTATTAATGATAAAGGCTAATTTGAAGGACATGGCTTATTGTGAGTGTCAAAGGAACTTACAGCCTAACCTCAGAACTAGGATTTATCCTCTGGATCAGGGCAGTGCTCGGCCATGGAAGGCCTCCTTATGTGGAGGGTGTCCCTGAGAGGAGAAGTAAAGCTCTGTTCTTTCTCTGATCAGTCTGGCTCCTAAAGGAAAAGAATGGAGTTGCTGGGCTGGATATGCCTAGTTTGTTTCTGCCAAGTTACCCACAGGAAATTCTTCCACTTTTCCAGGGGAGGCCTAAGAGGTGGGGCAAGAGGGTATACACATTTAGGAGAAATCTCTCTGCTACAAAATTGGAAGAATTTCCCCCTAAGACTACTCCTTCTCCAAGATGTGGTTAATGCGTGACCATCTACTCAATCACTTAAACTAGTAACTGACAGAAATTCTATATCTGGGCTGTTTAATAGGTAGTCACTGGGCATTCAGGCTATCAAGTGCTTAAAATGTAGTTAATCCAGATTCAGATATAATTATAAAATACACATCAGGTTTTGAAAAAAAGAATGCAGAAACATCATTGACATTTTCATATTGTTTCCATGTATTGAGTCAAATCAAGTATATTAACGTGAATTCCACTTATATACATGACTGCATTATATTTCCATTGGACAGCATCACTGTAGACCAATGGTTTGTAAACCTTCTAAGAATGAAGACAGTTGCAGATTGATACTTCTATAAAATTCAATAAAAATATCTTGCTGTGAAACTTCTTAAACTCTTATTCTTGATTCTGTACTTATTTCATCGCCAGCTGGTAACAAACAATTCAGATTTGGTCCTAGTCTGAAGACCACACACACAAGCACTCTCTGGGCTTTTATTCTTTCCATAGGAGCCATGGATAATTATTTCTAGGAATCTTGCTCTTACACTCCCTGTTGCCATCCCCTCCTTTCTATCTCCATTACTTCTTCCTTAGTCCAGATGTTTATTTACTGTCTGGATTATTGCAGGTAACAACTCCATGATCTCCCTGCCAGCCCTCTTATCACCCCAAGCTCATCCATGCTTGTAATCACTCTCACAGTGATCCAGGTGAAGGATAGATCTGATCATACCACTCTATTTCTTAAAATCCCGAATACCCTTCTTATATCTCCTAGTCAAAGTAAGAATTTGTGTGTCACCTGCAGCCACCGATGAGTTGGCTATGTCTTGCCATTTCAGGTCACCTTTGACCCATTCCCTACACAGTAATGGATCGTACATCCTGCATGTGTCCTCAGTCGTGTTCTACTCTTTGTAACCCCATGGACTGTAGCCCACCAGGCTCCTCTGTCCATGGGATTTTCTAGGCAAGAATATGGGAGTGGGCTGCAATTTCCTTTTTCAGGGGATCTTCCCAGCCCAGGGATCCAACCTGTGTTTCTGACGTCTCCTGCATTGGCAGGCAGGATCTTTATCACTTGTGCCACTTCTTTT
This sequence comes from Okapia johnstoni, assembly GCA_024291935.2. Lineage (NCBI taxonomy): Eukaryota > Metazoa > Chordata > Mammalia > Artiodactyla > Giraffidae > Okapia > Okapia johnstoni. The sequence goes on from CM044322.1 coordinate 51,813,633, forward strand.
TTTTTCTACACCGTAATGGCAGACAGCAGCTCCTAGAGTTGACCATGTACCTGAGCCTCTACAGAAAGCACCTTCTCACGGAATCCTTGCAAGAATCTGAAATGTTTACAGTATTTCCCCTACATTATAGATGTTTACAACCAAAGGTCAGATGGCTTGAGTAATTTTTCCAATATTCAGGTGATAAGAAGCAGAGTCAGAGTTTAAACTTGGGCCTAATTAAAATAACTTGCACTATTTCTAGGTGATATGGGGCTTCTTTGGGTTTCTCCCACCTCTCTTGCTTCTGGGCATTAGCATAGATTATTCTCTTAGCTCCTCATCTTCTATTCCTGATTCATTTCTACTTTTATGCTACTCAATTAATCATCTAGTCCTACCCAAAACATTTCTTGAAACCTCCTAACTCCCCAAAGCCCAGCTTCCTCTGGGATCCTTTCATGGTTCTAGTCTAATAGGAGACACATGGTGTGGTAATTTGGAACTTACTTTCAGTTCAGTTCAGTTCAGTCGCTCAGTCATGTCCAACTCTTTGCAACCCCGTGGATTGCAGCATGCCATGCCTCCCTGTCCATCAACAACTCCTGGAGTTTACTCAAACTCATATCCATTGAGTCAGTGATACCATCAAACCATCTCATCCTCTGTCATCCCCTTCCCTCCTGCCTTCAATCTTTCCCAGCATCAGGGTCTTTACCAATGAGTCAGTTCTTCGCATCAGGTGGCCAAAGTATTGGAGTTTCAACTTCAACATCAGTCCTTCCAATGAACACCCAGGACTGATTTCCTTTAGGATGGACTGGTTGTATCTCCTTGCAGTCCAAGGGATTCTTAAGTGTCTTCTCCAACACCATAGTTCAAAAGCATCAACTCTTCGGTGCTCAGCTTTCTTTATAGTCCCACTCTCACATCCATACGTGACTACTGGAAAAACCATAGCTTTGACTAGATGGACCTTTGTTGGCAAAGTAATGCCTCTGCTTTTTAATATGCTGTCTAGGTTGGTCAAAACTTTTCTTGCAAGAAGTAAGCATCTTTTAATTTCATGGCTGCAGCCACCATTTGCAGTGATTTTGGAGCTCCCCAAAATAAAATGTCACTGTTTCCACTGTTTCCCCATCTATTTGCCATGAAGTGATGGGACCAGATGCCATGATTTTAGTTTTATGAATGTTGAGTTTTAAGCCAACTTTTTCATCTCCTCTTTCACTTTCATCAAGAGGCTCTTTAGTTCTTCTTTGCTTTCTGCCATAAGGGTAGTGTCATCTGCATATCTGAGATTATTGATATTTCTCCTGGCAATCTTGATTCCAGCTTGTGCTTCATCCAGCCCAGTGTTTCTCGTGATGTACTCTGCGTATTAGTTAAATAAACAGGGTGACAATATACAGCCTTGATGTACTCCGGACTTACTTTAAGCCTCTGGAATATTGAGCTTCCAGAACAGGAACCATCCTTTGTGTTGAACATTATGTCTATCACATGAGAGATGCTTATAATTCATTCACTCATCTCTTCATATATGTAATAACTATTTATTGAATGAGAGAGAAAAGACCCTGTTTTCACGTTGCCTACCTTCTAGTCAAAGGCAAAAGGAGAATGCGAAGCACATGATGAGACAGTTTGATAGTATCACTGACTCAATGGACATGAATTTGAGCAAACTCTGGAGATAGTGGAAGACAGAGGAGCCTGGTGTGCCGCAGTCCATGGGGTCACAGAGTCAGACGCGACTTACTGACTGAACAATAACAACAAGCTTCTAGTGGTGGAAAATTCAAAGAATAAACTAAAAATTTAAAAATGTATATGCATCTATTTTAGGGCTTCCCTGGGCTCAACGGTAAAGATTCTGCCTGCAATGCAGGAGCTGCAGAAGACTCAGGTTCAACCCCTGGGTCAGGAAGACCCCCTAGGGGAGTGCATGGCAACCCATTCCTTTTGCTTGGAGAATCCATTGATACAGGAGCTTGGCAGGTTACAGTCCATGGGGTTGCAGAGAGTTAGACACGACTGAAGTGTATTAGCATGCATGTGTCTATTTTGCTTATCTGTTCCTCCTTTTTGTGATATAACACTCACTTACTGTGATTTTCACCAGGCTGCACTTTGTATGGCTACAGCAGCTGCTGCATCTGGGCAGCCATCTGTTTTATTGCACTGCCATGTCCATTGTGCAGCCTGTTTGACGGGGACAGGCTGGCTCCTGTTTACTCCCATCTATTCTGTTTCTCAGGGCTCAGGGCTCCCTTTTCCATTTAGGGCATGTCCCAAGAGTGCCCAGGAAATTCCCTTCCAGTTCCTTTCCGCTCTGTCACGGTTGACATGTTTATAGCAAAAATGTCTGTGTACATGGAGGACAGGTTGGCCAGTGGTCCACTGAGCCTTGATCTGATCTCCTGGGTTGAAAAGATTTGAAGCAAACCAAGACCTCTCCGAGTCTCAGTATCTGTGAAATGAGATTAGTGTATTCCAAAGTTGATGTCACATCCTTCTCTGTCTCCAGGAGTCTAGTGCTAAAACTATTAACGGCTACAACAGGTTTGTTCATTAACTCAGCAATTAATTATTGAGTGCCTACTATGTTCCAGGTATGGTCTTAGGTGCTGGGGGTAAGGCAGTTCTATTTTTCATGGGGCTTATGTTCTGGCTGGAGGATCCAGGTAATTAAGAGAATGCATGCTTATGTCAGATGGTGATAAGAAGACAGAGCACAATGGCCAAGTGTGTGGGAAGCAGAGACCTGAAGGAAGTAAACATTGTGCAGAAATCTATCCTGCTCAATGCACCTGGCAATCCACTACACGCTTTTCTCCCATGTCAGTCCATTATTGCAAGCTTATGTCTGCAGACTTCTCTTTACCCAGAAAAGCTCTTAGAATGACAGAAAAGACCATCAGATATGCTCTCCACTTGCCACCATCCTCAACACCACTCCAAACCTGTATACTTTTCATGTTCTAGGGCTTGAGCAGAGGAGCAGAAAGGAGAATGGCTAGTGGCTACTGATTAGCAGCACCTTAAACCCAAGGCACAGCTTCTGGGACCTGTAGAATGAGATGCTTACAATGGAACAGCCTGTTTGTATGAAAACTCTCCCTGCCTCACCACATAGCAAGTTTAGGAAGTTACCTATAGGAGATATGTGTTTTTTTTTAAATTGAAGTATAGTTATTTTGCAATGTTGTGTTAGTTGCAAGTGTACAGAAGTGATTCAGTTATACATATACATATATACATATGTGTGTATGTATATGTATTTGTTGTTGTTTAATTGCTAAGTTGTGTCCAACTCTTTGTGACCCCATGGACTGTATGTAGCCCACCAGTCTCCTCTGGTCATGAGATTTTCCAGGCAAGAATACCAGAGTGGGTTGCCATTTCCTTCTCCATATACATACATACATATATATATGTTCTTTTCCATTTTAAGTTATTAGTATGTCATTATTGTTTATCTATTTTATATACAGTAGTATGTATATGTACTAGTAGTATGTTAATCTCAAAGTCTTAATTTATAGGAGATGTATGTTGATACAGAAGACTGTAGAAAGGTCTTGCCAACACACTTCTCAAGGAAAATGGCTACAGCTGAGCCATCTTCACTTCAGCCCTGCTCAGACCGTCTCACCTGCTCAGGTTGGTGTCCACTATAGGAAAATGACTAAGTGATTTGTGTGTCCTTGTATCTACTTATATCACCCTATGTTCCATTCCTAAGGCTGTTTTTGGAGAAAGATGGTAGGGCAAAATGAAACTTCGCCTCATGGAGACGTACTGTTTCTTTAATCGTATATAGAGCTTCACTTCATTAATAATATTGATGGTGATTTTAACATAGACTCTGATGAGACTAATAGACATATTTACCTTTCAATTCCTCTTTAGTTCATTGAAAAAGGAGTAAGCTTTGAGGTGTCCCCACTTCTGCTTCCTATTTGTGCCCCATTCCAGGACCCCCAAATAAAACTAAGTGAGATAGAGTTGTGTTAGATAGAAATAAAAGGTCCAGAGTCTTTTCTTCATTGACTTTGGGTCAACTAGAAGTAGATCAGTTTGCTAGCTACCTGAGGGCTGAGGGGCACACATATGCATGCACGGCTTATCTGCACTGACAAGAAGTCAGTTTCAAGAATCTTCACTCTTGGTAGGTAAAATAAAACTCCTCAATATTGGATGAAATCCTTTTTTTCCCCCCTGCATTGTTCATAAAAACTGTTAGAAGTGCACTTTTTTTTCTTGAGCAGAGAAAACAGTGAGAGAATGGCCTTCCCACTCATGAGCAAGCCCTCACTTGACTTGCTCCTCTCGAATTCTCTTTGGCCCTCAAATGGGCCAGCAGCTTACAGCTTTATTTTCCAGTGGCAAACTGAGGAGAGGAGGAAGCAGTGAGGTGTAATTTAAAGGATTAGGACTAAACCAAAATCCTTGAACTCTTTGGGAGTTAGAAATAAGGAGGAGGTAGAGAATGGTATGAACGAACATTTATTGTTAACTCATCTATTGAGCTATCATAGTAATGAGCTATTTTTCACTGCTTAGTATGTGTAGGTAATACTATGAGTATTTTACATCTGCTATTCATTTTGCTCTCATAACAGTTCTCTGACGTGGGGACACTATCATCCCCAGTTTACAGATGATAAGACTGATGCACAAAGATATTAAATATTTTGCTCGGGGTAGCGTGCCTAGTGCATGGAAAAAGTTGGAAAGGAACCTGACTGGTTCCAGAGCATATGTGTTTAACCCCTGCACCACAGCACCTCCCTAAATGGTCCTCTGTGTTCCTGGGATGCCTGCTGTAGAGGAGCAGCTCTCAAAGCTCGATTTTGATTATAATTCCAGCATTGCTGTCTATGCCCTTCCCACATGCAAACCACAGTGTTGGAAAGAAGCAGCAAGAGGCATCATCAGTCCACAGGTAATGCCATCTACCTGGAGTTTTTTAAAAGTTGCAGAGTATGTTACATTTTAGTGGCTTCTAATGTCCAGAGGGCCCTCATTTGCACAAGATGAAATTTCTGCAGGATGGTGTGATATGTGATGATGGTGAATGGACAAGGATTATGTGGGTCACTCTTGTCAGAATGACCTCAGAGTATGATTCAGAGGGAACTTAGAGTCCGGGAGTGCTCTTGGAATAAGAGATGAATTTGTCTCCTTAGGTTTTATGTCTACGACAAGACAATAAGTGTACTTCATTTGGAGGAGGAAATAAAACAAGAAAACTTCAAAGTTTATAGATTCAAGATATGGATTTTCAAAAATTCACCATAAGCTCTGACATGAGGTTGATAATTTCCTGTTCCCTGTTGCTGATGCCTTTTGCTATAAAAATTCGTGCTCGAATGAGGTATTACAAAATATTGGAGAGAGATATGAAAGAAATATATTTAATAAAGATAATACCTTTAATAAAGAAGCTGATACAAAGCTGATACTTTCTACAAGAATTGAATGGATATTTAAAAGGATAGAATTTGACAAGTGAGCATGTATCCTTAACTAGGTTTTAGTAGTGAATATCCTGGTTAAAAATCAAACCCAAAGATTTTTGCAACCATAATGGGCAAGAATTGTAAAACCTACTTTTTAATCATGCAATCTATTTTATACCTAATTAAAATAGAAAACTCAAGTGTTTCTTGAGGGAAGACAGTCCCTTTGTTCTAGAAGGATCAGTTGGAATATGTCATTTGGTTATCAATTTTAAAGCAAGTTTTGAGGCAAAGTTCAAAATTGTCATTAATCTAAACAAAAGAGTGTAAGAAAATGAGCATCCTATTTGGTAAATTGTGGTATATGGCTGGGACAGATATATATATATATATATATATATATATATATATATATATATATATATATATATATATAGTTGAACCTGGAGGATATTATTGGAAGTTTAATGTCGGTCACAAAAAGACAAATATGGTGATTGTTCTTATATGAGATATGTATAGTAGTCAAATTTATAGAGACAGAAAGTAGAATGGTGGCTTCCAGGGCCTGGGGAAGAGGAATGGGGAGTTATTGTGATGATGTTATTGTGATGATGTGTGAGTTATTGTGATGATGAGTTATTGTGATGATATGTGATGATAGTGAATGGACAAGGATTATGTGGGTCACTCTTGTCAGAATGACCTCAGAGTATGATTCAGAGGGAACTTGTATTTAAATACATATGTATTATATGTATTTGAATACATATGTATTTAAATGTTCTAAAATTTTTTTAGAGGAGAGGAAATGGGGAACAGAAATATTTTTGGCTCTGAGTTTCAAGCACTCTGCGCTAAAACCTGTGGCATGTTCTGATGGTGTCATAGGTATTTTGGCTTGAGAAGTTACTGATAGGAGATAAGGGTTGACAAGGAAGATTGCAGAAATGTCTTACTAACACACCCTTCACCACTCAGTATACAGAAGTTCATCACAGTATCCCTGGTGGAACTTTTTGTCCTAACTATAGGACTGTTTCATACAGAATGACCAATATTTGGGAAAACGTACTGATGTTGTGATATATTCTCATAAGACTGTTCATCTCAGTCCAGAGAATGAGACCACACTTCTTGGGAGATTTCCTGGAAAGGCCAAGGGAGGGGATATGTTTATCATCCTGCATCCTGGGTGGAGACAGATATTGGGGCAGGAGACTAATTGTAACTTGAATTATGGAGCTTGCATGGTAAAGTGGACATTTTTCCTGCCTAGGATTGGGGGTCTTATTAGGGGGTGTGGACTTTGAGACACAGGTACATTTGGTGTCCCTGCAAAAGTGGGATGATCTGCCCCTTCTATTTACTCATTTATTTTATTAAAAAAAAAATATATATATATATATGAAGTGACTGCTATGTGTAAGTTATAGGAATCTAATTGAAAGGACAGACACCGTCTTTGCCCTCACCCAACTTACAGATTAGAGGTGAAGACAAGTACTGAACAAATAGTTTTTTAAGCTAATTTTTAAATTAGTTGATTGTGTCTCAAAAACACATAGCAGAAATTTACCATCTTGACCATTCTAAGTGTGTGATGCAGTATCATTAAGTACATTCACATTGTCGTGCAGCCACCACTATCATCCATTTTAGAAGTTTTTCATCTCCCAAACTGATACTCCGTATCCATTAAACAATAACTCCCCATTCCTCTTCCCCAGGCCCTGGAAGCCACCATTCTACTTTCTGTCTCTATAAATTTGACTACTATACATATCTCATATAAGAACAATCACCATATTTGTCTTTTTGTGACCGACATTAAACTTCCAATAATATCCTCCAGGTTCAACTACATTGAAGTGTGTGTCAAAATTTCATTCTTGTTTAAGGCTGAGTAATATTCCAATGTATGTTTATGCCACATTTGGTTTATTTGTTCATCTGTCAATGGGTACTGAGTTTGCTTCCCCCTTTCGTTTATTGTGAATAGCTCTGCTATGAACTTGGGTGCACGAGTATCTCTTTAGAATTCTGCTTTCAATTCTTTGAGGGTAATAATTGCTTTTTAAGCACGAGAATTAAGACTATACCTATTAAATATAAATAAAAGGACACTGAGAGTGAATGTAAAAAAAGGCAGTATCCTCTGTGGAGCAAGAAGCTAGCTCATCGCAGTGTGTTCCTGGAGAAGATGATACTCAGCACAAGGCAAAGATTCAGTTCAGTTCAGTCTCTCAGTCGTGTCTGACTTTTTGTGACCCCATGAATCACAGCATGCCAGCCCCCCCTGTTCATCACCAACTCCCTGAGTTTACCCAAACCCATGTCTACTGAGTCAGTGATGCCATCCAGCCATCTCGTCCTCTGTTGTCCCCTTCTCCTCCTGCCCCCATTCCTTCTCAGCATTAGGGTATTTTCCAATGAGTTAACGCTTCACATGAGGTGGCCAAAGTATTGGAGTTTCAGCTTCAACATCAGTCCTTACAATGAACATCCAGGATTGATCTCCTTTAGGATGGACTGGTTGGATCTCCTTGCAGTCCAAGGGACTCTCAAGAGTCTTCTCCAACACCACAGTTCAAAAGCATCAATTCTGAAGCGCTCAGCTTTCTTCACCGTCCAACTCTCACATCCATACATGACCATTGGAAAAACCATAGCCTTGATTAGACGGACCTTTGTTGGCAAAGTAATGTCTCTGCTTTTCAATATGCTATCTAGGTTGGTCATAACCTTCCTTCCAAGGAGTAAGCATCTTTTAATTTCATGGCCGCAGTCACCATCAGCAGTGATTTTGGAGCCCCCAAAAATAAAGTCTGCCACTGTTTCCACTGTTTCCCCATCTATTTCCCATGAAGTGGTGGGACCATGTGCCATGATCTTAGTTTTCTGAACGTTGAGCTTTTAGCCAACTTTTTCACTCTCTTCTTTCACTTTCATCAAGAGGCCCTTTAGTTCTTCTCCACTTTCTGCCATAAGGGTGGTGTCATCTGCATATCTGAGGTTATTGATATTTCTCCCAGCAATCTTGATTCCAGCTTGTGTTTCTTCCAGCCCAGCGTTTCTCATGATGTACTCTGCATAGAAGTTAAATAAGCAGGGTGACAATACACAGCCTTGACGTACTCCTTTTCCTATTTGGAACAAGTCTGTTATTCCATGTCCAGTTCTAACTGTTGCTTCCTGATCTGCATACAGGTTTCTCAAGAGGCAGGTCAGGTGGTCTGGTATTCCCATCTCTTTTAGAATTTTCCACAGTTTATTGTGATCCACACAATCAAAGGCTTTGGCATAGTCAATAAAGCAGAAATAGATGTTTTTCTGGAACTCTCTTGCTTTTTTGATGATCCAGAAGATGTTGGCAATTTGATCTCTGGTTCCTCTGCCTTTTCTAAAACCAGCTTGAACATCTGGAAGTTCATGGTTCACATATTGCTGAAGCCTGGCTTGGAGAATTTTGAGCATTACTTTAGTAGCATGTGAGATGATTGCAATTGTGTGGTAGTTTGAGCATTCTTTGGCATTGCTTTCTTTGGGATTGGAATGAAAACTGACCTTTTCCAGTCCTGTGGCCACTGCTGAGTTTTCCAGATTTGCTGGCATATCGAGTGCAGCAATTTCACAGCATCATCTTTCAGGATTTGAAATAGCTCAACTGGAATTCTATCACCTCCACTAGCTTTGTTCGTAGTGATGCTTCCTAAGGCCCACTTGACTTCACATTCCAGGATGTCTGGCTCTAGGTGAGTGATCACACCATCGTGACTAGCTTAGAGTTAACCAGGGGAGGGAGAGTGGTAGAACATTCTAGGAGGCTGGGGAAGCAAGCCAGAAGCTCAAGACAGCCCAGCTCAGAGCCCTTAATGAACGCTGTGAGTGGATGGATTGGAGGTCTGTAAGGAGGTTAAGACTTTACAGAATCTGGGCCTGTTGGCTCTGGGGGAAGTAAGAATTGTAAATGGGATCTTGCCTACTATTTTCATTTCTTTAACCCTAGACATTTAGTAAAACCTTTCTTAAGAAGTGGGCTTTGTCTCAGCATTGCTCTGGAGATCATTAAGGGAAAAACACTTGTTTAATGACTGAAATGGAGTGACAGAGGAGAGGCCAGCTTCTGTGGGGGCAGAGATGATGACCAAAGCTGTGGCAGTTTCACCAGGGGCTTGAGTGATGAAGGTACAGTGAGGTGACTTGATAAGGAGGCTGACTCAGAAGCACCCTGGGGACCCGGCAGTACTCAGAATTACCTATGTAGCCTGGAAAACGTGTGCTGATTTGAATGGACAGGATGATGAAGTTGGGTAAGTTAGTACACTTACTTGGGCATATGACACCCCTTTCTAAGTTTATTCATTTATTTTATGTTGAGACCAGCTATTTGTGTGGTTAACTGAATGTGGAATGGTCCACACTCAGGGATGTATATCAGTCAGTCAGTTCAGTTGCTCAGTCGTGTACGACTGTTTGCAACCCCATGGACTGCAGCACGCCAGGCTTCCCTGATCATCGCCAACTCCCGGAGCCTACTCAAACTCATGTCCATCGTGTTGGTGATGCCATCCAACCATCTCATCCTCTATCATCCCCTTCTCCTCCTGCCTTCAATCTTTCCCAGCATCAGGATCTTTTCAAATGAGTCAGTTCTTTGCATCAGGTGGCAAAAGTACTGGAGTTTCAGCTTCCGCATCAGTCCTTCCAATGAATATTCAGGACTGATTTACTTGAGGATGGACTGGTTGGATCTCCTTGCAGTCCAAGGGACTCAAAAGAGTCTTCTCCAGCACCACAGTTCAAAAGCATCAACTCTTCGGTGCTCAGCTTTCTTTATAGTCCCACTCTCACATCCATACATGACTACTGGAAAAACCATACCTTTGACTATATTCACAATAAAGTCCAAGTATTCTAAGTAGAGGAGGTATTCTCTTGGTCTTTGAGCTCAACCAGTAGACTTCTCATATTGTTCATGGGGTTCTCAAGGCAAGAATACTGAAGGGGTTTGCCATTCCCTTCTCCAGTGGATCACGTTTTGTCAGAACACTCCACCATGACCCATCCATCTCTGGTGGCCCTACATGGCATAGCTCATGGTTTCATTGAATTAGACAAGGCTATGGTCCATGTGATCAGTTTGATTAGTTTTCTATGATTGTGGTTTTCAGAAGCTTATGGAAGTTTCCTGATGGGAGAGACTGACTGAGGGGGAAACTGGGTCTTATTCTGATGGGTGGGGACATGCTCAGTAAATCTTTCATTCAATTTTCTGTTGATGGGCAGGGCTGTGTTCCCTCCCTGTTGTTTGACCTGTGGCCAAACTATGGTGGAGGTAGTGAAGATAATGGCTACCTTCTTCAAAAGGTCCCATGCCCGCACTGCCTCACTCAGTGTCCCCTATCCTGCAGCAGGCCACCGCTGACCCATACCTCTGCCAGAAACTCCTGGACACTTGTGAGCAAGTCTGAATCAGTCTCTTGTGAGGTCACTGCTTCTTTCTCCTAGGTCCTTGTATGCACAAAGTTTTGTTTGTGCCCTCCAAGCCCTGTGTAAGTTATGGTGGCTCTATGATGGGGTTAATGGTGACCTCCTCCAAGAGGGCTTAAGTTATACCCAGGTCTGCTGCACCCAGAGCCCCTACCCCTGTGGCAAGCCGCTGTTGACCCGTACCTCCACAGGAGACGCTCAAACACTCAAAGGCAGGTCTGGCTCAGTCTCTGTGGAGTCTCCTGGTGCACACAAGGTTTTCTTTGAGCCCTTCAAGTGTCTCTGGTGGGTATGGGGTTTGATTCTAAATGTGATTTTGCCTCTCCTACTATCTTGCTGGGTCTTCTTCTTTGCCCTTGAGCAGGGGATACATTTTTTTGGTGGGATCCAACATTCTCTTGATGATGGTTGTTACAATTTTGGAGTTCTTGCAGGAGAAGATGAGCTCACGTCCTTCTACTCTGCCATCTTAAATGTCCATCTAGTCAAAGCTATGGTTTTACCAGTAGTCATGTATGGATGTGAGAGTTGGACTATAAAGAAGGCTGAGCACTGAAGAATTGATGCTTTTGAACTATGGTGTTGGAGAAGACTCTTGAGAGTCCCTTCGACTGCAAGGAGGTGCAACACTGTCTTGGTAACAAAACATGGTGCCCCACCTGGCCATGGCCACCATGAAGCAAAGAGTCAAATTCAGGGACTAGTTGCAGAAATCAGCTCCTCTCAGGAGATGCTATGTCTGTTTCCTTTCAGTTTCAGGTCTGACTCATTACTAATGGCCCTGATTTATACACACTGCAAACATTCCAAGTATTGTGCAAACGGGATCAAAAAACAAACGAGTTCTTATCATCTGTACTAGTAGGAAATTGCAGCTCCTGGCATTCACTGGATAGCACTAATATTTTCTTTTAAAGTTCAGATTTTTTCCTTTGATTAGAAGCAGGAAATCTTAGCTGAGCCCAGAATGCCTGTGGTGTGTAAGTATGGCTCTTTGAGTAGGTTTGATATGTGAAAGATTATAAACAAAGAAGGGGAGTGAATGTTTCTAGAGGATCTCTAGAATCACAAAGGCCAATTAAATAGCATCTCAAATACTGATGGGAAAGCCTGTATCATCTTTAAGTCTGAGAAAAATCAAATATAGTGGTGAATTTATATAACTGTCACACTTGTGCAGATGTGTATGTTCATGGAGCTGATGAGCTTGAATCTCTGCCATCAGGTTTGTATATGCTTGTATTGTGTGTGTTTGTGTGCTTGGTCATTCAGTCATATCCGACTCTTTGCAACCCCATGGTCTGTTGGACTCCTCTGTCCATGGGGTTTTCCAAGTAAGAAAACTGGAGTGGGTTGCCATTTCCTCCTCCTGAGGATCTTCCCTACCCAGGGATGGGTGTGTCTCCTCCATTGGCAGGCAGATTCTTTATCTCTGCCACCTGGGAAGCCCTTGCTTGTGTTACAAGTGTGGACCATGCACACAGAGTATGTGTTCTTAATTAATTAACTGCTGGACTAAGATAGTTATATTAAAACCATGGAAAGTTGAAAGCAGTAGCACTTTGGATCTGTGTACTTGCCTGGGAGAAGGAACTTACCGCTAATACATTAAAATAATCAGATACTCTTTGTATGAATAGAGGACTTTATGGTAGACTTATTTTAAAAGGGAGAGGGGGACCAGCATGGAAAAGGTTTTAAAAGTATCTATTTGCAGGTAATTCATATTTTTTAAAAAACGTGTGCCTGGTAAAATTCCTATCTTTGCTGATACTGTTTATCAGACTATATACTCTATGAAAATGTAGCTCTCTCCTTGGCTGGTGAAATATATTCTGTTAGTAATTTTGATACAGTTATGTAAAATACTTCTGCATACTACAAATGATTTGAATGCATATAGGATGGAGTAAGGAGAAGTTTTGTTTTCTTAGTTGACACACTGTTGGGGACTGTGGAGTGGAGAGAAATGGGGTAAATTATAATACCAATGAATCATAGACTGGTCATGTCATATCAAAAGAGTGAAGCATCTCATTATTCAGCAGTATTGAGTTATGAACTGTTTCCATATAGCAATCTTCCATATAATTGAAGCCTGCATCTGTTAATGCTAAAATATTCACTTTCTTACCCTTTCTGGCATAATTTCCATAGTGCATGGCACATCTCCTTGTCTTCTTAAATGTTAGTAGATGTCTGTGACATTTAAAGCACATACTCATTTGAGTAAATGTCAGCTGATATCAGTTTTCTCCAGGGGGTGCTTGTACCCTAGCAGCAGTTGAAGGGGTGTGGACCTAGGCTACCATGTTTGTCAGAGAGGTGTTTTCCCCTCCAGTCACAAATGATGGAATTAGGAATGTGATCCTGGCTCAGTCTAGTCCACTGGGAGAACTTCATTGTGAGAATTTGTATTTAGGACACAGGACACTGAAACAGATAGGTAAGGAGAGGTGGGCTGGAATTCTACCAAGGCCAACATGCCATCTGCAAGCTGAAGAAATGGGTGAATAAAGAGCAGAGGAGCAGGTATGAAGGCAGGAGTCTGGGTCCAAACTCAGAGCCTGCCTCCAACCAGGGTTGCAGGGTCCCATGACACAGAGCAGAACGACTTCTGCATGAAGGCTGTCCACAGATCTTTTTTTCCCACCATCTAAGAGAATTGATGAAATAACCTGAAACCCCCTGATACCCAGTTCATCTACTGCTTTTCTTCCCCTAAACTCGTATGCCATTTCTGACTTGCAATCCACGTACTCCCTAAGTTGATTTTTAAATATGCTTTTCCCTTTTCTCTTATCTTCTTTCATGTGTGTAATTCTGCTAATGCTTCAAAAACCAGATCAAAGAACATTTTCTTCAGAAAGCTTTCCTTGGATCATTGAGCCAAGGGAACCTCATAGCATCCCATGTTTCTGCCAATGGTTGTCTGGTTTCTGAGCTACCTACACGTGTCCTTTCTCTCTGGCAATTGACTATATAGAGGTAGATTTCTTTCTGATCCTCCATTGGATCTCCAAAGTACTTTACACAGAACACAGTACATAGTAGCTGTTCAATACATTTGTTTAAATAAATGAAAAAATGAAGCTCTAATCAGCCACAGGGTTTCAGGATCAACATTTTGGGCTTATACTCAATCTCACCAGTAGATATATAAAATCATGTGCTCAGACAAGCTTCTCTTCTCCACAGCCACCCGTCTTTAAGGGGCTTCCCTGGTGGCTCAGATGGTGAAGAATCCACCTGCAATACAGGAGACCCAGGTTGGATCCCTGGGTTAGGAAGATCCCCTAGACCAAGGGAATGGAACCCACTCCAGTAATTTTGCCTGGAGAATCCCATGGACAGACAGAGCCTAGCGGGCTACTGTCCATGGGACCACAAAGAGTCAGACATGACTGAGCAACTGACACTTTTGTCTTCATCCATCTTTCAAATAAACTTTGTGTGGTTGGTCAACCACAATGGGTAAACATCATCCTTTTAATCTTAGGTGGGAAGGGCAGTTATTATTTCATTGATAGAGTTATGGTTTGTGATGATGAAAAGTTTCTAGAAACTGATATGCTAGTGGTTGGCACCCCACTCCAGTACTCTTGCCTGGAAAATCCCATGGATGGAGGAGCCTGGTAGGCTACAGTCCATGGGGTCGCGAAGAGTCAGACATGACTGAGCGACTTCACTTTCACTTTTCACTTTCATGCATTGGAGAAGGAAACGGCAACCCACTCCAGTATTCTTGCCTGGAGAATCCCAGGGACGGGGGAGCCTGGTGGGCTGCCGTCTATGGGGTCGCACAGAGTCGGACACGACTGAAGCGACTTAGCAGCAGTACAACATTGTGAGTAAACTTAATACTATTACACTATACACTTAAAAAGGTAAAAACAAAAAAGAAAATTTGGAAGAATCTTAACATTATCTGATTTTTGAGCTGGAGCTGTTTTCCTGTTCCCAAAGTAATCAAACAAGTTACAGAGGAGCTTAGCACACATGCTTAAGCAACTCGGTTCTGGTACGGTGGCTGGAGGGGGATCATGGCAATGTGCAGATCTGTGTGTGATGACTTAGCTGGTATCTCCCATTGATCACTCAGGGCTCTGTTGATGAAAGCAACCCGATCAAGCACCTTTGAAGTGGCAGCATTGCAGACAGGGTGTGAAGACAAAAAACTTTGATTCATTTCCCCCTGTTAATTGATTTTAAAAGCAGGAAAGGAGGAAGCAGGGGGAAAAAGTTCCCAAGCTGCCGAGTTACAGATGTCCTCGCTCTCCAAGTGCATTCAGCGGCAGGCCAAGTGCGTAGTGAATGCGTAAGCAAGAATATTTAATATGTGCGGTACAGTTATGTGGTGTTGGTTCACCGATTTCCTCACGTTACTCTGCACATCTCTCTCAAAGGAGCCATCCCAGTGAAATGAGATTTTAATAAAAGGAAACCATACGGTATATTGTTGAACATTCAGGACACTGTCTGCCTTTCCCAGCGATGCTAGGCAGAGAACACAGTCCTATTTGAAAATATGATGTTTAGATACAAATGTAATTTGCCAGAGCAAAATCATTTCTGCCTAGGATCAATTGAACACATGCATTTTATTAAGCTGTCTTTTTGATGGGCTTTTTTTTTAGAGGAACTTTGTTCATCCACTTGAGTTTATTTTTTCTCCCAAATGTTGCCTGGAAGTTTTGTGTAATTACCTTGTGCTCCAAAGGCAAGTTGTTTTTGAAAATTCAGCAGTCAGTCATTGCGCAGGGTGCAAGACAGCTTAGTATAGCCTCCTCCCTGAGGCTTGCCAATCCCCAGGGATGCAGGAGCAGGTTCACAGGTTTGACATATCAGCTGCTACTGAAACCATTCTTCCTCATTTGACATCAGAGTGGATTTTCAGAGCAAGGTGGGCGTCAGGGTGACTTCTGATTGATTTCTATTCTCCTTCTTTTCTGACTACAGGCCATGGTATGAAATTCATTGGCTGTGAAGGTGTAAACTGTTGCTAAGTCTCCTTAGAGTAACACAGGAGAGCGTATGTTGACCTTTCGCTAGCTCAGCAGTCCCTGAAGACGTTAGTTGAAGGAATGCTCACATCCAGGTTTTGGAGAGGAGTACAAAGAAATTGGATGTCTCCCTATTCAGCAAAAGTGGGTATCGATCTAGCCTTCCAGCAGCATCATCAAGTGATGGAAGTTTTCTGAGGTATCATTTCCCACACTCCAGTCCTCTATACCTCCCTATCCTCAAACAAGTTAAGGGAGTCTGTATGCAAGAGAGAGAGAGAGAGAGAGAGAGAGAGAGAGAGAGAGAGAGAGAGAGAGAGAGAGAGAGAGAGAGAGGGAGGAGATACCCAGGTACAGAGAATAGAGTTTGAAAGACTGAAGAAAGAAGAGACTGATGTTTTTTTGTGTGTAGGTTCTGAAATAATGAGTTTAGGTCATAGTAAGTTTCTAGAAGTCGTAGGAAATGTGGACTAGTGCAAAGAGGAAAGAGCACAAAATCTCGGGCCTGGAGAACTGAAATTTAGCCTTTCTGTCTCCAATCCATTCTATAACCATCAGGATTCTCCTTCACCCTCTTCCTGTCTCTGTTTTCATACCTGTCCCTGGGGATAACCGGAGCCTGTGTCATTTGTCATTTATGGCCATGCTGTGGAGGGTTGGGAAGAACTGGTCTGGGGAGAAAGAATAACCTCAGAGGGACCTGAGCCAGGAGACCAGAAGCTGGGGAAGTCAGAAAGGGAACACAAGTGATGCAGAGAGTGGTGTTAGAGACACAGGTGCAGAGAGGAGCCAAGGTAGACTCTGATGTGAAAGCAAACAGGAGCCCAGAGCGATGCCAAGTGGTGAAGAACATGGCTCATCTTGCCTAGTAGATTCCAGAATAGAACCACAGATCTTTCTCTGGTTTATCAGTTATTTTGGGCAAACTTGTACTGGAAACACTCCATCACAAAGCCCCGAGACCTCACAAGATCTAGGATCTGATGGAAGATGGAGCAGAGCCACCACACTGACATTCAAGGCACAGTGGAGATCTCCCCACTCGATCCAGGATGGAGGTGATGGGGGAGATCAATAGGGCATCAGAGCACAAGTCCCAAGCAATCTCACTGAGCATACCTGAGCGGGATTCCACGTAATGGATTCAGCAGTAGGCGTTTGCTCTCAGAAGTGGGCAAGCGTGATGGTGACCAAGATGAGGCAAGTAGTGTTTGGAGGGTGGTGGGAATCAAGGTGATTTAGTACAGCTGGGTGTTAGAAAACAAGACGAGGGCAGAGATTAAGCCCTAGAAATGGAGCCCCAGAGGAGTTAGAAGGTGTGATGTGGGGAATGACAGCAGGTGAGTCTATTTTAATATTTTAGTTTCCAATTTGGTTTTTTGTGTAGATCTCCTCTTTAGAATGTAAGCACCAAGCAGGCAACGGTTTTTGTGTTGTCAGTAGCTGTAGCTCACTCCATAGCATCATGCCTGACATCTACAAATTCCTCTGTGAATATTTTTTGAGTAACTGACTTCAGAAAACCTGGAGGGTGTGTGGGTTGGGAGGGGTGGTGGGGAGAGTGTTGGTCGGGGAGTGGTCTGCATCTTTGTATGAAGAAGTTAGATTGCTTTTCATATCATTTTTTTAAATTAAAGGATGTTTCTCAGTTCAGGATAATGAATGGAGGACACAAAATTGTTGAGCTACAGAAACAAAGCTGTAGGCTAGGCTTTATATAGGTTCTGCAAAGACTCACTGCAGTCAGGACCTCTAGGCTATGTGCACAAAATTACCAAACAGTAACCTCAGTTACAAAAAATTTGGAGACCAGAAAGGGGAGCTCTCAGATCCTGCAATTACAGCAGAGTCCAACAGGAAGAAAAAAGACCTTTCCTCTTTTCTGGCAAGGACTCAGTCAATGAAAAGGCATGGGTGCTTTGTTTACTACAGCCCTCCCACCTTCCTTTCCCCTCTATAGAAGCATTCTCCTCCCTGTGCCATGGGTGGACTTGCATGTGGCTCACCATTTTTTGTAGACTCTGAATTGCAATTCTTTGCTGATCCCCAATAAACCCATCTTTGCTGGAAAATAAAAAAAAAAAAAAAAAAAAAAAAAGAACTGTGGTTCCCTCTAAGGAGTGGGTCCTTCCATGGCTGGCAAGCCAAATTGGGTCAGACACCCATTCTTTTCTACTGTAGGCCTTGCCCTTCATTAAGTTGATTTCATCAGTCACTTTAACAGTTGATACATGGTCACTATGGCTTTTGAATGGGTAACTGCTGAATAAAAGTAGCCTCTATTCAGATAAGTGTACAAAGGAGAAATCTGAGGTGGCAACAGGATTTCCATTCTAGTTTGCTTCCAGTTTTCTATCCACGAGTAACATGATAGCTTAATGTCGATAACCAGGAGAAAGAAGGGAGAGACAGACTACAGCTTGGTGAATTTCCAAACTGGGTCATCTTCAGTCACTTAGATAGGCCATGAGAAGAACGTCACATACTCAGTCCAGGTGTGTGTTCATCTCTCCTAAGAGAATTCCTGTTGGCGAAGGGTGAGGAGTGCTTTGCTGTCATAGGACTGTTTCACTGTGGGGGAAGCTCTGAACTAATAAACCTAGGTTCCAAAACCTTTAAAACTAAAAAAATCTTGGAGGACACTTGAGAAGAAGGTGATGGCAGGAACCCTAGACCTAGGCACTGTCCTGACTCTGTCTAATTTGCTCCCGGTCCTGGGGGTATCACCCAACCTCTCCAGGCCTCCATTTTCTTATCTTTAGGATGGAAATCTCTTTCTTATCTTTAGCAAATTTCCCTCACAGCCTCATTGTGACGCTCTGGGGAGGAAACACTGGAGGCCTTGTAAGACCATAAAGGATCATCAAGACATGGAAGCAACATAAATGTCCATTGACAGAAGAGTGGATCAAGAAGATGTTGTACATGTATACAATGGAATATTACTCAGCCATAAAAAGAATAAAATAATGGAGCAGCATGGATGGACCTAGAAATGATCATATTCAGTGAAGTAAGTCAGACAAAGACAAATATCAAATGATACTGCTAATATGGGGAAACAAAAAAAGAATGATACAAATGAACTTGTATACAAAAGAGAAATAGACCCACAGACATAGAAAACAAACTTATGGTTACTTATGGGGAAAGTAGGAGGAGAGATAAATTAGGAGTTTGAAATTAACATACACTCACTACTATGTATACAATAGATAACCAGTAAGAACCTCCTGTATAGCCCAAGGAACTCTACTCAATATTTTCCAAGGCAAATTGAAAGTGGTCAAACAGGAGATGGCAAGAGTGAATGTCGACATTCTAGGAATCAGCGAACTAAGATGGACTGGAATGGGTGAATTTAACTCAGATGACCATTATGTCTACTACTGTGGGCAGGAATCCCTTACAAGAAATGGAGTAGCCATCATGGTCAACAAAAGAGTCTAAAATGCAGTACTTGGATGCAATCTCAAAATGACAGAATAATCTCTGTTCGTTTCCAAGGCAAACCATTCAATATCACGGTAATACAAGTCTATGCCCCAACCAGTAATGATGAAGAAGCTGAAGTTGAACTGTCCTATGGAGACCTACAAGATCTTTTAGAACTAACACCCAAAAAAGATATCCTTTTCATTATAAGGGACTGGAATGAAAAAGTAGGAAGTCAAGAAACACTTGGAGTAACAGGCAAATTTGGCCTTGGAGTACAGAATGAAGCAGGGCAAAGGCTAATAGAGTTCTGCTAAGAGAATGCACTGGTCATAGCAAACACCCTCTTCCAACAACACAAGAGAAGACTCTACACATGGACATCACCAGATGGTCAACACCGAAATCAGATTGATTATATTCGTTGCAGCCAAAGATGGAGAAGCTCTATACAGTCAGCAAAAACAAGACTGGGAGGTGACTGTGGCTCAGATCATGAACTCCTTATTGCCAAATTCAGACTGAAATTGAAGAAAGTATGTAAAACCACTAGACCATTCAGGTATGACCTAAATTAAATCCCTTATGATTATACAGTGGAAGTGAGAAATAGATTTAAGGGACTAGATGTGATATTCAGAGTGCCTGATGAACTATAGATGGAAGTTCGTGACATTGTACAGGAGACAGGGATCAAGACCATCCTCAAGAAAAAGAAATGCAAAAAAGCAAAATGGCTGTCTGAGGAGGCCTTACAAATAGCTGTGATAAGAAGAGAAGCAAAAAGCAAAGGAGAAAAGGAGAGATATTCCCATTTGAATGAAGAGTTCCAAAGAATAGCAAGAAGAGATAAGAAAGCCTTCCTCAGTGATCAATGCAAAGAAATAGAGGAAAACAATAGAATGGGAAAGACTAGAGATATCTTCAAGAAAATTAGAGATACCAAGGGAATATTTCATGCAAAGATGGGCTTGATAAAGGACAGAAATTGTAGGGACCTAATAGAAACAGAAGATATTAAGAAGAGGTGGCAAAAATACACAGAAGAACTATACAAAAAATATCTTCATGACCCAGATAATCACGATGGTGTGATCACTCACCTAGAGCCAGACATCCTGGAATGTGAAGTCAAGTGGGCCTTAGGAAGCATCACTATGAACAAAGCTAGTGGAGGTGAGGGAATTCCAGTTGAGCTATTTCAAATCTTCAAAGATGATGCTGTGAATGCGCTGCACTCAATATGCCAGCAAATTTGGAAAACTCAGCAGTGGCCACAGGACTGGAAAAGGTCAGTTTTCATTCCAATCCCAAAGAAAGGCGATGCCAAAGAAGGCTCAAACTACCGCACAATTGCACTCATCTCACACGCTAGTAAAGTAATGCTTAAAATTCTCCAAGCCAGGCTTCAGCAGTACGTGAGCCATGAACTTCCAGATGTTCAAGCTGGTTTTAGAAAAGGCAGAGGAACCAGAGATCAAATTGCCAACATCTGCTGGATCATCAAAAAATCAAGAGAGTTCCAGAAAAACATCTGTTTCTGCTTTATTGACTATGCCAAAGCCTTTGACTGTGTGGATCACAATAAACTGTGGAAAATTCTGCAAGAGATGGGCATACCAGACCACTTGACCTGCCTCTTGAGAAACCTGTATGCAGGTCAGGAACCAACAGTTAGAACTGGACATGGAACAACAGACTGGTTCCAAATAGGAAAAGGAGTCCATCAAGGCTGTATATTGTCACCCTGCTTATTTAACTTATATACAGAGTACATCATGAGAAACACTGGGCTGGAGGAAGCACAAGCTGGAATCAAGATTGCTGAGAGAAATATCAATAACCTCAGATATGCAGATGACACCACCCTTATGGCAGAAAGTGAAGAGGAACTAAAAACCTTCTTGATGAAAGTGAGAGAGGAGAGTGAAAAAGTTGGCTTAAAGCTCAACATTCAGAAAACTAAGATCATGGCATCTGGTCCCATCACTTAATGGCAAATAGATGGGGAAAGAGTGGAAACAGTGGAAACAGTGTCAAACTTTAATTTTTTGGACTCCAAAATCACTGCTGATGGTGATTGCAGCCATGAAATTAAAAGACGCTTACTCCTTGGAAGGAAAGTTATGACCAACCTAGATAGCATATTAAAAGGCAGAGACATTACTTTGCCGTCTAGTCAAAGCTATTGTTTTTCCAGTGGTCATGTATGGATGTGAGAGTTGGACTGTAAAGAAAGCTGAGCTTGGAAGAATTGATGCTTTTGAACTGTGGTGTTGGAAAAGACTCTTCAGAGTCCCTTGAACTACAAGGAGATCCAACCAGTCCATTCTAAAGGAGATCAGTCCTGGGTGTTTATTGGAAGGACTGATGTTGAAGGTGAAACTCCAATACTTTGGCCATCTCATGTGAAGAGTTGACTCATTGGAAAAGACCCTGATGGTGGGAAGGATTGGGGGCAGGAGGAGAAGGGGTCGACAGAGGATGAGATGGCTGGATGGCATCACCGAGTCGATGGACATGAGTTTGGGTAAACTCTGGGAGTTGATGATGGACAGCGAGGCCTGAGTGTGCTGCAATTTATGGGGTAGCAAAGATTCAGACATGACTGAGCAACTGAACTGAACTGATAAGGGAAAATAATCTGAAAAAGAGGATATGTATGCATAATTGAATCACTTTGCTCTGTACTTAAACTAGCACAACTTTGTAAATCAACTATACTTCAAGAAAAAGGTACACTGAAGAATTGATGCTTTTGAACTGTGGTGTTGGATAAGACTCTTGAGAGTCCCTTGGACTGCAAGGAGACCCAATCAGTCCATCCTAAAGGAAATCAGTCCTGAATATTCATTGGAAGGACTGATGCTGAAGCTGAAGCTCCAATATTTTGGCCACCAGATGCGAAGAACTGACTCATTTGAAAAGACCTTGATGCTGGGAAAGATTGAAGGCAGGAGGAGAAGGGGATGACAGAGGATGAGATGGTTGGATAGCATCACTGACTCAGTGGACATGAGTTTGAGTAACCTCTGGGAGTTGCTGATGGACAAGGAGCCTGGCGTGCTGCAGTCCATTGGGTCACAAAGGGTCGGACACAACTGATCGACTGAACTGAACTGAACTGATGCATCCCAAGTCTTATTGATGACTGGCATATATTAATATATCTAAATGAGTATTTGTCTGGCTTTAGTGTTGGGAGTATGTACACAGATAATACAGGTGAAGGTAACCCCTAGCACTGTCACCTGAAACATGAGGTTGATGGAATCCAACTTGCATTATTGCTTGGTGGAGGAGGGGGAGGGGAGCTGGTTTCCTGGATGGCGGCCCCAGCCCGAGTATTTTAGGGAGCATCACGGATCCTGAGGGACTTGTTCCTGGGAGTAACCACCACTCAGCTTATCGTGACCCTGACTGAAAGGAGGAATTGGGTAAATAGGAAATGTCCTCACCCCCATCAACCCCACCATAGACTTTGGTCATGAGCAGTGCATAGCACAGTATCAAAGGCACTTAGTTTTCAAAAGCTAAACTTCAGCCTGAAGTTACTCTGCTAGATTCCCCAAGGAGGATTTTTTCTTTCCTTACTGTGTGCCTTCCAAGGAAACACAGAGCTCCCACTTAATAGAAATCCACTTAAGAGAAGCCCAAGGTGATCAGTTTCTGAAGGACCAGCTCACTCCCAGAAATGACCCCGCTCACACCCACAGTTTCAGCAGGTCCCTGCTCCCAGCTGTTCTATTGTCCCTCGGTGCTGGAGTTTTTGGCTCTTCCTGTGTCACTCTATTTTTAAAGTTGTTACTATTTTGGATGTGACTGTTGATGTTTTCTTAGAAAGTTACCTTTTTTTTTTTCTTGGTAGTATACATCATTTGTTTCTTAAATGTCATCTCCTGACAGCCAAGGTCCAGAACTTTTCTTAGTCTAACTTCTCCCTGAAACTGACAGAGGAAATCAGTGGCAAAACGAGATTTGCCTCTCATCTGTTTTTTTTTTTTCCTCCTCTCCAGAAGATGGGTTCTTGCATCTTTTCTCATCTGTGTCCTGCAGGAAATACTAAAATGCTGGATCTTTCCGCCAGCTTTCCTATCACACACAAACACAGAGAAGCTCACGGCAAGTTTTAGAGACTAGACTTTTTTTTACAAATGAGGGAATCAAATCTGTGTATGCTGAGTGACTTGTTCAATACAGCTGGTAAGCAAAGTGAGGTATTGAACCTGGGGTGTTTGGATGGGATGGTGGTGGTCATGTATGTATTTAATTGCACCACAAGACATCCTGTCATAAATGAGGAGGTGACATGGCCAACCAGTTCAAACTGCAGGTCCCCGGAAAATGCCCTGCTGTGACTTTAGGCAGGTCATACATTTCTCTCTGCCTCAGTTTCCTCATTTATAAAAGAGGATAATAGCACTTCTAAAATGAGGATAGGGGACTTCCCTCGTGGTCCAGTGATTAGGAATCTGCCTTCCAGTGCAGGGGATACAGGCTCGATCCCTGGTTCAGGAACTAAGATCCCACATGCCTCAGGGCAACTAAGCCCATGTACCACAAGAGAGCCCACACGCTGCAACTAATACTCAATGCAGTCAAATAAATACATTTAAAAAATAAAACGAGTATGTTAATAGCAGCCATCTCATACTTACATGTAAAATGCCTAAAACAGGACATAACACATATTAAGCACTTAGTAATTAACTATTAATATTTAATGTTCTATTAATCAATAAAACATTTGAATTTATGTTTGAAATTTGGCTTTTATTTTATTGTTTCTTATTTCATCCCTTTATTTCTATTAGACATTTGATTTTGGCATTTTGAATTATAATGGCCTTATATGGATCAAAAATTCAGATTATCAAAATGTATATTCTTAAAATTTCTGTTTCACTCCTATTTCCTGTTCTTCCCAGTGTCAACCTGCTATCCTCAAAGCAGCAGCAACTGTTACTAATCTCTTTTTTGTGTATCTGCCCAGAGATTTCCTTGGCATATACAAGGCAATATTTATTCCTCTGACACATAAACTTTTTATATGGACAGTAATTTACTCTGTATGTTATTCTTTCTTTCTGAAAGTTATTTCCATATTCGTGTAGAGAATTTCTTATAATTTTTCTTTTCTTTACTATGAATTTGACAACTGCATTGCGTTCTGTTGTATGAATGTACCCTCCTGATGGACAGGTAGAGTATTTCAAGTCTTTTGGTATTACATTTATGATGAAATGAATGACTTTGCACATATGCTATTTTGCATGAGAATATTCGCAAGATGAATTGAATAGCTGTCATTCTTCAAGGAGTGTGTTTACTTCCAATTTTAATAGATACCATTAACCAAATTGCCTTCTATAAGGTTATTCTAATTTAAATTCCTGTCAGCAACATATAAGAGTATAAGAGTGCCTGCTTCCCCATAACTTTACCAGCACAGGGAAAAATTACATTGCAATTTTAAAATGACTTAGGGAAATTGATATATTTTTTATGATGAGTTTTCTTAAAAACATGGCTTGAAGTTGCTTGTTTTAGTCTTTATTTCTGTCATTAGAGAACATTTTACAATGCTGTATATTAATATATAGCCGTCAGACATTTCTCAGCCATATTCACTTCTAAAAATTTTATCACTTTTTGTTGATATATAAATGGATTTGTCCATTGTCTTCTCTAATTTGTTGGTGTTTGCATATATGAGAGTCATTCATTTCCACATATTAATCTTGTCCTCTATAATCTCACTGAATCCTCTCAGGTATATAATGTCTTTTCAGTTGATTCTCTTGGAATTTTTAGATAATGCTGATATCTAAAATTAACAAATGCTGATAATTTTACTTTTCTCTTTCCAGTTTTTACACTTCTCTTGTCACTTCCACTGGCTAGTTATTACAATGTTTTAAGCAATAGTAGTGAAATGGCACCCTTTTTATTGTTGACATTGTAGGGAATACTTGTAGTGTTTTCCCAGTAGGTATTAGCTATTGGGCTTATTTATAAATCTGGATTAGTTAGGGTTCTCATAGATTTATTATGAAGAATTGGCTTATGCAATTATGAAGGCTAACTCTCCCAATCTTCTGTCTGAAAGGTGGAGATCCAGGAAAGCCAGTGGTGGGATTCAGTCTACATCTGAGGACTTGAGAACCAGGGGAGACAATGATATATTAATTAGTCTTAGTCCATACATGAGCACTTCCCTGGTGGCTTGGTGATAAATAATCTGCCTGCAATGCAGGAGACACGAATTCGATCCCTGGGTCAAGAAGATCCCCTGGAGAAGAAAATGGCTACCCACTCCAGTGTTCTTGCTTGGAGAATTCCATGGACAGAGGAGTCCATACATATGCATTTTTTTCTGATAAATGCACACATGTATGTATTATCTGACTTTTCTCCCTATTTTGAGAAACTTTTATCAATTCAATAATTTGAATAATGTCAAATATCTTTTCAACATCTGAGATGGTTATTTGCCTTTTTAGATCTATGATTATGATACATTTCCTTAATGGATTTCCTAATACTAAACTGTTGGAACAAGGACAACTGAAATAGTTTTACTTTCTGGAGTAAGTCCCACTTGGTTATGGTGTATAATAATGTGCCACTGATATTTTTGTTGCTAATATTTTATTTAAGATTTTGCACCTAAATTAATAAATATCACTCATATATGGTTATCTTTTTGCCATACTGTTGGTTTTGTTTTCAATGTTATGCTCAATTCTTATATTGAATCAGGTTTCAAATTTTCCATGTAAATTTATTTATATGAAACTAGCAAAAACATCTTTTGTGACTCTTTTTTCTTCAGTTCCTGTAATTATTTCCCACATACTAGTTTTGTTGATTTTTTATGACCTCTCCAAATTTTTTTCTGATTAGGCAATCTAGTAATTTATCTAGTTTTTGCTCTTGCTTTTTGTTTATTCTCCCTAAGATCCAGCTTTTGGATCTGTTTGTTGGTGCTATAGTTTTTATGTTTTTTTTTTCTCCCCAACTTATTAATTTCTGTTTTTATCTTTATTAATTCACTTCTTCTATTTCCCTTCAGGGTATTTGGTTTGTTCTTTTTCTAATTTCTTGAGTTGCGTACTTAACTCATTTAATTTGTTCTTGCTTTTTGAAATATCTATTCAAAGTTATCAGTTTATAAGAATTAAAGGGTATAAAAGAACTCTTTGAAGGCAATACAGGTTGTACAGACCAACGTGTGTCTGTCCCTTGCCCTTTCTCATTAGCATCTTCTGCAGTGCCTTTCACAGTGGCAGGCACGTACTGTGTTCTCAATAATTACTTGACTCAACAAACGCAAAGTAAATAGATCCATGGCAGAGAAAAGTGCCCTTTTCCTTGTCCTTCTACTCTGCAGCACAAGTATCGTTGCATCATATTTATTAGTATACCCATGAGGTTTTGCTTCGGAAGAAGCATACACTGCTTTAGCCAAAATGATTCCCTTGCCAGCCAAGAGTCCTGAGGATTGGCTGCTCTATTTTTCAACAGACACATATTTTGATTAACTATTTGTGTTGGCATCAATGCTTCCACAGTTCTTGCCCAAGAGCACAAGGTTTCAGTCCATTTGCAGATCTGCACAATAATGACAGCTTGTATTTACACAGGATCTTTTTTAGAAGAGTCTGGTGTTTCTTAGAGTATGGCTTTCACCCTTTTAACATCTCACAGGCAACAGGAAGAACAATACTAACACAAGGAGAAACTGGAATTCAAAGTCTCTTGCCAAAGGTTTTTATGTCCTGTCAGAGATGGAGAGGACCAAGTTTTGTGTAGTCTATAATCCTTTCCACATGAAGATGGTTATTTTAAATAATACATTTTATTTATGTTATATATTTCATATATTATTTATTATTATATACATGTAGGTATGTTTTACATGCACATATATTAAACGTGGTTAATATATAAAACCAGCTTTGGGTCAAATTTACATACAATTCACAATTTTCAATGAGATTTAACAAATTTATACATAATTATATTTATAGTTATGTAAGCACCATGAGAATCCGTTTTTATCATCCCCCAAACTTTCCCAACATCTTAAAGAGATCTTTTGTGCCCTTTTGGAGTCAAAACAATTCACTATATTCTTGGCAACTACTGAAATACCTTCTTCCTGTCACTACAGTTTTACCTTTTTTAGAATTTCATAGAAATGGAATCACAAGCTTTTGCATCTGCCTTCTTTCACTTGGCATAATTCTTTAAAGATTCATCCATATTGTTGTATCATCGGTGGTTTGTTACACTCTAATGGTAAGAAGTATTTTATTGTATGGATGTACCAGTTTGTATAAACATTCACTGGTTGATGGATGTTTGGATTCTTCACAGTTTTGGGTATTTAAAATAAAGCTACCATGTACATTCATAAAAGAATCTCTTTGTGAATATATGTTTTCATTACTCTTGGATAAATGCCTAGGAATAGAATTGTGAGTCATGGTACGTGCATATTGAACTTTAAAAGAAACAAATTATTTCCCAAAGTGGCTGTACCATTTTTGCATTCCTGCTTTCACTTTTCACTTTCATACACTGGAGAAGGAAATGGCAACCCATTCCAGTACTCGTGCCTGGAAAATCCCACGGACGGAGGAGCCTGGTAGGCTGCAGTCCATGGGGTCGCTAAGAGTCGGACACGACTGAGCGACTTCACTTTTACTTTTCTCTTTCTTGCACTGGAGAAGGAAATGGCAACCCACTCCAGTATTCCGGCCTGGAGAATCCCAGGGACGGTGGAGCCTGGTGGGCTGCCGTCTATGGGGTCGCACAGAGTCGGACACGACTGAAGCGACTTAGCAGCAGCAGCAGCCAGCAAAGAGTGTTCCATTTCTTCCACATCCTCAGCAACACTTGATTTTAGCTTTTCTAATGGGAATGTAGTGGTTTCTTATTGTGGATTTAATTTACATTTCCTTAATATGTAATGATGATGTGAATTATTTTTACATATTTTGCCATTTGTGCATCTTTGGTGAAGTGTCTGTTCAAACCTTTTGTCAATTTTTAAATTGAGTTGTTTGTCATTTTACTACTAAATTTTAAGTGTTTTTTTAAATATATTCTGGATGCCATATTTTAATTAAATCCATATTTTGAAAATATTTTTCTCAGTCTGTAACTGGCCTTTTTGTTTTATTAACAATATTTCTCAAAAGCAAAAGTGTTTGAATTTGATCCCTAGGTGGGGAAGGTTCCCTGGAGGAGGGGACAGCAATCCACTTCAGTATTCTTGCAAGGAGAATCCAATGGACAGAGGAGCCTGGTGGGCTACACTCCATGGGGTCACAAAGAGTTGGACACAACTGAAGTGACTTAGCACACACGCAATGTTTTATAGTGCATGTTTTATATATCTTATTTAATATATCATTGACTAATCCAAGTGCACAAAGATTTCTCCTCTATTTTCTTCTAGAAGTTTTATAGCTTCAAATTTATTTTTGTTTATGATCCATTTTGAGTTAATTTATATATATTATTGAGGGAAAAACCAAAGTTTTTTTCATTTTTTGAAAATATGTGGCTAATTCAATTGTTCTAGCATCATTTGTTATTCATTTCCATTTTTTTTTTGAAAATAAATAATGATATATGTTGGATTCTTTGTGACTATCTATATAGATGATTATGTTGTCTACAACACAAGCACGTTTTCTTCTTCATTTCCAGCTGTGTACTCTTATTTATTTGTCTCCCCTTATTAAACTGGTTAGAACCTCCAGTACAAAGTTGAATAGAAATGATGAGGGTAAACATTTTTTCTTTATTCCCAAATTTAAGGGAAACATTCATCACCAAGTGAGACCTGTTGCCACAGAAGGACTTGAAGGATGTCTAGGGCAAAATGTTTCTGAGGAAGTCCAAACTTGCCTTTACTGAGAAACAACACAGGACAAAAATCGAATTGCCATTTATGAGAAGAAATTCTCTGGAGCTTTCATATTTCTCTTACTACCAGATTTATGACAATCTTGTCTTCTTTTCCTAAGTTGATTCTCATCCAGAAGCTAGTTTATTATCCCAGGGTCACCTGTAATATAGTGATAGAATGAAGAACAGATCCCAGACCTAGAGTTTCAGGCTCTTAAGCCTTGGGACTGGGTTAGGTCATCATGACAGCCTGAGTCTGTGTGGGAGAGCCGCATTTCTAGGGAGGTTCAGTCCTGCTCCCTGAGAGAACTTTCAGTGCTTTTATCCTGTTTCATCCTTACCCTTCCTCTGAGGTCCTTCTCTTGATACTGGTGCTTCTCCCTACTATTGTGGTGAGAGGGAGGCTTCAAGGCTAAAACAGCTTTTCCCAGCCATGCCCAGGCCGTGGATTTCAATTTAGAAAACTCAGAAACAGGTTCTGGGGCTGAAATCTTTGTCCTAGCGGGTTTTCTTTCTGGTTGGTTGTTGTTTGTTTTGAAAAGTTGTCAATCATAGCTTCCTCACACCTGAAGCATAGGCTGCCCCTGCTCCTTCTGGGGCCATTTGGGTGATAAATAATTCCACAGAGGGTGCAGATATGGAGGTCTGCATACAGAAGCAGAAAAAAAGCACACAATCTAAATTATGTACCCTATTCCCAGAGGCTCAGATGTTATTTGGGATAATCTCTAAGGTTGACTAATAGACCATTTGCATGTGCAGAAGAAATACCTTCTAACTCAACAGGGAAGAAAGGAATCTTGATGGTTTTTAGACACATTTGGTGCTTTGTTAGTAGGAGCTCTCGCAACCTGGCAGAGGGTTGGTTCATTAGGAAGGCAGAGATCAGGAGCTGGCTTACTGGAACAGCAAATGAAAAGTGACAGATTTATTGCTCATCTTGGTATTTAGCTTTTCCTTATACGGGTGAACTGAAACTGAGATTGGAAGTTATCACCATACTCCCAATCTTGTACCACCCTTTTTGAGATCTTGTTCAGTGCATAATAATGGTGTATTGGTTTGAGGTGGGAGGAGTTCTGTTCCCTGGGCCTCCAATGCTTGAAGCCTTATGATCATCCAACTTTTTCTCTGCTGGCAAGGCCAAGAGGGATAAGAGAAAGCTAATGAAAACATCACAATTCTGTTTCAATTAGTAAGTCAGCCTGGTCAACAAGAAAGATGCCTACAGATTTTAATTAGTCTCGGGGGAGGAGAACAGAATGTTCTAAGATGTCCTTGCTCACCCTCATATTGCATTATCTTGGCCACAGGGTAAGTGCAAACTTTCCCCCAGGGCTCAGGATGTCTGCCTAGAAATAAAATTCAAATTCACTGTTAACCTTTTTACCACTATGTTGTTCCAAAACAGAAAATGTTCAATGCAATTAGCTTTAGAGATGCAAAGTCTGTTCAATTTCTAAATACTGGTCAGTCGTATTCCTAGAACACTAACCTCAGAGGACACAAATGTTGGGGGAGGGGAAATTTCATCCAGGAAGAGTGGTCAGAAATAGCTGAGATGAATTCTAGGTCCGTGTTCCAATTCTGCTCTCATACATAATTCTAGAAAACAATCCCTTCACTTTTCTATGCCTTGGATTCTCCATCCATATAATGGGGCTGATTGTGTCTCCATTTCATTTGGGAATCCTCAAATCCATGGCACAAATCCTGACTAACATGTTTCAGGATATGCAAAGATCTCGCTATTAAATGATGCTGCTGTGTTCCATGAGCTTTTCTCCTCCTTATATTTCCAACTTGTGAACTCATATCTGTTAGTCAGGGTAAGCTAAGTTTTTCTCTGACACCTAACCTCCAAATCCCCAAGGCTTATTTCTTACTTTCTTAACAGTCTGCTACAGGTCACCCTGCTTTCTGTGGTGGCCACCTTTCAACAGTGGTGAGAATCTGAGTTGCTCCCATCTTGCAACTTTGCTATCTCAGTGGCCTTTGCTTCCAGCCATAGAGGCAGGAGAGAAAGCACGTGCAGTGCTTCCATTCCCCCTTGACTGCCTTGGACAGCGAATGCTATGTATCACTTTACTCACATGACCCCATCTTAAATGCAAGGGAGACTGGGAAATATGAAGGAGCTTGTGGAATATTTGGGGAGCACTAGTGTTTTTGTCACACACCCCATGAATGTCACTTGTTCTGTTAATGGCCAACCAACTTGCGAGGTGCTACGAACTAGAGATATAAAGGTGCAGAAGACCCAGGTCCAACCTGATGAATTCATAATTGGGAGATGGGTGTTGGGGAAGATGGAAACAAGTAAACTACTGGGCTATTCACAATTTCTGGGAGGGATGATGTGTGTAGGAGAGGCAGGAGTGATCAACTTTATGACAAGTAAGGCTCCACTGGACATAAGAAAGGTCCTTTGGTTCTTGAAGGAGGATAAGGTCTTTACCAGGTGGTGTTGGGCTCAGTGGATGTCATGGTAGAGAAAAAGGAGCTTCGAGACAGACTCCGTTTCTTTTTAAGCCATAGTCAACAGGGGATGCTCTTGGCTCTGCTTCGTAGTTCCCAGCTAGTATTCAAAATATGCTTGCAATTTGCCCCTAAATTTCAAGGAAGAATAGAACAATCTGTGGTCCTATTTTGGTTTGTTTTTCTGGGAAAAAAAAGGACAGAGAAGAGAAAATAGAATCCATATTAACTTAAAGAGCATATTCTGCAATATTGAATAGGGTTGAGGCTTGCACTTATCAAACTGAGTTAGTATATGCTGAAGCCTCCATTTCACAGCTCCTCAAATGAATGATTAAAATGAAAAGTCTTAAAGGGGGGCAAGAAGATGGAATAAAATCTTTGAGGCTAGAACTGAGGCAAAGGTCTCCTAAACTACTCCCTGCCAGGCTCACTGAATAACATTGGAGGTGTCAGGAGTGGGCCTGTGTGCTGTGGTATTCAACTATTTTGCAAAAAAGCTTTGATAGCTGTCTCTGCCAGAGGATCCCTCCCTCTAGCATCATGGCATAAGAAATTAGGATTCAAGCATAAAAGTACTATTTCCAGAAAACAACAGGATATTATAGCAGAACCCTCTAGATGGTACTATTTTCAGAGGCTCAGACAGCCCCTTTTGATGTGTGTCCTTTCAGAAAAGTCATTGGTCAGAATACCTTGTATTTGTACTTGTTGTTCAATCGCTAAGCCAAGTCAGAATCTTTGCAATATCATGGACTGCAGCACGCCATGTTCCTCTGTCCTCCACTATCTCCTGGAATTTGCTCAGATTCATATCCATTGAGTCACAGATACTATCTAACCATCATATCCTCTGCCATCCTATGTCATTTTGCCTTCAATCTTTCCCAGCATCAGGGTCTTTTCAAATGAGTCGACTGTTTGCAACATGTGGCCAAAGTATTGGAGTTTCAACTTCAGCATCAGCTCTTTCAATGAATATTCACAGTTGATTTCCATTAGGATTAATTGGTTTTATCTCTTGGCTGTCCAAGGGACTCTCAAGAGAATTCTCCATCACCACAATTTGAAAGCATTGATTCTTCAGCACATTTGTATAATATGTAATTATTTGCAAAGCACCTTTACACATCCATTAAGTGAGTCAGTTAAAAAATAAAGACCAGTGTCCAGCAGGCTGTGTGAAATGAACACTTTGCATTATTATGAGAAAACAAATTGCTGCAGCCTTTTTGGAGGTAGTTTGACAGTGTCTGCTTTTTTGTTTTTTTCAGATTTTTTGGCCACACTGTGTGGCACGTGGGATCTAGTCCCCTGTTGTTGTTCAGTCGCCCAATCATGTCTGATTCTTTGTGACCCCGTGGACTGCAGCACACCAGGCCTCCTTGTTCCTCACGATCTCCCAAAGTTTGCCAAAGTTCATGGCATCGGTGATGCCATCCAGCCATCTCATCCGCTGACACTCTCTTCTTCTTCTGCCTTCAATTTCCCCTAGCGTCAGGGACTTTTCCAGTGAGTCAACTGTTCGTATCAGATGACCAAAATCCTGGAACTTCAGCTTCAGCATCAGTCTTTTCAACAAGTATTCAGGGTTGATTTCCCTTAAGATTGACTGGTTTGATCTCCTTGCTGTCCAAGGGACTTTCAGGAGTCTTCTCCAGCACCACACTCCAAAGGAATTAATTCTTTGGCATTATGCCTTCTTTATGGTCCAGCTCTCACAACTGTACGTGACCACTGGGAAGACCATAGCCTTGACTATACGGAGACCTTTGTCAGCAGAGTAATGTCTCTGTTTTTCAACACACTGTCTAGGTTTGTTATCACTTTCCTGCCAAGAAGCAATCATCTGATTTCATGGCTGCAGTCACCATCTGCAGGGATTTTGGAGGCCAGGAAGAGGAAATCTGTCACTACTTCCACCTTTTCCCCTCTATTTCCCATGAAGTAATGGGACCAGATGCCATGATCTTAGTTTTCTTAATATTGAGCTTAAAGCTGGCTCTTTCACTCTCCTCCTTCACCCTCATCAAGAGGCTCTTTAGTTCCTCTTTGCTTTCTGCCATTAGAGTGGTATCATCTACAAATATGAGGTTGATGTTTCTCTCCCCATCTTGATTCCAGCTTGTATCTCATCCAGCCTGGCATTTCTCATGATGTGCTCAGCATACAGGTTAAACAAACAGAGTGACAGCAGACAATCCTGCTGTACTCTTTTCTCAGTCTTGAACCGACCAGTTGTTCCATACAGTATTCTAACCATTGCTTCTTGATCCACAACAGGTTTCTCAGAAGACAGGCAAGATGGGCTGGTATTCTCATCTTTGAGAACTTTCCACAGTTTGTTATATCTACATAGTCAAAGGTTTCAGTGTAGTTGATGAAACAGAGGTAGATGTTTTTCTGGAATTCCCTTGGTTTCTCTATGATCTGGCGAATGTTGGCAATTTAATCACTGATTCCTCTTCTTTTTCTTTTTTTATTTTAAATTAGTTTATTTATCTATTTTTTAACTTTACAATATTGTATTTGTTTTGCCATACATTGACATGAATACACCATGGGTGTACATGTTTTCCAAAAATATGGAACGCTTCACGAATTTGCGTGTCATCCTTGCGCAGGGGCCATGCTAATCTTCTCTGTATCATTCCAATTTTAGTATTTGTGCTGCTGAAGCGAGCACTCCTCATCTTTTTCTAAACATAGCTTGGACATCTGGAAGTTCTTGGTTCTCATAATGCTGAAACCTAGCATGCAAAATTTTAAGCATGATCTTACTAGCATGGGAGATAAGTGCAATTGTCTGATGGTTAGCACATTCTTTAGTCCTATCCTTCTTGGGAATTGGGATGAGGATTGACTTTTCCAGTCCTGTGGCCACTGCTGGATCTTCCAGATTTGCTGACATATTGAATGCAACACCTTGATTGCATCATTGTTTAGAGTTTTGAATAGCTCTACTGGAATTTCATCACATCCAGTTTTACTAAGAGCAGTGCTTCCTAAGTCCCATTTGACTTTGCACTACAGAATGTCTGGCTCTGGGTGACTGACCACACCATCATAGTAATTGGTTCATTAAGATCTTTTATTGTACAGTTTTTCCGTGTATTCTTTCTATCTCTCCTTGATCTCTTCAGCGTCTACCAGGTTTCTACCAATTCTGTTCTTTATTGTGCCCATCTTTGGGCAAAATGTTCCCTTGATATCTCCAGTCTTCCTGAAGAGATCTCTAGTCTTTCCCCATCTGTTGTTTTCTTCCAGTTTTATGCACTGTTCATTGAAGAAGGCCTTCTTGTCTCTCCATGCTGTTCTTTGGAACTCTGCATTTAGTTGGATATACCTTTCTCTTTCTCCCTTGCTTTTTGCTTCTCTTCTTTCTTCAGCTATTTGTAAAGCCTTCTCAGATAA
This sequence comes from Okapia johnstoni, assembly GCA_024291935.2. Classification (NCBI taxonomy): domain Eukaryota; kingdom Metazoa; phylum Chordata; class Mammalia; order Artiodactyla; family Giraffidae; genus Okapia; species Okapia johnstoni. The sequence continues at coordinate 51,848,827 of CM044322.1, forward strand.
CCACTTTGCTCCTCTCTTCTTTTTCTTTGGGATGGTTTTATTCACCATCTCCTGGACAATATTATGGACCTCTGTCCAAAGTTCTTCAGGCACGCTGTTAACTAGAGTTAATCTCTTGAATCTATTCATTACCTCCACTGCATATTCATAGGGGATTTGATTTAAGTCATACCTGGCTGGCCTAGTGGTTTTCCCTTCTCTCTTTAGTTTCAGCCTGAATTTTGCTATGAGAAGTTGATGATCTGAGCCACAGTCAGCTTCAGGTCTTGTTTTTGCTGACTGTATACAGCTTCTCCATCTTCAACCACAAAGAATGAAATCAATTTGATTTTGATATTGACTATTTGGTGATGTCCATGTGAAAGTCATCTCTTGTGTTGTTGAAAGAGAGTATTTGCTATGATCAGTGGATTCTCTTTGCAGAATTCAGTTCCCTGACCAGGCACCAAACCCACACTCCCAGCATTGGAAGTTTAGAGGCTTCACCACTGGACCTCCAGGGAAGTCCCAACAGTGTCAGTTTTTTTTAACCTAGCAGTCACACTTCGAAGAATTTATCCTTCAATGGTGTTTGCTCAAAAGCTAAACATACAAGTGAGTTTATTGCAGTGTTCTTTGAAATAGAAAAAAGCAAGGGAAAACTTACTATCTACTGGAGAATGTCCAAATAACCCGTGATACACAGGAACAATAAAACTAAGAATTTATTAAACATGAGATAAACCTGACGTCCTGATACGGTAGGATGGCTGTGATAAAGTTGTCAGTGAAAGTCCAAGTGCACTAGTGTGCATGCATGTGTTATATGTGCATCTGTGTCATCTGTTTAAGCACAGACATTAAATCCAACATATCAGAAGTCACTTCTTGGGAGTGGGTTTGAGGTGAAGAGAAACATTAAGTAGGTACTTTACCTGTTTCCTTACCCACCCCCCCCCCCCCCCACAAAAATAGCAAAACTGACCTCTTACCCTGCTTTATAAGCGTGTGTTTATCAGAGGGAAAGCAAACATCAATGAACACACTTGGGGTCACCCTATCCCCATCTGGTCCCCAACTAAACAAGATCCTCAGCCAGTTGCTGTAGGTTCCTAATTCCTTACGAAACAGCTTTATCTGGACCTTGACAATGGTGGATATATGTCTATAACTTTGCTCATATGCTGGTCATTTGTGAAAACTGCTCTTTTCTAAGCATAAATGCATAGATTGTCACCTGTGTCTTTTCTTTACATACTTGTGGTATATGTAATTTTTTAAGATTTAATGAGCTATTTTTTTAGAATGATAGTTCCCAAATACGCTTGCACATTGGAATCATGTGAGGAGCTTCAAAAACTGTTTGTGGATTCTACCCCTCCAAAATCTTGGTTTCAGTATAGCTAGGCAGAGCAGCAGGGTGTTTTTTTAATTCTCAAGAAATTCTAATATATAACCAAGGTTGAGGGCCACTGTTCTAAAATTTAGACTCACTTGTGAAACTTTTTTGCAAGTAAATGACTTTTATTTTTTAAATAATACTTTTGTCTTGAAATCTTTTTTAAGTACCTTTTGGGGGGCAAATTATTTACAAAAGTCATGTATTATTTTATAATTACAGAAGAAGAGGGAATTCCCAGGCTGCCTAGTGGTTAAGACTCTGTGCTTCCAATGCAGGGGGCGCAGGTTCAATCCCTGGTTGGAGAATTAAGATCCTACATGCTGTGCAGCAAAAAGTAAAAAGATAAAAAGGAAAAAAATAAAGAAAAATGTTACCTATGTAAAATATAATCATATAGTTAACCTGATTTTGAAAAGTAGATTTTTTCAACACTGAAATAGATGACAATGAATTCATCATCTCTGTTTATCAGTGAAGAACTTGGAGCCCAGAGAGCTGATTAATTTCCACAAGCTCTACAACTCCTAAATGGCAGAGCTAGATTCAAACCTGGTCATCTCACATTAGGTCCTAGAATCTTTGTAGTTATCTCACTGCCAGCACCACAGGGCTAGGATCTGGCCATGAATGATATTTCTTGCTAACCAGTTGTAGGAAGCTGGGAAAAGCAGAAAAAAAAAATCCAGTGGAAATAGCTTCTGGTTAAGATTGACAAAATTCAGGCTTCAAACCTTGCTCATCTACTCTCAGCTATGTGACTGTCTCCTGACCTCTGTGGTCTCCAGCTTTTGTCACCTTCCTCATTCATATCTGCTTGAACTCCCCACTGTGCTGCTCTATATGGGGCAGCCACTAGCCATGTATGTCTATTATGACTGAATTTTTAGTTTGATTTAAATTTAAATTATGTGGGTGGACTCAGTTGTGTCCACCTCCTTGCGACCCCATGGACTGTACCCTGCTAGGCTCCTCTATCCAGGAAATTTTCCAGGCAAGAATACTGGAATGGGTTACCATTTCCTCCTCCAGGGGATCTTCCTGGCCCAGGGATCAAACCCGAGTCTCTTGAGTCTCCTGCATTACCAGGTGGATTCTTCACTACTGCACCACCTTTAGATTAAAACTTACATAGCTACATATAGCTAGTGGATCTATATTGGCAATGCAGGTCAGAGTGATTTTACAGGGCACCCCACCCACCCTGAGATTTGTTTCATAACAGGAAACATGTATTTGATGACACTGTGCTTATAAATAGTGTAAGAAGTAAGTCTGAAGGAGAAAGACAAATATCGTATGATATCACTTAGATGTGGAATCTTAAAAAACAGATACAAACATTTATAAGATGGAAAAAGACTTAAAGACATAGGAAACAAACCTATGGTTATCAAAAGGGAAAATGGAGCAGGGAGGGATAAATTAGGAGTTTGGGATTAACAGATATACACTACTATATATAAAAGAGATAAACAAGGACCTCCTATTTAACCCAGGGAACTATATTCAATACCTTGCAATAACCTATAAGGGAAAAGATCTGAAAAAATATATATCCATATATGTACGTATAACTGAATCACTTTGCTGTACATTCAAAGCTAACATATCGTAAATCAACTATACTTCACTTAAAAGTAAATTGCTCGAGCACCATTAAATACAGCGTGAAGTAAAACCCATTCAGCACGGAATTTCCAATCCAGCTGCTCTATCTCTGCAGTTACAGTCCAGCAGTACCAACATAATCATCATGCTCCGAAAGACCATCATTTTTCTCATTCTCCTCCCTCTGCATCCAAAGACGGCCAGCATTCTCTTTTCAGGATTCTGCCCACCCTGCAGGGCACAGCTGAATACACCTCAATTAAGAATTCCCCCCACCCCAACACTTCGACTGCTTACTCCTCAGCTCCCCAGTGAAATGAATCACTTCCTCTAGTGCTTCCAGCATCCATCTTTATTACATGATGGTTAGTGATTCAGGTCTGATAGGGAAACAGACAGAGACAGTCCAATGCAGTTGGGTCAGTGCTCTGATGGAGAGAGACCAGGATGCCCTGGAGAAGGGACTAAGGTAGCCAGGCTGGAGAGACTGGATCCTCTGAGAACAGATGTGAAGACAGGGTATGTGAACAAGAGCATTTATTAGGGGCAATGCCTGAGAGAGAAAACAGGATGGGGATCTGGAAGTGGCTGAAAGGACTGTCAGACCACACCACAGACATGCCATGGATTTCAGGGCAGCATCTGGCCCCAAGCCAAATACGCCCGGTTGTCAAAGGATTCGAGGTGCATCTACATTAACCACAGAATGTGACGCACTAAGTAAAATACCTGTGATTAAGCACTGTACAAATCACAGTTGTTTTTATTGTAAACCTCCAGGAACGATTATAATGGTAACATCAGGAGAACATCTCAGAGCTAACAAGGAGACCAACAGATGGAAATGAACCAATTACACTACAAATGTTTTGGAAATTGAATAAGAGATGGCATGCAAAACGAAGGCTTTAGTTTTGCTATCAAAATCTCCTTCTAAGTGAGTTTAGATCTTGGATTTGGTAACTGGTGAGGCTGTGAAACTCCTTTCCCCTTGGGTCTTAACAGTGTAAACAGCCACACAGTAAGAGTTGGGTAAGTATCCGCCACGTGCTTATCAGTGTGCTAGACACTGTGGGAAATTAGGACCATAAGAGGAGGCTTGTGCTGTGTAGGAGCACATTGAGGAGGTGAGACTATACTCATCAATGACATAAAGATCAAGGAACAGGACTAGATATAACGTTGAGAGACAAAGCATCACCTGCTCAGACAAAAGAAATGGAGCCTGTCGTTAACCAGGAAACCAGACGGGACATGCCGTAAGACTGTGTTATGTCACTCTCATTAGGGACAAGTATTTGAAAGACCTTAGAAATGACAAAAACAAAATAAAGATGGGAGTGAAATCAGTGAGATGGAATGCATGCAAATCTGCAATGAAAATATTGTCATTAGTGGCTGAGTAGGATCTTCCTTGGGGTTTTGAACACCGAGCCCCAGCAGTCACCCAAGCTTCTGGAATAAAATCATATTTCATTCTGAGCTTCTGTGCCGCTGACCTGAGCTTTAATCATCCTGTCCTTCAAGCTTCCCAGGTGAGGGGTAGTTTCTGTGCTCGTGTAGCCATAGATGGGTCTAATCGACACTCCCACCCCTAGCCCTGGCCTCAGATTCCCTTTGCAGGGAGAGGGAGGCTCCGGCTGAGTCATCCCAGTGATAAACGCTGTAGTCACTCTAGGGAGGTGTCCCCAGCTGCCCCTGCTGGAGGACAACCAAGTGAGTAACCCTGCCTGTGTCACGTGGTCCTGGAATGAGGCTGGCTCCTGACCATGCCAGGTCCGTGCAATGAGCGAGGCTGCTTACAACACACACACTGACCCTGACAGCTCCCTTGAGGAAACAGGAGGTTTGTCTGGGGGTCTTGCAGGCTTAACAATTGAAATTGCAGGTGAAAGACTAGTGAGCCAGTGGACAGGCAACCAAAGCTGATGCAAGTGAGTTCTTAGAGAAGGAAGTTCTTGGATAAATGTTGCCTGGGAACCTCTGGGAGGAGATTTCTGAGAATTATCTTCTGCTTTTTTGCACATTCCCTCACCCTCCCCAACACAGCCTTTATGGCTGATACAAAAGCATCAGCAGATTGCTTTCTCAGGGGAGAGAAGAGAGAGAAATAATTTCCAAGGTTCAGGATGATCGAAAGGCTAAAAGCCACCATCCGAATCAGAGTCTGGAAATCATGTGACCTTGGAGTTGGCCACAGTGACTGGAGTTTTGGGGAGCTCATACAGCAGATTAAACCCAGACTTTGTGCATTCTCACCCCAAGGAAATTTTATCCCAAGATCTTTGTATCACTATGGGTGGGGTTTGAATATTTGCTCTGGGCTTTAGCAAGTCCTTCAACTTGATCATCCATGTCATTCATTTGGGTCTCAACTGTGTACTCCAGTCCCCTAAATTCTCATATTCTCTTTCCTTCCCTTTCTCCTCATCCTCCTTCACATCTTCCTGTCTCTTTCTGTCTCTCCTTTCCCCTCTCCTTCTCTCTCTTTCCCTGTCCCAGATTGACGTCTGACCCTTTAAGCACTTTGTTTTATTACAGTCATGATTTTCAGTGGCTAACTTGTCCTTTCTCTCTCTGCACCCTGTTCAGTGTCTGTTCAGAGGTCTGGGGTGCCTGTAGCAACCCATCAGCAGATTGCAGAAGATACAGAGGCTCCCTGCCCCAGGGGCTTGTCATGCAGCAGCCCATAGGTTGTCATTTCCAATCAGAAACCATTCTGTTTTCTGGTGTCAGCGTAAAAGTCAGTGCTCCCTAGACTTAAAGTAGGGAGAACAGCATCAGTGGCTTCTGAATCTGAGGATGGTGACAAATTGGAATAACTTGGGGGGGGGGGGTGTGCACACATGTGTGAGTGACTGACTCTCTAAACTCCTTTCTTCTTCAACCAATGCTTTTTTTTCAGGATTTTTGTGGACAGGATGCTCTCACCTATTCTGAATAATAGCCAGGGACATCAGACAATGTGGAGAAGATTCTGCTCAGTTTACAGACGGGCAAATGGAACCCAAGACAATTCATTGAGAGTCTCCCAGATGCTTGGTGGTAAAATATGGTCTAGAGATTAGTTCTGATCCTCCACCACCAGGGCCCCTTCTTCTAGAACAGGTGAGATATGCCAAGGTTTATACAAGTAAATTGGTGCAGATAGAGGGCTTTGGGTTAGGAGCTAGGGAACCCAGGTTTCAAATGCAGCTCAGCTTTCACCAGCTCTGGCATCAAACAAATCAACTCTTCCTTCTCTGAGCTTCAGCTTCAAAAATCGTCAAGTCATGAGCTTAGATGATTATGAAAGTGTCTTAAAACCATGCTGTTCCAAAAGTCTGGATCCCTACAACTAAGGGAGTGCTTTCAGAATGAGCAAGACTCTGGTTCTTTCCATCTGGCTCAGCTATGCGTTGGACTTGCAGCACTCAACCCCGATAATCAGAGCCCCTGGTGAAGCACAGGGATCTTTTCCAGGTTGATCTCTCTGTAGATATGACAGAAAGCAGCCTAATTGTGTCCTGCTTGAGTATGGCCAAGTATCTCACAGTACCTCTTCACCTGGATTATGTAGAGTGATCTTCCGGAGTAAAGACCTCTTTGCCATTGAACTTAAAAAAAAAAAAAAGACTGTCTAGGATGTTCATTTACTAGAGTTTCTCTACCTCAAGTTCTCAGGTGGCCCAGTGGTAAAGAATCCACCTGCCAATGCAGGAGATGCAAGAGCTATGGATTTAATCCCTGGGTCAGGAGGATCACTTGGAGGAGGAAATGGCAACCCACTCCAATATTCTTCCCTGAGAATTCCATGGACTGGCAGGCTCTAGTCCATGGAGTCTCAAAGAGTCAGACATGCCTAAGGGACTGAGCACACACACACACCTGAAGTTTACCTATCTGGGCAAGTTACCTATGACCACTGATTAGAACATTGGCATAGATGAATTAAAAAAATCAGCCCTTTGCCACCTACTTAAGTGAATAATTGCTCAGAGAAAAATGGGACTCAGTGGGGTAGAAAAGCAAACGGCTAAAATAAAGACAGTGTCTAGGGAGATTCAGACAAGCTCATGATGGCAGTGAGGGTGACTAGAGGGCATGTGGGCCAGTGGGGAGTAAAGGAGGCTTTGCTGATAATAAACATTATCTCTGTGGCCAGGATGCTTCAGAGTTTGAGGTGTTTCAAAGAGAAGGAGGACTAGAAGTCTTGCGCCTGAAGCAGAGGCCTGGAGATTACTTAGCTAGTATTCTGGTCCCAGACAATAAATTACCTCTGTCATCTAGCAAATAAAATTATATCCTTTCCCATTTATTTAGTTCCCACTATGTACCAGGTATTGTTTCTAAACCTCACAACAAGCCTGAAAAATAGGTATAATGGTCTCTATTTTATGTGGGAACCTGTGGCATAGAGGGGTTATTTGCCTGAGGCCATCTAGAGTGGCTCAGGTTTCTCTGACCCCATGACTGGCGTCTTCTGCCATAAGGCCCATCCATGCAAGTTTTACAGACTTCTAAGGAAGAGTGCTAAATGATGTGTTCCTTGGCCTCTGCTGATAGCCCATAGAACTGATACCAAGGAAGATCCTAGTGTTGGATCAAAAGCTCCCCTACATCCAGACCAAGTCTCCTTTCCTTCACTGAGGATACAACTTTCTTGCTATGCTTCCCCTTCGTAAAGATAACATTCTTGGTCTTGATTTTGAGGAAATAAACTTTTGGCTTTAATTGATGGTAATTGTGTTCCTGGTGCTGTGACTCAAACTGTGGGTTCTTGGGTGGATTTGGAAAGGGCGGTCAAAGCCCTGCCTACCACGAAAGCACATATATACACACACACATATATATTTTACACACACACACACACATGTGTATGTATGTTTTGTTTGTTATTGTTTTGTCATTAGGTCATGTCTGACTCCTTTGTAACCTCATGGACTGTAGCCCACCAGGCTCCTCTGTCCATGGGCTTTCCCAATACTGGAGTGGGTTGCTATTCCCTCCTCCAGGGGATCTTCCCGACCCGAGGATTGAACCTGTGTGTCCTTCATTGGCAGGCAGATTCTTTACCGAGTCACCTGGGAACTCCACATATGTATGTATATGTGCATGTATAACTGAATCACTTTGCTGTACAGCAGAAACTGACATTATAAATCAACTATATTTCAATAAAAATGCAAAAAAGGTTTTTAAACCTAATAATCCAAAATAATTCAGGTTTTAAAGACTTTCCTCAGCAAAATATCTTCTACATGTTATGTATATGTTTTGAGACAGTCTGTCTTTGTCCAGACTGTGAAGGTTACATATAAAATCTCCAGCCTCTACTGTATTGTATTGTTGAGACCTTCTTCTCAGGTATTTTATGGTTGACGGGAAAAGTGCTAGAACTTCCTATGGCTCTGACACTGGAAGGTTAAATCTCGACCACCATTTCACATGCCCAGAACGTGATAAATCCATGGAAGAGTTGTAAGTTCCCCACAAGCTATGTTCCCTAGGCACCTTTTCCTCCTGCCTCAGGGGACAGGTGATAACAGTTGTTTTTGTTATCTTCTCACTATCTTTCCATTTCCTTTAATTAGAGCTTTTTAAAAATTTAACTTTTTCCAAATGTTTTTTTGCAATTTAACAGATAATTATTAAGCAAAATTTACATACACACAGCATATAGTACTGTCCATAATAGTTGAGAACTTTCCAATTAAGATATTTGTTGTTTAAAGTAGGCCTCCACCTCTATAGTAGAATATATGTTTAATTTATGGTCTTTCTTGTTAAATACTGCAGTTATAGGTTAGTTGGGCTTCACTGGTGGCTCAGTGGTAAAGAATCTGCTTGCAATGCAGGAGACTTGGGTTTGATCCCTGGGTCAGGAAGATTCCTGGAGAAGGAAATGGCAACCCCTTGCTGTATTCTTGCCTGGGAAATCCCATGGACAGAGGAGCCTGGTGGGCTACAGCCCATGGAGTCGCAAGAGCTGGACACAACTTAGCAACTAAACAAGAGCATAGATTAGTACTTTATAAAGGCAAATACAGGAAGATAGGTAGGTAGATTTTTGTGCGTGTGTGTGACAAACTGAAGAATTCTTATTTCCAACTTTTAACAAAACGTGGGACCATAAACATGCTTTCATCCATGCTGAAGTTAAAGATGGTCTGTCATTAAGCTCCACTTTTAACTTCAAATGTGACTTAAACCCAACCATATCATATTGAATGCAAATGACAAACACTACAGTGATAAGGCAGAGAATGTCAGACTAGATAAAAAGGCATGTCCCAACTTCATGTTGTTTAAAAGAAATGTAATTTTTTGTTTTGTAAAATTTGTTCCATTCTCCTCCCTTCTCCCCTTTGGTAGCCATAATTTTGTTTTCTGTGTCTCTGAATCTACTTGTTTTATAAGTAAGTTCATTTGTATCCATTTTTTTAGGATTCCACATATAAGTGATATCATACAATATTTGTCTTTCTCTGTATGACTTACTTCACTTAGTAAGATAATCTCTAGGTCCATCCACGCTGCTGCAAATACTATTTCATTCTTTTTTATGGCTGAGTAATATTCCATTGTGTATATGTACCACATCTTCTTTATCGATTCTTCTCTTGATGGTCATTTAGGTTGCTTCAATATCTTGCCTAAGAAAAACTCTCCTGTTTCCTCCTATAATTATTTTTTTTTAAATGAGGAGCCCACAGACTGCCTCTCACTCTAGAGATTTACCACACTATGCTAGATATGGCTATCGTCCAAAAAAAAGTTATGGGGTGTAGGAAACACCCCATCCTGGAAAATGGGCCAGATACCAGCACCCAAACTCTGAAAACCTAAAGACCAATGACAATGCTTTGGAATTTTCCTGCCTCCTCTCCTCCTCTACCCCAGATTCTTTTTAAGAGGTAAGATCCCTAAAATGGACTTCAAAAATTTTTTTAAATGATTTCTTGCAAGATTTGAAATCTACTCAATTAAATGAATCCAAAATATAAAGCTAAAAGAAACATTTCTGTTTAGTCAGTATGAGGGGGAGATAAGGCAATGTACTCAGAGAATCAGTATCATGAACTTGGCCCTATTTCGAAGATCCCAACTAAAATGTATTCAAAATATGCTTGCAATTTTCCCCTAAAGTTCAAGGAAGAATAGAACAATCTGTCGTCCTATTTTGGTTTGTTTTCCTGGGAAAAAAGAGACAGAGAACAGATGATAGAATCCATATTAACTTAAGGAAGATATTCTGCAAATATATCTCCCTACTGTTATCACTCACCCCACCCCATTCCAAGACATATTCCAACACATTGCATTTGGATCTCCACCTTTCTAAACCAATACTGCATGGAGCTTTTTATTTTCATAAACATAGTTTTTACTTTAGTCAACTCATAACCTTTCCTAGATGAGGAAAGGATAATCTTTTTTTTATCTAAAGCCCAGACTTTCAAGAAATAAAATTACAAAAGTTCCCTTTATCCACTGTAACCTGGTCAACAAATAATCAGTATTCAGTGGAGCAGGCCACAGTCAGCTTTCTTGCAATAAAACTGCCTAGATAATCATCATTCAATTACTTATTGAACACTTACTTTGCATCCAGCATGAGCTGGAGACAACATAACAAAGTAGATGGATGAACTATGAATCCCACAGATCTGGGTTTGGTTTCCAGCTGTGCAATTTACTAGCAATCTTACATTGGCCAAGGTTACTTAGATTTTATGAACTTAAGTTTCTTCCTTTGTAAAATTGATATATTAAAATAGATATATTAATAACTATTTCATGACTCGTAAGGATTCAGCTAAATAAATGAATATATGCAAAGCTCTTTGCCCAATGCCTGGCACATAAAAAGTGTTCAATAATTGTCATCTATTATTATAATAAGAGTGAAATGAGTTTCAAGGAATGAGAAAATACCTTCCAATCTTTAAGACACCTTTCGTATTTTCAGAAGTCAAAACTAACAGCATGATAAACACTGAAGGGTAGTATTGAAACAAATGCTAAATTGTTTGATTCAGTCTGTATAGGTTATGGAATTTGTTGATGACAATTGTGTATCTATGCATACCAATGCTGAGTTATAATATGGCATCTTTTGTGGATACTAAATGTGAAATTAAATGGATTACATTTATTTTAAATTAAGTTAAATTTGTTAAATTTACTCCAAATTAATTAATAATATTCCATGTATTTTTCATTTTGATTCAAGTATTTCCAAATTTTAGACATCTAACAAAAGGAAAGAGGGCTGTTCTTTCCTCTGTAATTTGAGGTAACATGTTGGTTTCATACTGAGGGCATTTCCAAGTTGATGAACTAAAGGTATCTTCTTTGCACAGTTCTCTTGTGGGCCTGAAATTATTGTTATGCTGTTGGTCACAGCTCCCAAGAATGGGTCACGGATAAGAGGCAAAACTGTAAACCAGGCCACGACCAATAATTGAACACACATTCCTAAATTTAGACTTTCTTTCCTAAGTGAGTTTTTGTTGGGTGAGGGTTCAGGGAACATATCCATCAAACGTTGTTCCAAGCACAATGTCACCCTCCCCATAATTTCAGAGTAAACAAACCTCAATGAATGGCAGGCATAAAATATTGTAGACCAGGTCAAGGCTATTAAGAGTCTCTTACAGAACCTTCGTGTACTCACCAGGGAAAGAGGAGTCATGGCAGGCCCCTACTTGACAGGGAGGTCACTGCCTTGAGGCGTGGGACCCAAGTGCAGGGTAAAGCCTAGGGACTGCGGCATGGTCAGGCTTTGACATTGAACTTTTCCTCAAGGACTGCAGCTGCCCTCCATCACCCTACCCTATCAGAAAGGTCTGGATTAAGATATAGACTTCAACATTGTCTCCAGGAAGAAATTTAGAATCAGAGACTCTTGGGGTTTTGGGGGGGCCTTAAAAGACTATCTGATTCAAGGAGCTTTCTGAAGCTTGAGTCTCTTCTGATCTGTCTTCCCAAATAGTTGATCAGCTATTGTGTAACAACAGCTGCTAATGGGGAACTGGTCCCTTTATAGATGCAGATTTCTCTCTCAGGACTATTTTAACAAGTATTGATCTCCATCTAGATTGGAAAGTCTTTGAGGAGTGATTGTGCCTGATTTTACCTTTGTAAACACAACACCTAGTACAGAATCTAGCACATAGCAAGTGCTTGTTGAATAATAATAATAATGATGTTAATAATTATTATATTGCTGTTATTAAGTGCTTAGTATATGCAAGATCTTATATTAGTCATTTTCTCTGCTTTGCCTCATTTAATCCTCAAAACAGCCCTCTGTGATAAGTATTCTTTTTATCTCTATTTTTGCAGAATAAAAAAATGAGACTCAGAAAGTCTAAGTAAATTGCCTAAGGTTGTACTGCTAATTGATGACAAAGTGAGGATTTGATACAAATATGTGGCTCTGAGCTTGAGCTCGTGTCATTACTATTTTGGATCAACAAATAAACCAATGAGAAAAAAATCAGTAGACCTGTAACTTCTGCCATTGATCTTAAATCTCCACTTGTTGCTGGTCAAATCCCTTTTTCACATGACATGAGCCATGTTTAAAGACAGCTTTGAGTTGTCTTTACCTCTTGTTCTTCCTCTGTCTTTGTATTTTTCATGCTCTATATCACTGTTTATATGTTCCTCATATGGATGGCTTCAAGTCCCTTAGTCCTCTGAATATCTTCTAAGGATTCACCTAATTAATTTTTTATTAATTAATTAATTTTTTATTGAAGGATAATTGTTTTACAGAATTTTGCTGTTTTCTGTCAAACCTCAACATGAATCAGCCATAGGCATACATATATCCCCTCCCTTTTGAAGCTCCCTCCCATCTCCCTCCCCATCCCAGCCCTCTAGTTTGATACAGAGCCCCTGTTTGAGTTTCCTGAGACATACAGCAAATTCCCATTGGCTATCTATTTTATATATGGTAATGTAAGTTTCCATGTTATTCTTTCCATACATCTCACAGTCTCCTGCCAGTTCAGTTGAGGTGGATGAACCTAGGACCTATTATACAGAGTGAAGTGAGTCAGAAAGAGAAAGATAAATACCGTATTCTAACACATTTATACGGAATCTAGAAAAATGGTACTGAAGAATTTACTTACAGGGCAACAACGGAGAAATAGACATAGAAAATAGACTTATGAATTTTTAAAAAAAATATTTCTTAGTTATTAACATCTCACCTTTTACCTGGTCAAATTCTGAAACTGCTGTACTTCCTTACATTTGGTGGGGTTCCTCCTAATGGGTTCTTTTGGTGAGCCAAGCTTCTTCCAAGGCATGTCCTGAGTCAGGTGGGGTAGTGTTTGCATTGCAAAGCCATCTTCCAACTTCTCACTGACTACTTAATAACTCACATACTCCATCATACTACCTAGAGACTCTGGGTAATAGAGTTCTGCCCCATTACCCATCAGCACGTAGACCTGCCTTCTCTGTAGTTGCTGCAGTGAGGAATTTTAGTGCATTCTTCCTCACCTCAAGGCCTTGGACCCATCAGCATGGATCCTCATGGATTATGAGTCTAATAGAAGTGAAGCATCTAAATTCTCCTTCATGCTATCTAGGTTATATCTATATATGTATCTGTATCTTCATCTGTATCAGTCATCTCATGGGATGCTCAGAACAACCCCTGCTAACATTTAATGAAAACACCCTAACTCAGCCACAGGACTGGAAAAGTAGATGCAACCCATCAGTGACAGGTAAAGAGCCAGAAAAAGGACTCCAGATTTCTGATCTCCAGTCCACAGTCCTTGCAAGTGGTAGGATGCAGCTTTCTAGTCCAGATGTCTCAAAAGTTACTTCCTACTTCCAGTCCTGAAGGTTTCTCAGTTGCTGTGATTTAACATGAAGGAGCTCTGTGAGCAAGATTATAAATAAGACTCATGTTAGCCCCGGGAGGAAGGAGATAAGGTGGTCTGCCAAACTGCCATTCTTCATGAGACCCCAAGTAGACCACCACTTCTCAGTAGCCCCTGGTTTCTCAGGTTGGTACCTTATTCAACTCTCTCTCTCTCTCTCTTTTTTTGTTAAAGAGAGCTTGGGAATAAGCTATTTTATTTATTTATTTTCAGCTGTGCTCCAAGGCACGTGAGCTCTCGGTTTGCAACCAGGTATTGAACCTGCAACCCCTGCCTCAGAAGCGTGGAGTTTTAATCAGTGGACCACTAGGGAAGGCCCCTCTCTCTCTTCTTTTTGTGTAGGTGCTGGGGTAGAGGTAATTAGGGTGGTGGTAAAAACTATGCTCCTGTAACTGAATTAGTACATTGTCATCTTGCCATCCCTGTCCCCCTAAATCTCTTATGAGGTGAAAAAGATTCGTGTTTTGAGAAAACACAACTCTGTGTCTCCACAAAAGAAGCAAATAGTCTAGTGAAAATTAACTAGGATGGAAAACACCTTAATTGTTTATAATAACATTTCCCTATAAAAACCTCATCCATATGGTGTGCTCAGTTGCTTCAGTCATGTCTGGCTCTTTGTGACCCCATGGACTGTAGTCCACTAGGGTCCTCTGTCCATAGGATTTTCCAGGCAAAGATACTGGAGTGGGTTGCCATTTCCTCCTCCAGGATCCATACGGTAGGCACTGAAAACTTAGGTACAGATCAAGGTCAGGCAAGTGAGTCAGTGAGTGAAACAGATCAGGAATAAGATGAATGCAGAAGGGTGAGGACTGTGCCACATTGCAAGACCCGAGTCCCTTCACAGGGGGAAGCTGTCCACTCCAGCTAAGTGTGGTTGCCAGACGGTCTGACTTGTCGAAAGAAGCCAGACATCTAGGTTTTATGTAAATTATTAAACATCTGAAACTAGTTTAATTAAAACAAAACAAAAAAAGACATGATGTGGGACATGTGTGTCTCATTCTGCAACCTCTTCAGCACAAAGAGAGGAGGACTTCATATTACCATATGAAGCATAAGCTAAAATTGCATCATGAGAAGAACTGGAGCCAAGACTGTTGAAATACATTGCCCAAAGGCACAATGGGCCCACGGCAGAGTTGGATTTAATCTAAACCCAGAGCCAAGCTCTTCCTGTTGGGTCATATTGCCTCCTATACCAAGAAATACCTTGAAGCAAGAGGGTGTCAACCAACCAAATGGAGTTTTGACACATGGATCCTATGACAACGTGTCCACAAGTGACCACCTCGTCGAAATTCCTTGTCCTCTCTGGATCTCAAGGTCCTCATTTGCTAAGTGAAACACCAGGACTAGAGGATGCTAAAACTTCTGCATCTAGACTGCAAGCCGTGAGCTGAACCTTTGACTGTTTGTAAGGTGTGACACCCCATAGCATATAGAAGACCCTCAATAAGCACTTCTCGTCTGAGTGAAAAATCTTTAAAAATGCATGACGAAGCACCTCCAGTGTCTAAAAGAAAGGTTACTCGTTTATTCATTCAGTTCAGAAAGAGGTATTGAGCACCTACCATGGATGGATTAATGCTCTATTCACTCCATGAAGCTACATAAACGAATCCCTCCAGCACTGTTGTTTTTCACTTGCTCGGTTGTGTCTGACTCTTCGTGACCCCATGGACTGCAGCACACCAGGCTTCCCTGTCCCTCCCTGTCTGCTGCAGTTTGCTCAAACTCAAGTCCATTGAGTCAGTGATGCCATCCAACCTTCTCATCCTGTCACCCCCTTCTCCTCCTGCCCTCAGTCTTTCCTAGCATCAGGGTCTTTTCCATTGAGTCAGTTCTTGGCATCAGGTGGCCAAAGTATTACAGCTCCAGCTTCACCTTCAAGTCCTACCTAATGAGGGTAATAATGATAAGAACTAAGATTTGCAATGCTTTTATGCACATAATACTGCTCTGAGAGTGTTGTATATAGTAATTTATTTAATCCTAACATCTTATAAGAATGCATATATGATTCTTATCCTCACTTTACAGATGAAAAAACTGCAGTGAAGAGAAGTTAGGAAATCTGCCTAAGGTCACACAACTAGTTTGGCAGTACCAGATTTTAACCCAGACTCTTTGGCTCCGTGGCCCACACCCTTAACCGTAGTACTACACACTTGTTGAAGAAAAACAACGTTTATCAAATCCTACTCCTTTCTAGGTACTGACTTAACTAGATACTTCTGCCAAGCATTAACTGTTTACTCCTTACAACAATCCCATAGGTTGACACTTTTATCACCACCTTTTTATAAAAAACTGTTAGCGACATTCTCAACACCACCCAGCTAGCAAATTCTAACATGAGTTAGAAATGAAAAGGGCTGCAGGAGAGGGGAAGTGAGATGCTGAAGGAGGTCATGGCAGGGAGATAACGTGTCCAGATGGGGGGTTCATAGGCCATTCTCCACCCTCATTGTCATCGCCTTTGGCTCTCTGTTGCTTTGACCCATGGGTAGAGTCATTGCTGAGGACTAAATCTTCCCTTGGCTGCCCAGAGGGCAGTAGTGGCCAGTTTTGGAAGCTCAAGCTCTTTCTTTGTGCTCCTAGTAGATTATCTAAGTCAGACTCAATATCATTCATCAATGGTTCTTTGCAGAATTATCTGATATTTCAGTTACAATGCAACAGTGCTTTAGTTCCTAATGCGAACTTAGATTTTCTCTGAAGACACGCTTCTAGAGAGCTGAAGGCCTGCATCTTCCTCATGAGGAAAGAGGTGTTCAGGGCAGATGAGCAGAGAGGAAGAGGCCTCAGAGCAGGGAAGAAATCCAGTCCACCATTGTTTGGCAGGTGAATGCATAGCCCCAGAGCAGGGCCTGGGTTGTGTGGTGGACAGTGACCCACAGTGGCAGGGTTGTCTCTCATGATTAAGCTCTTGAGTGTACCCCGAAGCTGTGGCCTGGGCTGGGGAGTGCCCTCAGTTAATAAATGAAGCAGAAAGCATTGCTCTCTGTGTTCTTTTGACAATGTGTTTTGGTTGATTTTCTAGGAATAAATAAATCCAAAGGGCTACTCAAATCCATACCCAAGCTGTTATCTCAGTCCTAGAAAAATCTAAATGCAGAAGGCATTGTGTCTAAACATTGACCAGATGTGTGAAAAACATATTTTAATAAAAGGCACTGTGACTCACTGAACAATAATGCCTGGGTCCTGCTGTTTTAAATTACCTTTTGATGGTTTAAAGAATCCATGTGTTGTTCTAGTGGGAAGACCACATTGGAATGTTGGAATCTGAGTTCATAGTGTCATTTTTAGACAGAGGACTTCTCTGCTTAAAGACCACCACTCAGGGGCTTAAGGGCTGAGAGCGGATTTTCACTGGACACCCTGTGTCCCTAGTTCTGGTCTTTTATTGCAGTCTCCTGCATGTCTTATGCTTTCTGTTCACTTCCCCTGCCAGGACTCTGGTCATCCCTGTGTCCCCACTTCCCGGTTAGCCTTCTTACAAGTCTCCCTGCCTCCCATCTCATTGTCACTTCAGTAATGTTCATCGCTAAGTTGTGTCTGACTCTTTGCGACCCTGTGGACTGCAGTATGCCACGCTTCCCCGTCTTTCACTATCTCTTGGTGTTTGCTCAAACTCATGTTCACACAAATGCTGTCACACAAATCCTTCCTTCCTGCCTTCCTACCTTGCATATATATTTTCATTCTCTCTTCCTTTCACTCCCTATCCCCCTTCTTACTGATAGATGCCTGAACCGTATGCCATGTTGGATAATCCACTGAAGTTCTAAAAAATGAAGACGACTGAGTCTCTGAACCCAAAGGCTTACAGAGAACTGGGAGAAGAAGGGCATATGTAATGATGAATGCTTATATCCTCTACAAATTCGTATGTTGAATCCTAACCCTAAGGTGATGGTTTCTGGAGATGGGGGCCTTTGGAAGGTGATTGGGTCATGAGAGCAAAACTCAAATGAAATCTATTAGTGCCCTTGTAATAGAGACCCCAGAGAGATCATTCATCCCTTCCATTATGTGAGGTTGTAGCAGAAGACAGACATCTATGAGGCAGGAAATTGATCCTCACTAGATACCAGAACTGCTGATGTCTTCATCTTGGACTTCTCAACCTCCAGAATAAGAAATAAATGTTTGTTGGTTTAAACCATCTAGTCTAGGGTATTTCTGTTATAGCAGCACAAATGGACAAGACAGCATGCAAATCATTAAGTGCAGTACAAACATTGCAAAATCTTTATAGAAATGTATAGAAGATTCAAGTGGAAAAACCCAAAGAAGATAGTGGCCGACTATACTTAGAGTAGGTGGCCATGCAAGGCTTTATAGAGGAGAAAGGATTTGAGTTAAGTCTATAAAAGATATGTGTTTCTGAGAGAGAAGACAGAATACATTCCATGCAGATGAGGGCCTGAGACTTGAAGTGACCTGTCCTTTAAAAGTGCTTGAGTATATGGTGGTGAGAGACAGGACTAGAGTTAGGGCAGGCTGGATTATATAGGGTGGTATATACCACAATAAGATCTATATACTTAGGCATCAGGGAGCCAGGGAAAGGCTTGAAAAGGGAAGAAATAGATTTGGATTTTCTTTTTGAAAGACCAGTATGATTGTAGGGTGGAGGATAATTGAAAGAAGCAAGACTTACAGCAGAGTTAAAGTTGTTAGGAGCCCAGTGGACTAGAGGAGAAATGGTTAAGTCCTGAATTTAAAAAAATAGCAATGAATTTGGAGGGAAGAGCTAGATAGGAAAAGTGACAAAAAATAGAACCAACAGAATCCAAGCAGTGACTGGAATGGATGCATAGAAGAAAGAGAACTGAGATCAACTCCAAGTTAATGAATGACTACAATATCCACACGGCCATGGGAGGTAAGAAAAATAGAGGACCAGATTGAAGGAAGTAGAATCAGGGATAGATTATATCTGAGGACCATAGGAAACACTGAGGCAGACACATTCAGTGGTCAATCATCAATACAGACAAGATGTTTGGGTAAGCTCTGATCTCCAGCTACAGACTGAGAGACATGATCCAACTGCTGCGTTTAAATGCTGAGAATGTGTGAGATCCCTATGAACAGTGCAAAGAAGTGAAAAAAGGCCAAAGATAACTTAAGTGATGTCAGCATTTAAGAGCTAAGTCAAGAAAGAGAAATCTGCAAAACAGACTGGGAGGAAACTAAAAATGAACTCTGTCAGGCAAGTGAACAAGTGTTTTAATAATGAAAGAATGGTTAGAAGTGTTACAAAACTGAGAAACCACAAGAAATGAAGGCAGATTTTTCATACCCTCTGCATCTATCACTTTTAATCAGGTAGAGTCTTTTATGATTGATGTCAATTTCATTACCCAAAAGTGTTCCCCACTTCTTGATATGGGTTTCTTCAAAGGGACCAAATTCCTGCAGTCTTACCTTCCCCACTTCTGATCAAGCTCCAATCTTCATTCAAAGCCTGCTCAATGATTAACTCCTCTTTGCAATTACCCATGACTGTGATTTCTGCCTCTCAGAACATTGTGGTAGTTCACTTTCCCAACAGGCAGGACAGTCTTTCATATTAAGTTTCTTAAGCTTTGTATCTCCAGAGACCAGGCCAAGAAACTCCCATTATCAGCTAATATCTGACCAACACATCCCAGTACGTGACATGCTTCTACACATGCTTCCTCCTTGAGTCCTCACAGTACCTCCATCAGGTCAGAATTAACATCATTTCACTTGATATTTCAGGAGACCAAGTTCAGATAAGGCACATGCCATTCAATGCGCGTGTGTATGTGTGCTCAGTAATGTTGGCCTCTTTGCGATCCCATTGACTGTGGCCCACCAGGCTCCTCTGTTCATGGGATTTTTCAGGCAAGAATACTGGACCTTGTTGCCATTTCCTCCTCCAGGGGAATTTTCCTGACCCAGGGACTGAAGTCAAGTCTCCTTGTCTCCTGCATTGGCAGAAGGATTCCTTACCACTGAGCAACTGAGGAACCCCATATCATTCAGTAGTCTTAATAAATAATAATCTTAATATATACTGATGATGATAAAAGAGCTATTTCTTCTTTGTAGCATGTGCTAAAACTTTTCAACTGAGAAAATATATTCATTTTCTATTGCTGTTATGGTGGCTTACAACAAATTTATTATCTTAAAATTCTTAGATTAGAAACCCAAGGTGGGTGTCCCAACTGAGATCAAGGTGTAGACAGGGCTGCCCTTCTTTCTGGAGACTCTGGTGGAGGATCTGGTGTTTTTGTTTTATCTTTTTCCTTTTCAACTTTCTGGAGGCCACTCCTTGGCTCATGGTCTCCTTTCTCCGTCTTCAAAGCCAATGATGTCACATCTTTCTGACTCTTCTTCCATAGTCTCAGCTCTCCCTGGTCACAGATGGGTAAGATTCTCTACTTTTAAGAACCAATGTGATTTTGTTTTATTGGAGTATAATTGCTTTACAATGCTGTGTTAGTTTCTGCTGTACAACAAAGTGAGTCAACTGTATGCATACATATGTCCCCTCCTTCTTGGATCTCCCTCTTACCCCTGCATGCCATCTCTCAACACAGAGCACCAAACTGAGCTCCCTGTGTTATACGGCAACTTTCCACTAACTATTTGTTTACACATGGTAGCATATACATGTCAATCCTAATCTCCCAATTCATCCCACCCTCCCCTTCTCCCTGTGTCCACAAGTCTGTCCTTTATGTCTGTGTCTCTGTTCCTACCCTGTAAATAGGTTCATTTCTAACATCTTTTTAGGGGTTACATAGAGGCTTCCCTGATGGCTCAGAGGAAAGAATCTTCCTGCACTGTGGGAGATGTAGGTTCAGTCCCTGGGTTGAAAAGATCCACTGAAGAAGGGAATGGCAACCCACTCCAGTATTCTTGCCTGAATTCCACAGACAGAGGCTATAGTCCATGGAGTCAGAAAGAGTTGGACACGACTGAGTGGCTTTCACTTTCATATGAGTTAATACACAAAATTTGTTTTTCTCTTTCTGAATTACTTCACTCTCTATGACAAATGTTGGCTTAAATAAAGATTACTTTGCCTTTTTTTAAAAAATTAAAACAACAAGAACAGGTGATTAGATTAGGCTGACCTGAGTAATGCAATATTCGCTCCCCATCTCAACCTCAAAGGTGCCAGGGATTAGGATAATGGCCATCTTTGGGAGACCATTATTCTGTCTACCACAGAAGATGTTTCCTGATCTTTATTTATTTCTTAGAACATGGAAAAAGGGGAAAACAAAATGATGTCACTTTCTCCAGTATCTAAGGAACTTTATATTTGGGAGTGGAATATTTTTTATATTTTATAGATATGTTTATAAACTACCATGAACGTGGGAGCCAGTGAGGACATTGTGTTCCCAAATCTATAAACCAGTCAGGATATGTGGCATAAGTACCATGGATATTTCCAAATATCTTCACGACTATTAGCTTGCCCAGCAAAACTATTTTTAAGGGCCACACATAAATCTCAAATACAGCAGGTCCTGGATAGAATGCATCATGCCCTGGTCCTTTTTTCTTCCTCAATTCCTAAATCCCAGCTAATGGTATCATCATTCACTCCATCCTCTAAACACTATAATTAATCTTAGGTCCTCTTTTTCCCTTCACTTCACGCAGCAGATGGATCAAAAAATTCTATTGTTTCTACCTTAGGTCTGTGTCTAGAATTTGGTCTTTCCTCTTGTCAACTTAAAGGATATTCACAACCTAAAAGTTGAGAGTTATGTTTTATTTGGTAAGAATTTTTAGGGCTTCAAGCCCAGGAGACAGCATCTCAAGTAGCATCTCCTTCTCTGAGGAGGAAAATGTGGGGAGTCAGGTTACATAGAAGTTTTACAACAAAGGGTGAGTAATCTGAATGTCATAAGATTGCTGTTAATTAAAGAAAACCATTTAGCACTTTTCTATATATGGGGAGATTCAAGAATCTGGGCTTACTGAAATCATTCCTTTGATATGTACTTCAGCTCCCTGGGGCCAGTATCCTGTGTTTTCACATCCTGATTTTCCTCAGGGCTCATCCTAGGGAGTGGCTGTAGTCTGATGGCTGCTAGATCAGTTCAGTTCATTTCAGTTGCTCAGTCTTGTCCGACTCCTTGCGACCCCGTGGACTGCAGCACGCCAGGCTTCCCTGTCCATCACCATCTCCCAGAGTTTGCTCAAACTCATGTCCATCGAGTCAGTGATGCCATCCAACCATCTCATCCTTTGTAGTCCCCTTCTCTGCCTGCCTTCAATCTTTCCCAGCATCCGGGTTTTTTCCAGTGAGTCTGTTCTTCACATCAGGTGGCCAAAGTATTGGAGTTTTAGCTTCAGCATCAGTCCTTCCAAAGAATATCCAGGACTGATTTCCTTTAGGATTGACTGGTTTGATCTCCTTGCAGTCCAAGGGACTCTTAAGAGTCTTCTCCAACATCACAGTTCAAAAGCATCAGTTCTTCGGTGCTCAACTTTCTTTACCGTCCAACTTTCTCATCCATACACGACTACTGGAAAAACCATAGCTTTGTCTAGATGGAAATGGAAGGTATTATTTCCTTCCCGAGTTCCCTTAGGGCTCACCAGGTATCATATGCTGTGATTGCAATCAATGATGACTGTGACATCCTTTGTTTACTGATATAGTAGGTAATATTCCATTTATCACAACCAATGGACCAAAAAACTCTTATTGTTTCTACCTGATGTCTGTGTCTAGAATTTGGTGTTCTCTCATTGCTAGTTTTTTAAAAAATTATTATCACAGCTTCTCTATCTTATATATGCATTATTTCAATAGAATTCCTGACATTTCTCTTTAACAGCCTTCCTCCTTTTTAGCCCATTTTTCATTGTTTAAGATTGTACTGCCAAAATTAACTCTCCAAAAAAACCAAATCTCATTAAGTGGGAGATCCTCCCTGATGTCCTCACCACCTACACAAAATGTTTAAGGAAACCATGAAAAAGACGTTTCAAAGCAAATGGGAAATAGCTCCTCTCTCCTCTCCTTTCAACCCCTGTATCTGTCATAAGGACTATGTGACCATATTCCCTGAAGATTTTTATATCTTTGTGAGAAGACAAGCTGTCTCATGATAGTAAGTCTGATATTTGCACAAATATGTCATTTTCTCCTAGCTCCTAGCAAATGTCTAGAGAGGTGATAACTCTCCCGTAGCACTTACGTATGAGCACATGCTAAAAAAAGGGGGGGTGGCATCCTGGGGCCTGTTTATCCTGGCTCTAGGATTGACTGCTTAGAAAGTACGCAAAGCCAATTATGACTAATGTCCTCAAATATTACTTATTACTCATATAGCGTAATCACAATAAATACTAAGAGACCTAAACACTATTTGCTTTGCTATTTGAACCACAATTTAATGTCTACCCCAGTACGACCTCTCCGAAGAAGAGCTATTAACTTGCTGAGATAAACTGTATTTAAAGAGCAGTCAGTTGTATGAATTCTTTGCTCTCAGTTTGCAGCTATGTTCCAATTAAACCCATGTTGTATTCAAGCAAGTTAAATTGCAGTGACTGTTGAGTTAGGAAGAAATGTTAAATGACTGTCTGGAGCCCATTTAGACTGTGGCTTATACTGATGCTGATTAGAGAGGGATGTGGAGATGGTTGGAATTATAGAGCATAAATCAATACACTTTCTATGAGAAGGTGCTGCTGTATATGTTTAGACAACAAGCACCACTTATTGAAGGTTCACTGTTTCCCGGAAGATCTCCCAAAATATATCCAGTATAGTTTATGACCCTAAGAACTGAGATCACAGGGACAGATGTTGCTGTGAGACATACCAGTGGAATGCTGAAGTGACAGTTTAGGTAATTCTGGTTGTCATTTTGATCAGTTGCCTAAGAGTAGACAAGGTTGCTTGATAACTGGTCTAATTTCCTTATCCATCATAAAAGGAATAATAACACCTGCCTCTCTCCATCTCTACAGGACAGTTACATGATGGCTAATGTCTACTGGATGCTAAATGTATGCCCACAGTATTTGAAATGCTGTGTACATATTAACTCATCCAGTTTTCACAACACCCTGAAAAATAGACATTATAATCTACATTGTATAGATTGGGAAACTGAGGCATAGAGACTTTATTGCTCAGTCACAGGGCATTCCCACTGACGGAGATTACTTTATAAACTGCCCATTTCCATGGATTAGAAAGTTCTTTCTATGCTGAATCCAAGTCTGTCTATAACTCCTTCCCAGTTGGTCATGGTTCTGTCCTCTGGGTCTAAACAAAATAAATACACTGTTCTTCCTCATCTCAGAGCTTCAGTATTTTAGGATCGCAGCTATGTCTCTCTTTCCAATCTTCTTTAGTCTTAGCAATCTCAGTTCCTGAAACCGTTTAAAATCTACCAATTTTGGAGAGGTCCTTACTCTGCTGTTATCCTAGAGTAGACACGATGCCCTCGTTGTGCAGTCAGAGAGTGTTCCTGCATAGTGTTAAGCAGACTACTCCCTGATCCTGAATGGAGAAAAAAGCTCATTTTTGTAAACAGTGTTTCTTTGCCTCTTCTTACTCTATTCCTGTAGTAGCAAAACCCATAAAGATAGCCCACTATCTTCAATAACAAAATAAGGTAAAGTGTATTATGGCTTATTGCCTACCAGTAACGGTTCTATGATTTATGTTTTAATTTACTTAATCATCACAGCAAACCTGTGGGTTGGATGCTATTTATTCCTGTTCTCAAGAAAAACAGAGGCATGGAGTAGTTAAGACTTGATATGATATTATACAGCATATGACTGTACAATGACTAGCTTTTCATAAGGTATAATAACAGGCAAATACAACAATGACTTGTAAGAGTATATATATATATATATATTATATATACATATATTATATATATATATATATACACGCATATATTTATGAAACTTTGTGTGTGTGTGTGCTCAGTTGTGTCTGACTCTTTGGGACACCATGGATTGCCAGATTCCTCTGTCCATGGAATTTCCCAGGCAAGAATATTGGAGTGGGTTGCAATTTCCTTCTCCAGGGGATCTTCCTGACCCAGAGATAGAATCCATGTCTCTGTGTCTCTTGTATTGGCAGGTGGATTCTTTACCACTGCACCACCTTGGAAGTCATGAAACTTATAGGGTATGCCTTTTAATCAGTGCTTTTGCTACATACTTAGCCCTTTTTCCCTGGAGAAGGGAAAGGCTACCCACTCCAGTATTCTGGCCTTGAGAATTCCATGGACTGTATAGACCATGGGATCAAAGAGTCAGACACGACTGAGTGACTTTCTCTTTCACTTGCCCATTTTTTTCTAAGTGACATCTTGTCTTATGAATATCTCACATGATTCTCAGATTTAAAGTTGAGCATAGCAAGAGTGATGTACCTCCTTGAACTAAGCTGAGACCAACCTTCTAGGGGCCTCTAGTCAATTTCCACTGACATTCCAGCAGTGCGGCTGATCAGAACCTGACCCAGTGATGAGCCACAGGTCAGCTGGAGAATGAACAGTGGAGACAAAATGTCAGCTCAGGAAAGGTGTTGTTATATGGGTGTAAAATGTTTGCCTGTATTACTAGGTCCCCTCAAGTACTTTTCATGATGTCAAAGGTGGCATTTTGTTGCTGCAATAAATTTTTATTTTTATATCCTGGAAATGTTAGATAGATGACAGATAGATATAAACATATCTATCCCACTATAGGCTTCCCAGGTGGTGCTAGTGGTAAAGAACCTGCTTGCCAATGTAGGAGATGTTAAGAGACATGGATATTCAATCCCTGTGTTGGGAAGATCCTCCGAAGGAGGGCATGGCAACCCATTCCAGTATTCTTGCCTGGAGAATCACATGGACAGAAACCTGGCAGGCAACAGTCCAGAGGGTTGTAAAGAGTCAGACGTGACTGAAGTGACTTAGCATGCACACGTGTATCCCTCTATATCTATCTCTCCCACCATCTCTATATCCATATCTATCTATCATATGGATATAGAGAAGCAATGACAAGCCTAGACAGCATATTAAAAAGCAGAGACATTTTTTTGCCTGCAAAGGTCCGTATAGTCAAAGCTATGGCTTTTCCAGTGTCATGTATGGATGTGAGAGCTGGACAATAAAAAATGCTGAGTGCCGAAGAATTGATGCCTTTGAACTGTGGGTGCTGAAGAAGATTCTTGAGATTCCCTTGTACAGCAAGGATATCAAACCAGTCAATCCTGAAGGAAGTCAACCCTGAATACTCATTGGAAGGACTGATGCTGAAGCTGAGGCTCCAATACTTTGGTCACCTGATGTGAAGAGACTACTCATTGGAAAAGACTTTGATGCTGGAAAAGATTGAATGCAGGAGGAGAAGAGGTGACAGAGGAAGAGATGGTTGGATGGCATCACTGACTCAATGGACATGAATTTGAGCAAACTCTGGGATATGGTGATGGACAGAGAAGTGTGGCATGCTGCAGTCCATGGGGGTCACAAAGAGTTAGACATGACTGAGCAACTGAACAACAACAAATCTATCATTTATCTACTTCTGTCTCTAAGGATAGCTATCTATCTATCTACTTACCCATCCATCCATCCATCTGTCTTCATCTGGTCTTTGTAGTTTTAGTATGTATTTCACCTAAGATGACGGGTTTTTAAAGTGGAAACATCCCTGTAGGTTGGCACTCTTCTGTACCCACAGCCTGATAGCACTGGGGAGAAAAGGGGACCAGAATTCTTAAAAAAAAAGTCCTGGAATAAAAACTGAGCAGGGAGAGGGCTGTGAGTGATTCCTAAATAAAGTTAGAGGTGGGAGAGGTACAGAGAGGGAGAAAGGAGGATGAGATAAGCTTGGATAACACTCAAATTCAAGTGAAGGATGGTAGGATCAAGCCCAGACCATAGGAACACAAAATGTCAGCCCCTTCAACACACAGCAACACTTCAATGCCTAAGACATGATCATATAGATGTTTTTTCAGGTAATCACATGAAGATGAGGAGAAAACTCACACTGTCAATACAATAGTGAACTCAGGACTCCAGCCTATTATACCTATTGATCTTAAGTGAAAGTCTGCTATTTAATCTTGTTATTGTTGTTCAGTCGCTAAATTGTGTCTGACTCTTTGTAACCCCATGAACTGCAGCACACCAGGCTTCCCCATCCTTCATTATCTCCCAGAGTTTGCTCAAACTCATGTCCATTGAGTCAGTGATGCCTTCCAACCATCTCATCCTCTGCCACCCTTTTCTCCTCCTGCCCTCAACCTTTCTCAGAATTACGGTCTTTTCCAACGTGTCAGCTCTTTGCATCAGTTGGCCAAAGTATAGGAACTATTTAAACTAGTGGGAAAGAATTTTTCAAAGGGTTTCTGAGTAATTGCCTACTAGGCATAACACTTTTCAGGGAGAGGGTGGGTCAGGGTGGAACAGCAGTGACCATGTTTTCCAACGATCCTGCCCCAGCTCAGCCTTGGCCTCTGGTGACACCCATCTCTTCCTTCTCCTTCATCTCTGACTCCCATTGTCCCCTTCCTTGTCACCTAAGGGAAGAGGCTCCTCTTCAGGATGTAGCATCATGGCCATTTCCTTGGTTAGCTGAATGAAGGAGAGCTACTTTTCCTGTTGAGCTGTTCAGCTCAGCTTCTTACTCTGGAATGGTGCCATTGGCATTGGTTAACCTCAAGAGTTATGCAATGAACTTCCAGGCGAAAGGAGCATATCCTGATTTGCCTGGTGGTATCTCACTTTTTAATGCTTTTAGCACTCAGCAGAGCCTCACTGTGGAAGAAAGAATTGCATCTGCTTCCCTTCATGGCCCCCCAAGGCACAGCAATCACTCCATCTCAGAGACCAAGCTGGCCAGCTAATGGGGGAAGTGAGAACAAGCTGGATCCACTCCCTGAATCATTTGCCAGCTGTCTGGACAAACTCAGAGGCAGACCGGACCTGCTTTCATGATCAACTGCAATCTTAGAAGAAAAGAAATCTAGCTGGGTGAGTTGAGTCAGTCCCAGGTGGGCTTTTCAGGCAGTTGCATCTGGAGGCTCCATCCCCCGGAGCGCTCAGGGAACACAATAAGTCTGGAAGTCATTAACAGAACATAAACCCAGAAGATCCTGATGTCATTCTTAAAAGGTGACCTGATTCCAGAGTATAAAGCTGACCTTCACACAACTCTTTCAAGCAACATGCTTATGGTTGACTGCAGATTTGCAGTGGATGCACTAATCTTTGCACCATTGCCACATTTGGAATAGCCTTTGTCGTGCCTAAAGGCATGAAAGAGATACTGATGAGCTCAACTCCAACCATTCTCAACTATTTATTACAGCCTCTAGCTAATCTTTAACATCTTATTTCTATTTTCTGCTGCTGTGCTGCTCAGTTGTGCCTGACTCTTTGCGACCCCATGAACTATAGCCCACCAGGCTCCTCTGCACATGGGATTTTCCGGCTAAGAACACGGAGTGGGTTGCCATTTCCCACTCCAGGGGATCTTCCTGACCCAGGGATTGAACCTGCATCTGCTGCGTTGGCAGGCAAATTCTTTACCACTGTGCCACTTGGGAAACCCTAGTTCTAGTTGCACAAGGGTTAAAAGGATAGCTCCTTTTCTACATGCCTGACTCAAAATTGATGCTACTATAGGCATCCAGAGGGGTCCCTGGAATGTGGTCAGCCTCATATGGGGTTAGGAGCTGCAGAGCACATGGTCACACTTGAGCATAGATTGCTGTACATTTCATCCATCAGGTCGCTCTTCCTTTCAGTAGGACCACCAGAGGTCCAGCACTATACATGGGAGGTCCACTGGCCCATCTGCCCCTAACATTACCTTGTGACATGGACCATTCCAGGGCTGTGGCATAAATAGAAGCTTGATAGCTATCTCTACAAAATCAGCAATTATCCTGTATTGGTAGACAGGTTCTTTACCACTAGCACCACCTGGGAAGCCCTAATTACCATAAGGTAGTTGCCAAAATAACGTTAAAGCAGTACTAGCAAGTCTGATTCAAAGCAGAAGAGCCACCCACTTTCTTTGCTTTCTCTTCTTTCTCCCCTTCCTTCCTCCCTTCTTTCCAACCTCCCTCCCTCCTTCCTTTTGTTGTTTAATAAAGATTTTCAAACTGTATCTTAGATTTGTTGATTATTTTAGTAAACTCTTGAGTTGACTCTTTTTTGCCTGCCAGTTTTGCAACTGCTGATTGCAAACACTCTTCTAAGTTTTAGTCTAGTTGTAAGAGTCTACAAGTACATGAATGTGACTACAGATACAAACTTGAGTCTATAAGTCTCTGATTGTTTTATTCCCTTGGCTGGGCTGATAATTTTTCCCTGTGCCTCTTTACAGAGAGTCAGGCATAAAGAAAAGTTGTGCTGTAATTACTGTTCCATTTTCACAGGCTGAGCATTTGTGGATGAGGTGACCAGATGTCTGTGCTTCCTTGTTTGTAAAAGTAAGTTCCTCATGTTCTCCCAAGACCGTGATTTATCTACAGAAGTCTTTATTGAAGCAGTAGAGCAGAAAACATTGGAAATCAATAAATTCAAAACATCAAGAATTTATTAAGAATATTATGGTACATCCCTCAATGCACTACTATGCTGCTTTAAAATTACATTTGCAAAGAATTTGGCATTAAAAACTCTTTGCATACTAAATACTTTAAAGCAGTGAAAGGGTTAGTTCCTCATTATTGTTAGTTCCTCACTATTGTTTGACTCTTTGTGACCCCATAGACAGAGGTCTGCCAAGCTCCTCTGTCCACGGGATTCTCCAGGCAAGAATATTGGAGTGGGTTGCCTTTCCCTTCTCCACGGGATCTTCCCAACTCACAGATCGAGCCAGGATCTCCCGCATTGCAGGCAGACTCTTTACCATCTGAGCCACCAGGGACTTACGGGGTAATATTAGCTGAAAAAATTGTGCACAGCACTTTATGTAGTATATCTCAGTTACTTAAAATATGCATGGAAATATAAAGGAAAAAGATTCACTAAAATATTAACAATGGTTTTCTCTGGGTGGATAATTTTTAAAATATTTTAATACAATTTCTCTAGACTAAAAAATATCTATGATGATTATATTAATAATTTTATATTAACATGTCAAGTGCTATTCAACAAGCTTTACATGGATGTTATGAGAATAAAATGAGACAATAAATGGAAAGCAGCTGAAAAAAATGTGGGTGAGCATTGTTGTTTTTATGGTGATTACTCAACTTTAACAGAAGCAGCAATAAAATTTTAATTTAAAAATTATCCAAGAACAGATCATACCGCCTCCATAGACAGGTGATGATTGTATGCCAAATTAACACATCGACCTCCAGTACTGCTTTTAACAATGATATCAGCCTTTAGAATACTTCTGTGGAAAACACTAATGTGTATCTCACATTAGGTGAAGTTTGCTGTGTCTCAAGCCCTTGGCATTCATCAGATTATTTCACTTTGTCCAACATCACTCCCTGGTGAGAGCAGAGGTGTTTTGGTTCATAAATGTGCCCTCTGGCTGGGTTTACCCTCCCTGGCAGATCCAGCCCTGACTTTGGTCCCCATTTCATCAGCATCTTGGGCAGTGGGGAGTTCTGCAAGTGGGCGAGCTCTGAATCTTCCACCTTCCCTTGCTCTAACGTGCGCCTGCGCCGAGCGTGACCACTTTGGGAGATGACATTTGCTGCGGCCAGATGCTTAGCTCCACTCTCGCTTCCTCTTCTTTCATGTCTCTCAAGGGGCATAATCCCCATCTCTAAATATAAACTGTATCATCTGAAAATACATATCCACTTCTGCCAGGGGTTTTATTTTTCTCCCAGATGATATTACCAGGGTTTCTATTAATAGAGAGAAGGCCAAGGAGCCAAACATGGCTCTCTGTTCCTTTACTAGGGGGAGCCAGGGCTCAAGATGTACAAACATGAGCCACCCCTTTCTTTTCTCTGGGAAACACCACAGCAGGTGGCACTAGCCATCTGGGACCACACATGCTTGCTTCTTACCGTTACATTGTGATCAGCCTTGACTACCAGCATCGCACCTGTAGAATTCATGAATTCTCATGAATGAAGAATTCATGAGAGATGGACTGAACAAATGGGGTGGGATCAGTAAGAGCCCTATAACCTGGCCAGGTCGCAGCTCTCCAGCATATCTGGTGCCTACAAATTCTGATCCCTACCACCCACTGCAGTACTAACCTTTCCTAATATCACAAAGATGCCACCTCTTGAGTCACCTAACAGCCCATATGCTGCTTTGTCCTCATTCTGGCCATGCCCCAGGGAACACTCAGGGAAAAACTGTCTTCGTTCTCACTGATCTCTGCCCATACCATCCAAGAACCTGTCAATAAACCCTGCTTACTCCAATCCTAATAATAATTTCATTGAACTGAGAGCTCACTATGGACCAGGCACCTCAAACACATAGGACTTGTATGCACAGCTCTTCTAGGAGGTGGCTGTTTTTCTGTTTAACAGATGTGGAGACCAAGGCTCAGAGAGGCTAAATAACTAGCTCCAGTCATGTGTATCAACATGGAAGAGTCTGGATTCAAACAGTTACCCACTAGATTAATTCTCCTGAACCATTTCACTTTTTCTCAAATTCCAGTGTATGGTTTGCAAGTACTTTCAAGATAGTTCAATAACTTCCATCTGCCAAGGGCAGAGGAGTGGGGTCAAGAAAGGACTACATTTCTTTGTCCCATGCTCATTGTAAGTGACCTTAGTGAGCAGGACATTGATTTGCAGTCATACCTTCTTAAACTGAGAAGGAATACAATGACACCTGAGCTGCCCTGGTAGAGATTATCCTTTCTGGGGACTTGGGACATTGACCAGGCTTCTTACAAGGGGACTCGAGGCTGTGTGATATCATCTTATCCCAGAGTTTACAAAGACTGAAGGAATTTGGTGCCAATATTAACAGCTCAGGTGTCTCTTGCCAGAAAGGATGACAGATGTCCCTCCTGAGATAACAGATGACCTAAGCATATAAGTTTATGGATGGAAAGGACCCCAGCACAAGATCCAAAAGCTAATGGAGACTGCACAAGGAATGGTAGACCTGATTGTCATCTCAAGGTTTGGATGAGAGCTTGGCAGTGCACCTGGATTGCTCAAAATGAATTTTGACTTGTTCTGGAATGATCTGTAGCCTAGTTACAATGTGTGGGGAAAGAGTGATTGTGTGACCTTGAGGGCATCAGGATTGCTTTGAGTACTAGGCTCTCTTTCTGCCTAGTACTCTAATTGGAGCTGCCCTTCTGATTCAAATGGGAAAGCTCAGGTGGGGGATAAAGCTAAGTGTGACAGGGCACAGGTGGGAAGGGCACCGGGGCTTAGGTTCCCACAGGCCGCCATCCAGGACCACCTAGCGAGGGCAGTGCTTTCCAGGACCAGTGTCACAGCTCTCCAGACTGTCCTGTGACCCAGCAGTCAAAGGTACTGACCAGCAGCCCCAACCCTGTTTTCAATTAAAGGATTTTTACTGCATTTTCCTTTTTTATTCCTCTATCTTTGTGTGTATATAATATCCTTTCTGGTATATAGTGTCAGAATCCAACACAAACAATATATTGTGAATTAACAGCTGAATATTAAAGTAAAGATAAGAGAAGAAAAAACACATATTTTCCACACCCTGTAAAAGGTCACAGTCTTGTACAGGGCATATACATGTTTTTAGAGAAATATAAGAGAGACAAAACACAAGATGCTATGTGATTTCAAAGGACAAAGAAATAACATTCTCTCAGAAGACTGATTCTCACATATGAGAATCTAATATGTGGTAAAAAGAAGCGCTACAGTCCATTGGAGAAATGTGGGCTTATCCACAGTCTATTTATAGGGGTGTGAAAACTATTAGCATGTGTATGTCTTCTTCAGACATACAAAAAATAAATTAGAGCTGGGTAAAAATGAATTAAGTATTTAATAAGAAAACCACAGAAGATAATAATAGAAAACTATCATCTAAAATCTCAAGAGGTAAAAACTTTATAAGAATGGAAGTAATAGAAAAAGACTCTAAGGAATCTGGTAAATTACAGATTTGAGTCCTTTATATGTTTCCTCATCTTTTACTATTGTGATTATGTAACTTTTATTCATTTAATACCATTGTATCATGATTGGTCAACAGAAAACAATAGAATTCTACATCACTAAAACTACCATTTAATAGGAAAAAATTAAGTGTTTCCTATGATTGAAATCTTCTCTAAAGGGATTTCCCTAGTGGTCCAGTGGCTAGGACTCTACACTTCCAATGCGGGGGGCCTGAGTTTGATACTTGGTCAGAGAACTAGATCCCTTATGCTGCAACTAAGACCTGGTGCACACAAGTAAATAAATATTTTAAAACTTCACTAAAATACAGCCTAAATGCAAAGACTTTTTTCCCCAACTGATTCTGAAAGAAAAACAAAACTGCTGAAAACTGGACTAGCAAAATTTCATTAGTATCTTTGTCTACATATCTCAGAGCAATTCCCCAATCAAATTCAGCAGAGGGATCACCCCACTTCACAGATAAGAACACTGGCAGCAGCAAGAAACTCACCAAAGGGACAAGAAAAATTCATGGCAGAGTTGGACTCAGGTTCATGGACTTTTTCTACCTTTTGTACTTTTAATCAGTCATAGAACCACACATGCATTTCTTCCAACAAGGACTGAGGAGGTCCTTGTCTATAGCAAGGAGGATGAACAACCATAGCCCAGGTGGACTCAGGTCTGAGACAAACTCAGAAGTTTTTTTAAAATTGAACTTTCAGAGAGGTGACTATTTATTTCAAAGAAAGTAAATATTAAATATCAAGGAAAACCAAAAGAATAAACAAGTACAGGCAAATAACCAAACCAAAACAAAAAACTGTATACGTTGTTATTCTTTATGTGTAACCATTCTGAAGTATGATGTTGAAGAGATGGAATAAATGGTTGATTAAAATCAGAATGTGTTAATAACCCTGAAAGCAAGAGCTTTATTTTAATTGTCAACATGTACAGCATTTAGTTTGTGATAATAAGTAAGAAAGTAGTTACAAAGATCTTTTGCGGTATTTTGGAGAGAGACACAGAACATTCAGAGGTGTACACACACACACAGACACACATGCACTGTTTCTATTTCAGGATGCTAAACACTGGACTGAGGCTATTTATTTTTCAGTCCTTGGGCTACATATGTACACACTTAGGTCATAACAACCTGTGATGTGTGCATTCTCCAGGCAGAAAGAAGGCAGGGTGACAAGGTGAGTGTTACGACTCAAAGTCTGATAGAAAATGACTGTCACAGAAGATTGAAAGAAAAATTTCCATAAAGCCCAAATGCGACATTCAAAAGCAATATTTTAATCAGATCATTTCATATTTTTTACTGAGGGGTCACTTTTTTTTAACAAGGAAAAGATATATATTTGTTCCAGTACATCAAGGACAAAAATAAAATGAGACCCATGGGAAATGATTTCTTCACAATCCAGCTATTTAATTGATCTATTTGGAAGTCTTATACCATGTTGCTGCATGTTAATTGCAAGTCATCTGAAAAAAGAATCAGCTTGGATCACAATTGATTTAATGCAGTAGAGCTGGGCCTGCCCAGCTTGGGAGGAACATGTGCATGAAAGCCTTGGTTTTACAAGGTCCACGGAGACAGCATTTATTTGGGTGAGACAGAACAAACCCAGAACTCCAGGGATGACACAGACCATGGCAGTCTTTCAGAATTGACAAGCCAAGTCTTCATTTACTTCTTTCTTACACCCCTACAGTGTGGGGTGACAGACTGGTGGAGCATCCTCTGCCCACAAGCCCTCCCTGTTGGAGTGCTCTCAACCCCAGTTTCCATGTTCAAAATATGCCCTTCTGGAAAGATGGATGAAAAAATCTGCCATGTAACATCAGTTCAGTCAGTTCATTTGCTCAGTCGTATCTGACTCTTTGCAACCCCATGGACTGCAGCACGCCAGGCTTCCCTGTCCATCACCAACTCCCAGAGCTTGCTCAAACTCATGTCCATCGAGTTGGTGATGCCATCCAACCATCTCATCCTGTTGTCCCTTTCTCCTCCTGCCTTCAATCTTTCCCAGAGACGTAACATACAAACTCCAGATACCTGACAATACTTCATCACCACTTCATCTTGCGGGGCCACTGGGGTTTGTTTTCCTTCTATTTTGTTTTGGTCCCTTTGAAGAGTATCTCAAATTCAATATCCTTCAGGAGGAGAAGTTAGATGTGCTGCATTGAAAGAGGATCATATTGAGGCTTGTAAGGTCAGTGTAAGAACACCTAGTGAAAAACAAGAGTGATACTAAGGCCAGACACCTGGATTATGAGCATAGTAAGATATTCAAAAACAGAAGAAATGGAGAAAGATGGACAGAATCAGTCTGGGACAGGCTACATGGACCTTGCTTTCCTTGACTGTTTATGCAACATAAGGGACCAATCTCTGATCAATCAGGGTACTAATACTTTTTCTGTTTGACTACCGTGCAGCTCGGGAAGGGAGAGTCACTCACCATCTATATTTATTAGCTGTAAAATGAATGCATCAAAAGGATAATGTTGCCTCTTCAGATATTTAACTGCTGAACTTGGTAGCATCATCAGGACTTATTAAGTAAGCTGCCGGAGTCCTGCTCCAGCTGGTCAGGGTTCCCTTAGGATGGACGGCGTCAGCGATACGAATGAGAAGACACAGCGAATCGTGGTGTTTCCAAGTGTCTTCTGACTTTATTGTTTTTAAGACAGTTTTTATATTTTTTGTGGTACATAGAAACAAATGTAAAGTTTAGAATCATACCAATTCAGCTTAGTGGGCATACCAATTTAGTTTAATGGGCATATGAATTCAGCTTAATGGGCCTATCAATTCAGCTTAACAGGCCTGCAGTTTTTGACCTTCATCGAAAGTGTGTGCCTGTTTTTAGTTACAAAAAGCCTCATTTTGTTTACATCATCTTCCGGCCTGGGGGCCTGCTAACATCTTGTGACTCTCCATTGATAAGGGTTGATCAGTCAGAACACTTTTGTATCAGGCACAGCAGGAAAGAATTTATCAATAGAAAGTTTCAAGGTAAAACCTGTTTTCGGTAATTTACTCTACGCCTTGAGCTTAACAGAAAAGAACATGGTCCCATAAGGTCATAGAACAGCAAGCTGAAGGTCAGCTCTAAGTAAGAATCATCAGTTAATTCAACAATTGTCTTATTATCTGCATTAAAGCTAAACTTCTATTTATATAAATTTTTAACTATTATGCTTTCATTATATAGGCTAAATACGTTAAGAGTAAAAACATAGTGAGTAAATATAGACTAAGTAACAGTTTCATAAAGCAATATTTCCTATATTTCCTAACAAGCCTTTTTTCCTGTGAAGGGTTTTATGCCCATAGGGGCTTTCTGTGCGGAGGCTCTCAATGCGGTTTTATTACTAGGGAGCAGTTATGTACATTAGCTCCAAAGGCACAGGTACATTTATTAAACAAACTAATATGTTAGCAAAAGGAATTTAGATCAGCATACTCTATATCTCAGATAATCTTATTTAGGGTGCTACCGTTCAGGGGTCTTGTCGATTGAGATTTCAGATTGATCTATTTTAGAAGGGAATCAGGAAAAGCCTTTTGCCTAAGTCACAGAAAATAAGAAAAGGTTTATTATAGTAAACGTCAGAAAGAGAGATCTCATTTTTAAGGTGAGCGCTGAGGCAGCCTTCCGAGAATCCCTGAAGGCTAAAAAGTCGTGCTCAAATCAGTCCTCTTTCTCATGACTCTGTCATGGGTGGGATCTCGTGAGCTGGCTCCCGGCAGTAAGCCATGCTGTACGTGCCATTCTAATCCTCACAATCTCCTTCTATATCTGGTGTTATCTTCCAAACAATCTTCTTTGCTAATATTCAATACTTATACATTGATCTCTTGGAGAAGGAAATAGCAACCCACTCTGGTATTCTTGCCTAGAATATTCCACAGACAGAAGAGCCTGGAGGGCTACAGTCCATGGGGTTGCAAAGAGTGGGACATGATTGAGCATGCCTGCACACATACATTGATGCTAAATGTTTAGTAGGCAATTTTAGAAGTGGACACTGTATTCATACCATTTGATAAGTTCTACAATAAGACATTTCTATGGCATCATTGAAATTAATGAATGCTGACAACTGTGACCCTGTATATAACTAGGGAATTTAGTACGATTGTATGTTTTTCTTCCCAGGACAATGTGTGTTGCTTTTCACTTTAAAATTGACTTTAAATTTCTAGCTACTGAGAGTTTTCCTGAGAGACTAGGGTTACGCAGACAACATGCAAAACATGTCTGTAATGAAAGATAGATGATAGGCTAATTATTTTGTCTATTCACCATATTTGGGTTATTTTTATATGAATGCACTGATTTTGTGAAGGAGGAGGGTGGAATTATAAAGTTGTTAATTAAACTACACATTTATTTTTTTCAACAATGAAACAAAAAAAATCTGTGTCTTAACTGAGCACATACTATGTGTCTAGAACTGTTCAAAGTTCTGTAATTACTCTCTGAGTAAGAGAGGAATTTTTCCCCAAAGACCTTACAAAGGAGCATGTGGCAGACAGTGATGCAGAGAAACAAGCAAAGCGGAAGAGAGCAATGGAAGACAGCTGCGTCTCTTGGAAATCTTCCTAGAGGAGACGGTGTGGTTTGATCTGAAAGGAATGGTGGAATTTTCACAGGGAAAATGGGTGTTGGGGCTTCTCAGAGAGAATATAGACAATGCACAGAGGTCCAGAGGGTAGAGGAGAAAATGGAGCAGCAGGTGGTTTTCCTTGGCTGGAAAACTATCCCAGTGAAGAGATATTGGAAAGGGCAGGATGACCTGGTGTGGAAGAGTTCCATGGTCTCTCTTGGTTAGAAATAAGGAATTGCTGTAGGTTTCTGTGGGCTTCCTTGATAGCTTAGTTGGTAAAGAATGCCTGCGGGAGACCTGGGTTTGATTCCTGGGTTGGGAAGATCCCCTGGAGAAGGGGAAGGCTACCCACTCCAGTATTCTGGCCTGGAGAATTCCATGGACTGTATAGTCCATGGTGTCTCAAAGAGTTGGACACGACTGAGAGACTTTCACTTCACTCTGCTTTAGGACAATTTGAATGAAACAGACAGGGGCAGGGGAATGTGGTAGGGGGCTGGAATGTCTCATTTCAAGTAGTTGAAATCATTTTGAAGTTTGGATGGATTTATTCCAACTCATGGAAAGCAGAGTGAAGTAAAGAAATGCATTAAAAATTAAGAGATCTGAGTTGTAGCTCTGGCTTCATTACTAATTAGTTTTGTGTCAGAATGAGTCACTTTACGTCACTGATGCTTAATTTTCTCATCCGTGTGGGGATGAGTATGTGTGTGTGTGTTGATTACAAAGATGGGTTCCTTGAGTGCTAAGGTGAGTTGTATGATTCCTTATGATGAGTATATCCATCATTTCCTTCTCTGGTATTTTCATTGCAAAATTTCCAAAGTGATTTAAATTGGATAGTTATTTCTGCCTTATTCTAAAACAAGCTATCTCTCTTGAGATGCCTAGGTAGCAAGTACCCCGCAGCTATCATCTCATTCTGCTCTTTAATTTGTCACTTAAATATTTAACCCGAGGGACTTCCCTGGTGGTCCAGTGGTTAAAAATCTACCTTCCAATGCAGGGGATGCAGGTTTGATCCCTGGTGGGGGAACTAAGATCCCTCATGCTGCAGGGCAACTAAGCCCACCTGCCACAATGAAGACTCAATGCAGCCAAAAATAAAATATAAATAAATAAATATTTGATGGGAAAAGAAAAAGGCAGCCTTACTGCCGCTGTTTCTAAACTTTAGGGCCTAATGGACTGGACCACAAATCAGCCACTCTCTGTGCTGGTCAAATATTCTTAAGGACAGTGAATAGTTGAGTCAAGTGGAGAGGCGATGACTTGAGAGACAACTAGTCCAGGGTAGAAGAGACAGTTAACTTTTCCCCCCCACCCCACAGGCCTTACATGGATCAGTCTCTCTTTGCTATTTGGTTTAGTCCTGGCTGTCCTGCTAAAGGCAAGGCACAATTTTCAAAAGAAGACTACGTGAACACTTTTGACTCCAGTTTCAAAATGGAGAACTATTGCCTGGATGAAAATCATTCAGGATCAAGACACATGAATAAATGCATTATATTGGAAGTTGCTTCTATAAAGTAGCCAATGCTTAGAAATAAATGAGAATTCTGTCCATCAATGAAATGACTACATAATTGGAAATAACTGTAGTAGAATGTATATTTTTAAACTTTTTCTCCAGATGTTTGCATGTGGTTTTTACATTTTATGATTTGATTTTTATTTTATGTTTAATTTATAAGTATACATTTCTCATCAACGCATCTAGTCTATTAAGAAAAGCAATCCTTTCCAGGCTGGGGGAAGTTGGCAAAAAGACAGAACCCATCAAATGCAGTGGTTCTCAACTTTTTATATTCTACCGTCTTAACCAAGAACTTGTCAGGTCCACTCTGTGACCATGGTTTTCGCAGACAGATGTTTTTAATTTGTCTTTCAATATGATTCTGACTCTGACACTTGGCAGATTTATCATTTCTCCATTCTCCCCTGCCACTCATTCTCAAGTTTTAGGTTTTCTCATTTAACAGTTGTAGTAGTGTTTTACACTTTCTATAAATCTTCATGAAGTTTCTAAACCCAGTGCCTTGCATGTTTAGAACTGCTACCTACCATTACCGTTTGAGGAATTGAGTGACTTATTTTAAAGTTCTGTGTTAATTAATCTTCTGCCTGGGGGTAATGAGGAGGTATGGTGCTACTTTTTAAACTTACAATGCTCAAAGCCTGATTTGTCTCCTTGGAGAATAGAGTTGGGACAAGCAATATATCCTCTTCAACCCCATGTCTTATCCATAAGTTCTGACTTCATCTGACCCAGAGATATGAGCAATAGATATCTGAGGGTTCAGTCTTACCCTCCTTCCATCTCTGTGCCTGTGGCATCACAAAGGAGGCAGAAGCTCCGGGCTGGCATCTTTACCCCTTCCCTAACCTCTTCTCTACTTTCTTCAGCCACTAGGAAGCTCACCTACCTCTGAGCTCCTCTTCCTCTGACTGCTGTTCCCAGGCTACTGGATCACTCTTTGCCTGGTGCTGCTTCCTGAATGTTAGGTGTTCTGTTGACTGTGAGGTCATCAAATTCCTTGAACATAGAGAGCATCTCCATGTTGCATTAGAGGTATTTTGGTATATATCTCAGCATTTTTTACAGTGGTAAGAACAGACAGATGTTCTCACAGATACCTGAGTGTAGAATAATTAAACAATTAAAAAAAGATCAGAATGGACTAATTATAGACACACCACCCAATTTGCTATCTCTGAAATATTCCTAATACAGCCAAGACAGAAAGGCATCAGAGCTATAACCAAGTTGCTGAGAAGGAGGTTGAAAAGAGGCTCTCGTGTGTATATGTGTGTGTGTTTAGTCTCCGGGCTGTCTTCATGAGTTACATGCTTAGAGAAGTGACTATTCTGTGATTAAAAGACAGGTTAGGTTTATATTTAAGGGATGAAGATCTTTTGTGTGTCTTCCATTAAAGAGAAGTTTCAGAAACCCTAAAGCATCTCCCAAGGCAAGAAGCCTCCCTGGATTATCCACCAACTATTGTATGACTTGGAGAGTTTGTTGTTCATGTTCTCATCTGAAACATTCAAAAGTGGGTATAATGATCTCCACGTGCCAAATATGGATCCTGAGCACCAGCTCATTGCTTCTGTTGCATCCACCCTTCTTCAGAAACCGTAAAATGCCCATCCTGGGTTGGTCCATCAAGTTCTCCTTGGAAGTTCAAGGACAAACGGAAGTGACATGGTTGAAGCTGCTGATGTGTTCCAGGCTACCTCTCTCTCACTACAAATAGCAGGCTACAGTGCCTTCAGACCACATTTGGGGGACATTTACTCTTTCCACATCATAAACAGAACTTTCAAAGCTAAGCTGTCCTTCCCCACCTTGTCCCTTCAAAAGACAAAGCAATGTTTGGAGAGCTCACATGGGGTGGCTTTTGTGTCCCGCATAAAAGAGGAGAACCTCCTGAACCACAAGGATCTGGGGTGGGACCTTGGGTTTTCATGTGTCCACTTTTTTGAGCGTATCAACTTAACTAATATTTAATGACCATCCTCCAGTGTCTAAGATTGTTCTTGGCAAGTCTAGAGGTATATAAGAAGCAGACCCTCTTTCCAGAAACCAACAACACGCTGGAGGTGTATACAAAGCAATGTGGAAATGTGTGGTTTGTGGGGGTCTAATGAGTATTCCTCCCTCCAGTGACCCAGCATAGTGTTTGATGGTTTCCAGTGGGGAATGGCTACGGGACTTTGAGACCAAGGACCAAGCTTGTGAAACTGGGTTTAGATCTTTGAAAAGAAAAACAAAAGAAGATACCAACTTACTCCCAAGTAATCACTAGGTGAGTCAACAACTCAATTTAATACCTTCTCCATTCAGGAGCCTAGCTTTGGTTTTCAGCAGACAGGCATGATTTTGTTTGGGACCCTAGTTGATGACATATAAATGTAACTCATTCCACTCTAGCAAACCAGTCCCAATATCTTGGAGACAGATGGCCACACTTTGGGAAGCCTTTTACCTGAAGTAACACTAGTGGGTTACTGCTATATTTATCTTTTTCTAGGTCATCCATAATTTGATATGGAACGTATCTATATGCCTGATATAGAGCAGGAACACTCTAGCACAAGTCAACAATGCCCCTGGTTGTTACAGACAGGCAGTGGAGCAGAAAGCAGCCTGGGTAGCAGCAGGGAGGGACTTTCCATGGTGTGACAGAAACTTTCGGTGCCCTTCCCTATCTCTCCTGCCCTTCCCACTTCAGAGTACAAGGATCAGCTTCCATCCTCCAAAGCTTATGATTCTCTGCTTGATTCTCATAGCTTTCTGTGGTCACCAGAGGCTGGTTTGCAGCAAGCCAGAGATGCCAAGGAATTAGTATCTCCCTCTTGACCTCTTGACCCACACCACCTCCCCCACTCCTCTGGTGGTATCCTCTGAAATATGTGTTCCATCGAGTTCTCCACCAGGATTAAACATTAGTTGCCCCAAGTGACAACTTACTTCATAACTCTTTGTTGACTGGTTTCTCTTCTTTGTCTCATATCCCAGCTCCCCCGCCAGTGTTTCCTGCAATTTTCTCTCAAATAAACAACTTGAACTCTAATGTTTGTCTCAACATCTTCTTCTGCAGGTGAGGAAGAACTCAAACTAAGATCTTCAAGACATTGCGAGATACCTGAAATCAGGCAGGCACAAGATGGGATAAAAATTTGAGGTTATTGGATGCTTAGTACATCTGTGGATTGGAGACTCAGAGCTGTGAATGACTGTTGTCACTGCTGAGATATTTACTGTCACCATTGCTGACCGCTCCTAGAGGAAGACAAGACATAAGGAAGCAAGGGTTTCAGAAAATGGAAACAAGTGATTATAGAAGTAGCAGAAGGAATGAAATAAGGCAGGAAAAACCAGTTATCTCACCGGTATGCCTATTGCATGCTTGACTGGATGGGCTGGGGAGACAAAGTGAGGTAGACTCTTAACACAGCACCTCAGCGCAGCAGCCCTAAGAGGTTGTCTTAGACTTGAACTTAGTAAGGAATTCTCTGTGGGATTGTCTCTGTTACAGGTGTGACATTTTTTGTGCACAAGCCAAAGCTGTTCACAAGACAAGGTTGGCCTTTTCTTTACTTTTACCCATAAAGACAGGAGCACCCAGAGCTTCTCCCACAGATGCTGGATCCCCTGGGC
Source organism: Okapia johnstoni (assembly GCA_024291935.2). NCBI lineage: Eukaryota > Metazoa > Chordata > Mammalia > Artiodactyla > Giraffidae > Okapia > Okapia johnstoni. The sequence goes on from CM044322.1 coordinate 51,891,612, forward strand.
TTGGCGTGTTCCTCCTCCAGGTGCAAGGAAGTGGGTCCTCCAAGTCATGAAGCTCCTCAATCAAGGTCTAAGGGTACTTGATTTTACCAAGTCTTCTCTCAGTATCCTCTGCTGGATTTTCAGTTCTGCTCTTAACTTGGATATTTCCTACATGAGCTATGCTATAAAACTAAATTGGTGATGACAACAATAAGAAATGGTGTTGTTTAGTTGTTATGTCTGACTCTACATGAACCCACAAACTTTAGCACTGAAGTCTTCCCTGTCCTTTACCATCTCTTGGAGTTTGCGCAAACTCTTGTCCATTCAGTTGGTGATGCCATCCAACCACCTCATTCTCTGTCACCCTCTTCTCCTCCTGCCCTCAGTCTTTTCCAGCATCAGGATCTTTTCCAATAGTAACAGAAAATTGCCCAATTATTCTGCTTAAAATCCCCCAAAATCCAATTTAAAGAAAACTGCTATTAACCCTGGACTCAGTAACCTCCCCAACATCATACCCCTAGGTACCCTCATTGGCTGTGGGTAACTTTTCCTTCAATTATTTACTCTTTTATCCCTGTAGGTATTTACTGCACTTCCTAAGGCAGTGAAGTGTGATAACTGTGTTTGGGAAAACTCCCAGGTCTGCTGGCTCTTGGTCCTGCAGAGTCTATATGTTCCTTCCCAATCTTGAACTTCTGTAAGAATCTGTAGGTAGGAAGTCTGGAATCCAGTCTTTTCTCTGGAGCCCCATCCTGGAGAGCTGTACCTCATGTTGGAGGCCCACTTACTGCCTTCACTGTCTGGTTGCTGCTGATGCTTTTATTAGGTTGTGGTTAATTAGAGTTGAATGTGATTCATAGATGAGCGGGTATGGAGGATGGAATCAGAAAAGAAGGGAGAGGGAAGTCAAGCTGATCACTGACTCAATGGACATGAGTTTGAGCAGGTTCCAGGAGTTGGTGTTGGACAGGGAAGCCAGGCACACTGCATTCCATGGGGTTGCAAAGAGTAGGACATGACTGAGCAACTGAGCTGATACATATATATATGTACACACACACACACACATATGGACTATTAGCCATAAAAAGGAATGAAATAATGTCAACACGGGTGGAGCTCAAGATTATCATACTAAGTGAATATGTATATGAAACTGAATCATTCTGCTGTACATGTTAAACATTGTAAATCACCTATACTTCAATAAAAACTTTTTTTTAGAAGTATTATTAACATCATCATTACCCTTGAAGATATCAGAACACTGGGCTTGTCTAGTTGTTTTGTCATGACAGCCTAGGATCAGTAACACTGGATACAATCTCGTTTTTTCTCATTCTGTTTCAAGAAAGGCAAAGAGCAGTCTAACTAGGATACTTTATAAGTGTATTGCCAATAGTGTAAACCAGTGACACATAACCGAGTCAGTGATAATGCCATCATTATCAAAAGAGAAAAATTTAAGATTTTTCACTGCTATGATTTAGGCTGTCAGGGAGTATTGTCAGGTCCATTGAGTTGGGTCTTTTAGTTGGAAAAAACTGATATTTTGTACAACAGTGATAATTACTTAAAAATTTTAATAGAAATTTAAAAATATTTTTACTATAAAAGCTGATTCATTATTTTTAAAAATATGTTATACTTTAATCACAGATATTAGTAATTATAAATAAGTGAGAACATACTTGAATTTCTATAAGAATACATGAATTTCACTGACCTGGAATTGTGTAGTAACAGCCCATAATAATAATATTATACCTTATGACTAGAGAATTTCTCGAAGCACTTTTGCATATACTTCAAATACAAACACACTGTATTATTCCAGTTTTACAAGTGACAATACTAATGTATAGAGTGATAAATCCAACCTGCTGGTAACAGACAAAACCAGTTTTTATCCTGATCCCTCCCTTTTCTCTACTCCAGTCACCCACTGTAGTACCTGACCTTGACCAAGCTCTGGAATCCTTCACAGTAGTAGAAACTGGAACTCCTGTTCTTAGCAATCATTCCTTCCTAGGGCCAAAAATGAATTCATATTTCAATTTTAAAGTTGCTCCAAATGTCTACCATTTATGCCTGGTCTCCTTGTCTCCAAACTAACAAACTTTACACAGAACTTGATGATGTTAGTAACACTGTTTCTCAGATTTGCAATATTCTCTGAAATGATAAGGAAGAAAATATTAGGGATCTAGTTATCAAACACCTAAAATCAGTTCTCAAACTAAGGTTTTGTTCACCAGGTGGTTTTCAGCCAAAATATGATCACACCTGCCAGTGATTTCTAGCACATCATATTTTTCAAGGGTAAGAAAAACGTTTCCACACTCAATCCAATAGTCACAGAGGTAGGCTTATGGAACTTGAGAAATCTAATTACACACTTGTGGTAGATGAGGTTAAAATAGTCATTTTTTTCAGAATCTGGCTCAAAATTCAAACTTGTTTAGAACATCTAGAAGGTTAACTGTGTCTGTAAGGACCATATACCTTAAACTTTCTCTATTCTCGGTTGTTATGGTTTAATCAGTAAGTCGTATCCAACACTTTTGCAACCCCATGGACAGTAGACCACCAGGCTCCTCTGTCCATGGGATTTCCCAGGCAAGAATACTGGAGTGGGTTGTCCTTTCCTTCTTGAGGTGATCTTCCTGATTCAGGGATTGAATCCACATCTCCTGAATTGATAGGCAGATTCTTTACTACTGAGCCTAATGCACGTTGTAGCCCTTTGGTCTGTGTGAACAACTTTTGTTTTAGAGTCACTTCACTCTCAGTAATTTGCAAGACTAGAATTTCGTCTTTAAATTCTCTTTCATTTTCCTTTATGCCAGGAAGAGAAGCAGAGATAAACACAGTTCCTGCAGTTAGAATATGTGGGTTAACATCCCAACTTGACCATTCACTAGCAGAGGGGATATGAGGTTGTTGTGTAGACTTTCTGAGTTCAGGAAACTTGTCTGGAAAATATAGATAATAACATCCCTACCTCCCAGGCTGGTTGGGAAGAGTAAAGGAGAAAGTAGATGTAAAGCTCTCAGCACAGTGTCCAGATAGATATTTTTAAGGGTTGCTTGGTGGGTATAAGTTTTCTCATGTGCCCAGACTTTTGTAGAAAATTGTTTAATAAATATTCACTCCACACATGTGCCCTGGACTTCGGCATCTGCAGACATGGTTCCTTAGTCATTTATGGCTTTTCTCTTAACCCAAGAAGTACTGCTTTGAACCATCTCAGGATTAGAGCCATCTTCCCTCTGAGATTCAGCTGTTCTATAAATGGATCACCTATCTGTTGGCTCCCAAACATCTTCTCAGGAGGATGTGATCAGGCCAGTGAAGTAAGAAAGCAGCCACTGCTCCTCAAATGACAACCCACATGAGACTCCATCTTTTAATTACTAGGTAGTTTGCAGGTATAATTGCCCAGTAATTGCCTGAACCCATGTAGCAACAGGGTGTGTTTAGAAGTCATCAGCCATGCAGTAAATGGTCCATTGATTCACATTGCTCCCAGCCTGTGATCACTTAGGTTTTGAAGATTCAAATGCCAGCTGCCTTGATAGGGGAATGAAAGTGCCTGACACCTTTATCTTTAGTGTCTCCTTGAAATTTGTTTCTTCCTCTGTCCTTTTTGCAGGGCATTCTGATAAAGGGATAAAGTCATTTATTTGTCCCTGTGCTCTGTAAACATCAAGTAAGCTTTACGTTAGCAAATGTGTAGAACAGTCCACTAACATACTGAGGTTTATTCATTCATTCCTCAGTAGTGTATTAATCAGAATAGACTGTAGCTAAACAGCTAAAGTGTTGAGTAGGTCATGTCTGCTGTATCTCTGTGATTTAAGCATGACTATATGCTTCAAGGAGATTTATTGGGATGTCTCATTAAGGCTAGACATAAGGAAGTCATTAAGTCAAGATTAATCAGATTGAAACATGTTAGAATTTTTCACTTTTTTTGCAGTTAACCATGACTGTGAGACTGTTTTTGATGGTGATTGTTTCTCGCGTATGAGAGTCATTGACTCTGGGGGAATTAGAAGGTTGGTGTGCAGCTGAATATTAGCAGCATATGATCTTTGTGATCAAGTGAAGATATTGGGGGAAATTAGTTGCATAATGTAGTGGAAAGTTCAGAGACAGATTTTGAATCTAGGCTATGCCATTTGCAACTTGCATAGCAACTTCCTTCCATGGATGAGACCCCAACTTCTCCAAAAGATGATGGGTTTGGAAAAAAATCAGTGACTTGCACAGAGTAGTATCTGTGAAGCTCCAGGCTTCATATCCTATAGATCTGGTTCTCTGTGTTCTTCAACAGGTTAGCTCTGCTTTCATCTATTTGGTATACTGTGCTCTCAAGTTAGATTATAATAATTATTATATTTTGATATGTATGTGAAAGTCGCTCAAAAAGTCCGACTCTTTGTGACCCCATGGACTATACAGTCCATGAAATTCTCCAGGCCAGAATACTGGAGTGGGTAGCCTTTCCCTTCTCCAGGAGATCTTCTCAACCCAAGGATCAAACCTAGGTCTCCTGCATTGCAAGCAGCTTCTTTACCAGTTGAGCCACAAGGAAGGCCAAGAATACTGGAGGGGGTAGCCTATCCCTTCTCCAATAGATCTTCCAAACTCAGGAATTGAACCAGATTCTTTACCAACTGAGCTATCAGGGAAGCCCATATTTTGATAAAGTATTTCTAAATTATGTCAGAATAGTGCCAGACTAGATGATCACACTGTCACTCAGGGTTGTTCTTACTTTCTTTGGAGCTTAAGGTTATATTCCAGGATGTGGATGCTTGTGAGGCCCAGAAAAAGGAGGAGGGAGGAGAGAGAGGAACTGAGGGCAAGAAAGGATTCTTAGTTTGCTCCCTGTGGGCACCTGAATAGAAAGCAGTTTCATCCTGGCCTGGGTACAGCCCCATCAAGGTCTATTTGGCCATACTGCATGCTCTGGCGATAGGAGGTCTTAAAGTTTAGCTTGCTGGTGCCCCACCTTGGTTCCTCTGTGTCAAGGTCAGGACCTGGAAAGAGTCCCCTGGGAGTAGGCCCAGACTCACTTGTGCACCTGTGCAGCAGGGTAACAACTGGGTTCTCTAGGAAGCGGAGAGGCTGGAGGTGCCACAGGCTCACCTTCGCCCTAAGACAGCATCAGTTGCTCAGATACTGTCTCTGAAGATTTCACCTCCCAGGGAGGGAGACAGAGGCATTTGAGAACCTGACATGTAACCTGAGTGTTCATCAGAGACTGTTTAAATGACCTAAAGCAATTGGGTTTTAAGCTGATAGAGCTTTAAGTAGCCCCTCCTCCACTGGTCAGTGAGCCTTCAGGAAAGAAACCCTTACAGCTGCAGACAAAATGGAGAGTTGTGTCTTATGGTGGGCACCCTTGAGTGTGAATGAAACCTGGGCTCTCTCTGGACTTAGAAAGTGTTACCACATTTTGCTGGAGACCATCTTCTAGGGTCTGAAGGATGCCATTCAGTTGTTTATACCTATCCTGTCCCTGTTTCCTCACCTCCACATAAGAAGGCACTTCCTTTTGCTTGTTCTCACTCTGGTGTGTGTGCACTCAGTCATGTCGACACTTCATGCCCATGGACTGCAGCCCGCCAGGCTCCTCTGTCCATGGGATTTCCCAGGCAAGAATACTGGAATGGGTTGCCATTGCCCTCTCCAGGGGATCTTCCAGACCCAGGGGTTGAACCCACGTCTCTTGTGTCACCTGCATTGGCAGGCAGATTCTTTGCCACTAGCTCCGTGAGCGAGATCAACTCACAGTGTGTGTGTGGGGAGGGGCGGATGCTTCCCCAGGGTAACACCTCCCAAGATGGCCTTCCTTCTGCATGGATGTCATCCTGTGTGACTTAGGCACATGGACAGGCTTCTTGGGGACTGCGCTCACCCTGAGCACACAGCTCCTTTTCTTTTCCAAGCAAGAGCATGGACTAGACTGGACATGACGAGTCATTCACCTCCTTTTGGGACTTGATGTCCTGCCAAGAGCTGAAGAGAGCGCCTCACAGACAGGTATCTTCAGCCTGTGTGCTGTTGGCTCCTTGCTCCCCTCCTGCCCCCAAGAACATGTCCTCACTTCCCTTCGTGCCAGCAAGGGCATGTTCATGTTCTTCGACACCAAGCTCCTCTCAGGTTGATGGGTTTGTAAACATTGAGTCCCAGCCAGAGCGTCTAAATGCTGAAGGAAACAGAGCAGTGAAAAGATGACCTCACGGGTCGTGACTGCCAAGTGGAGATGCGAGACCTCACTGCTGGCAGCCAAAGAGGGATAAAGGGCAGGGGGAGCTTTTATAAAACAGTTTCGCAGACAAACAGCCGCCCCCTCGCCCCTGTGTGTGTCCCAATGAGTCAGGCTGTGGGTGGCCGGCCGAGATGGAAACCACACCTCAAGGGTTCAGACCTCCTCTCCAGGCTGGATGACCCAGGAGGAAACCGGAAGCCCTTGCCTGTGCTAAGAGTTAATAATGGGGAAGAAACTGCATTGATTGACCAAATCGTGCTGCCTGGGCAAGTGAGGTTGCAAACCATTATAAACTGTGCTCACGATTTTCTTCTGGTTATTCGAGGTACTCTAAAGCAGAGATCCCCAACATTTTTGGCACCAGGGACCTGCTTTTTGGAAGACAGTTTTTCCACAGAAGCGGGTAGGGGGTAGGGAATAGTTTGGGGATGATTCAAGTGCATTACCTTTACTATGCACTTAATTTCTGTTATTGTTACATCAGCTCCACCTAAGATCATCAGGCATTAGATTCCAGAGGTTGGGGGACGCCTGTCCTAAATAATTGACCCTAAAAAGAGTGAAAGGAAGGTGAGTTACTGGTGTATGTGGCATATGGTTAAAAACAGACGGTAAAAGACCTTGACATGGAATCTACAAGTTAAGTTCAGTCGCACAGTTGTGTCCAACTCTACGACCCCATGGACTGCAGCATGCCAGGCCTCCCTGTCCATCAGCAACTCCCGGAGTTTACTCAAACTCATGTCCATTGAATCGGTGATGCCATCCAACCATCTCATCCTCTGTCATCCCCTTCTTTTCCTGCCTCCAATCTGTCCTAGCATCAGGGTCTTTTCAAATCAGTCAGTTCTTTGCCTCAAGTGGCCAAAGTATTGGAGTTTTAGCTTCAGCATCAGTCCTTCTAATGAATATTCAGGACTGATTTCCTTTAGGATGGACTGTTGGATCTCCTTGCAGTCCAAAGGACTCTCAAGAGTCTTCTCCAACACCACAGTTTAAAAGCATCAATTGTTCGGCACTCAGCTTTCTTTATAGCCCAACTCTCACATCCATACACTACTACTGGAAAAATCATAGCTTTGACTAGATGTACTTCGTTGGCAAAGTAATGTCTCTGCTATTTAATAAACTGTCTAGGTTGGTCATAACTTTTCTTCCAAGGAGCAAGCATCTTTTAATTTCATGGCTGCAGTCACCATCTGCAGTGATTTTTGAGCCCCCCAAAATAAAGTCTGTCACTGTTGCTACAAATTGTCAGAATCTACAAATTGTCAGAGAAAGATTGAAAAGCTTGGTGGTGATGCCTTTATTAGAGTCTGTACAATCACAAGGAAATCACATTATACACTGCTAGGTGCATTATATTCTCAGGGTATTATACACTGGATGTGTTTGACACCATGTGCGTTATAAGTTTGGTGCATCATATCCTACAGGCATTATGAGTTACATGTAATATACATTGCATACATTATATACCATGTGGTTTACAGACTAGGTATATTATATACTAGGTGCATAACCTCTGTCATAATGGGCAGAGGGCAGTAGGCAGGAAGAGGGAACAGGAGAGCAATGAGATTTGTACCTCCAAGGTACTCAGAATCCAGTTCCATAGAAGCAACTAATTCGTAACCACCAAGGAACCTTTCCATGCTGTGTGGGATGATTCTACCATACGTGATGAAAAGCCCAAGAAGTCTTCAGGGAGAACTTGGAGGGCTAGGAGCTGGAATTTGAAGGCTGTCTGAGGTGTGCAAGGAAAGGCACACCTTGGACACAGTCAAAGATTTGGAATCACTTGGGACACTGCCTCATTAGCATGAGTACAGTAAAACGAAATAAACCAAATGTCATCAGTATGTCCTAAAAATGCTCTGTTTTTCAGATAAAGATAAATCTGTTTTTCAGATTTTTTTTTTTCAAAACACAGATATGAACTAGTGTGTGCATGGATCACTGAGGACTGCAGGAGGGACCTGGAAGCTTGGGCTCAACTTCTAGGCAACCAGGCAGCACATCATCAGAATCAGGAGACTAAACCAGCCACAGCCAGAGGATTGAAAATCAGAAGTGACCATCTGGGTTTTTCCCAAAACTTGAAGTTACTTGAAACCACTTAATAAGTGAGATGAAGGTACAGATAGCCATAACACCCACAGGAAACAATATGCCTTGGAGCTATTAACCTGAATCGCTTCCAGTGTTTTTTCTTTTTCTTTTTTTATGAAGTGCTACTTTTAAAGTAAATATTTCTGTAGCTGGAAAAAAATCCTCTCCTGCATAGTCTCAAACAGGGTGTATTTATTATTGTATTTACCTGGTAGTGGAGGTGAGAACTATCTCAAATCCTCAAAGATGATGCTGTGAAAGTGCTGCACTCAATATGCCAGAAAATTTGGAAAACTCAGCAGTGGCCACAGGACTGGAAAAGGTCAGTTTTCATTCCAATCCCAAAGAAAGGCAATGCCAAAGAATGCTCAAACTACCACACAATTGCACTCATCCTACATGCTAGTAAAGTAATGCTCCAAATTCTCCAAGCCAGGCTTCAGCAATACATGAACCATGAACTTCCAGATGTTCAAGCTGGTTTTAGAAAAGGCAGAGGAACCACAGATCAAATTGCCGATATCCGCTGGATCATAGAAAAAGCAAGAGAGTTCCAGAAAAATATCTATTTCTGCTTTATTGACTATGCCAAAGCCTTTGACTGTGTGGATCACAATAAACTGTGGAAAATTCTGAAAGAGATGGGAATACCAGACCATCTGACCTGTCTCTTGAGAAACCTGTATGCAGGTCAGGAGGGAACAGTTAGAACTGGACATGGAACAACAGACTTGCTCCAAATAGGAAAAGGAGTACATCAGGGCTGTATATTGTCACCCTGCTTATTTAACTTCTATGCAGAGTACATCATGAGAAACGCTGGGCTGGAGGAAACACAAGCTGGAATCCAGATTGCTGGAAGAAATATCAATAACCTCAGATATGCAGATGATACCACCCTTATGGCAGAAAATGAAGAAGAACTAAAGCGCCTCTTGATGAAAGTGAAAGAGGAGAGTGAAAAAGTTGGCTTAAAGCTCAATGTTCAGAAAACTAAGATCATGGCATCTGGTCCCATCACTTCATGGCAAATAGATGGGGAAACAGTGTCAGACTTTATTTTTTTGGGCTCCAAAATCACTGCTGATGGTGATTGCAGCCATGAAATTAAAAGATGCTTACTCCTTGGAAGGAAGGTTATGGCCAGCCTAGATAGCATATTTAAAAGCAGAGACATTACTTTGCCAACAAAAGTCCGTCTAGTCAAGGCTATGGTTTTTCCAGTGGTCATGTATGGATGTGAGAGTTGGACGGTGAAGAAAGCTGAGCGCCGAAGAATTGATGCTTTTGAACTGTGGTGTTGGAGAAGACTCTTGAGAGTCCCTTGGACTGCAAGAAGATCCAATCAATCCACCCTAAAAGAGATCAATCCTGGGTGTTCATTGGAAGGACTGATGTTGAAGCTGAAACTCCAATACTTTGGCCACCTCATGCGAAGAGTTGACTCATTGGAAAAGACCCTGATGCTGGGTAGGATTGGGGGCAGGAGGAGAAGGGGATGACAGAGGATGAGATGGTTGGATGGCATCATTGACTTGATGGACATGGGTTTCGGTAGACTCCAGGAGTTGGTGATGGACAGGGAGGCCTGGCGTGCTGCAATTCACGGGGTCGCAAAAAGTCAGACACGACTGAGCGACTAAACTGAACAGAATCAGGTTTATAATGAAGGGAAGATGTCCACACTTGTGTTGTCTTATATATTAGTGACTGTATCTTGGGCTCTGCTTTCCAGTTAGAACCAGGGGGGAGTGTGTATTTGCTTGGGGGGCGGGGATTTCTCTTTCTATTCCATGTGAAGCCCCAGGCTTTTCCCTCCACCCCCCACTGCCTCTTAAGAAGTTAACACATGACTTAAAAGCTCAATTGTACAACTTTCCTTCCTTCCTTAACTGCATTTTCTTCCTATATATTTGACTTCCCTGGGCCTCAAGCCCCGGTCATCTCCCAGCTGCATAGCTAGGGCATCCTGTGTATACCTGGGAGTACAGAATGGATGCAGAGTCTCTGCACCTCAAGTGGGAAAAGGGGATAGAAAGAGCCTCTGCCCTGGGAGGTGTGTGTGTGTGTGTGTGTGTGTGTGTGTGTGTGTGTGTGTGTGTTTCTGTAAACAGGGAGAGATGGTGGATTCATTTGGACCCAAGGAGAGGCACAAAGAAATAGCTCAGAGTTTATTTCCAAGCTCTGAAGAATGCATTTTCATTACAGCCTGTACCCAAAATGAGTTATCTGAGCGTTACCAGACATTTTTTTTCCTTTTCATGTATCTTCTCACCAACTTAAGTGCTCATTCTGCCATAATCTGGTCTCTGAAAGGTGAGCTGGGGAAACGACACTGGCTGAGAGCTCAGAATGCTTGTCACTGTCCTTGCGGAACTCAGCCAGGGGGTCCCACAAGCAGCTAACCAGGAATCAGAAATCAAAGTGACAACAACAACGACAGTTAATATTTCTGTTGACACTGTGCTAGGGCTTTACTTGTGTTGTATCACAAAACAGCCCCACTATTTCTATTGAACAAATGGCAGAACTGAAATTTAGAGAGGTTAAGTAATTTGCTCAAAGTGATAGAAACCAGTGTTCTGTTCCTTCTACACAAGCTTTAATCATAACTAACATTACATGTGTTTTTCAGTTTATAAAGTTGCCCTCCGGAATGGTGTTTTATTCAATCCTTGGTGGAGGACTCGGGAGCCTAAGATTCAATCCAAGATTAGCTCACACATCAGAGGACCATGTGAGATGTAAAACTTGTTCTTGTCAAACCATGGTGTCAAGAAACTAAAGGTCAGATCTCAGGTTATGTGGGAAGAAAGGCAATCTTTTGAGCTGCATCTGTATCTTTAGTGTTCACATCTCTAAAATTAAAGCCCATCCCTAAAATTAAAGATAATACTAGATACTAGTTAGCCAAAGCCCTTACTTTGGTCATTATACTAAAAAAAATTCTCTTTAGCACAGCAGTGGATAGTGTGGGTATACCTGGGGGTCCACAGTAAAAATTTATAGTGAAATAACATCATTAGAGTTAAAAATTACTCAATTCATCAAAATTACAATATATGTTTAATATGGCTCACACATTGTTTCAGAGCATATAAAATGAAGGAAAATGTCAAAGTTCTTTTTATGAAGCAAGTATAACAAATCTTATATCTGATTTAAAAAAAAAATAAAGAAAAAAATATAGACCAAATCAGCATGATTTATGAACATTGGTGCAAAAATCTTAAATTTTAGTGAACATACTCTAAAACCATGTTAAGAAATATTAAGAAAATGCTGAAAGTAATACGCTATAATCAAATGGGATTTATGCCAGGAATTCAAAGGAGATTAAATGTTAGACACTATATTAATAGACCTAAGAAAAAAATCCAAATTATTTTTTGTAGAGATGCTAAAAATTCTTTGACACAATTTAATGTTCTTTCTTAATTAAAATTCTTGAGAAAATACAAATAGGTGACTATCACCTTAAAATTATGAAAGACCGACATCTCACTCCTAAGGCCAGCATCTTTCACCATGTCCATGGTCATTTCACATCATTTTTGAAGTACCAGCTAATGTAATTAGACTAGGCAAAGTAATCATAGCCCAATGACTGAAAAGAAGAAATAAAATGATCCCTCTTGCAGAAAACATAAAAGTATACCTGAAAAATCTTAGAGAATTAATGATAAAATATCTCACTAAAAGAATTCATTAAGACAGCAAGATAAAAGGTAAACGTGAAAAATTGATAGCATTCACATACACATATCCACCTGGAATGCAGGAGACTCCAGTTCAATTTCTGGGTCTACTACTAGTTTGATTCCTGTTCTACTAGTTTGATTCCTGGGTCTACTTCTACTACTAGTGGAGCTACCCACTCCAGTATTCTTGGGCTTCCCTTGTGGCTCAGCTGGTAAAGAATCCACCTGCAATGCAGGAGACCGTGGTTCCATCCCTGGCTTGGGAAGATCCCCTGGAGAAGAAAAAGGCTACCCACTCCAGTATTCTGGCTTGGAAAATTCCATGGACTGTATAGTCCATGGGGTTGCAAAGAGTCGGACATGACTAAGTGACTTTCACTTTCACTATCACATACACATAGGGACTTCCATGGTGGCTCAGACAGTAAAGAATGTGCCAGCAATGTGGGAAAGCAGGGCTCAATTCCTGGGTCTGGAAGATACCCTGGAGAAGAGAATGGCAGCCCAGTCCTCTGTTCTTGCCTGGAGAATCCCATGGACAGAGGAGCCTAGTGGCCTGTTATAGTCCATGGGCTCGTAGAGCATTGGACATAACTGAGTGACTAACACTTTCACATACGCGTAGGGACTTCCCTGATGTTTCAGTGGTTAAGACTCTGAGCTTCCATTGCAGAGGGCATGGGCTTGATTCCTGGTCGGGAAACTGAGATCCCGTAGGCACCATGGCATGGCTGAGAAAAAGAGAGAATTCCCTTCCTTGCTTCACATACACATAGCCATGAGAACATATAATGAATGAGAACGCTGAATTTACAAAGGAAAAAAGGATAAAACAAAATATTAGTAATAAAATCATATCTCATTAAAAATATCTACATCCACATAAAACTATACATGTTCACAGCATCTTTGTCCATAATAATAGCCAAAACCTGAAAACAACTCAAATTCCCATTGACTTGTTTTTTGGATAAACACTCACCACTGCTCAGAAATAACAAGTGATTCATGCAACAAATGTAGATGAATCTCAAAAGCAGTTTGCTAACGAAAGAAACTAACCTAAAAGTTGTCTTACTGCTTGCTTACATCTTTATAAAATTCTACAGAGTTAAAACAATGGTAACAGAAAGATCAGGGGTCCCCAGGGCCAGAGGAGATTCACTGGGTGTGAGGAAACTTTTGAGGGTAAAGGAATTGCTTTACAACATGAGTATAGCGGTGGATACATCACCATATGCATTCACCAAACTGTTGAATTGTACTTCCCAAATAATTGCTTTTTACTATATAGCACTTATTATACCTTGATAAAGCTGATTTTTTAAATAACTTTGCTCATTATTAGAAGAGCTTGTTTTCTAGAAGTTCCCAGAAAACCAGCCAAGGCCATGCTAGAGTGCAGCTGAAATGGAAAGGGGAGTGTTTTGTACAAAATAACCTTGTAGGGTGTTAAGATATAAACTAGATGTTTTCAGGCAGAAAACTCAGAGCCACCAGGTCATGTTTCCTGGATTTACATGTTTTGAATCACTCAGTATTCCTAGTAAAGCTCACAGTAAATATAAAGAAGAAAGTAGAGAACAGCATGCAACTGCTTGTCTCATGACACCAACTGCTTCTTTTGCTCATCACTCTCTTATTTCATTTTTCTTGCCCTACATATTTGCCTCACAAATAGGTGGATGTGTTCATGGATGGAAATGAGCAGGATCAGGCAGGGTCTATGTGTATGTGTGTATACATGTGTGTGTGTAAAATTCCATTTCCTTTTCTCCCTCACGTCAAATCTGAGTTTATTCTTACATTACGAAACCATGTCATCCTAGTTTTAAAATAAAACCATTCACCTTGATGTTTTTCTCTTACTCTAGTTTTAGCCCCCTTTCCAGTGGAAAAGAAAATAAAGAAAATTTTATTGTTGTGACTCTGCCCATGCACATACGTGTTCTTTCATATTTCAATATGAACACCACTGCTGTCTATGGAGGGCCTGTGAATTTCTTGACAATACCAGTCTGGAAGTGAAGTCCTTTGTGGGGCAATGGACCGAATTCCTGGATTCAGTTTCCTGTGTTCTAATTTCCTTTTTAAGTTGTCTCTTTTCACTTTTCTCAGGAGTTCCAGTGTAAGGAACCCCAAAACAGGGGGCTGCCATGACCGGGGCACCCTTTCCTTTTTATCTTCAATGAAGATAAAACTGCAACTTGAAAGTAATAAGTGTTGTAAAATGTCTAATTTACTTCAAAGATTACTCCTGCTCAGCCCTTTTCTTTCTTACAATTGGTTTGGATGTGAATTTATCTGTCTGATACCATTGCTTAGAGCTGTCTAGTTATTGTTGCGTTACTACTAGTATTCTTATTATTATTACCCATCTAAAGATAGTGAGGAACCTGGACTCAAACTCTGACACCATTTCTTTCCAAATTTTCACCTTCAATTTAAAAATAAAATGCCAGAAAAAAAAAGAAAAGACTGGATCTAGTCTAAAAGCTTTGACAAGGAAACACATCCAGTACCGTAATAGCAAGCACTAGGAATCCCAGCTGTTATGGTTTTGCAGTTTGCTAAGTGGCTTGTAGCCCAGAATCTTTTTCCCAGTGATCATTCAGCAATGATTTGTCCTGGATGAGGAAAGAGGAGCAAAGTCCTAGAATTCTATCCACTGGTGAGTAGCAGTGTCTGTGTCTCAAAAATATTTTATTTTCTATAAATATTGTTTTTGAAACATTTGTTGATTTTAATTTAAATTTTTTCTTATGCAGATGCAACACCCCCAGTTAATGTCCATCTTTATTAACCAATATATATGATCTAGTGGGTTAGCACATTGGACTTAGAGTTGTTATTCAATCACCAGGTTGTGTCCAATGACTCTTTGCAACCCCATGGACTATAGCCTGCCAGATTCCTCTGTCCATGGGATTTCCAAGCAAGAATACTGGAATGGGTTGCCATTTCCTTCTCCAGGGGGATCTTCCTGGACCAGAGATCAAACCCATGTCTCTTGTATTGGCAGGCAGATTCTTTACCACTGAGCCACCAGGGAAGCCCTGGACTAAGAGCAGACAGATAGTTGAACCTGGGGATCTGAGAGGTAAGATAAATCATACATAAACCTTGTGAAAACCGGAATAAACTCTCCCCTTTTTAACCTCTTGGCTAAAATTTTATTATTTAAGCTATTTGTTAAGATCTGATGGATATAAGGTTTAATATTTAGTCAGATGAGTTTGAATTTCAACTCTGCCACAACATGGGTAACCTTAGGCAAATGACTGAATGCTTTCTAAGCCTCACTTTTCTCATTTGTAAAATGGGCTTCATTATAACACTTATTTCATAGGGTTGCTGAAACTATTAAATAAAAGATTAAATAAATAATAAATGTGAAATAAATAATTATTCAATGAAATTATGCCTATCAAGTGTCTCACACACTGCTCAGCACATATTCAATGACTTTCTGTGTAATTTTCACAAGCATCCATGATTGGGGTGATATATTTCAAGTATCTTTCTGTCTCAGACAGATTAAGAAGTTGAGCACAGGGATTTAGAAAGGAGAAGTCATTCTGTTTTCTCTCTTCCTTTCTCTCTTTTTCCCAGATTCCTCTCATACCACGTCCCTACCCCTTTCCTCTCTACCTCACACACAGACTAACATGGTGGTGGACTAGAGGTGGGGGTGGAAAATAGACCATGGCCAAGACTGCCAGGTGCCCAGGGCCAGACACAGGATACCCACAGGGGTGCGCTTGCCTTTATAATCCATGCCCGGCCCCTTTCCATATCTTCCCATAGAGAAATGAAACCCCTGATGACCTACTGGACTTAATCAACAATACTGACTCCTGGTGCTGCTGCTGCTGCTGCTAAGTCGCTTCAGTCATGTCCGACTCTGTGCGACCCCATGGACCACAGCCTACCAGGCTCCTCCCATCCATGGGATTTTCCAGGCAAGAATACTGGAGTGGGTTGCCATTGCCTTCTCTGGATACTGACTCCTGCTGCTTCCCAAAGGCCTTTCCTTCCCTCCCTCACTTCTTTCCTTCCTTCCTTCCACTTTTCAAAGTCTAGAGCAGTAGAGAGCTTCCTTGGCTTGACTCTAGTGATCATAGAGGATGGAAATGCCAAGGAAAACGGATATAACATTAGAAAAGGGGAAAACATTAGGAAAGACACACTGTCTGGATGCGGCTAAGGCACAATTTATTTGCCAAAGAAATTTTTTCTTTCTACATTAGTTTAAAGCTATTGGAAAAGTAGCTTCAGGCACAGATTTCAATGTACAGTTCATTATTACTCACACATGTTTATGCAGATAAGACATTTTCTGTCTAAATTTGATAATAGAGGGTCTCTAGCTTGACTTAGAGAAGGGACATGGAAAAGACAGCAGAAGAGATAAGGGTGCAGAGTAAGAGGGCCTATGAGTCAGCTTGGCAATGTCCAGGGATCCAGGAGCTAAAAGCTTTACCCATCCAGCAGGTACCAGGGATGTGGCATGCCCACTGCCACATGTTATGTGTTGGGGGAGTCAGAGAGAACACAGGCAGGAAAGACCCATGAAGTTGGCTTGTGTAGCCCCTGGCCTGTATCCGCACTGCTGAAACTGGGCCACTGGCAGGGACTCTTAGTGATCCTCATGGGGTTGCTGATTGCAAGGCAGGAAGTGCTCTAGAGGGGGCATGTGCTCAGAACCCCATCGCTGGGCAGCAGCCCCACCTAAACATCTGGGCTGGAAATCCATTTTGGTCCTTAGTGAACAAGAAAATAAAATGAAAGGGGATGCTTTCTGAGATTGGGGCAAAGCACATATGATGGACTCAAGAGCCTTCTATAGTCTGAAAGACTGGGTTTCTTGCAACATTGTAGTCTGTCAGAGTTGGGGGGTGCAAACTCAATGGGCATTGTTAATGGAATGTGCAGAAAAAAACACCCCTCCTGGCTGTTGGCTGTAACTAGTATGGTCTTCGTCCAGCTCTCCATCACCTTCGCTGGGCTCAGGGGGACTCCCAGGCTGATTGGCCTCCCCTCAGCTCCTGCCCTTTCTGAAGACCCCTCAGTGTGGCTGTGAGCCCTGTTCACTCCCTGCTGACCTGGTTGGTCACTCTGCCCCTTTTTATCCCCTGAGCCAGGCTTCAGCCCCATTGAGGTCCTGATACCAGCACTCAGGGCAGCTCAGAAAACTTAGATCTCAGGAACATCCATTTCAACCCCACTTGGAAAACACATTTCTTGAGTTACCTAATGATTAACAGAGTCCAGGGTCATTCTCTGCCCATGGTTTTTCCTTTATTTATCACCTTTTTCTCTTTCTGATGAACTTCAGTTGCTACTCATTCATTCACTCAGCAAAAATTTTCCAAGTGCCTGCTATTTGACAGGCTTAAATGTCACGTCCTCCATGAAGTTTATCACAACTTCCCTAAAAAGAATTAGTCACTTCCTCTCTGTCTTTACACGAGACTCTGTACATACCCCTGATTATTTCTGTTCCATATGTTGCAATGATACATCACTGCCCCACTCTCTGCTGTAGGCCCATCATGTTCCTGCTTGAAGGGGGAACCAGTTGTATTCAGTGTCTGGCACCCTTTGAATACTTATTGATGAACAATAAGAGATGAATGGAAAAAAATTGATGTACTTAAATACAGGTGCTCCTAGTACCCAGAGAGGCAGCATGGTTTTGTAGGTAAGGGCACAGCTTCTGAAGTCAGATCATCTTGGTTTTACTCCTGACTCTAAGATCTATTAGCAGGACAATCCTAAACAAGCCGTTTACCACTGTGTGCCTCACTCTCCACACTAGAAAAAGTAATAATAATAGTACCTAGTCCACAGTGTCATTGTGAGGATTAAATAATTCAGGGTAAATATATAGAATATGCTAGGCATATAATATCTGCTCAATAAATGGTGATTCTTGTTGCTTGCCTATTTTTCCCAGAGGACTTGATTCTTTTTGATAAAATACTATCACACTTGGATGAGCATTTGGATGAATTTAGGGTGTGAAGGACAAAGAGAAATTCAGGCTTCATTTTTCAGAGGAAAAGCCAGTGAATTTTATGCTTTATCTTCATTCTCCCAGCTGGACTTGACTTGTACGTCCGGATGTTTACTTCCAGACTTTATAAGGACTCTGGTACCATAAGGAAGATACTGGGATACAGTCAAATGTAGCTGTGAGGGAGACTTCTAGCCAAAGAAAATAAGGCAAAATGTCATTAAAAAGAAAAATAATCTGCATTTTCCTTACTAAAAAAGGGTGGGTTGGGACAGTTTCTGTTACATTAACTGCTAAGATACCTATGAGATAAATGATCAGTTTAGGGAGCTGGCAGCAATTCCTACCCTAGAGATATGATTTTGAGACCATTTAGGTAATCTCAGTTTTTTCCCAGCTTCTCAATAAAGTCAAAATAAATGTCTAATGAACTTTCTCTAAGGATCCATCAGATGCCCACCCCGTTCTTGCTGCTGTTCCTCATGCACGTTCTTTTTGATACAACTTTGACAGTAACTAGGCTTCCCTGATAGCTTAGTCGGTATAGAATCTGTCTGCAATACAGGAGATCCTAGTTCAATTCCTGGGTAGGGGAGATCTGCTGGAGAAGGGATAGGCTGCCCACTCCAGTATTCTTGGGCTTTCCTTGTAGCTCATCTGGTAAAGAATCCACACGCAATGCAGGAGACCTGAGTTTGATCCCTGGATTGGGAAGATCCCCTGGAGAAGGGGATCTTCTTGACAGTAACTAGTCACAGAGCTCTTGGAATCAGTCAAATGAATCATCTGAAAAGAGTTCATAAACATAGGAAACCACTTGTATTAAAGATGGATACAAGAGGAAGAATCAAAACACACAAAATGCTGCCCCCAAATACCAGGCTTCCAATAGACCGGGAGTTCAGAGAGAAGTGCCAGGGAGGAGAGGTCAGAGAAGTAACCTGTAGAGCAGCATGAGGGAATGTGGTGAGCTCCAGGGAAGCGGGGTCTAGACTTGCTCAGACCCCTCCCACTGCACACCTCTCTTCCTGGATCTCTGATCTTTCCTGGATTTCTCATAAATGACTTTTCAGTTTCCTCCTGTTCTGCTTCCCCTCTTTCTCTCACTTGCTTATGAACTGAAGTTGGCCTTGATTTGACAGGGACAGGGCAAAAGTTTCACTACCCAGTGATTCTCCAAGTACAGTGAATAAGAACCAGGTGGGGACAGTCTCTTTTTGTCCCTGCAGATCCAATCGCCTTCTTTTCCACCCTGCCCAGTGCCATGGGGGTCTGATCTGTGAGTCCCTTGCTCTGGCTTCTCATTAGGTTCAGTGATGGGAAGTCCCAGCAGGAGATCGGAGGTTAGGGGTAAAGAGAGGTTGGGGTATTGATTCTCCCAGCTCCCTTTCTGTGAGACTGCCAAAGACTGGTTGAGACCATCCATCAGGAGAATCCCAAGGACGTCCTGCCTAGTGGCCATCCCCATACAACCCTTCTACTCTGAGTTCCAGTAACCACTCTCTCTCTCCATGCCCCTTCCTACCTTAGCTAGGGTTCTTGCAAGCCAGAATACTGCATTTTTGGTTTCCCTTGCCTACTTCTTTGAAGATGATCCCTTTATTAAACTCTCCTCCAATTACCCTGATTTGAGTATGTCATCTGTTTCCCGTGGGGGCTCTGACAACACATATCAATAAGAATCTTATTTAAAATTCAGATTCCTGAGTATTGACCACAGAAATTCTGAATGAATGCTGTGTCCAGAGGGGCCTCTTCATTTTCCACAAGCACCTGCTTCTGATGCCAATGGTCCAGGAAATGACTCTGAGAGAGACTTGATCAGACTGACTGTCAAACTGGACATAGTCCAGATGTAGTTAAATAGTAAGTATAACACAACCCTCATAGTTCCCATTGTTCCAGCATCTCTTCTGAGAAGTCTAAATTTTTGTATGAGATCATTATGAGCTAAGTTGGGAAAGGCAGAGAGATTTCTAAACCAAGTCCTGAAGTCTGTGGGAGGGCGCCCGTAACCAGAAAAATAGAATTACATAGTATCAGTGTATGTGTTATACAGTTTCTTAACACCTCATTGATTTATGCTGGCATGGTTTACCTGGAGTTGAGTGCTCCTGAAGTTTATTTGTAGTGATTGCACCACCACTAATAAGATAGGGAGATGTAATCAATGGCAGATGCCCAAATCTGAAATTAAAGAATGAGATCCTTCCAAGCCAGCAGTGCCTGCCACTAGTCCAAACCAACAGTTGTTAATTGCAGTCACTAGTCAAACCCAGCAGTTGTTAATTGCACAATGTTACAAGGAAGCATCAGCCAAAGAGGGAAAAAACAAAACAAAACCAGGAAACTAATGTACTGGTGTCTGGTAAACACTAAGGAGGACCATATAGGCGTGTAGAGAAAATACAAAACCTCCCCGGATCTTGAAATGCAGACTAACCGTTTCAAAAATCTGTCCTGTTTTGGACATATCAGGTGCATTCTTGGAAGGTGACTGTTTCAGATATCTAGGACAATATTTGTTTAGGCAGCAGGGCAGACAGAAGAGGCAGTTGGAGAATAACAATGCCTCTTCTGGGAGCTTAACCTCCCACTGCTTCTCCAGCTTATTTCTCAGAATAGTAGCTCAGAAAGTGGAAGGGGCCAGCTCACGTTCTCCTTCATAAGGACATGCTGCAAGAGTAGGGCCTCACCTCTCGGATCTGCGTTAAAAATCTTCCAGCAAGTGTCTGGTCATGGATGCCTCTTCAAGATAATCTAATCTAAATCTTCTGCTCTTGCTGAATCACATGCCAGAAGAGATGCCCAGATAAATTGATGTACAAATGGATTAACGAAGTACGTGTTCTCCCAGTACTCTGTTCCCCACTGCGGCACATCTAGTTGTGATGTTGCATTCATCATATGGTAGCACTAAAAAAAAGCAGTGTAAGAGAAAAAGGATGGGCTGTGGCCTCAAATCCCTGGATCCAAATCTTGACTCTGCCACTTTAAGAAAATTGTTTAGTGGTTCTGATTCCCTGTTTCTTCATTAGCAAAACTAACAAGAACAGGAACCTCATAAGAGAATGCCATCATTAATCAAATTAATATACCTAATCATAGCACAGCAGCTATTATAGAGCAATAGGTTCTCAATAAACGACAGTGGTCATTCTTATTATTCTTCTAGAAGCTCTAGTTAAACCTCAGATGGCCTTTTTCTTTTCTATAGGTCAAAGCCACAGGTCAGAGACACTGTAGCCCAAGTGTCAATCTTGCTTCCTTGGATACGCACTGCCTAACTGGAGAGCGGATGTGGGATTGAAGCTCAGAGACCTGAAACTATTCTGGAAGATCCGGGCTCTAGGAGAAGTGATCCCTGCATAGGAAACAGTTTCAACAATGATAATCACACTTCCCACTGACTCCAATATCCTGGGCACCAAAAACTTCGTCCCCATAGTCAGGCCAGAAGCTATAAACCCAGTCCATTAAAACTCAGTGGCAGGCTTCCCTGGTGGTCCAGTGGTAAAGACTCTGCCTGTGAACACAGGGGACACAGGTTCAATCCCTAGTCCAGGAAGATCCCACATGCCACAGAACAACTAAGCACACGTGCAACTACTGAGCCTGTGCTCTAGAGACTGGAAGCCACAACTGCTGAGACCATGTGCTGCAACTACTGAAGTGTGTACTTCCTAAAGTCCATGCTCCACAATCAGAGGAGCCACCACAATGAGAAGCCTGTGTACCATAACTAAAAAGTAGCCAGAGAAAGCCCGCATGCAGCAATGGAGACATAAACAAAAACAACTCAGCAGCTCAGTGTCTGGGCTGGTGGGGAGTAAACTTACAGGTGAGATCTGAGGCTGCTGCCGCTGTGAACATGGTGGACTTTGCCCACATGGGTGCCTATGTCTTGAAGCATGTGGTGATCTGGAAGAGCTCTACCTGGTTGAGGGCAAGCAATTTTACAACGAGCTGGGCTTCAAGCAGTACAACGGCTTGAGCATTCTGCTGGCCATCCTGGGGAAGCCCGTTTGTGATTTGGCCACCAAGGCCAAGACTGTCGGCATGCAGGAAAAGCAAACAAAAACAAATACTCAGTGGCTCTATCTCAGGGGCCAAGATAGATATGGCTGGAGCCAGGCAGTATGTGATGAAGAGAAAAAAATAATCTTTTCCCTGTGGGGAGTTTTAAAACTATGAACTCATTCTATTTTCTTGAGTTTGGTGTCACATGTTAATTCTTAGCATCATTCCTAGAGCAGTGTTGACTCTCTCTAACAGATTTCCTGAATGTATATGAAAACATCCTGAATCTATGGAACTCAATCTGTCATTAACATCAGTCCATCACTGACCTACCCTATCACTATCTGGGCCTATAGAACAATGATGATTCTGTATCATTTCCCACCTAACTGTACCAGCAAAGCATGCCTATCCTGTTATTAACATCAACATCCATCCATGCATCCATCCATTTGTCTACCCATCCATCCATGCATCTATCTGCCCAACTATCAATCCACACATTCATATATAATATGAAGTGCTCACTCACATGGGTGTCTCCTTGAAGCTGGGAATACTTGAATGAGTATGAGACCTGGTCTGTTAGGAAAAACATGAAAGTATCAGGTTGGGGGGCGGTAAGCACTTGATCTTGATGGTCTTAATATTTCCCCAAATAGCCAATGTACCTATGGAATGCAGAATCAGTCCAACACCAAACTGAGCCACTGGAAATGTATCTTTTGTTTCCACTGATGGTAACAGGCCTCTGATTGAGCCTCTCAAAGCACCAGTTCAGTTCAGTTCAGTCACTCAGTCCTGTCCAAATCTTTGTGACCCCATGGACTGTAGCACGCCAGGCTTCTCTGTCCATCACCAACTCCTGGAGCTTGTTCAAACTCATGTCCATTGAGTCGATGATGCCATAACCATCTCATTCTCTGTCATCCTCTTCTCCTCATACTTTCAATCTTTCCCAGTATCAGGGTGTTTTCCAATGAGTCAGTTCTTCGCATCAAGTGGCCAAAGTATTGGAACTTTGGCCTATACTTTGGCCAAAGCACCAGAGAGACCAGGACATGTCTCAGAGTAGCCCCCTTCTTGCTGACATTGGAGTAGGAGAATACAGAATACAGGCTACTTTGCAAATAAAATTATTTCCCTCTCATTTCCAGTGTATTTAAAAATTTTCATAGATTTTTTGTTTTCTTGAAGCAAAATGGAGGTACACATTTGGTTTCAAGCTTCTTTCAAGAAGATGTTACATTTCAGAGAAAGCTGAAACTCTATTTGGCTCCACTCAAAAGCTTCAAGTGGACCCTGATGATTTTATCCTGGAGATAGGAAGTTATAGAATCTATCCTTCAAGAGCTGGAGGTGGGGGGAGAGAGACAGGTTTTCCCCAGACAAAGGCAGGGAGTGAATTCCCTTGAGGGCTCCCATAGCCAGGCATGGAACCATCACCAGTCACCTGGCTCAGGTAAAAGCAGAGTCTTTCCCTGGCCTGTCTGATTCTATTCTAGCACAGGTAAACAACATCACAGGATCAGAGATAGAGTGCCTGCAAGATTCTTGACTCTTTTCTTAATTATGCATTTATTTTAATTCCACTCCTCAGACCTTCAAATCCTTAATTTTAACCTAAGAATATTTTCCTCTGTCTGCAGGTTTATATTTTACTACTGTTTTACACTGCACAGCCCATTTTTCCCTTTGTTTATGTTGTGATAAATTACTTACTTTAGGATTTCAAATGCAATCACAGTCTTTTTCTCTCCTTAATAAACCATCCTAAGTAGGCATTTATGACACCGAAGCTTAACTTTTGCTCATTTTTCTTCCTGACATCACAGCTGGGTCAGCATTAATCAAGTGGGGGTCCCCACCCCAGAAAGGTGATTAAGTTCCTAATGACAACAGAGTACAGACAGAGTGAGTCTAAGTTCCTTGTCGCAGTTCATAGAGTTGTAAGTGACAGGAAGTGACCAGAGGGCTGGAGCAGTCCCTACAATATCTTTTCTGCCAGACCTCTTTCATGCTTATTGATGCCAAGGAAGTGATTATAATTAGTGATGACTAAGAAGGCACACGGAAGAGTTTGCTATTAATTTTTAATTCTGTTACTACTGCTATCACCACCATTAACGGAAATTCTATTGAAGGAGGAAGAAGGGACAGCTTGGGGTTGGTGGCGGGAGGAAATTGAGTGGGTTACTGCTAACAGAGGTAGCCTGAGAAACACCAGGCTATCAGGCATTTGTTCAAAAGCAAAAGTGATGACAAACCAACAGACCTTTGGGGAGTGTTTGCTATGTGTTCTAGGTTCTCTGTCTGGATTATTTCATTGAATTCTCAAAAACCTCTATGAGGTAGGAACTGCTATGATCTCTTGGGGTAAATACATTGCTGTCACATCCCATAAAGAAGGGTGATATTACAAAGAGAGAGCGAACTTGCATATAAATTGATAAAGATTGATATTGAATGTAGATTGCATACAAAAGGATACATTCGATCCAAAGGACCATTTGTCAAGATGGCAAATCTCACTGGAAACTGACCTTTCCCTGAGCTCACAAATTAAATCAATGACCCAGTTTAGAAAGCAATCTGTCTGTGGGAAGAGTTGGGAACAAAATCAGCTAGATACTCAAAGGAAAAAAAAACCCAAAAACTCCAGAGCAGATAGTGGATCTTAGAAGAGGCATCTAAAATCAAGACTAAGTGTTTGATCCCCCAGGAAGCTACAGGCAGGGCTCACCTTACATAGAGGGAGAAAGAAGAAGCACCATCTGTATGTCATGGGTACTGAGATACAATATGTTAATAAAATGGAAATGTCAGTAAAGAAATAGGAAACCTAAAAAGAAAGAAAAAAATCTGGAGCTGAAATTACAATACCTGAAATTAAAAAAAAAAAAATCACTAGAGGGATTCAAAGTAAGATTTGGATAGGCAGAAGAAAAAAAAATCAGTGAACTTAAAGATAGGACAATAAGAATTATTGAGTCTGAGGAATAGAAAGAAATGAGATTGAAGAAAACCACCATCAAATGGATCAACCATGTACTTTGCGGGAATCCCAGCCCTCTAATCATCTTCTCTATTTAATAATTAGTCATCTCTCAACATAGCAGAGCCGACACACATTAGGAACTCAGTAAAACTTAGTTTCCTTACTTATTTGGCAAGATACTAATGCTATATCAGTAAACTATATTTTCTTATGAATTTATTTTTAAGACTCATGCTTAAGAGTAAGAATGACTATATGGACCTTTGCCAACAAAGTTCTGCATAGTCAAAGCTATGTTTTTTTTTTCTTGTAGTCATGAATGTATTTGAGAGTTGGACAATACTGAGCACTGAAGAACTGATGTTTTCACTTTGTGGTACTGGAGAAGACTCTTGAGAGTCCCTTGGATAGCAAGGAGATCAAATCAGTCAATACTAAAGGAAATCAACCCTGAATATTCACTGCAAGGACTGATGCTGAAACTAAAACTCCAATACTTTGGCCACCTGATATGAAGAGTCGACTCACTGAAAAAGACCCTGATGCTGAGAAAGATTGAAGGCAAAAGGAGAAAGGGGAGGCAGAGGATGAAATGGTTAGATAGCATCACTAACTCAATGGGCATGAATTTGAGCAAACTCCGAGAGATAGTGAAGGACTGGAAAGCCTGGTGCGCTGCAATTCATGAGGTTGCAAAGAGTCAGACATGACTTAGCAATTGAACAACTTAAAAATATGTCTTCCTAAATGTGAAAGAGAGATCTTGCAGTTAGCAGGCACCTGGGGTGGAAGGAGCAATGCACCAGGGAAGATGAAGGAGATTAGAAGGACAGAGTGGAGCACCTAAGAGAAATCTCTCACAATCTGCACCCTACTGCCTGGGGCAGCCCTGGAACCTGACCTGCTGCCCACAATCAGTCTGTGGGCATCTGAATATAGCCATGATAATGCCACAGCAAACACGTGCTTTCATTTATTCATCATATGCATGTCCATATGGTCACTTAGCAGAAAAGCTGCAGATGATTCTTCCAACTGAGTGGCCATCTTGGCGATAATTAGGGGGTATAAGTAGGTGCATCTGGCTTTTCAGCCTCTCCCTACGAGTTGCAGAGCATGAGAAGATGTAGAATGTTGATGGCACTACTATTTGAATCTTTTAAAAATACTCAGACACTTCTCACCCTTCACAAAATCAGAGACCTCGCCCACATGTCACAATTCTCTTAGCAGTCAAACATCTTCATCACAACAAACCTTCCTTATCCTCATGTGTACCTCAATGGTCAAGTAATATTTCCAGCAACCTTGATCTGTTAGTCAATGACTATAGTCTGAAGGGTTAAGATTGCTTTCATCTGCATAGCTCTAGTACATGGCATAATAAAATATTTATTGAACTCTTAAGTGATTTTGCTATTTATTTACTCTTACTATTTACTAGTTATTTAATATCAAAATATCCATTGAAAGGTGTAAGCCCTGTACGTAACACTGAGTTAGGTACAATAGAAAAGAAAAACATGTCCTTTAGGAGTTTACAAAGCATATACTTGCAAGGCAGATAAGTAGCTATAGCAAGATATGATTAAATACTAAAATTAGTCATCTACATATTATCTGTATTTCTCAACACAAGTTACACATTAAAATTGCCTATGAAGCTTTGTAAAACTGTAGATGCCTGTAGCTTACCCACTGAGACCCTGATTAGGTCTGTCTGGTCTGTGTCTATATTTTTAAAATAGTCCTCAGGTGATTCACACTAGTTTCCAGGATATGAATCACTGTAACAAGTGCTTAAGGACATAATTGAAAGAGATAATAGTGAGAACCAGAGTGGGGAGGAAAGTCTTATAGTATAATTGGAACTTGTTTGGAACCTTGAATCAGAGAAAGGATTTGGGAGGGCAGCAATGGAAAGAGGAGACCATTGTGATTGGCAAGGAGACATGGAGACCATTGTGAGCAAAGGGAGTTGGAAATCAAGTTGCTCCATATTTGTTGAGTGGCAAGCACATACTAGAAGAAGGATGCAGAGGGTCATGTCTGGAGTGGTAACACTTGGCTACATGATGATGGAAAGAGTCTTAGTGACCAAAGGAAGCACACAGCAGGAAAGTATGCATAAACCACAAGCCTGGAAAATAGTGTCTCTTGTTTTTTTGCCCGTACAACAATTGTGGGTGGCTATCAAAATAGACTTGAATAAAGATTGAAACAGAGAAATGCATCTATTCTAAACTGAAGATTCTATTATTAAGACTCTAAAACAGGTGCCTTTTTTCGGAGACCCAGACTCTTGGAACTGTTACTTCTGAGAGCCTTACTTAACAAAGTTGCAAGTTTTCCTGTCCTTCCCTAATTTCCAAACTGTCAAGTGACTTTTCCTCAGTGGCAAAGTCTTTTGTCCTGCTTCCTTTGAAGGGAGTAATAAGGAAGCTGGGTGGGGATGGGGATCAGGGTCATTGAAAGTAGAGTGGAAGTTCAAAAAGATGGACCAAAAAATATTAAATGAAAAATACTTTAAGTGCAGGATAAGGAGGTGGATATGCCTGATTATTACCTGCTAACATGCAAAACAAGATAATAATAATAATAAAAGAGGTAATTGTTGATGCTTTTCCAAATAGTCAAGTAGGACTGTTGATGGTACACACCAAATCTAGTAAGCTCACTCATGAGACTGGAATAGGAAATGGCAACGCACTCAAGTATGGAGAATCCTATGGATAGAGGAGCCTGGTGGGCTACAGTCCATGGGTTCTCAAAGAGTCAGACACAACTGAGTGACTGAGTGCGGGTGCACGCACTTATGAAGCACATTAAGGATGCTCGCATTGCATGAAGTGCTTTCAACAGCTTGTGTGCGGACAGATCAGAAAACTGCAGAAAAAGCAACTCTCCAGAACAACTGAAGATGTACAGATACTATGCTGATTTCTTCAATTTACAACTGGTCTATTTTGTGAACCAGTTGAGGTCAAAGAGAACCAAAACAATAATAAAGAGAACTGGAAAAAGAGCAATTAAAAAAAAAAAAAAACTTTCAGAAAATTAGAAGGTAAGAACCCCAAGTCCCCAGAATCCTGAGACATGTATTGGTGTCCTGTCTGCCTAACAATGGAGCAATTATTAGAGTGGTGAAAAATAGCAGCAAGCAAGGCCTAAAGATTTTGCCCAGAGGCATGTCAGACAAAGGAACAAGTTTCCCAGGCAAGCAAGATGATTCCAGTTTAACTCATCCAACAAAACTCTTCCAAGAATAAAGCCAGAAATCCTAACTACATCTCGGAGGGAGCTGGAGGCTGGCCCATCCTGGTGACGCCAGCTGCTGCCAAGGGTGCCAATGCCAGAATTACTGTCTGCAGGCTTTGGCAAATTGCACTCCCATGACTGTCTGAGGCAAGCTGCAATCTACATTAATCTTAATTGTCTGGGTCCCCTGGTCAGATTCGACACTTTCTAGGCCCTCGTAGTGAGGATGTATTACAGAAGTTTTAGCCTGCCTCCCGCCATCCTTCTGCAGGCTCCTAATTTCTATGGCTAGATTCACTAATCCCTTAAACTTCAGGCCTCAGTCCCCAGACAATGTGGCCTTGAGACAGGAAATACTAAAGCAGGCTTATACCTCCCTTTCCCCAAGCAGTGGCACCTCAATATTGAGTCATTATCCCCATGAGAGCTGAACCAGTTGATCTTGGTTCTCCCCATCTTACTTAAATCACCCTTACTCTTTATTAGCACTAGAATCCCCATTATACTTCCTCTGTCTCGCCGGTTTGGAGTTCTTCAATGAAATAACAGCCTCTGTGTAATTATGTGTGCGTGCTTAGTCACTCAAGTCGTGTCGACTTTGTGACCCCATGGACTGTAGTACACCAGGCTCCTCTGTCCACAGGATTTTCCAGGCAAGCATACTGGAGTGGTATTCATTCCCTTCTCCAGAGGATCTTCCAGACCCAGGGATTAAACCCGGGTCTCCTGCATTGGCAGGCAGATTCTTTACCATCTGAGCCACCAGGAAAGTCCTGTGTAATCATAGAGCACCTATGTATTGGGTTGGCCAAAAAGTTCATCCGGTTAAGGAATCCATTGTTTCATAAAGTTCTTAGTGAAAATACAAAATGTGTCAGTTCTACTTAAAGCCAAACCAAACTTTTTGGGCCAATCCGTCAGAAGCTTCTGTGTAGATGCAATGGGTTGAACTTTCTCACTTTGATTTTGATCTCAAAGTCTCCCGTCTTACTCTTGACAGTAACGCTCTCTCTAGTGGAGGTAGGCTCAGGGGAGGATTAAAGTCTGAATCTTAGCTCAGTGCTGGGGCTTGGATTCCTGTGGACAAAACTACCTGAGGCTGGCAGCCTGCCCTGACTTCCAAGAAATGCCTGTCCCAGACTCCCAGCGGGCCCTGCTCACCTTTTGGCATAAATCACCTCTTCAATTAGAGCACCTGGGGCTAGCGATTAAGCTGGACAGGAGTGTGGAATGATGAACTCCTTGCCCATGTGCCTCTCCTGGTTCTCTTTCGTTAGCTGAGCCTCCCCTGCCCTGGTGGACAATGTCAAGTCTCAGACCCTTTCCTGCCTATGCTGTTCTGCTGCCAACAAACCTCCACTCCTCCTGATAAATCTGGACAGGAGAGGAGCCCATATGGGAAAGGAACGGTCAGTCTCAGCTGGTTGGAAGTGGAGCGGCAGGCAGGGTAGGTGCTCAGACCTAACACCCTCCTTTCTTCTCTTTGGAGACTGGTTGATAAAAGATACACATGTTGTTAAGTGAGGATTGCACTATCAGTCCTATTTAGGACTTTCTGCAGCAGGTAGAATAGAGAATGCAGCAGGACTTCCTGCCTCCAGACAGCCGAGTCTGTCCTGCAAGGGTAACAACCACCTGGTTCCAAGCCCAGAAGCTGAGAAAAGTTTGGCTTCCCTGCTTGGAGGTGGGTCTCACCAAGCGGCTGACCCACAGAAACTGGAAACACAGAACCTATATTGCTCTGGCTCAGTGTTCAGTTCAGTCACTCATGTCTGACTCTGCAAACTCATGGACTGCAGCCCGCCAGGTTCCTCTGTCCATGGGATTTCCCAGGCAGGAATACTGGAGTGGGTTGCCATTTCCTCCTCCAGAGGATCTTCCTGACCCAAGAATCAAACCCAAGTCTCCTGCATTGCAGGTGGATTCTTTACCACTGTACCACCTAGGAAGCCCCCAGTTGCTCTGGAGCAAATGCTCATTCAGGAACCAGGGGAGTATGTAGAAAAGTGACCTTGAACTTTTTAACATCACCTAATAGAAACATGACCAATGATTGTCTCATCAGTGTCACCACTCACATAAGTCAAGCGTCCTTCTATCAAGTCCTGGGAATGATGTGAGGCCTGGAAATTCCCACCCAGTGCTTCCCCCAAATGATGAAAATATTGATGGCAGCACCTTCCCCATGGGTCAGATGACATGTAAACAATAGAAATAGTCCCACCTCCTAGGCATTGTCTTCCTCTCGTGTGTCACTTTTAGCAGGGTGTGGCCAGGAAAATTTCCAGGTGTAGTAGCAGGTTAACGGACCAGCTCTGCAGGCTCCTTTCCTTCCTAACTCCACCCTTCACAGGTCAAAGCCGCTGCACAGGTTGGTTCCTGGGTACTGGGCAGTCAAGGGATTCCTGATGGTGATGGACTGGGAGCAAAATGACACAGTGACAAGCAGTGCCAGAAAATCAAGTTCTAGCAAATGTCTGATAAGCAAGCACTTTGCTTTGCTCTCAAGTTCTTTTCTGTGAGGAAGCTTTCTTCTACACCCCAAGGTGCCCTATGCTCCATCCCTGAGACCAGAGAGAGACCTGACCTAGGCTGAGGTTTTTGAGGAAAAGGTGACATTGATGCTCTGAGGTTCAGAGAGCCATGGAGAGGGTTATCAGTAGCCTCTGTATGTGGGTGGTGGAGTCCTTGGAAAAGAAGAATGTCCTGGTTGCCCTTTTCTTGGCAGCCACATACCAGAGACTATTCATGAGCTTCAGGGAAAGGCAATCTCCCGCCTACTTGCACGGTAATTGGCTAACTTTCTGGAAACAAGCAGCCAGCCTGGCTGAAATCAGGGGGGCGGGGCCACAGCAGGTAGAATTTACAGCCTCAACGATAATTCCCTTAGGGTCATTGTTTTGTTCCTGGTGAAAATTCGAACTTCTTAGAAGTATCTAGGCTTTAGAAAACCTGACTCAGTTTTAACTCTTCCTGAAGTTATCTCATAGAATCATCCAAAACTTGCCTGGAATCTCTCATTCCTGGATATTAGAATAAGTCAGTTTCAGCTTTATGCAGTGAACTGTTTCTGCCTCTATCCTACGATTTAATCCTAGAAATTCATCCTTATGCTTCAGTGCTTCCTCTCCTCTTTTTGTTGTAGAAAGGGGGACTCCTTCTGTGCCTGAAAGGAAGCTCTTGTCTAACACTCAGAAATGAATTATCCAAGGAGACACATGTGCTTACAAAGCAAGAGACTTTATTGGGAAGAGGTGCCCAGGAGGAGAGCGGGATTATAAGAGAACCTAGGAGAACTACCCTGCTTGGAGTCTTGGATTTTATGATGATGGAATTAGTTTCCAGGCTTTCTCTGGCCAATCACTCTGATTCAGGGTCATTCTTGTGCATGCATTGCTCAGCCAAGGTGGATGCCAGCAAGAAGGATTTTGGGAGGTTGGAAGGACACGTTGGGTCTCATTTTGACCTTTACTGAACTCTTCCAGTTGGTGGTGGCTTATTAGTCCCATGTTCCTTACTAGGCCCTCCTGTCATAAAATTGGTTACTATAGTGCCTGGCTAGGGTGGGCAGTTTCAGTGTGTTTCCCCTAACATTTTGGTCCTTAAAATATGGCCCCTGAAACAGAAACACCAGTGTTCTAGAAATGAAGTATCTCAGCACCCATCCAAGATGTACAGAATCAGACACGCTGGGGTGGAGTTCTGCAGTCTGTGTTAATCAAGCTCTGTAGGGGTTTTTGACACATGCTAAGGTTGAGAAGAACTGTTCTAAGGTAAGAGATCCTTTTTGATTAGCTCCTACTACTGATAAGCTGTTGGCTTCTGACATCCAGGAAGGAGAGCTTTCAGACAAGTTTTGGGCCAGAGATGAAACCATGATTATCTTGTTTAATATTTAGTCAGCACCCAATTATTATTCAAACCATTTTTGGAGGCCACCCTGATCGCTGAAATCTATGGCTAAAAAAGTCTCTGAAAGCCTTCTTGTCACAAGCCCTCACAGTTATATTTTATCATCTTCACATATTCTGAATTCTAGAAAATAATTTGGTATCCTCAGCATGGTTCTCTTTGTCAAATAGCTCTCTATTGCTCTTTCTATAATAAGATCCACTGAGAGAGGCGTCAAATGCTTTGTTAACCATCTATTCTATTCACACTAATGAAACCCACATTGTCCACCAAAATTGGAATGATGTCAAAGAACGTCATAGAGTTTTCTGAAAAGTTTCTTTGTTTCTCTTACCCATAGCTCACCTACTCACACCCTGTGAGCTCAGATCTATGAGCTTTGGGTGCATTGTCTCACAAGTGAATTTAGATGAATGAAAGCGTTGTTCGCTTCAGGCTCCATCTTCAACATGGTATTTCCCATGTCAGAGACCTCCCATAACTTCACTGTATCTCCAGGAAAGGGATGGTGGTAAAAATCAGGCACATAGCAGAAAACCATACCTGGTCGCAGAGTTTTGTCACCATCCTGATTAAACCTTCTGATTTCTGACTTGGCATGACTCACTATTCCACTCCTTCTCCAAATGAGAAACAATTTGAGTGTTTCTGCATGAACTTCTGTTAGAAGCTCACTTCCCAATGCTTCCCATCTCAGTCCCCACATCTCAGACTAAACCTGACACATTTATGAGTGACCACATGCATATCACGAACCTATTTCAGCAAAATCCCATTAATCTAGCTGTGTGTCTCATACCGCAGTGTGCTTTTGGATCACCTTAGGGAGGCAGCTGTTGTAGTTCAGTTGCTAAGTTGTGTCCCACTCTGTGACCCCATGGACCACAGCACACCAGGCTTCCCTGTCCTTCACCATCTCCTGGAGCTCAAACTCATGTCCACTGAGTATGGGGGAGGAAGGCTTGATAAAATACAAGTTGTTGAGCTCCACCCTCAGGGCTTCAGATTGAGTGGAATGGGGGTGGGGCTCAAGAATTTGTATTTAAAATGTTCATATGCTGATACTACAATCACACTTTGAGAACTGCATTTATAGCATCTTACTTCTGGCAAGTTGCTGGCAACTGTGATCTACTGCTTGAATAAGAAAAGTTAATACAAATCTCATCACCTTCCCATAGCTTTTGTTTGGTGCTATGAACTGACCTGGCTTCAAGAAAACAACTCACTCTTTTGCCAAAAGTAAAACTCTTGGAGGATGTTAAAACTACAGATACTCCTTAAAAATTGAGTGCTTCCTGTGATATTGACTGATAGACACCCAGATACATATAATAGAATCATAGATCAGCCTCCTTTAAGATAAAGTTTGTTGTAGGAGATCAAAATTGCTCCCTGTGGGACTTAAATTAGGTACAAAGCAATTAACTTTAAGCAACCAAAAAATTGGCTCTATAAAAATTCCATTTAAAATTAGCTCTTAACTGTGATCTCATTACCAGATACCTTCACTATGTAAGAGACAAACAAGTCTCCAGAGATGGAAAGCATGCACTCAATTTTTGAGACACTTCCCCAAATATTGTGGAAGGCATCTGACCTTTCACAGCATCAGATATTTCTAAAGGCCTTCTGATATTCAATCAAATACTGCACTTGGAAAAATAAATATTCCCATTCATGAAAGCAAGTATACTTAGGTTTCACTTTTGATAATGGTTCAGTTGTACAATATTAAATGGGTGGGATTTAATTCCATTTCTTTCTGAGAATTTTAAGTAAATTTCATTGAGAGTGAGTACATCACTTTGGTAGACTTTTATTTTCAAAAAGGATGCTTCTTTGCCTCATTCTTTTTGGAGCTTTTTCTCCACTGATCTTCAGTAGCATATTGGACATCTACTGACCTGGGGAGTTCATCTTTCGGTGTCATATCTTTTTGTCTTTTCATACTGTTCATGGGGTCCTCAAGGCAAGAATACTGAAGTGGTTTTCCATTCCCTTCTCCAGTGGACTACGTTTTGTCAGAACTCTCCACCGACCTGTCTGTCTTGAGTGGCCCTAAATGGCATAGCTCATAGTTTCATTGAGTTAGACAAGGCTGTGGTCCATGTGATCAGTTTAGTTAGTTTTCTGTGATTGTGGTTTTCACTCTGTCTGCCTTCTGATAGATAAAGATAAGAGGCTTATGGAAGCTTCCCAATGGGAGAAACTGACTAAGTGGGAAACTTTGTCTTATTCTGAAGGGTGGGGCCGTGCTCAGTAAATCTTTAATCTAATTTTCTGTTGTTAGGCAGGGCTGTGTTCCCTCCCTGTTGTTTGACCTGAGGCCAAACTATGGTGGAGGTAATGAAGATAATGGCGACCTCCTTCAAAAGATCCCATGCACCCGATGCTGCACTCAGCCTTCCCAAACCTGCAGCAGAGCACCGCCGACCCACGCCTCTGCCAGGGACTCCTGGACATTCATGGGCAAGTCTGGGTCAGTCTCTTGTGGGGTCACTGCTCCTTTCTTCTGGGTCCTGGTGGGCACAAAGTTCTGTTTGTGCCCTCCAAGAGTCTGTTTCCCAGTCCTGTGTAAGTTCTGGCTGTTCTATGGTGACGTTAATGGTGACCTCTTCGAAGAGGGCTTATGCCATACCCAGGTCTGCTGCACCCAGAACCCCTGCCCCTGTGGCAGGTCACTGCTGACCCATACCTCCACAGGAGACACTCAAACACAGTTCTGTCTCAGTCTCTGCAGGGTCTCTGGGTCCTGGTGCATACAAGGTTTGTTTGAGCCCTCCGAGTGTCTCTGGCGGGTATGGGGTTTGATTCTAAACATGATTTTTTCCCTCCTTCCGTCTTTCTGGGGCTTTTCCTTTGCCCTTGGACGTGGGGTATCCTTTTTTGGTGGACTCCAACATTCTCTTGTAGACAGTTATTCAGCAGCGAGTTGTAATTTTGGAGTTCTCACAGGAGAAGATGAGCACATGTCCTTCTATTCCTCCACTTATGAGTAGCCATCATAGTCAGTCCAAAATTCACTACTTGGATGCAGTCTCAAAAATGACAGAATGACCTCTGTTCGTTTCCAGTGCAAACTATTCAACATCAGAGTAATCCAAGTCTATGCCCCAACAAGAAATGCTGAAGAAGCTGAAGTTGAACAGTTCTAGGAAGACCTACAAGACCTTCCAGAACTAACACTTCAAAAAGATATCCTTTTCATTATAGGGGACTGGAATGCAAAAGTAGGAAATCAAGGGATACCTGGAGTAACAGGCAAATTTGGCCTTGGAGTACAAAATGAAGCAAGTCAAAGGCTATCAGAGTTTTTCCAAGAGAACGCACTCGTCACAGCAAACACTCTCTTCCACAACACAAGAGAAGACTCTACACATGCAGATTACCAGGTGGTCAATACTGAGATCAGATTAATTATATTCTTTGCAGCCAAAGATGGAGAAGCTCTATACAGTCAGCAAAAATAAGACCGGGAGCCGACTGTGGCTCAGATCATGAACTCCTTATTGCCAAATCCAGACTTAAATCGACAGAATAGGGAAAACCACTAGACCATTCAGGTATGACCTACATCAAATCCCTTATGATTATACAGTGGAAGTGAGAAATAGATTCAAGGGATTAGATCTGATAGACACAGTGCCTGAAGAACTATGGATGGAGGTTCATGACATTGTACAGGAGGCAGTGATCAAGACCATCCCCAAGAAAAAGAAATGCAAAAAGGCAAAATGGTTGTCTGAGGAGGCCTTACAAATAGCTGAGAAAAGAAGAGAAGCTAAAGGCAAAGGAGAAAAGAAAAGATATACCCATCTGAATGCAGAGTTCCAAAGAATAGCAAGGAGAGATAAGAAAGCTTTCCTTAGTGATCAATGAAAATAAATAGAGGAAAACAATAGAATGGGAAAGACTAGAGATCTCTTCAAGAAAATGAAAGATACCAAGGGAACATTTCATGCAAAGATGAGCACAATAAAGGACAGAAATGGTATGGACCTAACAGAAACAGAAGATATTAAGAGGAGGTGGCAAGAATATGCAGAATAACTGTACAAAAAAGGTCTTCACGACTCAGATAACCTCGATGGTGTGATCATTCACCTAGAGCCAGACATCCTGGAATGTGAAGTCAAATGGGCCTTAAGAAGCGTCACTATGAACAAAGCTATTGGAGATGACGGAATTCCAGTTGAGCTATTTCAAATCCTGAAAGATGATGCTGTGAAAGTGCTGCACTCAATATGCCAGCAAATTTGGAAAACTGAGCAGTGGCCACAAGACTGGAAAAGATCAGTTTTCATTCCAATCCCAAAGAAAGACAATGCCAAAAAATGTTCAAACTACCACACAATTGCACTCATCTCACATGCTAGCAAAGTAATGCTCAAAATTTTCCAAGCCAGCCTTCAATAGTACATGAGCCATGAACTTCCAGATGTTCAAGATGGATTTAGAAAAGGCAGAGGAACCAGAGAGCAAATTGCCAACATCTGAGGAATCATCGAAAGAGCATGAGAGTTCCAGAAAAACATCTATTTCTGTTTTATTGACTATGCCAAAGCCTTTGACTGTGTGGATCACAATAAACTATAGAAAATTCTTAAAGAGATGGGAGTACCAGGCCACCTGAGAAATCTGTATGCAGGTCAAGAAGCAATAGTAAGAACTGGACATGGAATAGCAGACTGATTCTAAATCGGGAAAGGAGTATGTCAAGGCTGTATGTTGTCACCCTGCTTATTTAAATCATATGCAGACTACATCATGCAAAACGCCGGCTTGGATGAAGCACAAGCTGGAGTCAAGATTGCTGGGAGAAATATCGATAACCTCAGGTATGCAGATGACACCACCGCTATGGCAGAGAGTGAAGAAGAACTAAAGAGCCTCCTGATGAAAGTGAAAGAGGAGAGTGAAAAAGTTGGCTTAAAACATTACACTCAGAAAACTAAGATCATGGCATCGGGGCCTGTCAGTTCATGGAAAATAGATGGGGAAACAATGTAAACAGTGAGAGACTTTATTTTGGGGGGCTCCAAAATCACTGCAGGTGATTTCAACCATGAAATAAAAAGACGCTTGCTCCTTGGAAGAAAAGCTATGACCAACTTAGACAGGATACTGAAAAAGCAGAGAGATTACTTTGCCAACAAATGTCCATCTAGTCAAGGCTGTGGTTTTTCCAGTAGTCATGTATGCATGTGAGAGTTGGACTGTAAAGAAAGCTGAGTGCCAAAGAATTGATGCTTTTGAACTGTGGTGTTGGAGAAGACTCTTGAGAGTCTCTTGGACGGCAAGGAGATCAAAACAGTCAATCCTAAAGGAAATCAGTCCTGAAGACGGATGTTGAAGCTGAAACTCCAATGCTTTGTCCACCTGATGAGAAGAACTGACTCATTGTAAAAGACCATAATGCTGGGAAGGATTGGGGGCAGGAGGAGAAGGGGACGACAGAAGATGAGATGGTTGGATGGCTTCACTAACTCAATGGACATGAGTTTGAGTGAGCTCCAGAAGTTGGTGATGAACAGGGAAGCCTGGTGTGTTGCAGTCCCTGGGGTTGCAAGGAGTCGGACACGACTTAGCAACTGAACTGAACTGAATCAGAATGTTACCAGACCACTGCTGCAGGAGGAAATGGCAACCCACTCCAGCATTCTTGCCTGGAAAATTCCATAGACTGAGGATCCTGGCAGGCTATAGTCCACGGGTTTGCAATGAGCCAGACAGGACTGAGGGACTCAGCATACACAGAGCAGACCATTGATTCATTTTGTATTTAAT
Source organism: Okapia johnstoni (assembly GCA_024291935.2). NCBI lineage: Eukaryota > Metazoa > Chordata > Mammalia > Artiodactyla > Giraffidae > Okapia > Okapia johnstoni. Next base: position 51,929,690 of record CM044322.1, read on the forward strand.
TAATAAATTAATGAAGTTTATTGTTTGATAAGTCATTGCAAAAATCACTTGGAGGCCATTGTCTACAAACCCCTCCTTTATGTGAGAACAAGAGAGGTGGTACATCTTTGCAGAGGTTCATTTAACACCCAGTTTTCCTCTTTAAAAAAAAAAACAAAATACAACACTTCCCCCTTTTTTTTTTCCTATTCATTCTTTCTTACTGATTTGAGGACAATCTTTGTAGATTCTGAATACAATACAAATCTTTTTGGGGTTATATGTATTGCCAATATCTCTCCCATTCTTTGGTTCAGTTTTTCAACTATAGCACAGTCTTGACTAACAGTCATTTGTCCGGTTTTCTCAGTAGAATCTGGGTCCTCTAAAAATAATGATTCTTTCTTTTCCCATAGTCATTCCTCTTACTTTTCTTTCAAGCCTTATTGCACTGGCAGTAGCCTTCAGAGCAATTACAATAATGATTATATGTATAATAATTTTGTTTTAATCTTGATATGTTGAGTACATGTTAATCAGATGAATGAATATTGTTTCTGGAGAAGACTGGAATCAGATTTTGTGTGCCTCGCTTTGTTATATTAGTAATTAATCCTTTCAACTTGAGGTTTGTCTGTTTGTAGCAAAAGACAGTTTTGCATTTTCTACTGTACCCAATGCATTTGAAATTGCATAAATATAAGAACTGCGGGTTTTTTTTCTGCATTGTGTGCTTATTTTTATGCTCAATAGTGATGCTTCAGTGGTAAGAAAATGGACTTTTAAAAGAAATACATTCTTGTAAGTCATGAATGAATGGATAAATAAATTCAAACATGTAAGATAAATGACAAGAGGGTCTCAAAACAGAGTACAGGGTATCACACTTAGAAGAAGTCCTATAGGGCTGAGGTTCATATGGAAGAATAATTTTTACAACCCAGTATGTGCTATACACTGGCTATACAGTGGGAAGTGATTATTTGTATTAGTAGCAAGCACCATCATAATACTGTCAATATCTCTGTGAGAAATTTCTAGCTGCTAGATACTTTTTAAAACTCTCTTCAACTGCTCCATGTATTCAACTGTGAGAAAAGTTGGGATCAGGGAGCTTATGGTTTTTAATGAGATGAGGGCTCCAAAGCTACTTGAGTCTGAGTACCATCCTTTCATCCTCATAATTTTTATAACAACCACATAATGAATGACTTAGAGTAAGTGCTTGATAAATGTTTAGAAATTGAAATAATTGAAGTGGAACATATTTTGAAGAATCCTGGTCTCAAAAATGATTTACCTCAAACAATAGTAACAAAGAGAATCATATTGCTTCCCCACAAAGATGAGGGAGGGTTTGCCAAGAGATGCAACATAGTATCTGTGTTTCCAGAGCATCATTTGGCATGGAAGGTGTGAAGAAGGGATAAAGGAATTCAAGTTGTAACTCCCCAAAATGTACTTTGTGAAACACAAACTTGAAAAACAGACATTGCTGCTCTCCTTGTAGGGCAGATTGGGAAACGATTTTCTTAAAGTTTTGAAAGGTCACTTCATTACAGTGTGATCGATTCTTCTTAAAACTTTTTTTGGAAAGATTTCTTTTCATGAGGACCATTTTTAACAACTTTATTGAATTTTTTATAACATTGTTTCAGTTTAATATTTTGATTTTTTGGTCATGAGGCATGTGGATCTCAGCTCCATGACTAGGGATAGAACCCTCGCCTCCTGCATTGGAAAGTGAAATCCTAACCACTGGACCACCAGGGAAATCCCCAGTGTGATAACTGTTGGATATCAAATGATGTGTGTGTGTGTTAGTCGCTCAGTCATTTCTGACTCTTTGCAACTCCATGGACTGTAGCCCACCAGGCTCCTCTTTACATGGAATTCTCCAGGCAAGAATACTGGAGTGGGTTGCCATTTCCTTCTCCAGGATATCAAATGATATCAGCAGTGAATTGTAAACTCTCTATCTGGAGAGCATCACCAGCCTAAAAGTATCAGTGAACACTGATGACTTTGGACTTAAGCTGGTAGGGGTCAATTCTGAAAAGACACAGCATACTTGATACATCTATCAAGTCCCTCGATCTGCACTGTCTTATCCACACCTTTCCTGGAGCACACAGGGGTGTTCGTGAGGATTTGACCACTTCATAAACCTTTTCCCCTGGACGTTTTCCCCTCCAAGTGCCCCAGAATACTCTTTGAGTTGGATTCCTCTGTCCTTTGTCTCTGCTTCTACACTAAAGTTAATACTGATGAGCGGGGTCACCTTTTTTTTTTTTTTTAATTGAAGGATAATTGTTTTACAGAGCATTGCTGTTTTCTGTCAAACTTCAGCATGAGTCAGCCACAAGTATACATATATCCCCTCCTTTTTGAACCTCCCTCCCATCTCCCTCCCCATCCCACCCTTCTAGGTTGATACAGAGCCCCTGTTTGAGTTTCCTGAGCCATACAGCAAATTCCCAATGGCTATTTATTTTACATATGGTGACGAAAGTTTCCATGTTACACTTTCCATACATCTCACCCTTTCCTCACCTCTCCCCCATGTCCACAAGTCTGTTCTTTATGTCTGTTTCTCCATTGTTTTCCCGAAAATAAATTCTTCAGTACCATTTTTCTAGATTCTGTATATATGCATTAGAATATGATATTTATCTTTCTCTTTCTGACTTACTTCACTCTGGGCAATAGGTTCTAGGTTCATCCACCTCATTAGAACTGACTCAAATGTGTTCCTTTTTATGGCTGAGTAATATTCTATTGTGCATATGTACCACAACTTCTTTATCCATTCATCTGTCTATGGACATCTAGGTTGCTTCCATGTTCTAGCTACTGTAAATAGTGCTGCAATGAACAGTGGTTTTCAATTTTGGTTTCTTCAGGGTATATGCCTAGGAGTGGGATTGCTGGGTCATATGGTGGTTTTATTCCTAGTTTTTTAAGGAATCTCCATACCATCTTCTATAGTGGCTGTATCAGTTTATATTCCCACCAACAGTACAAAAGGTTTCCCTTTTCCCCACATCCTCTCCAGTATTTAGTGCTTGTAGACTTTTTGATGATGGCCATTCTGACCAGTGTGAAGTGATATCTCATTGTAGTTTTGATTTGTGTTTCTCTAATAACGAGAGATGTTGAACATCTTTTCATGTGTTTGTTAGCCGTTTGTACATCTTCTTTGGAGAAATGTCTGTTTAGATCTTTTCCCCACTTTTTGATTGGGTTGTTTGTCTTTCTGGTATTGAGTTGTACGAGCTGCTTGTATATTTTGGAAATTAATCCTTTGTCAGTTGTTTCATTTGCTATTATTTTCTCCCATTCTGAGAGTTGTCTTTTCACCTTGCTTATAGTTTCCTTTGCTGTGCAAAAGCTTTTAAGTTTAATCAGGTCCCACTTACTTACTTTTGTTTTATTTCCATTAGTCTAGGAGGTGGGTCATAGAGGATCTTGCTTTGATTTATGTCATCGAGTGTTCTGCCTATGTTTTCCTGTAAGAGTTTTATAATTTCTGGTCTTACATTTAGGTCTTTAATCCATTTTGAGTTTATCTTTGTGTATGGTGTTAGGAGGTGTAATTTCATTCTTTTACATGTAGCTGTCCAGTTTCCCCAGCACCATTTATTGAAGAGGCTGTCTTTGCCCCATTGTATATTCTTGCCTCCTTTGTCAAAGATAAGGCACCCATAGGTGCATGTGTGTATTTCTGGGTTTTCTATCTTGTTCCATTGGTCTATGTTTCTGTTTTTGTGGCAGTACCATACTGTCTTGATGACTGTAGTTTTGTAGTATAATCTGAAGTCTGGAAGGTTGATTCCTCCAGCTCCATTCTTCTTTCTCAAGACTGCTTTGGCTATTCGAGATCTTTTATGTTTCCATATGAATTGTGAAATTTTTTGTTCTAGTTCTGTGAAAAATGCCATTGGTAATTTAATAGGGATCACATTGAATCTGTAGACTGTGTTTGGTAGTATAGTCATTTTCACAATATTGATTCTTCCTACCCAGGAACATGGAATATCTCTCCATCTGTTTATTTTGTCTTTGATTTCTTTCATTAGTGTCTTATAATTTTCTGTGTACAGTTCATCTCCTTAGGTAAGTTTATTCCTAGATATTTAATTCTTTTTGTTGCAACGGTGAATGTAATTGATTCCTTAATTTTTCTTTCTGATTTTTCCTTGTTAGTATATAGAAATGCAAGTGATTTCTGTGTATTCATTTTGTATCCTGCAACTTTGCTAAATTCGCTGATTAGCTTTAGTAATTTTCTGATACTATCTTTAGGGTTTTCTATGTACAATATCATGTCATCTGCAAACACTGAGAGGTTTACTTCTTCTTTTCCAATCTGGATTCCATTTATTTCTTTTTCTTCTCTGATTGCTGTAGCTAGGACTTCCAGACCTATGTTGAATAATAGTGGTTAAAGTGAACACCCTTGTCTTGTTCCTGATCTTAGGGGGAATGCTTTCACTTTTTCACCATTGGGAATAATTTTTGCTGTAGGTTTATCATATATGGCCTTTACTATGTTGAAGTAGGTTCCTTCCATGCCCATTTTTTGAAGAGCTTTAGTCATAAGTGGATGCTAAATTGTGTCAAAGGCTTTTTCTGCTTCTATTGAGATGATCACATGATTTTTATCTTTCAATTTGTTAATATGGTGTATCACATTGATTGATTTGCATATATTGAAGAATCCTTACATCCCTGGAATAAACCCAACTTGATCATGGTGTATGAGCTTTTTGAGATGTTGCTGAATTCTGTTTGCTAAAATTTTGTTGAGGATTTTTGCATCTATGTTCATCAATGCTATTGGCCTATAGTTTTCTTTTTTGTGTGTTGTCTTTGTCTGGTTTTGGTATCAGAGTGATGTTGGCCCCCTAGAATGAGTTTGGAAGTGTTCCTTCCTCTGCAATTTTTTGAAAGAGTTTTGGAAGAATAGGCATTAGCTCTTCTCTAAATGTTTGATGTAATTCTTCTGTGAAGCCATCTGGTCCTGGGCTTTTGTGTTTTGGGAGATTTTTGATTGCAGCTTCAGTTTCAGTGCTTGTAATTGGGTTGTTCATAATTTCTATTTCTTCCTGGTTCAGTCTTGGGAGATTGAACTTTTCTAAGAATCTATCCATTTCTTCCAGGCTATCTATTTTATTGCTATAAAGTTGCTCATAATAGTCTCTTATAATCCTTTGTATTTCTGCATTGTCTGTTGTAACCTCTCCTTTTTCATTTCTAATTTTGTGATTATTCTCTCTTTTTTTTCTTGATGAGCCTGGCTAAAGGTTTTTCTATCTTGTTTATCTTCTCAAAGAAACAGATTTTAGTTTTATTAATCTTTACTATTGTTTCTTTCATTTCCTTTTCATTTATTTATGCTCAGATCTTTATGATTTCTTTCCTTCTACTAATTTTGGGGGGTTTTGTTGTTCTTCTTTTTCCAGTTGTTTTAGGTATAAAGTTAGGTTGTCTATTCAATGTTTTTCTTGTTTCTTGAGGTAGGATTGTATTGCTGTAAACTTCCCTCTTAGAGCTGCTTTTGCTGCATCCCATAGGTTTTAAGTTGTCATGTTTTCACTGTCATTTGTTTCTAGAAATTTGTTTATTTTACTTTTGATTTCTTCAATACCTGTTGGTTATCTAGAAATGTATTGTTTAATCTCCACGTGTTTGTGTTTCTTACAGTTTTGTTCTTGTAATTGATATCTAGTCTCATAGCATTGTGGTTGGAGAAGATGCTTGATACGATTTCAATTTTCTTAAATTTACCGAGGTTTGATTTTTGACCCAAGATGCGATCTATCCTGGAGAATGTTCAACGTGCACTTGAGAAGAAGGTGTATTCTTCTGCATTTGGATGGAATGTCCTGAAGATATCAATGAGATCCATCTTATCTAATGTATCATTTAAGACTTGTGTTTCCTTATAAATTTTCTGTTTTGATGATCTGTCCATTGGTGTGAGTGGGCTGTTAAAATCTCCTACTATTATTGTGTTAGTATCCATTTCTCCTTTTATGTCTGTTACTGTTATATATTGAGGTACTCCTATGTTGGGTGCATAGATATTTACAATTGTTACATCTTCTTGGATTGATCCCTTGATCACTATGTAGTGCCCTTCCTTATCTCTTGTAATATTCTTTATTTTAAGATCTATTTTGTCTGATATGAGGATTGCTACTCTGGTTTTCTTTTGCTTCCCATTTGCATGCAATATATTTTTCCATCCTCACACTTTCAGTCTATATGTATCTTGAGGTTTGATGTGCGTTTCTTGTAGACAGCGTATATATGGATCTTGTTTTTGTATCCATTCATCTAGTCTGTGTCTTTTGGTTGGAGCATTTAATCCATTTACATTTAAAGTAGAGGCAGAAGTTTGTAGCAACAATAAAAAGTGTGACTGAATATACACATATACATATACACCCATAAGCAAAATCAAAACAGTCCAACAAAAATAAAGTAATATAGACTGACCCAGCGAATAAAAGAATCCAACAATTATATCTACCAGAACAAAGCTAACTAAAGCAGAAGCAGAAGAACAAATTAGTGAGCTGGAGGATAAAATGGAAGATAAAGCAATGAAGATAAAACTAACAAGTATGTTGAGAGGAAAGGAGAGAAAGAAAAGAAAGAAAGAAAAGTTATGTACAGTTAAACAGATGTAGATAAAGAAGATTTATATAAGTTAAAGATTAACTGCAAGGGGAAAAGAATAGTAGGAAAATAAAACAAGGAATAAATGTGAAAAAAATAATAATGCATTTAAAAAATTAAAATTAAAAAAAGAGAAAAAAAAAGCAATAAAAAAGGAAAGCTCCGCAGAACTGCAATAGCCCAACATAGAGGCAGAAGTTTATAACAACATTAAAAAAATGTGACTGAGGAAAAAAAAACGTTCAAAAGCTTAATTGGATTCCTTAGTGTCAATAAAATTGACAAGCACAACAGAGGGGGGAAAAGGGAAACAAAAAAGAAAAAAAAATCCATCAGAATCTACAGAACAAGTCAAAAAATAAGAATAGTAAATGTTATTTTTGAGTCACTGCTGTCAGAGTCCTTTTCCTCGCTGGGAGTCACAGTCCACCTCACCTCCCTAGGATGCCCTCTAACACTGTGGTGATCTCTGGACCTGTTGTGGAGGCAGCTCAGATTCTAATCTGGTCTTGCTCCTGTGTGTTCTTGTCTCGAAGATCCACAGCTATCAGAAATAGTGCATTTTCTTTTGTGAGAGCTCTCAATGGCCTTTTATGTATTCCAGAGACACAGAGTCTGTCTAGCTGATCATGTGGATTTAATCTACAGCTTATATAGCTGGTGGGAAGCTTTTGGGTCTTCTTCCTTAGCCCCACTGCCCCTGGGTTTCAATTGTGGTTTTATTTCCTCCTCTACATGTGGGTCGTCTGCTGGGGTTTGCTCATCAGTCTGCCCTGGAGGACTTGGGTTTGCCCCTGTGAGGCTAAGTGTGGAGGTGGTGCAGCTGCTTGGGTCGCAGGGGTTCCGGCAGCAACAGGTACTCAGGGGAGTTGGCAGCTAGGGCAGCAGGAAATACAGTGCTCTAGAAGGGTATGGCAACCAGTACTGGCCAATACACTCCATAATTCTTGCCTGGAGAACCCCCCTCTCCCTGACAGAGAAGCCTGGCAGGCCACAGTCCACAGGGTTGCAAAGAGTCGGACACAACTGAAGCGACCCTGTATGCATAGATGCAAGACTTTTGCCTGTGGCAGCTCTGCCCCAGTGAGAGTTGAGCGTGAAGGTGGCGCAGCTGCTTGGCTTGTGGGGACCCTGGCGGCGCCAAGTGTGCAGGGACATGGACTGCCTCCTCTGCAGGAGTTATGGCCCTATCAGAGTCTTTTTTCGAGCCTCTTGTAGCTGGCGATCAGAAGGCCTCTTTGGCCAGTCTTTCTCAGTAGCTCTGCCTGTTCAGGCACTTAGACGGCTCCCTTGCCTGGGGTCCTTCTCTGTAGATTGGAGCGTCAGGCACTTAAAGAGGCACCCTGGGTGCGGTCCTGCTCTGTAGTTCAGTGCATCAGGCATTTGATGGGCCAGCCTCTCTATTGTTCAGCTTCTGATGCTGGTGTGTTGGGGGAGAGAGGCTATGGTGATGGCTCCATCCCCTACATGTGACTCAGCAGTATCGCCTTGCTTCCGTGGCTATCTGGCTTTCCTCCACAAGCATGTCCCACCACAGTCTCCTCCTTCACATCCCTTCAATCCGTCTCTCTGCAGTCAACAGCAGCCCTTGCCCTGGGATTGCTCCACAATCCCTAAACTCCAGCTCCCAGCAGCTGTCCTTTCCAGGGACCAGTGTTCCTGTCTGGGGTATGGCTGCAGCAAAGACTGATTCTCATTCCATCTAGGTTGCAAGAGATCAGCTGTTTCACTCTCAGCCCTAAATGTTTCTCCTCTAACTCAGACAATTGCCTGGAAGTGGGGACTGGACCCCTGCTTCAGTTCCCTCACCCACCAAGGGCAGATCCAGTCCTGCTAACACTCCTGGTTTTCCCCCTAGTTCCTTCATCCTACTGAGTTTTGCATGGTTCTATATATTCTTTTCCACTAGTCAGATACTCCTGTCCGCTCTCAGCTGGTGTTCTGCATGCACTTCTGTGTCTGAAGGTGTATTCCTGATGTATCTGTGGAGAGAGATGTACTCCATGCCCACCTACTCCTCTACCATCTTGTTCTCCCCAGGGTCACCTTTTAAGATGCATTTTGGCTGGACAGCTCCAACTGTCAGGAGCCTCACAGTGATGGGACAGTTTGACTCTGTCATTTTTATTACAACCATTACTTACCTGCAGGAGACTGAGGCGAGGGAGACACACTGAAACCCGTGAGCCACTGTCCAGTAAGCAGTTGTGTCATTAATTTAACTCTCAACAGCCCAAAGACACAAGTATGCTGCCAGTTCTATGGCACAGGCTATCAGAGTGGTGGCAGGAGCATTTCAGATGAAGAAAGCTACCATGTCTGTCAAATTAGAGAAGACGAGTGCAGAGGGACAGATGAACCAGATAAGGAAGTTTGCTCAGAAGTTCACATAAAGCCATGCTTCTCCACGGAGAGACTTGCCTAAGAAGGGCTGCCACAGGAGGGGAGAGGAGTGTAAAAGAAAAATGCCCGAAAGTGGGTCCCTGGACCAGTAAAGAAGGAGCAGAGCCACTGTCTCCTGGCCTTGGGCCCCAAAGCCCTGGAAGGTCCAATCTGTGTCTACTTTGGGAAACAGTATAAAGAACAATAGATTATCCTATTGTACTGACTTCTTTCAATAATTCAAAACAAAATCCCTGCTTTTTTTCTCAGAGAAAGTTGGGTCAAAGTGTCGGTATTTAATTGCGTCCTTTTCTTTTTAGGTGACCAAGTGTCATTAAGGTCGGATGATTTTCCTGAGGGAGGAAAGTGAGCAGGAAAGAGATGAAAGCAACTTCAGAATCATGTAAATCTACCTTCAAACGTTCCCATCTCACCCACTCTCTCCGGGGAGGGCCGGTTGCATCAAAGACATGGAAAGAGCCACCAAGGAAGGGTAGCTGGGACAGAGGGAACACAATCTGAGGGCAGAGTGAGACCCTTTTTAGTTTCCTTCTTTCACCCTCTCTGTCTGTTATTCTCTGGAGAAGCATTTGGGCGAGGAGATTCAGAGGTAGATGATGGTGTGTCAGGAATGCTGCGTACTCATGAGGATGTGAGGGGTCTCTGACACTAGAAGTCAAAGAAAAGCCAGACTGGGTGGACCTGTTCTAGGTTGGAAATCCAGGGGTCAGCAGTTATCTCTCCTGCCTCCTGGGAACAGGAATGCAGTTGAGGGTGAGGGATGCAAGCTAGGAACAACCCGTGTTCCATCGCTCTGGAACCTCAGAGCCAGAGGCAGGATGCTGTGAAGAACTATCAGAGGGTTGTGCACCCCAGAAAATGTCATAGGGAGTCATAGTGTCCCTGGGTGGAGACAGACAGAGAGAAAGAGGTGCTGAAGATGCTTTGAGCATCTCTGAGATCAGGCTTCAATCAGCTGACTGAGCAGTCACTTTTCTTTCTAGTTTCAGGATGAGACTGCTCCAGGGGCCAAAGAGAAAAAAAAAATCTGTAATTCCTCTACATTAGCAGCTGTTGAATATGGAAAAATTGGTAGGTATTTGTTTTTCATGAACAAATTGACATAGTTGCTTGGGGAATGTCTTTAAACATTTTTCTAAGATATGATCATTACTGACTAATGTGTGTTCTGTAATTAACCTATTGCTTTTAATTTTTTTCTAATATAAATAATTCTGGGATGAATATCTATATATTTTCCCCTTGTCACCGAAATGACATTGCCAGATCCAAGGGGTGAAAGATTTTGAAGACTGGATGCATTTTCCTAATTGTTTTCTAGAGAAACTTGCTAATTAACACTCCCAGCAGCAGTCTTCCCAGGTAGTGCTAGTGGTAAAGAACCCGCCTGCCAATGCAGGAAATGTAAGAGACGTGGGTTCAATACTTGGGTCAGGAAGATCCCTGGAGGAGGGCATGGCAATCCACTCCAGTATTCTTGCCCAGATAATCCCGTGGACAGAGGGGCATGGTGGGCTAACATCCATAGGGTCGCAAAAAGTTGGACGCAACTGAAATGACTTAGCACATCACACATAGCACAGTAGCAAGCAGAAGAAGAAGAACTTGTGACTTTGTCAGAGTGTGGATTTGGGGGAAGAAGTAATACCTGCTAGTCCTGAATTTCCAGAAAGGGTGTGTGGGGGATTGAGAGGAAAGTTTTCCAGTTTCCTTTGCACTAAGTTATTTCAGTCATATCTCTTTGTGACCCTATGAACTGTAGCCTGACAGGTTCTTCTGTCCATGTTATTCTCCAGGCAAAAATACTGCAGTGGGTTGCCATGCCCTTCTCCAGGGGATCTTCCCGACTCAGGATATGAACCAGGGTCTCCCACACTGCAGGCAGATTCTTTACTGGCTGAGCCACCAGGGAAGCCTTGGCCACCAGTCTCCTTTAGGAATGTCATTACCCCCAACTGAAAAAGGGGATTTGAGATCATACTAGATGTCACATATGAAGTTGTTGCTGTTGTTCATTTGTAAGTTGTGTCTGACTCTTTGCTGTAGCCTGTCAGACTCCCAGGCAAGAATATTGGAGTGGGTTGCCATTTCCTTCTCCAGGGGATCTTCCTGACCCAGGGATTGAACCCGTGTCTCCTGAACTGGCAGGTGGAGTCTACTACTGAGCCACCAGGGAAGCCCAACTTAGGAAGTACTTCCTTCCATTTATATGTCAACTTTCCTCCTTTGAGACAATGAGATTAACTTCAAGAAGGAAACCTACTAGGAAAGAAAGCAAAGATGGGCTAATCCCTCAACTGGGAGCTCTGGAAAAGAATGGGCGGTGTCCCCAGAACCTGGGTACAGCAGTTGGTTCCAAGCCCATTTTAGCTCCACTGAAGATGGCACAAGGCTTATTCGCTCTCCTTGGATAGACTGTCACCTTCCTCGTCTTCATTCATTCTTTCCTTCATTCAACGTTAATTGAGCCATGAGGCCAGGCATTTTTTAACAAAGAGGGGTAGGGGGGTAGTGCAAAAGGGAGGATTCTGTCTAGTGTGTCTGAGTAACCCCATGGGAATAGGCACAGATCCCAGACTTGTAAACAGACAGTTCCAATATGACATCCTATCACTGGAGAGCAGAGCAATTATCTTGGCATGAGCTTAGGAAAGACTTCACAGATGAGGACACTTGTAAGCTCTGGAGGCCAAGTCCTCTTTGTCCAGGCAGAGAAAAAGAGAAAGGATATCCCAGGGAAAACACGGAGAAGTAAATGAGTCTCACATGTTTGGGATTGCAGTGGTATAAACCATGGTGGTGCTGGGGACTTGGGGACAGAGGAGGGCGGGAAATGAGGCTGTAAAATGAACCAACGTTTCTATTATAAAGTCCCTGCATTTTGTTCAAAGAGCTTTAACTTACCCGATAAGAATGGAGAAACCAAAGAATGGCATTTATATGACCTATACTTTTGCTATAAAAAGATAACTGGGGGCAGAGTTAATGAACTGAAAAATACGATAGCCTGGGATGGGAAGCGACTAAAATCATGATACAAAGTGAGGACATAAAGATATCACCATACATAAGTTTTATGGTTAAACATTTTTTTTAAACAGAGGCCAAACAAAGAAAGTATGTGACAGAAATGACCAGAAAACCATGGATGAGCTCATGGTAGACAGTGATGAAGTTTGAAGCCAGGGTAGCTGTCATTGAAGAGGATGAAACATAGCCAAGAACATCCTTAAATATTAGAATAATATCATTATTGTTCCCTTACCTATGACAGTTGACAGGCCAGGGTAATCTATGATCTTTCTGGGTCTTTTATTCAGTTCTCATCACTGTGCTGCTTTCACAATCCACTGCCTCAGGGAACATTTGAGATTTGAATTTGAAAATGAGATTCATAAAATTAGATATTCTCAGACTTCTTTTGTTGTCTTTCTCCAGTCCCAAACTGACTTCAAACAAAAGGTTATGAAAGATGAAGTCTTAGGGTCTTTTAACATTCAGTTATGAGAGCTAAATTTTCAGTCATCAAGAAAATATTTCAGAAATGACTCCATGTTCCTTTGTTAATTGCAAATGTATATTCTTTTCTTGGAGTCCTGCTGCATGGAAGGAAGAGCCTGCTTGGGTGAGTCTTATGCCTGGGCTCTCAGAAAGGTAAAGTGGAACAAGGAAGTTTTACAGGATGTTCTGAGGGCAAAGAAATCAACCAAGTAATGGCACAAAGAGGCTGTGTTGAAGGAGATTCAGTTAGGCAAGAAGTTTTTTGTTTAGTTGCTAAGTTGCATCTGACTCTTTGAGACCCCATTGACTCTAGTCTGCCAGGCTACTCTGTCCATGGCATTTTCCAGGCAAGAATACTGGAGTGGGTTGCCACTTCCTTCTCCAGGAGATATACAGAGGCATTGCTCCCTGAAGGAAGTTCAGTGAGAGTTTTGACAGCATGTAACCAGAAAGTGACCAAGCCTGAAGATAAGAGAACGGATATGAGACCCAGAAAAAGAATGAGTGACAAAGATCATCCTGAAAAGGAAGATTCTGGTTCCTTTTTCTCCTCATCATGTGCTCTCTCAAGCTAGTTCTTTAGGTCATAGCTGGAGAAAAAGGAAACATTTAATTAATGACTTGAATATTTTCATGGAGGCAGAGGTTTCATATCACGTATATAACACATCTGATGAACGAAGTGAACTTTCTCCTTTTCATCAATGTTGTGACTATCAGAGTCTATGCGGTACTTGCTGATTGCCATCTCTGTAATTTGCTGTACTCCCTGATGTCTCATCTTGCCTAGCAACTTAACAACATCATTACTACTTCACCAGCCACCCCTGGCCCCACCGACAACCAATATTGAGCCTCTGACACCATCATGGATTTCAGAGCTTTGGACTCAGCCCCTCGTCCCAGCCAGCATTTCACTGCTCATCTTGACTTTAAACTCCTGCTTTTGTCTTTGTTGACAATTTGGATGTTTCTTCAGGTAACACTGGGTGCTACACAGTCCCTCGAACCTTTCACCTCAATGTAGATTCTGATTAGCAGAGTTTCAAGTGGTTTCCCAGTTGATGCTTGAGCAAGCTCAACCATTCCGTGGATGACTTTCAAACACCAAGTTGGGAAAACTTCTGGGACCTCAGGACATTAGACAGCCCCCCAACCACTGGTTCTTCCAAACTGCTACAACTTATTTAGCAAATATTGGAGGGACTTCAGAGTTGTGCCTTTGAATGGATCACACTTATCTGGGATGTTCCAAAGAATGCAAAATCATAACAGAAAGAAGGAAAGGTCTGGAGACTTCAGGAACAAAATTTTTCTGGGAACAAGGGTCTTCACAGCTGAAGTCTGCTTCCTTCAACTACCCACCCAGTATCTTATCCTTGGTTACCAAGGCAGCAGGGACACATTTGTACCAATGTGACCCAGATGAAGTTTACTAGAAAACTCAAGTGGGTGAGCAACTTCTCAAAAGACATGAAATAATAGAGTGACTCTGATAGAGAGCAGTCTCTATGAAATGTACAAAAAGTGAGTTTCCATTGTATTTTATTCAGATGTGAATTTTCCTTTTACCAGACTCGAGTGCATCTGATCCTCTGAATAAGACATTAGTGAAACTGCAGTCACCCTGGTAAACAAGGAGACATTTCTAAAATTCCAGACATTCCTGGTAAAAGAAGGCCCTCCCAAGCCATTAATGATGTGCCTAACAATTCTTTTGTTTTCTGTGATAAAACATACACACCATAAAATTGCCACTCTAACTATTTTTAAGTTTTCAGTTTTGTAGCCTTAAGTAAAATTCACACTGGGGACTTTCCTGTTGGTCCAGTGGCTAAGACTCTGCACTCCCAATGCAGGGTGCCCAGGTTTGATACCTGGTGGGGGAACTAGATCCTACGTGCTGCAACTAAAACCTGGCACAGCCAAATAAATAAAGAAGGGAATGAATAACTAAAATTCACATTGTTCCATGACCATTATCATTATCTACGTCCAGAAATTTTTCGTCTTCCCTAAATGAATCCCTGTCCTTAAAGATTAATTCTCACTCTTCCCTTTCCCCAGTTCTGGCAACCACTATTCTACTTTGTGCTTCTATAAATTTGATTACTCTAGGTAACTTGTATAAGTGAAATTATTTGTCTTTTTGTGACTGACTTATTTAACTGATAATTCTTAGCTAACATTTTCCTCTGTCAATATGTTTGTATTACACAGATCTAGATGTTCTCTTGGTGCTATTGGAAGTCCAGACATAACTTTTCAACAACATAGTCCATCAGTAAACTAGTGAGTAGTGATTGAATCCCTACCATGTGTTTAGCAAGGGTTGAGTGCTATGAGAAATGGAATAATTTTGAAAAATGCATCACTATTCCTGCCCATCACAGACACAGAGAACAGATGTATGGATGCCAAGGTGGAAGCGGGGAGTGATGGGATGAATTAGGAGATTGGGACTGACATATACACAATACTGATATTATGTATAAAATAGATAACTAACGAGAACCTACTGTATACCACAAGGAACTCTACACAGTGCTCTGTGGTGACCAAAATGGGAGGGAAATTAAAAAAAGAAGGGATATAAAAGGTGGAAATAGTGACAGATTTCCTCTTCTTGGGTTCCAAAATCACTACAGATGGTGACTGCAGCCATGAAATCAGAAGATGACTGCTTTTTGGCAGGAAAGTGATGACAAACCTAGACAGTGTGTTGAAAAACAGAGACATTACTCAGCTGACAAAGGTCTGTATAGTCAAGGCTATGGTCTTCCCAGGGGTCACGTATGGTTGTGAGAGCTGGACCATAAAGAAGGCAGAATGCCAAAAAACTGATGCCTTCAAACGGCGGTCCTGGAGAAGACTCCTGAAAGTTCCTTAGAAAGCAAGGAGATCAAACCCGTCGATCTTAAGGGAGATCAACCCGGAATATTCACTGGAAGTACTGATGCTGAAGCTGAAGCTTCAGTATTTTGGTCATCTGATGTGAACAGATGACTCATTGGTAAAGTCCCTTATGCTGGGAAAGATCTAGGGCAGAAGGAGAAGAGGGTGTCAGAGGATGAGATGGCTGGATGGCATCACCGATGCAATAAACATGAACTTGGGCAAACTCTGGGAGATGGTGATGGACAGGGAGGCCTGGCATGCTGCAGTCCATGGGGTCTCAAAGAGTTGGACATGACTGGGTGACTGAACAACAACAACAGCTGATTCACTTTGCTGTGTGGTGGAAACTAAGACAACATTGTAAAGCAACTTCACTCTAATAAAAATGGGGAAAAAAATTTAAAAATCTCTAATTTTGTAGATCTGGAGGCTAAGTGAACACACATAAAATAATAGTAAAGTGTGTGCACACAAGTATGCAAACACACACTGACACACAAGTAGACATCTGCCTTCATTGCCTCATCTATATGATGGTAGTGGTTTAGTCGCTAAGTAGTTTCTGACTCGTGCAACCCCATGTACTGTAGCCTGCCAGGCTCCTCTGTCCATGGGATTCTCCAGGCAAGAATACTGGAGTGCACTGCCATTTAAAACAGGTGGTACATGATGATCCTACATGCAGGGAAGCAAAGGAGACACAGATATAAAGAACAGACTTTTGGATTCAGAGGGAGAAGGGGAGGGTAGGATGATTTGAGAGAATAGCATTGAAACATGTATGTAAAATACGTAAAATAGACCACCAGTGCAAATTCAATGCATGAAGCAGGGCACCCAAAGTCAGTACTCTGGGACAACCCAGAGGGACAGGGTGGGAAGGGAGGTGGGAGGGGGGTTCAGGATGGGGGACACATGTATACCTGTGGCCTATTCATGTTGATGTAGGGCAAAAACCATCACAATATTGTAATTATCCTCCAATTAAAATAAACAAATTAATTAAGAAATAAAACAGGTGGTACAAAGATGATTCCTGAGAGATCATAAATTTGGGGCAATTCCAAGTACGTCTGGAGACATAATATTTAGCGAATTGCCTTGGAAATTTTCTACTTGGGCCAGTGGTTTGGGGGAAATTTTCATTAAAAAAATAAATGTTAACTATTCAGGGATTTTTTTTTAATGGGAAGTAGCCACTTTGCTCACACATCTATTTCTCAATATGTCTCTTCAGTTTAGATATTTCATTGTATCCCATTAAAAAGCAGTCAGCTATTTGCCATCTGTACTGAACAGCTGCAGTTTCCTTCCTATTCAAGCACATTTTATTATAGAGAATTTGGCATATTGTGTTTGCCACTTGCTTTTTCCATGTCCCTGGCCATGGCTAGAATAATCAGGGAAGGAAAAGAATCTTCATGTCCCAACTCCTAGTTAGGTCAGGTGAATCCAGGTAATGTCATGTGTCAGCTCTTCACCAGATTAGTACTAACTCAGTTAGCCAAACCCTTGCAGCTTCTTATTTGAGACATCTGTGCACAATGTTAGTTATGAATAGGAGCCAATGTGTAAATACCCATGGGATTTCCTGTTAAAGGTTTTAGATTGAATGCAGCTATTTCTCTCTTCTCCTGAAATTTTATTAAACTGAGAATAGAAACAAACAACATACAAGTCAGCAAGAAGAAAGCAGAAAGAGAACAGGAAAGATTATCTCAGCAAATGAGAAATATCAACAATATTTTGAAACCTGAAAACAGATAGATGAGTAGTAGAATTTATTATAGCCTCAAAAAGATGATGAGAAGAGAGGCACAAGAAATAAATGAATTTGACTTGCAGGACCCTGGAAAAATTTAGGAACTGGAGGCAGTAGGGACCCCACAAAATGACTATGATAAAGCTTACTGATCAGAAGCAATGCTTAACTATCACTCCTGCACACAAATGTTCTCAGAGCCTCTAAATCCACTGTCTTTCTCATTCTGCATTTTAATTATTTTTTATGCATGGAGCATTATGTTTATTGTAGATTACCTGGAAAATATATAAGAGCATAAAGAATGAAATAAAACACATATATTGCCATCATCTGTAAATAAGTGTGGTTTATGTATGTCATCTAGGCTTTTCTGTGTATGTATATATCATAAGCAGTATCATCTTCAATGGAGTCACATTTTTATACAAATTTCTTTTCTGACACACATTTTTGACTTAATATATCAGTAACATATTTGCTTGTCAATAAATTAATTTCAATAATGTTATTTCTTATAGTTGAATTGTATTCCTCAGATGGATGTTACTATAATTTATCCTGTTAATCACATAACATTTGACACTTGTATTGTGTCCAATTTTCAACATAATAAACAACAGCAGAATGAATGTAAGTCTTTGCAAACTTGACTGATTATTTCCTTAAGATTATAAGAAGTAGAATTTCTAGTTTAAAGTGTTCACTTTTTCAAAACTTTAACATATATAGCTTAACTGTTACCTGAAAAAAAATTACCAATTTATAATCCTATCAGCAATGTAAGAAAGTATCTCTTCCGCATACTTGCCAACATTTGGAATTACAAAAAAAAATAAAAGATGATTTGGTACTAAAAAGGGCATCTTGTTTTAATGTATATTTGATTATTAGTTAAGCATTTAAAAAGTTAGCTAATTATATTTTCATATTGGTTGTCCATGACATTTATCCATTTTATTAAAATAGTTATCTTTTCTTGTTGATATTTTCTTGCATTTTAGATATATAAACACTGACCATTATTGGGTCATATATACAAATGTAATCTCTAGTTTGCAATTTTCCTTTCAACTTTGTTTATGGTTCTGTTCTAATTTTTAGTGCTCTTTTCTTAAGTAGGAACAGAGAATTAGGACTCACCAGACATGTTGAGAAAAGATGTAGCATTAAAACAGACACCAAAACAAAGAACCAGAAAAAGAGACAGAAAGAAATTAGAAAACAAAGAAAGTGAGGGAGAGGAATAAAATTCCAACAAGTTATTGAAATAGTCTCAGAGAGAAAAGAGAACATAGTGCGTTCATAAAAAAGATTCTATTAAAAAAAGAACAAGGTAAAGGATGAGAATATATATATGTATATATGTAAAGAATATATATATACATATTCAATAGAGGAGTTGAAAGAAGATGCTGATAAAGAATATCACAAAATGGGAAAGGAAAATAGGAAATTAAAAACATAAAATTTAATGAATAGAATTTCCAGCGGGGTGGGAAGAACAGAGAAGACAGAGGGTAATAAATTATCTAAAAAACAAAAAATACATAGATTACATGAGGTTGAAAAGCTCTGCCAAGAACTCAGACATAGGAAGCACACATACTTTTGGATTAACTACACATTTCATCTTTGTCACTAGTCAGTATATAAATGGTTCATTTGTGGTTGGAAAAAAAAAACAACTCTCTTGCTCTCTCTTACCTAGATTAAGAAAATCTATGTCTGAAAGCAGTGGAGCTGGGGGGCAAGGGGAAAGTTCCTTGCTCTCCATTCATCAATCTCACTTGTATCAGAAATTTCCTCTTCTCTCTCTCTCTCACCCTGTCTCATATTCTGAGCCCCACTCTAACCCTAACTAATCCAATTGCATCTGAAGAATTTTATTTCTTACCTGTTATGACAAAATAGAAAGGCATACATATTTAAAGCAAAGACAATACATGGGTTTGGAAGAATCCCTTCCTTTCTCTTTGTTTTGGTTTCAAAGATCTCTCCTAATATAGAAAGTGATTATATTTTAGTGCTACAAGCAAAGAAACAAAGTTACTCATGTTCTTTATCCGAATGAGATAGGAAAGAGTAAAAAAGGAGGGAGGTGAGTGACAAGCAAAGGTGAGTAGGTTTGTTAACATTTTTTTCAAGATAAATGAAATCCTGGAGAACTAAATAGTACCTATAAACAATTGTAAATTGAATTTTTATAGTATAATTTAAAAGATTAAGTAAACATTATTTGAATATAAAAATAGCAAACAACGATTAGAACTGCCTTGAGCAAAGTTTTATAGCCATTTGCCTATAGAGATATTTTTAAAGTCTACGGAATGGCAGATTGATAATGGATTTATTTAATGAGTCTTATCAACCATGTTATTTTCTCTAGAAAAGTCCAAAACCATAATCACTGAAGCTTATTAATTCATTTAATCATTTTGTATTACCTAATGATAGAAAAACTCATTTGGAAGTTAATTCAATTATGACAGTTTTCTAGAGGAAAAAGTAGGTAACTGAGCACTTACTACCACCTTACATGTCTGTTTATCAGTAAAACTTGGCTAATATGCCAGATCTGTTTCGTTAAATTTAAAGTGTTAAATGAAATCATTACTGTATCTTTTGAGTATATTAATAGATCATTAAAAACCACCAGTGTGAACATTTGATCTTTATCACTGAAGATCGGCCTTTATTTATCAATAAAGCCAGCCTTTTTTTTTTTTAACCTCTTGGTCTTTTTAGTTAGAGCATAATTGGACTTGTCACCTGACTCTCCCACTAGAAATAATCATAAATCAGCACATCGAAAATGTTAAAGAATAGTTTGCAACAAAAAAGAAAATGATTCCCAAGATGACCAGACCTTGCCAATCATCGCTCTATTCAGGGTACATTTGAGGGTTGGTTATTTCAGAGAAAATGTTATCTCAGTTATTTTTTGCTCTTTTCTTCATGGAATCAGCCTTACAATATCTTGAAAGAAGGGCAGAGAACACAAAAAACAAAAGTGTCAGCAGAACTGGGGTTGGAGGCTGGAAGGGGAAAAAATCTGAGCAGTTTATAGCTGTTGTTACAAATTACCTAAGTGAGTCATCTCTTCTGAATCATTCCTCCCTCCTGGGATGAGGCTCTGTGAGTACCTAGTCCCTGCATCCAAAGACTGTTTATAGTCAGACAACTACTGGACCAGGCTATGTTGGAACCCATGTCACCTAAACCTTTAATTACAGGTGTCTGTGGTTAAAGCTTGGAGCTCACGAATCTGGGAGATCTTAAGAATCTGTGTTTGCTAATTGCCGGATTAGTTTTGATAGCCAGCAGCATTATTGCCTGAACACACTTTTTTCTGCATTCAAATGGGCCCCATTCACTTCGCACCAAGCCGACACCATCTCCCCACCCCACCGGCCTCTCACCTCCTGAGGACGCCTGTCTTCTGCTCCTGACTCCCATCTGGCCTAGTAAAATGAGCACAGGTCTCTCAGGCCTCGTTAGCATTCTTTTACGGAAGCCAATCCCTAAAACAACTAGGGAAAAAGGAATATGTCTATTTTCTCCCCCAGATATTTGGATTGGGAAAGAGGGAAAACAGAGTTCTAAGTTACTGAATGCTTAAAATATGTGCTTCTTGTGCTAAAGCTTGACTTTTAATAGTGTTTTTTATTCAAAGCAACTGCTCTATAGCATGCGGTGCTAACCCAGGAAACTGAGACTAAGGCAGGCTGAGTTGTGACCCCAAATCACAGAGCTAGTCGGTGACCAAAGAGCAATCTGTTAATTCAGGTCTGCCTGATCGGAAAGTTGGCTCGCATAATGCCAGACTCTGAGCATTAACAAATATGTGGTTGATGGGAGCCATGAGGATAAATTGCATGGTTGTTATTATGCATCGTGCACAGCAAATGAGGTAATGCATTTGAAAGGGCTGTGGAACTATACAAATGGTACTATCATTGTCATGGTTATATTTATTATCTCTTTGCTGGGGGTGAGACTGTGCCGATCATAGAATAGCCAACTAATTAGAATCAGTAGTCCCCAACCAAGAAGAAATAAAATTGTGGCAAGCCTCCTTCTTAACAGAGTGAAGAGAGATACCCCTCAAGGCACAGTACAGTTTCTTGAAGATAAGTCAGAGCTTCATGCAAACCAGAGTACTTGTATTTTTTCTGCCTTTCTCATTTTGAGTTTTCTGTTTTGCTTTTTCACTGACCTGTAGGAGAGCCAATGAATTTGATTCATAGAGTAACAAGTCAGCTTAAAGGCTGTATAACAAATGCATCAAAGAACATGACTATTTGTGATAAAATATTACTTTAAATGTTAATATTTTAAAAACAATTTTTAAGCATCATTAAGAAAAGTGAATACTTTTTAAAAGTTGAAATATAGTTGATGTACAATATTATGTCAGTTTTAGGTGTGTAATGCAGTGATTTGACATTTGCATACATTATGAAATGATCACCATAAGTCTAGTGACCATCCATCCCTATACAAAGTTGTCACAATAATACTGACCAATGATCCTTACACTGTATATTATATTCCTGTGACTTATTTATTATAAAACTGGAGATTTTTATCTCTTCATTCTCTTCATTTATTTTGTCTCCTCTTCCCCTCAGGCAGCCATCTGTTTGTTCTTATATCTATGAGACAGTTTTCATATAGTTTATCTTTTACATTTCATATGTGAGATCATATGGTATACGTCTTTCTCTGACTGACATTTCATTTAGCATAATACCCTCTAAATCCATCCATGTTGTCATAAATGGCAAGAATTCCTTTTTTTTATGGCTGAGTAACATCCTATTATATATGTTTGTGTATACCACATCTTCTTTATCCACTCATCCACTGATGGACACTTAGGCTGCTTCAATATCTTGTCTATGTAAATAATGTTGCAATGAACATTGATATACATATATCTTTTAGAATTAGTGTTTTCATTTTCTTTGAGTAGATACTCAGAAATACACCTATTGAAATGATAATAGGATTTTTATTCTTCAGTTTGCTAATGATGTATCATACCGATTGATTTGCAGGTATTGAACCATCTTTGCATACCTAGGATATGTCTCTTTTGATCATGGCATTTTTTTAAAATTAATTTTTATTGGAATACAGTTGCTTTACAATGTTGCATTGGTTTCTACTGTATGGCAAAGTGAATCAGTTGTATATACACCCTCTCTTTGTTTTGAAATCATGGTGTATTTTTTTTGGTATTACTTATTTGTTTATTCCAGAAGATAATACAAATGAATGTATGTACAAAACAGATTCACAGCTGTAGAAAAAAAAACCAAACCTGTGGTTACCACAGGGGAGAAGGTAGGGGGAATGAAAAATCAGGGTTATGGGACTAACAGATACAAACTACAGTGCATAAAGCAGAAAAGCAGCATGATACAATTTATAGCACAGAAAAATTATAGCCATTATCTTGTAATGACTTATAGTGGAATATATTCTGCAAAAATACTGAATCTCTATGTTGTATACCCAGAGAAGGCAATGGCACCCCACTCCAGTACTCTTGCCTGGAAAATCCCATGGATGGAGGAGCCTGGTAGGCTGCAGTCCATGGGGTCACTAAGAGTCAGACACGACTAAGCGACTTCACTTTCACTTTTCACTTTCATGCGTTGGAGAAGGAAATGGCAACCCACTCCAGTATTCTGGCCTGGAGAATCCCAGGGACGGCGGAGCCTGGTGGGCTGTCGTCTATGGGGTCGCACGGAGTCAGACATGACTGAAGCGACTTAGCAGCAGCAGCAGCATGTTGTACACCTGAAATTAATATAATATTGTAAATCATCTATAATTTTTCAAAAAAAAAGGAAAATAGTAGAATTATAGAATCAACCATGCATGAAGTTCAATTTAAAACTCATTTTTAGTATATTAGTGAATTTGAATTTGAATATCTTGTTGAGAAATTATGCATCTATGTTCATCAGTAATATCACCTGTGATTTTCTTTTTTGTGGTGTCTTTTTCTGGTTTTGATAACAGGTGATGCTGCCCTTGAAGAATGAATTTGGAAGCACTCTTTCTTCTTCAATTTTTTACAATAGTTGAAGAATAGCTGTTAAGTTCTTTGAAATGTCTGATAGAATTCACCTGTGAAGCCATTTGGTCCTGGAATGTTGATGGGAGTTTATAAATGTATCAATTCAACTGCATTACTGCTAATAATTGGTTCATATTTTCTATTTCATCCTGACCCAGTCTTGGAAGACTGCACACATCTAGGAATTTATCCATTTCTTCTAGGCTGTCAATTTTATTGGTGTATAATTTTTTGTAGTGATCTTTCATATCTTCTATATTTCTCTGGTGTCAATTGTAACTCCTCCTCTTTTATTTCAGATTTTAGTTATTTGGATACTCTTTTTTTCTTGTTAAATCTGGCTAAAAGATTTATCAATTTTCTTTATTTTTTCAAAGAACCAGATCTTCATTTTATTAGTCTATTATTTTTAAGTCTCTGTTTCATTTATTTTTATATCTTTATTATTTATTTCCTCCTACTAACTGGGTTTTGTTTGTTCTTCTTTTTTCTAGTTTCTTTAGGTGTAAGATTAGCTGGTTTGAGATGTTTTTGTTTTCTGAGACAGACTTGTATCACTTTCAACCCCCTCTCAGAACTGCTTTTACTGTATGACATAGATTCGGGATCATTTTATTTTCGTTTATCTACAGGTGTCACTTTATTCTCTGTCCCGCTGCCCCGTCTCAGTGGCGCATTGGTTGTACAGTAGCATGTCTGCTTAGATCCAAATGTTTGTGTTTGCCACAGTTTTTTATTGTAGTTACTTTCTAGTCTCCTACCATTGTGGAGGTCAAAGAAATGATAAAATTTCTATCTTCTTAAATTCACTGAAACTTCTTTTGCGGCCTAGTATATAATCTATCCTGAGAATTTTTTTTTTCGAATGAAGAGAATGTTTATTCTGCTGTTTTGAGTTGAAATGCTCTTTGTATACCTATTAATTTTATCTAGTCTAATGTGTCCATTAAAGCCAGTGTTTTCTTATTGATTTTCTGTCTGCATGATCTGTTCATTGATATAAGGATATTTGAAACTAATATTGTATTACTACTAATTTCTCTCTTTATGTTTGTAAATACTGAGTTTATGTATTAAGATGCTCCTATGTTTGATGCATATATATTTAAAATTGTTGCTTCCTCTTGCTGAATTATATCCTTTATCATTATGTAATGTACTCCGTGGCCAACTTGAGCAAGCAGGAGGTTTTTCAACATATGCAGTGGGTCAACATTATCTCTATATATGTATATCTCACTTTGCTTTTAAAAATCAAATTGTAATTTGACTTTGTTTTATTCTGTCCAAATACTTGAATTTAACTAAAGTTTCTCCTTATATGCTTTCCATGTAACTTACTTTTGTGGTGGAACCCAATCACATTTTTAGCTTTGTAAAACTGAATTGAATTGGGGAAAAATATTAAAATAGCTCATTGTTGAGATGATATTTCGTCCAACCAATGGTTGAGAGAGTTCATGAACAAAGAGCTAAATTCGTGCACCTTCTAGCTTTTTATCCATTAGTTTAGTGTTAGTGAGCCGTAATCACAGATTTGAACTGTTTGAAAGTGGTGGAGGTTCTTTAATGTGAGCAGAGCACCATCAATGTTGACAGTAAAATGTATTGACTACTGAAAATGTTCACTAAGGATCACATTGCGCTTCCCCTCTCCTCCCTTTCCTACTCCTTTTCATTCATTATAAACATCCATTTATTTAATGCTGGCAGTGTGACAAGATGATAGACTCTGGCAACAACAAGGCATATGTATCGTGTACACAGGAATACAATTTCCTCATTAGGGTGCTTACATTTCTTTATAGTTCATTTAGGGACCCTATTCCTGTAATAATAGGTCCCAACGATGGTAGATAGTGGGAATGACTTCCTGATTATTCATACGTATGTATGTATTTATATGTTCATACGTGTGTACCTACATTTGTATACATGTGTATAACTGTCTTATCTGATTCTATCAGAACACAGCAATAAAGCCATACATGTAAAAATAGGGCACGACCATTAGGAGAAGAGAGTATGCAATTCGACATAGTCTGTGACTGGAGAAGATGGGGCTGGCCATGGGATCAATAGCGACTGGAGAAGAGGTTGGATGTGCTAATAAAATCTTGACAAGGCAAAAAAACGACTTGATGGGATTTTTTTCATGAAATGCAAAATACTATTCGGACTTCCCTGGTAGCTCAAACCGTAAAGCGTCTGCCTGCAATGCGGGAGACCCAGGTTCGATCCCTGGGTCAGAAAGATCCCCTGGAGAAGGCAATGGCAACCCACTCCAGTACTCTTGCCTGGAAAATTCCATGGATGGAGGAGCCTGGTGGGCTACAGTCCTTGGGGTCGCAAAGAGTCAGTACAGGACTGAGCGACTTCCCTTTCACTTTTCAAAATATAATTAGTGTTATTTTATTCTAAAGCACCATTCTCCAATTTTCTTAACTTCTGTAGCAATGAGGATAGTCCTGAAAAGACAGTGTCTTACATAAAAGACGGTAAGGGCTAATGAAATACAACATTTTGATCTTTAAAGTAAAACTAGCCTCTGACATGAGACATAGTGGGGAAAAGGAAGGCTGGTTTCTGAGCTGCTTCTGAGCCCACAAAAAGTTCATGACACCACCTCTGACTAAAAACTCTTATGTATTTTTATTTTCTATTGAATAATGTAAGTGTTTCCTGGAATATAGCCCCAAGGTCACTGTAACTACGTTAACATCTCTCTAGGATGACACTGTCTGTACCCAAGTAGTTTTCATGTGTAATCTAAGCACTTGTCTCTGGTATGAATCAGAAATCACTGGTGATTTAATTAAAAATAAATAATCTCATTTGTGCTGACTCTTCAGTCTGGTGAGGATTAATTTCTTCCTTCTGGCCGAGTTGTTGATGGAAGAGGAGTGGCATTGATTGAATGGATGAGAAGAGGATCCCCTATGGCCTGGGTGCTAAGTCACTTCAATTGTGTCTGACTCTGTGCGACCCCATGGACTGTAGCCCACCAGGCTCCCCTGTCCATGGGATTCTCCAGGCAAGAATACTGGGGTGGGTTGCCATGCCCTCCTCCAGGGGATCTTCTCAGGGATTGGTCTCTGCATCTCTTACATCTCCTGCATCTGCAGGTGGGTTCTTTACCACTAGGACCACCTGGGATACCCTGGTCCCTAACAAATGCCAACTTTAGCATCCCCCTTAAGATGAAGGCCTTCCACAAACAAGGCCAGGGGCTGGAATTTCAGATATTGAAATAAGACATGATTCAGGAAGGGCATGTACTGTCCCTGGAGGCCCCTTTGGGCTGACAAGGCTTCTTTCCCAGGCACAATCTACAGAAGAATCTGTCATTAATAAGAAGATTTGGAGACCAGTCATAACAAGGTTAATGATACTACTTACTGGCAAAGTTTTAATGAGTATTAGCAGGTAAGGATGTAAAGCTCCCAGATGGATGCCTTCCAAATAGAAGATCTCCAACAAATGTTAACTGCTAGAGTCATACAATGAAATATAGCAATCATGGTGATAATAATAATATGTACTAGTAGTTAGTAGCAGTCATAGTAGTAGTTGAAGTGATAGAGCCTGTATTTTCTAATGCCAGATATGTTATTTATTTACTAGCTAAATTGATAGTGCCATGGGATAAGTTAGGAGCTTGAGATTAACAGATATATACTACTATATATGAAATTGATAACCCAAACAAGGACCTACTATATAGAATAGAGAACTATATTCAACATCTTGTAATAACCTATAATGGAAAAGAATCTGAAAAAGAATAGATTTGTATATAACTAAAAACCTTTGCTGTACACCTGAAACTAACACAGCATTGTAAATCAACTACACTTAAATTTTAAAAAAAGACAAAAAAATGAAATAAAGACTTAAAAAATGTAATAAGCAGGCCATAAATCTACTTGTTTAAAACAACTTAAGTTGTTTTAAGTGGTTTCTTGACTAGATTAATTCAATATCTAGCTCAGTCAAATGGGCACTTTGAACAAAAGAGAATTCCCCAATTGCACAATGATTCTTGGCTTCCTTCCTACCAGCTGTGAGATTGATAACAGTAAATAACTCCCACTGGGGCAGCAGTAAATCAAAGGCCTTCTTTCGGAACACACCCTCCAAACACTCCCTCCTGCCTTAAACACACGTGACACGCACAGCCAACTCTGCCCACTGGATGAGCTAGCCTCTTACCAGGATGGCTTTCTTGTCTAGGGCCTCCACTTACATCCCTCCTCTTTTGCAGAGCACAGCATCCCACAATCCAAGACTTTTCTGGGTTCACCACAGTCCTTCCCTTCCAACCCTGGTTCTTTCATAGCCTTCAGCTGTAAAGAGAGTACCCTCCATTCTGAGTAAGACACGGCTGCCCCATGTCCCCCTCAGCCTTCCTGCTGCAATCTACAGCCCTTCCCCTTCACCCCAGGACTTCCTGATTAATCCACCACAATCCCCCCCACCCCCACTGCTTCCTCTGCTCCCCTTGCTTGTTCCCTCTGCCTCACAGCTCTCCAACTCATCATTGTGTCATCCCATCAGCTTCCACCCAGCTGCAGTCCTGCCCTGCCCCACCCATGTACCTGCCCAGGGAACAGAAGGCATGGAAACAATGTGGGCTAGGGAGACTGGGAGGCCTGAACTGAGTACTAACTCTGCCCCTTTAAAGGTGAGTCACCTTAGTCAGTGTTATGTGTGTAGTATTAGGTGGGTGTAAGAAGTGAATGAAGTGTTGCCCAGGAAAGCAAGGGCACAGCATTCAGCACAGAATAGGTTCATTTCATTTCCATTATGGCATAATCCAAAACTCCCTTGATCTCAAAGCATTCTCAAACACTGTCTTTTTAAAAATTAATTTTTATTGGATTATAGTTGGTTTACAACGTTGTATTAGTTTCTACTGTACAACAAAATGAATCAGCCATACATATACATATATCCCCTCCCTTTTGGACTTCCTTTCTATTCAGGTCACCTCAGCACATTAAGTAGAGTTCCCTGTGCTATATGAATTATTCTCATTAGTTATCTATTTTACATATAGTTTCAATAGTGTCAATCCCAATCTACCAATTTCTCTCACTCTCTCTTCCGGCTTGGTATCCGTATATTTGTTCTCTACATCTGTGTCTCTATTTCTGCTTTGCAATATCTAGTTTCTTAAATGTCCATCAACAGAGGAATGGATAAAGAAGATATGGTAGAGATACACAATGGAATATTACTAGGCCATAAAAAGGGATGAAATTGGCTTATTTGTAGAGATGTGGGCAGATCTAGGTGTGGGTAAAGCAAGAGAGTTCCAGAAAAACATCTATTTCTGCTTTATTGACTATGCCAAAGCCTTTGACTGTGTGAATCACAATAAACTGTGGAAAATTCTGAAAGAGATGGGCATACCAGACCACCTGACCTACCTCTTGAGAAATCTGTATGCAGGTCAGGAAGCAACAGTTAGAACTGGACATGGAACAACACACTGGTTCCAGATCGGAAAAGGAATATGTCAAGACTGTATATTGTCACCCTGCTTATTTAACTTATATGCAGAGTACATCATGAGAAATGCTGGGCTGGATAAAGCACAAGCTGGAATCAAGATTGCTGGGAGAAATACCAATAACCTCAGCTATGCAGATGACACCACCCTTATGGCAAAAAGTGAAGAAGAATTAAAGAGCCTCTTGATGAAAGTGAAAGAGGAGAGTGAAATAGTTGGCTTAAAGCTCAACATTCAGAAAACTAAGATCACTTCATGGCAAATAGATGGGGAAACAGTGGAAACAGTGTCAGACTTTCTTTTTTTGGACTCCAAAATCACTGCAAATGGTGACTGCAGCCATGATATTAAAAGACACTTACTCCTTGGAAGAAATGTTATGACCAACCTAGACAGCATATTAAAAAGCAAAGACATTATTTTGCCAACAAAGGTCCATCTAATCAAGGCTATGGTTTTTCCAGTAGTCATGTATGGATGTGAGAGTTGGACTATAAAGAAAGCTGAGCACCAAAGAATTGATGCTTTTGAACTGTGGTGTTGGAGAAGACCTTTCAGATTCCCTTGAACTGCAAGGAGATCCAACCAGTCCATCCTAAAGAAAATCAGTCCTGAATATTCATTGGAAGGACTGATGCTGAAGGTGAAACTCCAGTACTTTGGCCACCTGAGGTGAAGAGATGACTCATTTGTAAAGACTCTGATGCTGGGAAAGATTGAAGGCGGGAGAAGGGGACGACAGAGGATGAGATGGGTGGATGGCATCACTGACTCAACGGACATGAGTTTGAGTAAACTCTGGGAGTTGGTGATGGACAGGGAGGCCTGGTGTGCTGCAGTCCAGGGGGTCGCAAAGAGTTGGACACGACTGAGCGACTGAACTCAACTGGGTAGATCTAAAGAATATCATACAGAATGAAGTAAGTCAGAAAGAAAAAAACAAATATTGTATATTAACACATATATATGAAACCAACATTTTCTTTTTACCTCTTTGGTTCCATTCATAAGCTTCTAACAACTTCCTGCTATTATTCTCCAAAAACCTTTTAGGTTTGGGTCATATATGTAATTTATGTTTTCTTTGTCGAGTTTTATTTCTTTGTCATCCAGTTTATTGTATGAACTCCATAGACATTTGTATTTACTTGTTCAGTGTATAAAAATGGTTTATTTATTCAGTTTTTACTCCATGCAAAATACTGTGGGAGACAAAAGATGAATAAAATATAAACTAACCCCGTCTTCAAGGAGCTGTTAGTTTGGAAGTATAGATCAACATGTACACAGTTATCGGCCTTACAAGGATCAGTCCCAGCTGAGTGTCCTAGGGATTCAAAAGAAGGTGACATCGTTTTTTGAGGTAATAATAAGAAAGAGACTTCAGAGAAAAGGTGATAGAAGCATGGATACAGAAGATTAAGTAGGCAGGCATATCAGAACTGTAGCTGGATTTTTTTTTTCAAGTCACAATCATAATTCAACATGAGGTGTGTTCAGGGAATAATTAGGGGGCCTTTATGGGCAGAATATAGGATCCACCTGTGAAAGCAGTGGGACATGCATCTGGAAGAATGGACTCAAGGCAGGGTGTTGAGAGCTTTGAGTGCCAACAGGAAAAGAAGAGTCATTTTCTGTAGTTGAGTAAAGGGATTATATAACAACATGATGAGATTTTTCTTTATGACAATCTGCCTTTAAAGGACAAGAGTCAATCTGGGGGCTTCCCAGGTAGCTCAGTGGTAAAAAACTCGCTTGCCAATGCAAGAAACAAGGGTTCAGTCCCAGGATAGGGAATATCCCCTGGAAGAGGATATAGTAACCCACTCCAGTATTCTTGCCTGGAAAATACCATGGACAGAGGATCCTGGTGGGCTACAGTCCATGGGGTCACAAAAGAGTCAGACATGACTGAGCAACTGAGTGTGTATGTTATATATATATAACAGACAAAGAGGGTAGGAAAGGAAAGTCCCAAGAGGACTGAAAGTTATTTGGAAGACTATGAAAACAGTCTAGGATTGAGGCAACTGGAACTGAACCGAGATACTAGCAGGAAAATGGAAAGGAGGTAAATGGAGGCATAATTTCAAACATCAGTGAGAATGAACCAATGGCTGGCAACTGATTCATTTTGTAGAGTATGCGTTTGCATCATCCATGCAAGGGCACCCATTAACTCCAGCAAAAGTCCCTTCTCTAGGCTGTTATTACTGATGGGGCTTCATCAAGTCATCCCCTTCTGTCTCCACAAATGTAATTACATGCAATGAAAATTGATGTAACATGGTTAGCCCACAGCGTATGGGTTATTCCACTGCCACTAGCATGACATCAGACTTCTCTGAATTTGATTATGATAGTTTGGAACTCTCCGCAGAGGAATCATGTTAAATGCTGTACCCTGACATTGTTCCCTTGAGCCAGCAGCCCAGAGCCTGATGTGTGCTGTCAAAAGAAAGGGTTTGAGTTGATGGGCATGCTTTATTTCATTTCCACATTTCCATATTTCATTTCATGCTGCTGCGTGTGTGTATGTATGTGTTTGTGTGTGTGTGTGTGTGTGTGTGTGTGTGTGTGTGTGTGTGTGTGTGTGTATACAATCTTCCTCAAAGAAAGCTCAGTTGCTTTTCCCAGATGCAGCATAAAGTCCATATCCAGTCTGGGGCTCTCAGGCACTGGTTCCACGGTCACCTGCAATAGAAAGCAGCCTCTCACTAAGTTCCTTCTTTGAGGCTCAAGATCCTTTGTGGGTTAATACTGAGAGGGAGGCATAGAAAATGGGGCAACAAAGAGCAAAAAGAAAGAGGATAGAATTGAGAAAGTAGCACTGACATATATACACTACCATGTGTAAAATAGATAGCTAGTGGGAAGGCGCTGTATAGCCCAGGGAGCCCAGCCTGGTACTCTGTGATGACCTAGAGGGGTGAAATAGTAGGGGGAGGGAGGGAGGCTTGAGAGGGAGGGGATATGTACATATGTATATATATATATAAATATGATGGATTCACATTGTTGTTCAAAGGCAGAAACCAACACAACACTGTAAAGCAATTTTCCTCCAATTAAGAAAAAAAGGAAGTTAAGGGGGGTTGATCAGGAAGGACAGAGGTGGGGGTGAGGAATAAAAGAGAGACAGCAGAGAAGGGAAAGGGCAGAAAATGGCTGCTTGACCAATAGGAGAACTGACCCTAACTTTGGAGCTGAAAGAAGCTGTTTAGGGATAGAACAACTAAGATGAATGCAGGGGACCATTTTCTACCACCTCTGCTCATCTGATATCATTCCTTGGTTTTATTATTATTTCTCCTCCATGGGTGCTCTGTTTCTTTCTTATTTCTCCCTCTTTTTCCCTTGCCCTTCTCTGCTCTTCCTCTTTACCCAGATTTGGGGACATTGAGCCAATGAATGTGATCAGAGAGCACAGATATCAACACCCACACCTACCCCACACCAATACATTTTCCTACCCTATGGACACCAACTAGGTGTCCCTTAATTTAATGCAATTTTGACACTGATTACCAGAGTTCGCACCCGATTCCACAGGTTTCAAGGCTCAGTCCCACAATACTGCCCTCATTGCAGATGGCAGTCACGAGTAATGCGTCCCTAGGCTACTCGCACTTCTGTCTGACTTGGCTGCAAGGTCACGATTTCCCATAACCCTCCACCTTGGGTCTGATAATTTCCTAGAATGACTCAAAAAACTCAGGGAAATATTTACATGTGTTTCCTGGTTTATTACAAGGGGTATGATAAAGGATGGGCTTCCCTGGTGGCTCAGTGGTAAAGAATCCACCCGCAACGCAGGAGATGTGGGTTCAATCCTTGGGTCAGGAAGATCCCCTGGAGAAAGAGATGGCAACCCACTCCAGTATTCTTACCTGGAAAATCCTATTTTCCAGGCACTGAGGAGTCTGGTGAGCTACAGTCCATGGGGTCGCAAAACAGTCAGACACGACTTAGTGATTAAAAACAGCAGCAACAGCATGACAAAGGATTCAGATGAGCAGCTAGAGGAAGAGACACATAGGGTGAGGCCTGGGGGCCAAGTGCAGGAACTTCTGTTCCCATGAAGTTGGGGGGCACCACCTTCCCAACTCACAGTTGTGTTTGCCAACCCAGAAGCTCTCTGAACCCCATACTTTAGAGGTTTTTATGGAGGCTTCACGAGGTATGTATGGTCAATTTACTCATTTCCCATTCTCTCTTCTCTCTAGAGGATGGGGGGAGGTGGTAGGTAGAATGGAAAATTCCAAGCTTCTAATCATGACTTGGTCTTTCTAGCAATGAGTACCCATCCAGGATCCCAAAAAGAGTTGCTTTATTAGAACAAATGGTGCTCCTGTCACTCAGAAATTCCAAGAGGTTTAGAAGCTCTGTGTCAGATGTTCCTAGCACCCCCATGAATCAGGAAATCACAAAGGTTTTTGGAGCTCTATGTTAGGAATGAGCATCAAGAACCAAATATTAGGACAAAAGATGTAGTCACATGTTCACTCAGGAAATGACAAGGGTTTTAGTAGTTCTGTGTCAGGAACTAGGATGAAGACTAAATATACATATCTTATTACATCTCAGGAAAAGTCCAAGCAATGGAAATGGAAAGAGTAAGTTAGAGTAGGAGTTGGCAACTTTTTTCTGCAAAAGGCCAAGTAGTAAATATTTTAGGCTTTGTGGACCATTTGATGTCTGTAATAATGATTCATCTCTGCCACTGTAGCTTGGAGGCAGCCAGAGACAACACATAAACTAATGGGCATGGCTGTGTCCCAATAAAACTTTATTTATAGATGTAGCCTGCAGATTGCATTTGGCCCAGGGCCATTGTTTGCTGACCCCTGAGTTAGAAGAAAGTTTCAGAACTAAAATTGTAAAAATTTACAGGTGCTGCCCTATGTATCAGAAAATGGCGGTGCATTTCTTAGAATTCTTTTCCCAACTAGGATGAGAGATCATGCTATTTTCTCACCTGCAACTCCCCACTGCTGGGCTAAAGAAACACTCCCAATGTCATTATCACAGGTCTTATAAACAGAGTAAAAAAAGTGGACTGAGAATTGACTTATAAAGAATCGAGCGGTTAACAAAACAATGGAAACAGCCACATACATGGTCTGCCCGCAGAAAAGACTAAACTCAAATGAAAAAGTCTGGGTTTAAGGAGTAGAAAGTTAAAGCAGCCACTTAGTGACTGGGTTTCTTCAAAGCATTTGGAATGAAATGCCCACTGAATCATGGTTTCTGAAAACTACATCTCAGACTGACTCTCCTAAATTCTCACACATTTCACAGGGAGATATTTTATGTGTACCTCCATGCTAACTAGTCCCAGTTTTTCACTGTAACACCAGTCCCAGGCATTGAATCATCCCTTCGCTAACCCCAGGCCTGGTCCTGGGGTAGTTCAGTGATTCTGGCATTTTCAGTGCTGAGTGAGGCCAAACCCACCATTGATGGGAGAAAACTTCTGAGACTTATTGCTGTCCTGAGTTTGAAGACTTGGAGAAACAAATAGGTGGTGGCTAATAGTACAGGCTCCTGACTCAGAAAGGTCCTGGTTTGGATCAAATGTGCATACACTTAGGGGCATTCCTTAACCCCTCTGATCTTTAGGTGCTTCACCTGTAAATTGAGAATTTGTAAAGTACCTTCCTCCTGTGATATAAATATAAATATTAAGTGAAGGGATATCTGAAGAGCATTTAACACAGCATACATTAAATGCTCAATAAACATGAGTAAACTACATTGGGCTTCCCTGGTAGCTCAGTGGTAAAGAATCCACCTGTCAATGCAGGAGACGTGGGTTCGATCCCTCATCAAGGAAGATCCCCTGGAGAAGGAAATGGCACCCCACTCCAGTATTCTTGCCTGGGAAATTCCATGGACAGAGGAGTCGGGCAGGCTATAGTCCATGGGGTCAACTGAACAACAACAACAAAATCTGTACTACTTTCTACTACTTTGGGACATGCCTGGGCCAGGAAAGTAAATGAGATTTTCCCCCTTCAGAGATTATGAATGATTCCAGAGAGACATTGCTTAGCTCATTGGGTGAAATAGCAATGTCAGGAAAACACCTAATGGTATCAATCTGTGGCCAGGTGCTTTCCATGCCTTTCCTCATTTAGCACTCATCAGAATCCTAGGGGAAAGGTCTTTTTATCTCCATTTCTACTTAGGGGAAACCAAGACTGAGATATGTCGTGGAGCATGCTGCAGTGACATACCTCATCACCACTACCTTGGACCCAAACCCAAGTGTTCACAGAACAAGTTTATTTTTTTCACTACCTCATTGTGCAACTGTAATTACCTATGTATATGGCTTCCATGTGCTTAGTTGCTCAGTCACATCTGATCCTTTGTCCGTGGTATACCCCAGACAAGAATACTACAGTGGGTTGTCATTTCCTTTTCCAGGGGATCTTCCCAGCCCAGGGATCAAACCCATGTCTCCTGCATTGGCAGGTGGATTCTTTACCACTAATGTCATTTGAGAAGCCCATGTATATGGCTTACTACCACAGCTTCCTATTGGTATTAAGCCCTCCCTATACACTATAGAGTTTTAGACATTGTAAACATCTCCCATATTATCCAACACAGTGTCTTGTAAGTGGTAGGGATTCTTATATTTTCTGAGTGAATGAATCTATTTCCTACCCATTCCTTCTTCGACACAAGATCCCTTCCCAGCTAAAAGGACAATGATAAGCTGAGGCATGGAATTCCAGCTTCTGTGAGAATAGAGGTAGGGTGTGGGGGACCCTGCATGACTGGAACCCAGGGGAGTGAGGATTGGAACCCAGGTCTGGACCTCTGTTTCTGTGTCTCCCCATGTTGAAGGAACAGTGTCCAACTACCCATCATCCTTTGCTTCCCACCACTCTATTTATTGGGAGAAAGGCTTTCTGGAGTTGCCAGAAATCCTTTTGCTCTAATTTCCTGCCTGACATGAAGTGGATGAATGGTTATCATTGAGGAAAAACAGTATTTGTAGCCAGGAGTGTCTGATGAACAGTTCTTGTGAGGTTCCCTGGTCAAATTTCTTGACTAGGTCATCAGACAGCATTTGGATACTCTCTAAACTTTTTTGCATGTTTACCCAGACCTCTGAACTCTTAGATCTTCTCTCACTGCAACTTACCACAAGGAAAGAAATATATGACTCTAGACAGAAGGTATTTTAAAGAATAAATTGGAATTAAATGGTAACGATTTCCCTAGGCAAAGGCTTTTTTTTTTTTTTTTTTGTAAAACAAACTGTCTTTGGTTGGATGACAAGAAAATCATGCCTTCATTTAACCCACTCTCCCCTCCTCATCCTTCAACTGGTCCCATAGGTTTACCTATAGCCCCCAAATCACTGGGACAGAACTTGAAGGCCCAAGATGAATGGACTTTAAAAGATTCCCCTGGAAGCTTACCTGAGGCGGTGGTGATGGCCCCTTCTCAGTGAAGGAGATACACTGGGTATTTCCAGAGACTTTAAAGGCAGTGCCTTAAGCCCTGAGTTTGTAACTAGGGCTTCCTTTAGTTAGTCTTTAAAACTGCAATGTGCTCTGGGGTTTGCCCTGTATACAGGTGTGTCTACACAGGTGGGGCAAGCACAAAGCAACCTAGAAGTGCCATACAGGTGGTAAAGTGTTGAGTTCCTGACAGGCCCACTGTAAGCTGGTTAAGAGTCAACAGTCAGTGATGGAGTTCAAAGCTTCACTTCTGCATCAACACAGACCACTGGGAAAGCTCTCAGGACAGCTACCATTTTAACAAGGGGAAGGTCAGGTTTGGGGGTTTGTTTTGTATTTTAAAGCAATGTTGAGGCTTGGGTTGGATTGGAGGACAGCAACTGGAGAGGGTACTGGATGGAGTCAAGGGCAAAAGTAGGCAACCTGTCTAGGTCTGGGGGAGTTTCTCAACATGTAAACAATGCACGGAAAGCCCATTTCACCACAGTTTGCACTTTGCTGTTTGTTTGTTGATTTGTCAACTTTTGCAGGTGCTTGTGTGGACTGGGTTCTGATTTCTAGACCTTGTATAGGAAAGAAAATAGGGCTTCCCAGATGGCTCAGTGGTAAAGAATATGTTTGCCAACGCAGGAGACATGGGTTCGATCCCTGGGTCAGAAAGATCCCCTGGAGAAGGAAATGGCAACTCTCCCCAGTATCCTTGCCTGAAAAATCCCATGAACAGAAGAGCCTGGTGGACTACAGTCCTTGGGGTCACAGAGTCAGACACGGCAGCACGACACACAAACATGCTATCCTCTCTGTATGAACAAAGAGGCTTGTACCTAAGTCTCAACTAACCCCCACTCCTGTGACCTACAGGAAACCCCCGTTGATCCTGACTGTGCTGATAAAGTGGGTGCTTGTGCTGGAAGTAATTAAATGTGATTGTCAGATCTCCAAGGGCTGAAATGCAATCTCTTGCCAGGGCAAGAGTAATAGCATAGCTCCTTTGTTGGGGACATAATGAAAGAAATGGGAGAGAAGAAAGCCTATTGTCAGCAGCACAGATCACTTGGATGTACCTGGGATTTCATATAAGTGTATTTTGATGGCTCATTATGTTGGGAAGAATGTTTCTTTATCTTCAAACCTATTCAGCAGAACAGAGGAAATAATCCCAGTGTGACATTTATTTATCTTGATGTGGGGCCTTAATAGTCACAATGGGAGCTCTGTGTGGACCAGAGTGTTAGGTGCATGCCAGTTTCTTTAGTAGTTCTATGCTTTTACCTGGACAACTTATGTCGGTGGATCTGGGATTGGTCGAAATGGTCATATTGTAGAAAGGCACACCTGAGGACCATCATCCAAGACTGACTCTTTTCAGGACTGAGGCTCTGAAAATGACATTTCAATCCCCCAATAAAAGAGATTTTCCCCACTCCCCATCTGAGATGGGATGACAGGTAATGGAAAAGTAATTTCCACTGTAAAAGAAGTCTGGGAAACCCTAGATGGAAGGAAGAAGCTGAGAACGCTTTACTCTAGATCAGCTCAGAACTTTGATACACTGATGTGCACAGTAATTCTGCAAGAAGGCAAGAGAATGCATTAGAGAGCCTTTCCCAAACTACGCTCTTCTTAAGGATGAAGCCATTTGCAGGATTAGTATTCCATGGGATGGAACTTTAAGATGCGATGTTTATAGAATAACATTTCCCCCTGCCGCTTGGCATTGGGCTGTGGGTCCTTTCCTAAAGGTTGCACTTTTATCTTGGCCACTTGTCTCTAAAAAATAGACTTTTAAGAACTTCTCTGGTGGTCCAGTGGTTAAGAATCCACATTGCAAGGCAGGGGACTCAGGTTTGATACTGGATCGGGGAGCTAAGGTCCCACATGCAGTGGAGCAACTAAGCCCATGCACCACTACTGAGCCCCCATGTTGAACAAAAGTTCCCCCCAATGCAATGAAGATTCTGTGAGCCACAACTAAGACCTGACACAGCCAAATAAATAAATAAATATTTAAAAGAGTATATTTTAGGACTATTCAGACATGATCAGATCAGTTATATTCTTAGGTCTTCAAAATAGTCTCAATAGCCAGTCTGGTTAATGGCTGAAGATCAAAGATGATTTGCATCAGTTACAGGTCTCACCTGGCTCTTTCTATCATCCCCTCAAGCTCTCAGATGACAAACCTGGCTTCATGGAGTGCATGTCAGCATATCTGGACACTGGGATCTCGGTGATTTCCATCATCACCACTCTCAGGAGATACTCTTTATTACACTGTGATGCTTTGAATTAGGAAGGTGACACACTTGAGGAAAATGGTTTACCTGGAACCAGCTGGCCCCATTCTTTTCATTCTTTTCCAATCTTTTTCTCTTAAATATGTCTACCTCTGCTGACCACTTTAATCCAAATAGTTCCTCTCATTTCTGCTTGAAGATA
The DNA here is from genome assembly GCA_024291935.2 of Okapia johnstoni. Taxonomy (NCBI): domain Eukaryota; kingdom Metazoa; phylum Chordata; class Mammalia; order Artiodactyla; family Giraffidae; genus Okapia; species Okapia johnstoni. The sequence goes on from CM044322.1 coordinate 51,968,449, forward strand.
TGGCTTGCAGGATACCAGTTGTAAAGTCTGAATGGGTTTGCACCTCAACCCTTACATCATGGTTGAGAGCTGGCAAAGTCTACATATGGTTTCATTTGGACAATTCATGTATATTCGGCTTTTAGAACACCTGGCCAATACTATCTAGGGGGAGTGGAGGGGAGCATGAGGGATGATTAGGGTGCAGTGGCTCCGTCCCGGGTCTACGTTCCTGCACTGTCAATGATGTGGCTGCACTTCTGGTTCATGATCACTGCCAAACCCTCACAATCACAAAGAAGGCTTTATTCAGCTCAGATCACCACTGTCTAAGGTAAAGCCAGCCCCAACTGCCATAGTCACTTTGAATAGTGAAGGTCAAGCTCATCACTTTCCAGGCCTTTCTATGTAACCCAGACAGGATTTCACAGCCAGTCCTGTGCAGTTTTGAGTTTTCAGTGCTGAATAAAACCACTTCCCTCTCACATTCCTCCCTCTGCCTCTCCTCTGTCAAATCTGTGTCACCAGTTTCTCAAATTCTCTCATTTTTTAAAAATATTTATGGTGCGTTCTGTTTTCTTGGTTGGACCCTGGCTAATACAGGCACCCCAGAAAGCAAGCTGCCTAGACTCAATATCTACCTGCCACTCTTCACCTCTCTCCTCTAAGAAGAGCTTTGCACAGAAGATACAGGTAGAGTCTGGATGGTAGCTGTGGTCCAGCCCACAATCAGCACAATCAAGTCAGCCACCTGGAACTTAGAAAGGCCTGGCATCTATCTATTGTGAGTCCATTCCTCCTCCTAGATGGAGTAATTCATTCATCATCCATCCATCCATCCATCCATCTATCATATTTTAGAGAACATTTCTGTCTGCAGAAAACAATGCCAGAGATCCAATTAGGGTGAAGCACGATGTGGGCTATGAAAAGCACAGAAGCATCCTTCGAGCTTAATGTAAAAATTCCCCACACCAGCTGTGTCGAGATATGAGGTCTGCAGAAGCAGAGTGTGGAGATCACAAGCTGGACCTCTCTGCCCCAACACCCCCAGGCAATTGACTACAAGGGGTCAATTGTAGCTCTGTGTAGAGGTTGGTGGGTTGTTAAAAACAAGCACTCCAGCACAAGATGGGGAAAAATAGCATTCCATATTTTGTCTCCTGCCAAATGTTTCCACTCTGTTATCAAGTCAGACATAACCTCTTAAGTCCATCAGCCTTGACCTCTCAGGGCCTCAGCATAGAGTGGGCGAGTGACAAGTCAACTGTGGTGCACAACAAAAAGATTTTAATAAATCCCTGTTTCTGAAAATGAAATAGGGGAAAAAATGCACGCTGGCTTCCCTGGAAGCTCAGATGGAAAAGAATCTGCCTGCAATGCAGGAGGCCCGGGTTTGATCCCTGGGTCAGGAAGATCCCTTGGAATGGCTACCCACTCCAGTATTCTTGCCTGGAGAATTCTATGGACAGAGGAGCCTGGTAGGTTACAGTCCATGGGATCGCAAAGAGTCAGAAATGACTGAGTGACTAACACTTGCACACAGAACAAGAATCCTCTTCATTGATGACCTCATAGTTGCCCCCACAGTGAAGATGGTGCCATGCCAGGAGCTCCACACACATGGTCTGATTATGTCCCCACAACTCTACAAGATAAACATTTGTTAATTCCTATTTTACAGATGAAGAGTCTAAACCCAGGTATATTTCTAATCTGATCCAGAACATGAAGCTCCCAAGTGGCAGAGTTGGGAGCCACGCCCTTGCCCACTTTCTAGCTCAGAGCCTTCCCATGGCTCTTCCCCAGGCTACTTTTCAGTAACATTTGAATTTTCATGTGCATATCCTGGGTTTCTAGGTCACGTACCCACAGCAGGACCGGAAGGCAAGCTAAATCACTTTCATGGTGTCAGAACCAAAAAGAATGAGGAAAGGGAAAATCAGTGCTGGAAAAAAAGCCCATCAGCAACAGGACGGGGACATGGGGCCCTCAGTAGCTTTGGGGCACCCAACTCAGTTTCTTCTTTTTTATGGGGACAATTATTAGTTCAGGTTATGTGTAAGGGAGCAGCGGGAGACAGGAAAGGCCTATGTCCCATCTCAAAACTTTCCTGGAAGAAGGCTTCACACTACCAATGAGCTGATGCTGCTGGAAAGCCAGTGTGATGGTGGAGGACATGGACTTGCCACACACGAGCCATGTAAAGTTAAGTGAGCTGCTTAAATTCTCTGAGCCTCAGTGTCATGTCTGTAAACCAGCCTACCAGAAATTCTTCCATTATAGATTTGTTGTGAGCATTAAAGGAGGGAATATTTGTAAAACCCTTCGTGCATGTGCAGTGATGCTGTTTAAGGCTTAGCTGCTATTCTTATCATTATTTTTTCTTATGTTCTCAGGTGGCCAGAGAGCACAGGTGCCCTCCATTGTGGACACGATGGAGCTCCTTGAAAAATGCCAATGACTCTACAGTGACCGATATGGCCAAGGCATGCTTAACCCCTGGACCCTGCTGCAGACCTCAAGTAATAGCAACCCCGAGAAAGAAAGTATCCCTAAAACTCTTATCTGGTGAGCAGGACAGTCTTTAGACCCAACACCATTTTGAGGGCCTAGATGTGCCTAGAGGAACTTCTGACTTTGAACCCTAAAGTGATGGCCGTATATTCTTCCTGAGGTCTTATGGTGCAGGTACAATTGACACACCTCATGGTTCTCCTGCAAACCCAGTGGAGAGAAGTAAACTGGTTCTGGAGAAGAGGTTAGAGACAGGGGTGAGGACAGGCATGCCACACACACACAGACACACACATGCACACCCGCACCCCTCCTGTCTCTCTGTGGCTCACTCATGTCCGCTGAAAATGGTCACCTTCATCCCTTTCTGTGACTTGCCCTGTTTTTACAACGTGCATCTGAATCCGTGTCTTTCACTGCTTCATCTCACCTCTCACTCTGCATTTCTTTAACTAGAGATGAGAATCAGCTCAAGACAGCATTTTGGCAGAGGGGAGGAAAGGAACCCGAATGAGAAAATGTCTTGAGACAAAATCTATTTCCTCTGCATCTTTAGGGGCTTCGGAGCTTCGATTTCAGGTTGACATTCTCAACTGTATCTATGAGAACACCAGTGAGGAAACAGGATGATACTGCATTGCTGAAGCCCTTTCACAAGACGACTGAGGAGACCATTTATCATATTTATCTATTGCGATGTGGCAGCTGACGGCGGGGCCCGTGTTGGGGCTCACACTCTGCTCCAGTCAGTACTTGGCTCTGGTTTTGAGGCCTCTGGCTCACTGACCTATACCCCCAGCTCCTCCTCTGTCCCAGGGGCTCCAGCCTGTGTCAGGTGACCACTCCTCTGAGACTCGGCAACTGCGATGATGGATGACGAGAAGTCTGCAGCTGGGCAGTGGTTAGATGACATCACCCAGTTTCATCCACTGTTTCCCCAGAAGGAAGTGGGTCAAGAGTATTGAAGCAGAAAGGCCATGGGTGGCTCAGTACTGGGCTGAGGCCCTTGAAGTGGAAAGGATGACCCATAGGCAGGACCGAGACCCCATCACAGACCATCAGCCAAGAGTCTGAGCCCTCCTATAAACCAAGGCCAGCAGGAGCTCCCATGCCAGCCTCTGTTCCTTCATCTGTAAAATGGACACAGGAACATCTGGAAACAGCATTAGTCTTTCTACCTACAGAGTAATCTGCAAAGTGGCTAAAGTTTAGGACAAACCCAGGCTATTGGATTGCATGAGTCTTGGAAATTCCACCCTCATGAGAATCATCTTTGGGCCAGTTTGGATTCGGTAGTGGGGAGCCTGCCTAGTTATAGTCTATTTCAGAACTCGCACGAAAAGCCTGGCTCGTTTACTCACAGCAAGATAGAGTGACAGAGATGGGTAGAATTTGCAATGAATTGATCACCAGCATGTGGCAGGGAGGGGGTGAGGGAGTTGTGGATCTTTCACGAAGTGATGGGGTTCAGTGGGTGGGTGGGGCACTGCTTCAGGGAAACTAGAGGAGCGGGTATATTTGTTTTTGACTGCTAAGTAGCAAGTAATCCCCAGACTTAGGTTTAAAACAAAATTATCACCGGTTCTCTTTCATTGTTCCTGTTGATCAGGAATTCAAGAGCAGCTGGGCTGGTAGTTCTGGCTAAAGGTTTGTCGTGAGGTCAAGGTCATTACCAACGCTGTCACATAAAGGCTTGTCCAGACCTCTGGGCCCTGCTTCCAAGATGCTCCACTCACTAGCCGCAAACTGGTGCTGGCTCTTGGTGGGAAGCTCTGGTTTCCCTCCACGTGGCCCCTTGCAAGGGGTGCTCTTGAGTGTGCTCTGGGCAAAGCAGTTGGTTTCCCAGCTTAGTGCTAGATCTAAGAATAAAAGACAAGAGTCTCAGAAGTCACACCCACTCTTACTTCAGCTGCAGTCTGTTGTGGTCACTCCTGACTCACTGGGGGAAAACTCATGAGGGTGTGAAGGGCAGGGAGGGAGGATCCATGGGGACCATCTTGGAAGCTGGCTACCCCATCCGGGGGAAGAGTTTTTTGGAAAGCCAACTAAACTGGACTTGAAAATGGGTGTGGAGGGGGAAGGACAGAGAGGAGCAGACAGATATCAAAACAGGAACTTGGGGACCAGAGCCCAAGCCTCAGGCCAGCCTGTTCAGACTGGAGTGCCTAGTATGAATCCATGCAGAGCAGACACATTTCTGTAGGGAGCCTGCAAACGAGGGGCTGACTCAGGTCGCAGCACTGGCTGGACCCAGGTTAGGTGACCTGTGAGGGGATCTGTGAACCAGAAACCAGACAGGGCCCTTCGTTCATCTCTGGACCTGGCTTGTTTAGAAGAACTGGACGCAGAGCCCCCTGGGTGAAGCGGAAACTGCTCAAGAGCCTCCCTTCTCAAGTCAGGATGGGTCTTGGAAGCAGAATGGACAACTGTGCATGGAGAATGGTGAATGCTGGGAGGTGGCAGAGATGCTGGTGTTTTCTGTCCAGTGGCTGGGGGCCGAGTTACGCCTTGTGTTCCGAGGAAGGACAGGATTTCCTGTGACTGGCTTTGGTTTTCAACTGTGTGAATGGACGCTGTGCCCCAGAGAGAGAACTCAGAAGGTTTGAAAGCAAACGTGGACCCAGCAGCCCAATGGACCTTTTTATGTGCCTCTCTCCCTCAGCACATGGGATTAGTCACGAAATTGTCCCCCTTACATTTCTATCCATGCAGATGACACCACCCTAATGGCAGAAAGCCAAGAGGAACTAAAGAGCCTCTTGATTAGGTTGAAAGATGAGAGTGAAAAAGCTGGCTTAAAACTCAACATCACATCACTTCATGGCAAGTATATGGGGAAACAATGGAAACAGTGACAGACTTTATTTTCTTGGGCTCCCAAAGCACTACAGATGGTGATTGAAACCATGAAATTAGAAGATGCTTGCTCCTTGGAAGAAAAGCTATGACCAACTTAGCATATTAAAAAGCAGAGACATTACTTTGCTGACAAAGGTCTGTCTAGTCAAAGCTATGGTTTCTCCAGTAGTCACGTATGGATGTGAGAGTTGGACCATAAAGAAGGCTGAGTGCCAAAGAATTGATGCTTTTGAACTGTGGTGTTGGAGAAGACTCTTGCAAGTCCCTTGGACTGCAAGGAGATCAAAACAGTCAATCCTAAAGTAAATCAATCATGAATATTTATTGAAAGGACTGATGCTGAAGCTGAAAGTCTCAAACTTTGGCCACCTGATGTGAAGAGCTGACTCATTTGAAAAGATCCTGATTTGGGGACAGATTGAGAGCAGGAGGAGAAGGGGATGACAGAGGATGAGATGGTTGGATGGCATCATCAACTCAATGGACATGAGTTTGAGCAAGCTCTGGGAGTTGGTGATGGACAGGGAAGCCTGGTATGCTACAGTCCATGGGGTTTCAGAGAGTCAGACATGACTTAGCAAAGGAACAACAACAGAATTTCTACACAAATCTCAACTTTCCAAAGTCCTTTCAACATTACCTCCTTTGGTCCTCAGTTGTTGTTCCGTTGCTCAGTCGTGTCTGAATCTTTGCCAACCCTTGGACTGAAGCATGGCAGGCTTCCCTGTCCCTCACCATCTCTCAGAGTTTGCTCAAACTCATGTCCATTGAGTCAGTAATGCCATCCAACCATCTCATCCTCTGGTACCCCTTCTCCTCTTCCCCTTCAATCTTTCCCAGCATTGAGGTCTTTTCTAGAGAGTCAGCTCTTCACAACGGGTGACCACAGTACTGGAGCTTCAACTTCAGCATAAGTACTTCCAATGAATAATCAAGGTACTCAAAGCACAAGTCAAAGCTCAAGGGGAGTTGCCATCACTGACATCACTAAACAGATGAGAAAACAGAGGCAACCAGAGGCAAGAGGCCGTGACCAGACTCACCTGGCTGAGGTTAATGCTCTCACCTTGGTCCATGCACCCCTGAACTTGGCATCAGCAGAGCAACCCCACAGATGAAGTGCTGTATACCACAGATTCCTGGGTAAAAGGAAGAATCGGGGACCACCAAACAATGAGGAATGACCTCAACACTTGCAACAAGCCATGGGACCCCCAACCTTGCTGGTACACATTTTTACAAATTTTTTTTAAAGATGTACATCAGCATCCTTCTCTTGGTATGAATCCTAGACACCTGGTTTTGAGCACAAAGAATCTCTATAGTAGGTTTCCTTTCAGTCTCCTAAATTGATCATCCCATACTATCAACTTACTTACCTACCATCTGAAATTGACTTTTCCAGCAGTCACAAAGTCCAAGTGGGAAATTCATTGGATCTTAGGTGTCTTAAGGCTTCTCTCAGCAGTCAAGAATTCACCTGAAATGCAGCAGATGCAGGAGATTCAGTTTCAATCCCTGGGTCAGGAAGATCCCCTGGAGGAGGAAATGGCAACCCACTGCAGTATTCTTGCCCAGAAAATCCCATGGACAGAGAGTCTTTCAGGCTACAGTCCAAAGGTTTGCAAAGAGTCAGACATGACTGAGCAACTGAGCACTTACGCATGGTAGGTATCTTATGAGCCAAGGTCCTTTCCAGCCTTAGCTGATGAATGAACCAGGTCATCACCCCAGCAGGTACTCTGGTTAGTGTTCAGTGAAGGCAGACGTATTTGTAGGAGTGCATCCATTTCAAGGGGACTTTGCCAAGCAAGCAATGTCTGCCTTCTTTGTGAAAGCAAGGTTTGTAAGTAAACAGAGGAGGTGAGTGCTGTCAGGTTTGACTGCCACCCCCTGCCCCCCCCCCACTCCTGCATGGGGAATGGAGAGTGATAATTCTCTGTTGCTTCCTCTCCATGCAGTAATATTAGGCTCCCTGGATTCTTGGTTGTAGGGGAAATCATGTACTGGGGTGATGGGAAACAGTTCAGTTCAGTTGCTCAGATGCCATCCAACCATCTCATCCTCTGTCATCCCCTTCTCCTCCCACCTTCAATTTTTCCCAGCATCAGGATCTTTTCCAATGAGTCAGCTCTTCGTATCAGGTAGCCAAAATATTGGAGTTTCAGCTTCAACATCAGTCCTTCCTAGCCTCCTTGGGATGCCTACTCCATCCAGATCTCAAGCTTGTGTCCCTTGCAGAACACTTCTGTGGGTCAGGCTCTCTTAACAACATGAATAGATGAAGAGACAGTCTCCTGGAGGCAAAATCATTTTCCCAGGACCCCACCATTCACCAGGTTCTAGAGCTGGGGTTTGAATGCAAGCTTCATGGCTCCTTTGTTCATAGTTTCTCTGACCACGTTATCACCCTGGGAAGGAGATCTGAAGTTTTCCAGTGAAATAGCTTTCCCTTTGTAGAAATTAATACAACAATGTAGCAATAAAATGTTCTAAAAAGATGATTTTGTCCGGCCAAGTTGCCCTGATACCGAGGGCTAGGAGAGGGGTGGGTTTCCTAGAGGTGGTGGCCAGGCAGCAAGAAGGGACCATGTTTGCTTAAGGCGCTGCTGGCACCTCAGGGTGGTCTAGCCTGTCTTGGGGAGGGGTCTGAGAGTCAGCCTCTTGTGGTGTGGGCAAAGTTTTTTAAATTATAAAAATGTCTGTAGGTCTGGTTTCAGCCTGACTTAGTAATTTGCTTATATAACCTCTGTGCCTCCTCTTGGTGGCCCAAAGGGCCCCTGGATCAAGAGTTTTATGAACATCCTGCTGTGTTTAGTCTGTTGTACCTGAGAGTATCTATTTCACTAACCCAGATGGTGCTGTTACCACACACATATCCTGAAAGGGCAGGGATTGTATTAACAAGTATAACCAGTAAAACCACAGCATTTTGATTTAGCAAGGGTCTGGCGCCGGAAGCAGGTAAATCCCCTTCTGCCCACACACCTAGTGCTCTCCACCCTTTTATGAAGTCAGAGTCTCGGGCTGTGCACTCCTCTGTGCTTCTGGGGGTCAAATAGGGCATTAGGGGAGCCCACAGACTCATACTCAGCTCGAAACACTCCTGGACTATATGTGGGCTTTGCTGTTTCCTTAATGGCGGGAGAAGCCATAATTGCTTGACTTTCTGTTCTCTTTTTCTGTTGTTTCTCCTTCTTCTTTAGAGAATTGTGGTCTTTCTGGACCACACTTTCCAAACGAGCCCCTGAAGGCCAATTCTAGGGTGCGTTCCTCACCAGAAATACAATATGTTTCTGATTATTGATAAGAAAGGTGAGGAGGCCCCACTGGTTTCCCTGAAAGCAATGTAATGTTTCAAGTTCTTCTCTTGTACTCCTGCCCACTTCCATTCTGCCACCCTCCAGAAGCACGTAGCTCACTACTGAGCACATTATAAACATTGAAAAGTCATTAACTAATTAGTTTTTAAAATCTATTTTTTTTTTTTTCTGTAGCAAGCCATCGTGGATAAAATGCTTCTTTTCCCCACAAGAGGTTGCCCATTGACTTGAATGCTTAAGCACATCTTCAGAGAGTCACAATGCACTAGCATCTCTACTGTACAAGAAACCTTTTTAGGCACCAGAGAGGGAGGCCTGCAATGTGGTCCTCCTTTCCAGGCTCAGAACAAAGAGGTCTTTAGCTCACCAGCTCCTGGCAATGTCAGTGAAAATGAAAGTTGCTCAGTCGTGTCGACTCTTTGCGACCCCGTGGACTATACAGTCCATGGAATTCTCTAGGCTAGAATACTAGAGTGTAGCCTTTCCCTTCTCCAGGGGATCTTCCCAACCCAGGAATCAAACCTGGGTCTCCCGCATTGCATCTTTACCAGCTGAGCCACCAGGGAAGTCCAAGGAGACTGGAGTGGGTAACCTATCCCTTCTCCAGTGGATCTTCCCCACCTAGGAACTGAACCGGAATCTCCTGCATTGCAGGTGGATTCTTTACCAACTGAACCTACCAGGGAAGCCTGACAGTGTCAAAGCTTGCCAAACGCGTGTTGAGAATGATATAAGGACTGTCAGGCTTTCAGACTGTTGAGACTGTTTTATGTTTGTGAGTATTTTGCATTTAAATGTGGGTTTGTGTTCATCATTTCATGTGGTGCTCACAAAAAAACCCTAAAGTTGATGTGGTATTTTATCATTTTGCAGAGGTGTTTCTCAGATGTTACATGGTTTGCTAAAGGTGTACAGATAGTGAATGATAGAACTGGATCAGGCACCAGGGTTTCTTCCTCAGTAAGTTGATGTTCTTCCAAGGAGCCTTGCCTACTTGCCTTTGTTATTGGAAGATACATCAGTCACTTAATTTAGGGGTCAAAAATGGCTCTAAGTGAAAATACATGTTCACAGAAAAACCTGTAAATGAGTGTTCATAGTAGGAAATAGCAACCTGATCCAGTATTCTTGTCTGGAAAATTCCACGAACAGAGGAGACTGGTGGGCTTCAGCCCGTGGGGTCACAAAGAGTTCGATCAGACATGACTGAACAACTGAACACAGCACAACGGCAGCATCTTTATAACCAAAAGCAGAAAACAACCCAAATGTCCACCAGCAGATGAATAGATATGAGATATATCCATAGGATGAAATATTAATTGGCCATCAAAATGCATGAAATGCTTCAATTCATGCTCAAAGTGGATAAACCCTGAAAAAATTATACTAAGTGAAAGAAATCCATCACAAAAGGCCACCTATTGTGTGATGCCCTTCTATGAATGTTCAGAGTAGGCAAATTCATAAAGAGAGAAGTATATCAGTGTTTGTTCTAGGACTGGGGACTGGAAGGGCCATGGACAGGTGTCCTCTAGTAGGTATGGACTTCTTTTAAGAATGATGAAAATGTCTTAGAATTGGTTGTGATGGTGATTTGAATATATAAAACTTATTGAATTGGATACTTGAAAAGGGTGAATCACATGGTGTGCAAACTATATGTCAATAGATTGTTATTAAAAGCAATTGTAACTTCCTCTGGCCATGAGTCCTTTCAGGGCTCCAAAGCTCCTGGCTATTCTGATTTTCTCTCATGGTGAGAAATTCCCCCAACTCTTTGCCTGCTTCAAGTTGTGGGGGTGAAATCAGGCACCTCTATAGTCCCAAATACAAACAGCTAGAAATAACTTCTCTGTGTCTCACACAGGAATGTACACTCAGCTCAACCGGTGATCTCGATAAAATTCAGATTCTGATCCAGCATTTTCAGGATGCAGCTGACATGCTGCACTTCTAGCAAGCTTCCAAGTGATGCTGAGGCTGATGCTAGAGATCAAGCTTTTGGAAGCAAGGGTGTCAACCACATAACCAGGTAGTGGAAATATTTACTTTTCAACCACTGACTTTGCCACATGAAGATGCAGCCTTTGATTGCAAAATGCCAACCTGTGCAATTAAATCAAATATCAGAATCTTTTTCTACTCTCCATCAAGTTGTGAGGACCTTATACAGAAGATTACTAACCATTCAGAACACATTCATCTTTGTGGAAAACACCTACCAAAATATTTGAATATTTTTTTCTTTGAACTAATCAAATTAGCTACCTGTTTCTATGTGGTAGGGAAAACCCCACATTGTCCTAAGTTTGTGCCTCTTTAATTATGAGTCTATATTTTAAAATTATAAGATCCATTTCTATCTTTGAAACACCAAAAAAGGCTTAGAAGAGCTCCTCAGAAGGAGAAAAAAAACCAACAACCAAGGGTTATGAACTTTTCAATGGGTTGTGGTAGAATTACATATGCAGATTCATTTCTTTAAAAAATAAATTTATGTATTTTAGTTGGGGGCTAATTACTTTACAATATTGTAGTGGTTTTTGCCATACATTGACATGAATCAGCCATGGGTTTAATGTGTTCCCCATTCTGAACCCCCTCTCACCTCCCTCCCCATCCCATCCCTCTGGGTCATCCCATTGCCCCAGCCCTGAGCATTTGTCTCATGCATCGAACCTGGAATGGTGTTCTGTTTCACATATGATAATATACATGTTTCAATGCTATTCTCTCAGAACGTCCCACCCTCACCTTCTCCCTCAGAGTCCATAAGACTGTTCTATGCATCTGTGTCTCTTATTCTGTCTCGCGTATAGGGTTATCGCAGATTCATTTTTATTTAATAAACCCCTGTTAACATGGGGGCTTCCCCGGTGGCTCAGCAGTAGAGAATCCTGCAATGCAGGAGATACAGGAGACGTGGGTTCGATCCCTCGGTCTGGAAGATCCCCTAGAGGAGGAAATGGAAACCCACTCCAGTATTCTTGCCTGGAGAATTTCATGGACAGAGGAGCCTGGTGGGCTACAGTCTATGGGGTCACAAAAGAATCAGACATGACTTAGAGACTGAACAGCAAGAACAGCAAATAATAGTTTAGAAAAATTTTTTTCAGATGTGCTACTTACTCATAGAGTTGCCAAGAATCAGACACGACTGATGCAACTTAGCCTGCACCCACCCACTGTTTACATGGCTGCAACATACTACCTGCTACGGCTATCCAGCAGAATGGCAGGTATTTAAGATCAGAATACACTCTCTGTGCTCCTAGAGGGGCCTGGTTCCTGGTGGGGAGAAAGACAAGCTTACCAAGAAAAGCAAGAAAGGAACAGGAAAGAGAGCCACATTTGGGGCAGAGAGAGTGCTTTGTGACTGTTGTCACTGTGTGACTGGTTTACTTTCTGTCTTCTCTCCAGATTTTGCTGATGTTGCTCAAGAATCCTGGACATCCTCTTAACCCAGATAACACTTGCATTTACATAGGCTTTGCTAAAGACGAACAAGGGAAATGGCAGCGGTAGCGTTAAGCTCACGGAACCCTGCTTAAAAGCAGCCCTTCATCGTCCTCAGGCAGGCTGGGATCCTAGGCTCCAGGCTCTGCAGATTTTGATAAAGGGAAACTGACTGAGTTCCAAACCTTAGAAGTGCTGTGGATGTGGTACGAAAAAAAATTTCAGGTTGAAATTCCATTTCTGCCACAGCTTTGGACGGCCGACAGCCTAGCTCCTGTATACCTGCTGGGTTTTTATTTCATCTCTAACATCAAGATGATTATATTAACTTCTTCACAGGTATGAAGCAAGGAGGAAATGGGCTAAAATATAGAGAAGAGCTTCATGTGCTAGAAACCATGCTGAGCTATGAGAGATAATGACTAGTTTTCTTCCCCCACATACACCAGGCTCACCTGCCCTTCTCCTCCCCTCAGATCTAGCAAAGCTCACCTACCATCCAGACACTGTCTCAGAGCTGTTGCAGGGTGATTCTTGACAAGCTAAGCGAATGTGCAGTTTTCCTAATGACTGTGTAATGTGACTGTGAAGTCTGATAAGGGGACTTAATTTTCTGGGACTCTGTTTCTGCAGCTCTAAAATAAAGTTATTGCATTTTGAAATTCTCTCTGCTAGAGAAATTCCCACCCAATAGCAAGCAGAATTTCTATTTGGGGCCTTATATCTTATCTTCCATATGAAAAAATTGTCTGCAGTTCATTTTTTCTTCCCTGGATTTTTGAGTCTGAGTCCTTATTTCCCACCAGCTGGGAAAATAAAAGTTTGAAAACACCATGATAACTCTGCTTGGTTAACCATCAGCTCTTTTTCATCATCCTTACTGCCTGGGAGTCTGAATCTACTGCAGGTCCTCCACCACCCTCTTCCTAAGGAGTACACGTGTGTGTGTGCTTCGTCATTCAGTCGTGTTTGACTCTTTGTGACCCCATGGACTGCATCCCTCCAGGGTCCTCTGTCCATGGGATTCTCCAGGCAAGAATACTGCCATGGGTTGCAATTTCCTTCTCCAGGGCATCTTCCCGACCCAGAGATCAAACCCACATCTTTGTCTCCTGTGTTGGCAGGTGGATTCTTTAGCACTGAGACACCTGAAGGCAGGGACCACTTATCAGCCCCAACTTTTGAGCCTTTAAAGCTAATCAATGCAGATATTCTAATTTCTGCTATCTCCAATCAAATAACAAACCAGAAACTGGACAAACTTTTGACAGTAAAAATACCACTTTTAAATACGATCGATAAAATATTGACTGAGCCAGTATGAACCTCAACTGATAAAAGTTAGTGAGCATTTCTAGCAAGGCTGCTGTTGAGAAGATATTTTTAAAAAAACTCAACCTTAATTAACCCCACCCCAAACTTGCTATATAAACTCTCTTCTCCAGAAGATGAGACAAGTATGCATAATATAATATACATGCAAATATATGTGCTATGTAAATTATTCCCAGGTCTCATTTGATAGATGTAGGTTGTAAATCTATACTCAGGACAAAGAGATATACTAATAATTACTTCTCTAGTGTTAGATATTTGCAAAGTGATTTGTAGTTATTTATTATACGGTTCTTACTCTACATAGAACAGTATTCTCCTTGATAAGAGAGAGCAGAGAATGAAGTCAGGGCTGTCAAGAAAGCTTAGAAAGATGACTTTGCTCTCATAAGTTTTAACTGCAAGGTGCTGTTATTGTTTATTCATTAAGCCGAGTCTGACCCTTTTGCAACCCCATGGACTGTGGCCCGCCAGGCTCCTCTGTCCATGGGATTCATACTGGAGTTTCCTTCTCTAGGGGATTTTCCCAACCCAAGGATCAAACTCGAGTCTCCTGCATTTTCCTTATCAATTAGCCATAGCTTGGACCAAAGTGTTCTCTCTTGACATAAGGCTACAACCACTTCCTAGACTCCTTCTTTTCTGTGAGAACACCGTTAATTTTGGGGGAGGAGTGGGAAGTCCAAACAATAAAGGTTTGGATTTGAGGAGACCAAGATCTTGGCCCTACTACCTCATTAACTAGCTGTGTGGTCTCAGTCAAGTTACTCCACTGTTTTTGGTTTCTGAGTTCTTTGTCACACAAGAGTGATAGCATCTAACGTATCAGAATATAACAAAATTTCTTATGAGAATAAAATAATGGGCAGAAAAACATTTTGAAGATATTGAAAGTCCATAAGGTGGTGTTATTACTGTTATTCAAATAAACAGATTTTCCATCTCATCCTGTCGGAAAGTGAAAATTCCTTGGTCAGCTTCCCTGATCAAGATTTTAATCATTCATTTTGCCTTGCCCCACAATTTCATTATAGGTTTCAACTTCTTCTTTTTTTTTTTTAAGAGCAAAACAAGATAGCATAGTGGTTTGAGATGACTAATTCTGGATTCAGATGGCAAGGATTTAAATTCTGGCTTAATTAAGACATCAAGCTCTGGTCATAATGAAGTAACTATTACTGAACTAGATTTCCTTCCGTAAAAATATATAAAACAGGACAAAATATATAAACACTTTTTTCAGTCATTGAATAATACAGTATATGTACCAGAGTCTAATCCCTGAGAAAAGACAAACTCACAAGGTGAAGGTCACTTTGGCCCCAGCTCTCTCCTTGTGGCACATCACAGAGACACAGAGCAAAAGCAGAGAACAGAGGAGTCTCGACTAAGGGTTGGCACTTGGCGTGTTCAAGGGGCTGAAATCAGTGGGGCAGGACACAGGAGAGAAGGAAGGTGTGAAGGGAAGATTATTACCCTACTTGGAGGTTCCCTATGAGTTCTCAGGTGAGGAATGGGCTGAGCTTGCACAGAATGAGACAAAAAGAGACTTAAATAATAGCTGCTGTAGGGTAATAGCTGCTGTAGAAGTAATTGTGGTCCAGTCAACTGGCAGATGCTGCATACCAACTTAGGCCTTCCTAACTATCAGCATGACCAACTGAAATCCTAGGAAAAATACATATGAGACGTAAATGCCCTAGAATAAAACCTACTCTATAAAAAAATCTTAAAACCAAGCTTTGAGAAGGTCTGCCTGGAAGACAAGTTTAGTAGTTTGAGACCCACCAAGATACAAGCTTGGAAAACATCTTGATCTTTTTATAGATTTTCCCTAATAAGGGGCTTCCCTGGTAGCTCAGCTGGTAAAGAATCCTCCTGCAATGCAGGAGACCCCAGTTCGATTCCTGGGACAGGAAGATCCACTGGAGAAGGGATAGGCTACCCACTCCAGTATTCTTGGGCTTCCCTGGTAGCTCAGCTAGTAAAAAATCTGTCCACAATGCAAGAGACCTGGGTTCGATCCCTGGGTTGGGAAGATCCCCTGGAGAAGGGAATGGCTACCCACTCCATTATCCCACTCCATTATCTTCCCTAATAAAGCTTAAACTAAAGCCTAAACAAATTCAAAGTGATTAACCAGTGGTGGAAATGCCTGCTAGAATAAAGCTCAGTCTACAAGATATAATTAACAATACCTAGTATGCAATCAAAACTATTAAACATGGAAGGAAACAGGAAAATGTGATCTGTCATCAGGAAAAGAAGTCAATAGAAACTGACCTCGGGGTGGCCCAGGTATTCAGTTTTGCAGACAAATATTTTATAGCATTGACTTAATACATGGCCATGAATTAAAAGAAAATATGTTCTTAATGAGTAAACATAAAAAATATTAAAAGCAGAGAAAACACTATAAAACAGAACCAAATGTGCATTTAAGGACTGAAAATTTAAATAATTGAGATTAAAATTTTACCTGAAGGCCTTAACAGGAAATAAGAGACAGCAGAATAAAGGGACAGTGGACCAACTTGGAGAAATATAGATATAAATTATCCTAGAAAACTGCAGAGCAATATTAAATAGTAATACAGCAGTCACGTAATTGCAGTTGCAGAAGAGAAGAGCAAGCACAGAGCAGGAAATAAGTTATTTCAAGAAATAGTCACTGTAAAAGTCCCAAATTTGAAGAAAAAGATCACTTACAAATATAAGAAGTTTGAGAAACTTTAGGCAAAATTAATATATAGAAAACCACACCCAGATACATCATAGTCACACTTACAAGCCAAAACTGAAAAAAACAGGAAGAAGAGAAAGGAAAACAGAAGAAAAGGTTAGTGGTATCAAGCCATAAAAACATACAGCAGAAACATAAATGCATATAATTTAGAGAAACTTGTCTGAAAACTCTACATACTATGTGATTCCAACTGTATAACATTCTGAAAATGCAAAACTATAGATATTAAAAAAGGTTAGCAATTGCCAAGAGTTTGAGGAGAGAGAAGGATAAATCTTTGGAACCCAAGGGATTTTTAAGGCAATGGAATGACTCTATAAAATACTATAATGGTGGGTACTTGACATTGTGCATCTGTCAAAACCCATAGAATGTACAACACAAAGAGTGAACCCTAATGAGCATTAGTGCTCCTAATGTAAACTATGGACTTTGGTCAAAATAATGTATCAATATTGGTTCATCAATTTTAATAAATGTGTTATGCTAATATAAGATGTTAATAATAGCAAAAACTGTGAGCAGGGGAAAGAGGGTATATGGGAACTAAAACTACTTTAAAAGTTATAGTCAATTAAATAATTTATAAAAATTATAAACAGGAGGAAATGATGATAAGTTAAGACTACTTTTTGTCACAAACAGTGGTGGCCAGAGGCACTGAAACAATGCTTTCAAAGTCTGTCAACCAAGATTTCCATATTCTGAAGAAAAATATCTTTCAAAAATGAAGATAAAATGAATACCCTTTTAAATAAACAAAAACTGAGACATATACTAAGCAGTTAATGTAAGAAATGAAATAGAATGTTAAAATTGCTCAACCGAAACATAAAACAAAAAAATCAGAGAAACAGAGGAACAAATAAGTGGAAGGGGATAAAAGGGAAACAAATAGCAGGATGGTAGGATAAATTCAACAGTATCAATAACTTCATTCAATGTAAATGCACTGAACAAATTATAAGGGGGCATGAATAAAACTCTGAAAAAAGCTAACCATGTATCAATTCTAGAACTTTGGAAATCAGTTTGGAAGTTCAAAGAAAAGACAGTTATGATTTTTATTATCAGAGAATCTAAGAGGAAAATCACCAGGGTGGGAACTTGACTTCTGACATCACAGTAGAATCCAGATGTCAAAGGACACAATATGTGCAAAATATTATTTAGAGACACAACCTGCACACTGATGGTAGGACATGGGGTGACCAGTTACCTGCAAAGGGATCGTAATCATGTGGAGAGATCAGATGGGTCTGCCTGGAGAGAAGGCCGTGGGAGCCACATAGTAACGAAGGAACTAACATTGCTGCAGGCCTTTAAGCAAGATGAATACATTCTGGAGGTTTACCATACAGCACAGTGCCTATAGCTAATGATACTTTATTGTATCCTTAAAATTCTCTAACAAGTAGGTCTTATATTCTTAACACACGCACAGATCATATCATCATCATCATCCATGATTTTGATGGTGGTGATTGTTTGATGGATGTATACATATGCCCACATTTACTGAGTTTTATATATTAAATATGTACAGCTTTTTACATGTACCTTAATACAGTGGAAAGAAAGAGACTGAGAGAGGAGGGAGGAGAAAGGAGGGAGGGACAGGGGAGAGGGAGAGGGAGAAAGGAAGGAAGAAAGAAAGAAGGAAGGAAGGAAAGAAAGAAAAGGAAGGAAAGAAAGAAAAAAAAAGAAGATTAAAAAAATAAGGAATGAGACACTCTGGTATAAAGGAAGAGTGCCCAAGCAGTATGCACAATATGCGAATAGCATAGACAACTGCTAATGACAGTGAGTTAAAGGTGCCAGCAGTTGAGGTGGCAGAGGTTCTGGAAGGCGGGGAGGCTGTTTCAAGCAAGGAGTTTGGGAAAGTCCCCCAACACATGGGCGGGGCCGCAGACAGAGCCAGACCTTGACCTTGAAGAATGTCAGGAACTATAATGGCCCTGGAGTCAGACAGTGATTCGTTCAAGTTTTGTGGGACTTGAAGTTTATACAGTTTGGTGGTTCAATTTAAGGAAAACAGTACAAAGCAACATATACAAAGAAAAATGCAAAAGTGACTTCATTTAGAATGAGAAACCAAAGCACATTACATACTTGGAAAAGTTGGTAGTTCACAAATTTTATAGAACACAGAAATACAATGTAATTTCACAACTGATATTCCTGACTCAATGCTCGGACCTCTATGTGTTTGACACATCTTTAAAAATACTTTCTTTTTCTGTTTTGATTGCATATTCTTTAATCTCTTTTTCCTATTACAATGATATTGTAATTATTTTCTACACTAGAAAGATGATTCAGTCCCTCCTCTGACATGCCTGATTGAATTATTTAAAATAAACTTAGATTTTTGAAATAACTTCTGATTTACAGAAAAATTGTGAAGATAGAAAAGAATTCCCATACACCCCACACCTGGTTTCCCCTATTACTCATCTTTTCCATTTACATGGTACATTTGCTGCCATTAATGAAGGGCTAGTAATACATTACCTTTAACTGGTCAATGCATTATTTAGGTTTTCTTAGTTTTTAACTAAATGTCCCTTTTCTGTTCCAGCATCCCATCCAGACACCACATGACACTTGATCGTTAGGTATCTTTAGGCTCCTCTTAACTATGGCATCTTCTTCCTTTCCTTGGTCTTGAAAACTAGTTTGGAAAGCTACCAATATTCTTGCCTGAAGAATTCCAAGGACAGAGGAACCTGGTGGGCTACAATCCATGGGGCCGCAAAGGTTGGACAGGACTGAGCGACTAACACCTTCACCTCACTTTCACTTTGGAAGACTACCAACCAGGGATTTTGTACTATGCCCTTCAGTTGGGATTTATCTGATGTTATTCTCATGATTAGACTGAGGTTACAGGTTTCAGGGAGGAAAACCACAGAGATAAACTGTCATTTTCATTACCCCTTATCAAAGGCACATATCACTCCTCCTTCTTCCTCCCTCCTTTCAATCTGTCCCCTTTGAAAGGACATCGTAAGTCTGGGCCACATTTAAGGAGTAAGTCTGCTCCACCTCCTTGACACAGAGTATTTACATAAATTAATTTGAAATTTTCAGCATGGGAGATTTATCTCTTCTCACTTATTCATGTATTCAATCGTGTATTTAATTATTATAGGTACATGGATGTTTATTTCATACTTTGGGTTATAATCTAATACTATTTTATTTGCTTTATTGCTCAAATTATTCCCAAATTTAACCATTGGGGGGGCTGTTTTACTTGGCTCCAATGCCACCTTTGAAATACCCCTGTCAATATGTTGCGATTTTTTTTTAACACTTTACTTTCTGACACTAGAGATATTCCAGGGTCATCTTGTATGTTTCCTTCCTCAGTCATAAAATCAACCATTTCTCCAAGGAACCCTGGTTTCTTCTAATGGAGACTGGTATCACAAAACAAGATCTAAACATAAAGTACACTCACTGATACTAAAATTAGTTGCTTCTAGGACCTGGCAGCTGACAAAATAAGGAAATAGAAATTTATATACTAACCTGTCTAAATATACATATCTGTGTATATTTCTATATGTAACTATCTTTATCTATATTAAGCTAAACATCAGTTGGTACAAATGTCTGCCACTCTCAACTATTCCTTCATGTATCGTTCCAGACTCTTTTCTTTGATATTTCTAACCTCCCACTTCAACAGTGAGAAGCCTGCCACCACTATCCACCCTCTTTTATTTAATTGTTCAATTCCAGTACCATCGTGCAGTAATATCAGAATTGTTAACTCTTCCTCCTGTGAGACTCAGTTTTAGACTCTTTGGCCTTAAGTCTTACAGATTCTACTAATTTGCGGAGTCACTTAGGTCAGCACCCCTTCCCCACCCGACCCCTTTCAGTGAGGTTGTTTCACACAGCAGTAATACAGTTAGGTTATTTTGTCACATTCTGCATTCCATCCTAAGACCTCCTGATCTCTTAAATTATATTTTTTAATTTGTGTAAAGTTCACCCTCGGTGAATACCCCACATCTTCAATCAACTACAAACTGCCTACCCTTATGTAGTACTTATTATGTGCCAGAAATGTAACAAACTTGTAGTTAATGGGGGATAAGGCAGAGTCGGGAGAAGTATAAATTGGGAGATTGGGACTGACATATATACACTACTATACAAAACTAGCTAACTAATAAGAACCTGAGGTATAGCACAGGAAATTCTATTCAGTGCTCTCTAATGGCCTATATGGGAAAAGAATCGAAAAGAAAAAAAAGAGTGAATATATGTATATGCATAACTGATCCACTTTGCTGTACACCTGAAACTAACACAACATTGTAAATCAACTATTCTCCAATAAAACTTTTTAAGAAATAGTACACCTTTTGTGATGCAAAATGACTAGTGTCTGGGATCCATAATTGTAAGAAATTTGCTTTTTCCTAATGAGTGTTTACCAAGCTTCCCAGGTGGCACAGTGGTAAAGAATCCACTTTCAATACAGGAGACGTGGGTTTGACCCCTGAATTGGGGAGATCCCCCAGAAGAGGAAACGGCAACCCACTCTAATATTCTTGCATGGGAAATCCCATGGATAGAGGAGCCTGGCAGGCTACAGTCTATCGGGTCACAAAAGAATTAGATATGACTTAGAGACTGAACAACAAGAACAGCAAATAATAATTTGGAAAAGTTCCTTTCAGATGTGTTACTTACTCTTAGGAATGTCAAATACATTTTTAGGATTGTGACCAAAGTTGGTAAAATTCTACTGAGGTTTCATGAACAAGCTGTAAGATTTGGGAGAACTTTCCACAGACTACCAGCTGGGGCCGTGAGCTCCAAACTTCGTTTCTCCTCCACATCCACATACTTCTGATGCCACAGCCCCACACCTTTGTGTCCCAACATCAAGTGAGCCCTCCCAGAGGACAGTAGCAGTGTTCCTGAACATTCTTGCTTTGGAATAGCTAGTAGTGATGTAACTATACCTGGAAGTGTTTAGACCCATGTAAAACACTTCTGCAGGTTTAAATATTTGCAGCTCAAATATCTTTGTTGCTGCAAGTTTTTCAAAAATACTACTATGTGGACATGAGCCTACATTCTTTAGAAAATGAGGGCCCCTGAGGATTAAATTTATTGGCTTCATGTAAATTTACCTCTGAGTCAAACCTTTCATTCATTTATTCATTTATTCAACAAACATTTAATGATCACCTCACATGTAAAGGGGCGTGTGTTCAGTGAAAAATGAGGCAAAATCCTTGACCTCATGCCATCAGAAACCCCTTTCAGTAGAAAGAAACAGTACAGATTATTGACAAATAATTTCAAAATTTTATTTTCCATGAAGAAAATAAACAGGGTGCTATGATGCAGAATAAGAGGAGGACCTAATTTTTTTAAAAAAATGCAAGTGAGGTGATATCTAAGCTCAGACTAGAAGGAAGAAAAGGAGTCCAGTATGCAAAGAGCTGGGGACGAGCCTTCCGGGAAGGAAATGGCTCACAGACATACACTCAGGCTGGAAAGAGATCGACCTGCTCCCGGATCTGACGGGCTGGAGTTTAGTGAGAGAAAGAAAAAGGACATGATTGAGGCTGTGCAGTGAAATGGGAGCTGGACCCTACAGGCATTCTCTGCAGGCCCAGAGAAGAATGAAAGTGAAAGTGAAAGTCACTCAGTCATGTCTGACTATTTACGACCCCATGGACCCCAGATCAGAGTACTGGAGTGGGTAGTCTTTCCCTTCTCCAGGGGATCTTCCCAACCCAGGGATTGAACCCCAGCTCTCCTGAGGTGCAGGCAGATTCTTTACCAGCTGAGACACAAGGAAAGAATGAGTTGTATTCAAATGGCAGAGAAAGCGCTGAAGTATTGGGTTGGCCAAAAAGTTCTTTCAGATTTTTTCACCGCATCTTATGGAAAAACCTGAAGGAAATTTTTGGCCAACCCAATATTTTTAACAAGGGAGTGACTATTTGAGACTTTCCTCTTTTAAAGAAGAGAAAACTCTTCTTTTAATGAAGAGTTCTGTAAGAGGAATAGATTGGGAGGGAGGTCATAAAGGAAGCTGGGAGACCAGTTTATGTGGGTGGAGAGCTGGTTTCACCATTTCCAGACCAGGTGGCCTTGGGTAAGCTATTTAACCTCTCTTAGCCTCAGCTCAAAGTTGGGGTGGGGTGAAAAGCTGGCCCCTCAGCCTGCCCTTAGTGTGCCCCTGGAGTCCTCTGCTGAGACACAGACCACCTAGGAGGCAGAAGAGTGGTGGAAATTTCTGGAACAGGTCAGGGTCTGTCTCAGCCCTGACTTTGGTGAGTGAGCCAGACACAGTACCGAGTGAACAAATGAACAGGAGGCTATCTCTCAAAAAGAGGTCAGGAGACTAAACTGAACTTTTATTTACTTTGCTGTTTTTGTGTTCATAGCAAGAACAGCAAGGAAAGGAGCTAACTCCTTGAACCTCTTTGGTAATCGTATTTTAGTCAGTCATTTGAAGCTCAAGCTTCATGAGAGGCTAAGAGGAGCTCCAGCTTTGTATGCGGGCAGGCAGCAGTCGGCCTGGGGATAGCTGAGGGGATCTGCCGGACACCTGGGATCCACCCACTGTCAGAGTTGTGCCTGTCACTATGGTGGAAATGATAAAGCTACAAAATAAGAGAAAGGCCATGAGCTCACATAGTCTGGGGACCATACCTTTGTCTGGGGGATGAACAGAGCTGGTCAGGAAATTTGCTTAAAACAGCCAGACTCTTCCCCTAAATTCTTTTCCCTGAGAAGCTTAGCATGTAACTCCCTTTTACTCTTCTGTCATCTCCTCCTCTTTCTCCAATTCTTCATTGCCCCGACTCCAAACTTGCCTAGTCTCCATCCCCCTTCTCATCTTTACCCAGAGCCTCTTTGCCTCCCCCATGACATATCTGACACTCTCTCAGCTTCTCCAATTTGCATGGCCCTCCTCTGAAAATAGCTCATCATTTATTTTTTTCCACTCTCAGATACATAAACATTTAGTGAGCATGTATAATATGTACCATGCATTGAGTAACTTTTCACATTTAAGTTTCACTTCTACCCTATGAGCTAAGTCCTGGTATTTCCCAGATTTTACAAATAAGAAAACTGAGGGGTAGCGAAATGAAGCAAATTGCCTGGAGGAAGTAGAACTTGCCAGACTTGACCTTGTGTTGCTCGATTCCCAACACCACATTCTTAACTATTATGCCATCCTGCTTCCTAGTGACGGTGATAAAACCTGTAACCTATGGATGACCTTCCCACAAGGATGGAGGCGTGTTCAAGGTAACAGGGGTCACAGAAAACCAAGTTGTACCTGCTCATAGAGAGGGCAGCTCTGTTCCCTGGAGGGTGGAATGGGGTCAGGGGACCTGCCATCCACTATGGAAGTGTCATTTGGACCCAGCATTGGATGGAGGTGTTCTCCCCAAGATGAGGGATGGAGAGAGTGCCCTTATCTGTTAGGATGGGCCTGAGTGGGTGGCAACAGGAAAAAGAAAACCCTCCAAGGAAACCTGGCAGATGGTCTCATGAGCTGGTATGGAACACAGGAAGTAGATCCAGGAGAAAGATGTGGCAAAGCCAGGCCATTTTAGTTGCCAGGGCAACAGGAAAGCAGCCTCAGACAGGAGGGGCATCTATGAAGGTGAATGCTATGACAGAAGTAAGTCAGGGTCAATAACTCCCTTTTGGAAAGTCAATTCATTTATTTAGTCATCAAATACTTGTTGTGCACCTCCTGTGTTCCCACCCAAGTCTCAGGACTGGGTGTTCATGATTGAACATAATTGACCAATGCCTCTGCCCTGTGGAGATTTAACTGGTGCCACTCTTGTAGCGAAGTGACCAAAATGCACTGGATGATGACAGTGAGAAGAGAGTACCAGGCCTGAGGACACACAAGTTAAAGCTGTCAGAAGAATGAATCACCCAGAATGGGGGTCTGGGGGGGGTGGCGGAGGAGGACAGGGACAGCAGTTGGGAGGCTGCAGGGGGTGCTGGGAACTCCTAGAAGTTCTGCAAAGAATTTGAAGCTGATGGGGGACACGTGTTTCTTCTGTTGAACTGGGCTCATGACAAGCTTTGACTGGGATGGTGCAGCTTCTTTAGCTTATGACTATCTGGGGTTGTGCCCCTGGTCAAGATCAATGATCCCTTTTCCTTGGGCCTCCCAGCTAGTGGGGCAGCCTGGTCAAAGGGCCAGGGACTCTGTCCCAGGTTTCCTGGAGTTGAGAGCTGGAGGAAGGACTCTAGTTCTGGTCCAGGGGAACTCAAGGCTGGCAGCTTCTGTGAAATTTTTATTTTTATTAAAAAAAAAAAGAAGAATCAGGCAACAAATATTTACTGTTGCAAACTTCTTTGCTTCACAGAAAGAGTTTACTCTGAAACCCTTTCAAATACATTGCAGAGAAAGCTCCCTCAGTATGTGCAAAATGGAATCTAAATAATCAAAAGTGTATTTATGACCAACTTTTCCAAAATTTGCCTCAGACAGGTCAGGATGTCCCAGTGAGCAGGTACTAATAAGGTGGCCTAATTTCTGTGACTGATGCTAAAATACCAGGTGAAATTACTAGTTTTGTAAGGCGTGTGATAGTAAAGCTATTCCAAACATTTAAATGAACAAATGCCTATGGCAAGGACCAAAAATTAGAGTCTCTAACATTAATTGTGTAACTAACCTCTCTTGCGACCTTGAACAAATCATTTCACCTTTGTAAACCCCGGGCTTCTTTCCTAGTAAAAGAGAGAGTGCATTAAACAATTCCTAAGTTCCCTTCCCATCCTGACGTAGCATTTCTGCAAGGTTCCCTGAAGGAAATCACTAGGGGATTTGCATGAATGGAGCGGGGCTAAGATGTCTACCAAGTGCAGAAGAAGAAGAGACATACATCAGCCAGAGGGTCCCAGCTCTGAGACCCTGGATCTAGGCATCCTCCTGTATCAGGAGGATTGCACAGATGATGGTACAGACTGTGGGCATCACTCACTCAGAAGAGATTTTTGTTTTCCTCTCTGTGGCCTAAGGGACAAGTTGTTGTGATCATGTAGATAAAGACTAGAGTGTCTTTAAGAGTAGTTGCATATGTAGGCTGCTCTTTGGAGAATGAGGTGCTTTGCATGAGTGAATTCCCAGATAAATTTCAAGTATATTTCTGCAGCTATCAACACTACTTTCACTAGGTTTAACCTATTTTCCTCAGGGATGGTGTGAAGAACACACACTGTTCTTCTCTGTTACCTGATAGGCTGTGGACGGTTTAGGAATGAAGTTATGACTCTGGATAACCGGGTACTCTTCATCTTTAAAGCTTTTGTTTGTTTCCTCACTTCTTTGTTTGTTTTCATTCTCTCTGCAGTTCACTCTCTCCTTGTCCTTGCTTTTTTGTTTTGATTTGCATGAGTCTGTTTCACACAGAACTACCTGGAAGAGGGCTTGAAGGATGTGCCATGCTTCCCCTGTGTAATTCACCTGAGCTTCCTGATGACTCCTTTCTCAGAATGAGGCTTTTATAAATTTCTATCAGGATGACAGAGCTACAAGACTGATCTCCATCAGTTACTCAGGTACAAACATCTGTATTTAGAAATCAAGAATCAATTCATGAAATAAACAATGATTTACTTTCATGAATCTCCTGTTTTAAAGAGGGAGGCAATGGGCATTGTGGGAAATTCAGATAGGGTCCAATCAGAAGAGGATCTTGCTCTATGAAATGTGAAAACATCACTTCCTCTTGAACTTTATGCTCTCTTGTCTGCAACATGAGACTAGGAACGCCCCCCACAGAACTGTTGTTAAGTTCAGATGTGATAGAGAGATAAAGTGAAAACACTCTGTAAAGCACAATGTGAAATTCAATTCCTATGACATAGCATTGCACTATTATTTGTGGGCCCATCTTATCCTCTAAACTGTAATCTATTTTAGGACAGAACGTTTGCCTTATATCCAAGGGTGAATGCAAAATATTTAACAACTGGCAGGGTGTCAGCCAATCAGTTGGACCCTGGCCTAACCAAAGCAAATGCTGGTTATACACAGCCAGAGTGCCTAAGTCTGCCCTTAGATCAGCCTGCTCTCACCCATGGGAATCTTCCAAAGAAGTAGTTCAGTACCTTGCACATAAGGGATGCTCTGTGAATAAACACAGCTGTTTTGCTTCTTTTTATCTACTTTGTATAACTCTACTCGCAAAAATTTTAGAGAATCATTCCTCATTAAAAAAAAAAAAAAAAGAACTACAATCTCTCTCTCTCTTTTTATTCCCCCAAGATTTCTTCGGGGCATGTGATCTGTCTCTGCCCTACTTGACTTCCCCACAGAATATTTTTTTCCAAACTCAGGTCCAGGCACTAATCCCTGAACACCTGAAGCCTCTTTTCTTTTACCTGAGTTATAGATTCATTAACCCAGACTTTTTAGAAATGTTATTATTAGAACTTTAATCACCCATGTCCTCCTTTTAAGTTCTTTCTAAAATTACTTTCTGGCAATAATAATTATGTCAATCAGGGGCCAGCCAAATATAACTGTGGCCCTCGAGCCAAATCAAGACAGGAGTTTCCAGCCATAATCTATTATTTAGCTCCAAACGGTTGTGCTAGTTTTCCTCCACCCCCACCCCACCCCCAAACTCCCTTCCCTGTCCTACCTGACATTTTTTGGCATAAAGTGACAATAATAACAAATGGAGTCCTAAAGACCAGAGTAGAATGTTAGAATTGGATCTGTCTTAGCATCTATTGCTTATGTTGGAATCTGGGGCCAGAGTCTGCCAGTCATATCTTAAAGGAATGTGCAAAATGACATCGTAAATAAATAGGGTCAAAGTCAAAGGCAGAGGCCAAAATAGTAGTGGAATTGCTGGGGGTGGGGTAGGGCTTGGGAGTGTAGTGATATTTGGGTTGGAAGAGAGGAAAACCAGAGACATGTAGACATGAAGAGAAGACACAGTGTGTGCAGGTGGTAGGACTCTCGTTTTGCAAGGTGATCTCAGCCACGATGCTTCTGATGTGATGCAGGAGAGCTGTGGCGAATGAATCAGAAGCAGACAGAGAAGTCACAGCCAGTGGAAGCATGTTAGCCATGGCCCACGTGACTTCCCGCTTTCCCACCCTCCCATCTCTGTGGCCAGAGTTCTGTGGAGTCCAGGCTCAGAGCCCACTTTGACCATAGCCATGCAGCATTTCATGACCACACTTTCATCACCTTTGATCAGTATGAGGCCAACTAAGTTGTCCCTTTCTGCCCTGACATCATTTATTCATTCAACAAATGAGCACCGGGAGCCTACGCTTTCCCAGACACTGCGCTGGGTGTTGGTGTGGCAAAGATTCTGTTCCTAGGGGTAAGGCATTGCGGTGACAGACCCGGAAACAAAAAATCACACTCAAAGGGAGCAGTGTGCTTGAAT
Organism: Okapia johnstoni; assembly: GCA_024291935.2. Classification (NCBI taxonomy): domain Eukaryota; kingdom Metazoa; phylum Chordata; class Mammalia; order Artiodactyla; family Giraffidae; genus Okapia; species Okapia johnstoni. Next base: position 51,996,102 of record CM044322.1, read on the forward strand.
ACTCAGATGTCAGATAAAGGGCAGATGCCAGTAGTTCAGAATGCCCGGCTTGTGAGGAGGGGTCTAGGAGCCATTCCAGGGTGTTTCTGTAGATGAGGAGGGACCATTGAAGGATAAGCCCAGGAAGTGAGGTGTTTAGATTTGGGTGTGGACAGCTCATTGGGGTAGCAGTGTTGGGGGGTGGCTTGCCCAAAGTTTGTGGTAATATCCAAGCCTGATCTTGATAGTCTGGACTAGATTGGCAATCCTGAGGATGGAGAGAAGAGGTGGATCTGAGAGCTAAGTAGCAAGAGTATTGAGGAGTCTGGTGAATGACGGATCAAGGAAGGTGCTGGAGGTCTAGGATAAACTGCCCTCCCCCATCTTTCTGTCTTGGAGACCTGGTGTGTGGAGACACCAGCTCCCTGCAGAAGATAGTCAAGGGGCAGAAGGTGGTTTAGGTGAGGTGATGGTGAGAGGTCTATAGGATATTAAGGCAGAACTGTCAGTAGGAGATATTACCCAAAACTACCTGCTCTGTACACCGAGATGAGGAAGGGAACCCAGCCAGAGGGTCAATGAATACTCTACTACTTTCAAAGAGGGAAAAATTTCAGCTACACTGAATAGCGTGCTTAGTAATTTTTTTTTTTTTTGCATCTGACATAAGCTGCTTTTCTGAATTGAGACCAACAACAAGCAGCCTGTGGTCCTGTGCTGGTCCATGGACCATACCTTGAAAAGCCTGGGTCAGAAGAGCCTGGGCTGGACGCCCAGGTAAAACGCCAGGATGTCATCCCCTCGTCAGCCCCTCCTTTGTCCTGCTGCATTCTTCACTTCTTAAACAGTTCTTCTCTGCCCTCAATGCTTAATGGAAAGTTTACTCACGTTTCCTTTTCATTTCTGGAGGAAAGGGTCCCCTGGCTAAGGACTGTCCCCATCCTGCTGACCCATTCCTCTGTCCTCCCACCTCCAGGGCTTCTCTTCCTCTTGTGTACCTTCTGCATCTCATTTCAAGCAGCAACTCAGCTCAGCTGCCAAAACACCCAACCCCTGCTTTCTGAAACAGAGTTCCCTGGTACTTCTGCTTCCTCCATCTAGCTTTTTATCTCATCCCTTTCCTTCATCACAGCACTTCTTGAAGGGGGGCGTCCTTGACACTGTCACCTCCACTGTCACCTGGCTTCTTCCCTGCCTCTCTGCCACTTGCTCCTCCTTGTCATGCCCTAGTATCTTCTCTGACCTCAACCTACTAAAATTCCTTACAGTGTCAGACACATTGTCATCCTCTTTTTTTGAAATTCCTTTCTAAGCTCCTCTTTCTCCTGATGTTCCCTCTTTCCTCTGACTGCTTTTCCACAAATTCTTTCTTTTCTCACAAGTGCCTAGCAGATAAGATCAGTGTATTCTTTTTTTAAAAAAAATATTTATTTTTAATTGGAGGATAATTGCTTTGCAATATTGTATTGGTTTCTGCCAGACATCAAGGACCAGCGTATTCTTTTCTAGAGGTACTATCGAAAGTGCATTACTGGGTAAGTTGCTTCCACTCTGGCTACTATTTTTTTCTGCAAATGAGGAGCTTTGTGTGAGAACACTTCACTGTCTATTTTGGGAATAGTTTGATTTCAATGGCTATTTACGACTAGTTCTTATGTGCAAAGAATGGTTTTGGGAAATGTACTCAATAAATTTGAATGACATCAGGAGCCGAAGTTACTCTACCATCTGTAATGTGACAATGACCTAACCAGCTACTGCAAACACTTAGTGGAATGAGACAGTGTTAGGGTTCTACAGAAAAGCAGAACCAATTATATGTGTACAGAAACATATAAGAGGAGATTTGTTATTTGAGTTGGCTCATACAGTCATGGAGGCGCCAAAGCTTTCCCCACCCCCACGACCACCCCAGTCTGCAAACTGAAAAACCAGGACAGCCAGTAATTCAGTCCAAAAGCCTACAAGCCAGGGGAACTGGTGGTGCAAATCCTGGTTCAAGGGTAAAGTTCTAAGGCATAAGTCCCAGAGTCTGAAGGCCAGAGAACCAGGAACTCCTAGTCCAAGGGTAGGACTACCTTTTTGTTCTGTTTGGGCTGTCCAGGGATTGGCTCATGCCCATGCACCTTTTTTATCCCCATTTATTTGCTATGAAGTGATGGGGCTGGATGCCATGATCTTAGTTTTTAAAAGCTTCATGGCAAACAGATGGGGAAAAAATGACAGACTTTATTTTCTTGGGCTCCAGAATCATTGTGGACCATGACTGCAGCCATTAAATTAAAAGACGCTTGCTCCTTGGAAGAAGCTATGACAAACCTATTAAAAAAGCAGAGACATCACTTTGCTGACAAAGGTCAGTGTAGTCAAAGCTATGGTTTTTCCACTAGTCATGTACCGATGTGAGAATTGGACCATAAAGAAGGCTGGGTGCTGAAGAATTGATGCTTTTGATCTGTGGTGTTGGAGGACTCTTGAGAGTACCTTAGACAGCAAGGAGATCAAACCCAGTTAATTCTAAAAGAAATAAATCCTGAGTATTCATTGGAAGGACTGATGCTGAAGCTGAAGCTCCAGTACTTTGGACACCTGATGTGAAGAGCTGACTCACTGGAAAAGACCCTGATCCTGGGGAAGATTGAGGGCAGGAGGAGAAAGAGATGACAGAGGATGAGATGACTGGATAGCATCATCGACTCTATGGACATGAGTTTGAGCTGACTCCAGCACATAGTGAAGGACAGGGAAGCCTGGCATGTTACAGTCCATGGGGTCACAAAAAGTTGCAACTGAGTGACATGCACATTGGTGAGGGTGTCTTCTTCACTGTGATGATTCAAATGCTCATCTCCCCAGGAACACCCTCGTAGACCTCACATAGAAATAATGCTTTTCCAGAGCTGTTTACTTAACATAGAAACAGGCAGCATATAAATAAGCAAACAAATACATATGATCAGCATCGCTCACCTTTATTTAGCCAGCCAGCAACTGTTCATTGAACACTTATTCTGTGCCAGGCATTATGCTAGCTATACAAATATAATCATTGTTTATGATCCTTACAAAACCTCAGAAAGCATTATTATTATTCCTATTCCAAAAATTAAACTGAGGCTCAGAAAAGGAAATGAATAGTCACAGAAAAAAAAAAAGAGAAGTTGGGATGGTATTTTGTAATCTGCTTCTTCGTGTACTTTCTGACAATGTCTATTTTCTCTTCTAAACTGTAAACTCTTTAGGACAGAGAATATGCTAACTTTGTTCATTCATGAATCCCTAGCATCTAAAAGAGAGGCACAGGGTAGACTATAAGTTAAGTAACAAATTGATCAAATTAAACTCCAGGGTCTCTTGATCCTAAAGCCCATGCCCTTTATGCTAAGAGATCTGGTCTTTTATGAACGTTATATGTCACAGACATGTATGTATGTATTTGTGTCACAGACTTTGGGGGAACACAAAGGAGAGTCCCATTAATGAATTTGGGAGAGGGTTTCTGTGTCATTTTTGGCTAGGCCTTGCTAGAGAGTATACAGTCTAACAGGCAGGACCCAACATGGCCAAGCAGTATTGGGATTGACTTTAGAATGGGTGGGCAGGGGGTGAGAGACAACACTACAGGAAAAAATTCTAAGAAGTTAAGGAGATGGATCCAGTGTCTGGCAACAAGTGATCAAAGGAATAGGAAACTCACTTCCTTGCAAATACCTCTAGGGCCAGCTCTGTTGATCTGGAACAGCATTATCCAACAGAAATGTCATGCTAGCCACATGTGCAAACAATAGATGCAATTTTAAATTCTCTAGTAACTCCATTTAAAAAATGTAACAGGGAACAGGTGGAAGTAGCTTAATAGTATGTTTTGTTTAATCCCATATTTCTAAAATGTTATTTCAAGATGTTCTTAAGATGAAATTATACATGAGATATTTTGTCTATTTTTCCTACTGAATCTTCAAAATCCAGGCATGCATTTTATATGGACAGTAGGCATTTATTCATTCTAGCCAGGATTCAAGTGCTCAAATAGCCACATGTGGCTCGTGGCTACCGTATTAGACAGTGTGGGTCTAGATATACAAAGTATGGTCTGTGGACCAGCTACATCAAAGTTTCTGGAAAGTGTGAGAGAATGCAGAGGCACCAGTCTCACCCCTGACCCCATGAGTCAGAATCATCAGTTTAACAAGATACCCTGGAGAATCTGTGTGTACTTGAAGCTGGAGAAGCTTTGGTCTGGAGAGCAGGCAGGAGCTTCCAGTCTGCTAGAAGCCAAGGAGGATGAGGCAGAGAGCTGTATATTCACAGTCAAGCACTTCACACATTCCTGATAAAGAGCCAGGAAAACCAAAAACATTAGGCAGCTGCAAAAATACAGTACATTTTTATGTCCCATGCGGTTTTGTGAACTGTGACCTCTTCATTTTGCCAAATCCACTCCTTAGGCCCTTATGCTGAGATCTTATAATAATTCAACTGTAGGTCGATTAACTTGGGAAAGCAAAACAAGGAATAAATAACTGCAACAAGATGTCACCATTAATTCTGGAATTTAAAATAGCTTTCTTAATACATGATAGAACACTGGGAAAGAAATCTGCATTGACTGTGGAAGCTCCTGATGGGCTCAAAATTCAGGATGTTTAGATAAAGATTAAATATGCATTTGTGGGGGAAAGCAAAAAGATTCATATCTTTTTTCCTTCAGGCTAAATGGACACAAATCAGAGGCTTAGAAACTTATCTCAGGTTTATTTTTGTATTTCCAATCTCTAGATTGCTTTAGATTTCTAAAACTAGAAGCCTTACTGCTTTTTTCTGCCTTCTCCTAATAAATTATAGTGGGGGCAAGGGGATTTGTTTTCCTTCATTAATAATCGTAGCTTAGATTTTCAAATAATTTTTTTCTATCCTAGATTTATTTAGTGTGTAGTCATTACCATTTCAGAGCAGTTTTACACTCTTGGAAGTGAAGGCATTTGAAGATGAGGTACACTCAATTTAGTGTGTCTTTTGTAATGCAAAGAAGGAACGGAGCTGTGTTAACACTCAGTAGAATGCTTATTTCCCAGGTTTTGCTCTGCTCTGTCCACAAAAATGAAGAAGGATGTATTAGTGTATTCGAGTGTATTAGGGTTTTCCATAGAAACAGAACCACTAGGTTGTGTGTTTGTATGTGTTGGGGGGGGAGTTGTTTTCAGGAAAAGGCTTCTCTGGTCATAGAGGCTGGCAAGTCCAAAATCTGCAGAAAGAGCTGTCACTCTGGAGACCTAAGAAGAACCAATGTTGAATTTTAAGTCCAAAGGCCATCTGCTGGTAGAATTCTTTCTTTTGCTGGCAGATGGGGAGATTAGTCTTGGTTCTATCGAGATCTTGAACTGGTTGGATGAGGCCCACCCATATTATGGAGGGCAATCTGCTCGACTCAAAATTCACTGATTTAAACATTGGTCGCACCCAATGAAAGACCCTCACAGAAATATCCAGAATGCTGTTTGATAATCTCTCTGGGCATCATGGCCAAGTCATGTTGACACTTGAAATTAACCATCACAGATGGAGATCATGGCCGCTCAAAAACACAAGGGAAAAACTCTGCATCATCATGAGAGTAGGAGGCACAATCTGCTCCTCATACTATAGGATCAGAGAAACTCGTCTGGGGTTCTCCAAGGGGTTTGAGCACAGTGTCTCTAGGCATGTATTAAAACTCAACAGTCAAAAAACTAAGGTCATGGCATCTGGTCCCATTACTTCATGAAAAATAGATGGGGAAACAATGGAAACAGTGAGAGACTTTCTTTTCTTGGGCTCCAAAATCACTGCAGATGGTGACTGTAGCCATGAAATTAAAAGAAACTTGCTCCTTGGGAGTAAGGCTACGACAAACCTAGACAGAATGTTAAAAAGCAGAGATATTACTTTGCTGACAAAGGTCTGTCTAGTTAAAGCTATGGTTTTTCCAGTAGTCATGCATGGATGTGAGAGTTGGACTATAGAGAAAGCTGAGTGCCTAATAATTGATGCTTTTGAACTGTGGTGTTGGAGAAGACTCTTGAGAGTCTCTTGGACTGCAAGGAGATCCAACCAGTTGATCGTAAAGGAAATCAGTCCTAAATCTTCATTGGAAGGACTGATGCTGAAGCTGAAGCTTCAATACTTTGGCCACTTGATGTGAAGAACTGAATCATTGGAAAAGACCCTAATGCTGGGAAAGATTGAAGGCAGGAGGAGAAGGGGATGATAGAGGATGAGATGGTTAGCTGGCATCACCAACTCGATGGACATGAGTTTGAGCAAGTACTGGGAGCTGGTGATGGACAGGGAAGCCTGGCGTGCTGCAATCCATGGGGTCTCAAAGCATCAGAAAAGACTGAGCGACTGAATTGGGCATCCTTTTGAACTCACTAAGCTTCCCCAAGGGCTGCTACCAGATCTTCCATACTTGATGCCCTCAGGCCTGGCATAAAAACAAGCAGCTTTTGTCTGGATCGGGGTTGCCCCTCACAGAGATGCAGCAAGACCAGCGGCGTGACTGCTTCCCTCCCACCCCAGGAGTGCGGGCCCAGCATCTGCTGGAGATAGCCAGACTGAGCTTCAGTGCTACCTCATTTTGGGCTGCAAAGATTTCAACAACTCCTTTCTGTGGCCAAATTCTGTTCTGGTCTGTTTATCTCATGAAAACAAAAATGTTTGGAATTGGCAACATTTCTTTCTCTTGACCAGTCCTTGCCCCTCTCTGCCCAAATGTACCTTTCCCAGTCCCATAATCATAAGTACAAAGAAATAATTTATGAACAAAACCAAACCCCACTCCTTGGCATATATCTGGAAAAAAACTCTTATTTGAAAAGATACGTGCCCCCCAATGTTCATAGCAGCACCTATTTACAATAGGTTTGAGCAAGCTCCAGGATTTGGTGATGGACAGGGAAGCCTGGTGTGCTGCAGTCCATGCAGTCACATAGAGTTGGATATGACTGAGCAACTGAACTAAACTGACCTGAAAGAGAGGGGAGACAGTTGTTGGTTCATCCATACGCGTTACCTCACAGGTTGATCCATGCGTCAGTAAGTGAATGAAACAGAGCTCCAGCACTCCGTTTGGCCACTCTTTGATCCAATCTCTCTCTCTTTAAACTCTGAATTTTTGTGAGCTGAAAGTTTATGGCATCCATTCCTCCATCTTAGAGATTACAACCTGAACTAAAAATGTCATCAATTCCTATAGAGACTTTTCTCTTACCTGTTTAACACCTTGAAGTGACTTGACCTGACCTGACTTGAATTCATTTGAGCACCTACTATGTGCTAGGGGTGGTACTGCAGGCCTAGTACTTAGCATATAGAGAATACTTAAGTTCACCCATAAAGGGACTCATCCACCACATTTGTATGTTCTTGGCCCCTGCAAGCCAAGAGTGCAATTCTAAAGTGGTTGCTTTATCAGTCACGTAAATCAGGGGACCTCACTGAACATTCTGCCTAGGTAGGAAGTCTAGTGGGCCACGGGCCTCCTTCACAGAACAATGGAAACAGGGCTTCTTGGAGAGTTGCTCCCCATCTTGCCCAGAATAGAGAGGAGAATTTCCTTTCGAAGCACATCACCCAACTCCCAAGAACGTGAAAAATGTAGTTTCCAGGCACAGGTCTTGATGAAATGCCTCTTTCTGAAAAAAGCTGTTTATTGACATCAGTCACATGTTGGACAATAAACACTGGCCAAGCCCTCTGTTGGGCTTCCCTGGTGGCTCAGTGGTGAAGAATCCACCTCTCAATGCAGGAGACAGAGGTTTGATCCCTGGGTTGGGAAGATATTCTGGAGGAGGAAATGGCAACCTGCTCCAGGATTCTTGCCTGGGAAATCCCATGGACAGAGGAGCTTGGGGGACTACAGTCCATGAGGTCACAAAAGAGTTGGACACGACTTAGTAACTAAACAACAGCAACAAAGCTGCACACAAGGAAACAAATGCCTCGAATACTCTAAAACGGAAGATGTTAGAAGGGAAAATGAAGATCCCTTCATTCTGTTGAAACAGTGAAAATCATGAGGGATATTTTCCTAAGTATGGAAGATGAACATAATGTCCATAGTGCTGGCAAATGCAAAAATACAGCTATTGTGTGGATTGTAATGAGAAAGCTGATATTTCCATAGATGCTAGTGGAAAAGAAGTTGGATTTAAACTGTAAATGGGATAATATGGTAACAAACAAACAAGAATGATGTGTAAACAACAGGGGTCTCCAAAGACAGATGCTTGATTAACATCTGCATGAATCATTCAGGAGAGGATTGAATTTAGGGACTTCAGACATCTCTCAAGTTTCAACCATCAGGGAGAAGGCAAAATGAGTAATTAGAAAAGTGTCAGATGAGCCTGGGTATGTGGCTAAAACAACCCAACAATTCATGGGCACATATAAGAAAAATACTATTCGTTCATTCATTCATTTGCTGACTCACTCATTCATTTATTCAATGGAGCTTCTGAGCTCACCCTGTGCTAGCTCCTGTCCTATGTCAGGGATGGGACAGCAACAAGACGTGGTTGGCAAAAGAGAAGTCATTGGCCCTTCCTTGAATCTGTCAGTCGAGCCTGCAGTGAAACCCTAACACTGACAAGTTTACAGCACTATTTGAGAGGATTCTGGAAACGAAGTAGAAGTTTAATAGGTTGCAAGCATGGAGGATACAGTGGTGAGAGAGCCCACACGAAGACATAGTGGACTCTGGGAAGTTCGGAAGAAAGTAGAGGAAAAAACAGTGAATTCTTCCAAAGAGGTAATTAAAAATAGCCTGGCAGTCTGGAGGCTGAGGGGGATATGATAGAAGTTTATAAAATCATAGAGACTGTGAATTAAATGACACAGAATTGTTAAAAGCAGATGCTCTGGGGCCGGATTGTCTGGATTCAAATGTTGCCTCTGCTGCTTTCCAGCTGTGTGACTTGGGGCAGATTACTTAATCCGTCTGTATTTCTGTTTCTTCATCTTTCAAGTAAGGCTAATAAAAGTACCTACTTATAGCATCCATATGGATATGAAGATTGAAATGAGTTCATGTCTGTGAATCTCTTTCAACAATACTTGGCACAAAGCAAAACACTAAAAAATGTTACCCTCTTTTTTTTTTTTTCCTTAGAATCAGTTTAATCAATGTTTACTTGTGAAGGACGTAAAGCTCAAGACACACTCAGTAACCTAAAGGGAACTGTAATATCCAGAAGCGGTACTGTCTTAATCCACTAGGCGATGCTGAGAAGGTTAGATTAATTCCTTCATGTTAGACCTGCAACAAGTCCTAAGGGGGTTTAAGAATGCTAAAGATGTATGTTTATCTCTTATCTTTGCTTCCCACAATGTGCACAACACAACCTGACACAGTCTCCTGGGGCTGAAGGCCTCTGAGCCTGACGGCATTTCTTAATGAGAAAATGATTGCTCAGTCTGGCAAAGGGGAAAATGTTAAGTTTTTGATGTAGCAACACATAATAATAATAAGCCATCCACTGCAGAGCAAGGGATTGCCAGAGACCTAGGGCCAATGAGTTAGTGTTTGTTATTTTCACAAGGAAATAAGTTAGTGTCAATATCCACACACTTGGGCCTAGTCAGAACCCTCTTGACAAAGAACAGGAGGCATGTGTGAGACCACAGATGGTGTGGGACATGGGGGAGGAATAACTAACTACAGAAAGGGCATTTCTCACTGCAGTTGAGATAGTTGTTGTTTAGTCGCTAAGTCTTGCCTGACTCTTTTGTGACCCCATGGGAGGTGGCCCGCCTGGCTCCTCTGTCCGTGGGATTGAGAGTTTTGAATTCCAAAGCCAACAGGTCAGTCACCTCCTCTACTGCCAGGCTAGACTTTGAAATGAGGACTGATGTTAAGCCTGGTGTTGGGCCCTGCCCTCTGCATTCTCTGGGCCTCAGATTGGTTTACAGGTAAAACAATGGACCAGGATTAAAAAATAAAGAAAGAAAGAACAAATAAAATAACCAGAATCTGTTGTTTCCTTCCAGTGAAATCTTACTTTGGAGTTTCAGGAGTAATATATGTACATACATCTTAAGAGTGGAGCAGTGTGTGGTGGGGGTGGGCGGTGGTCTTAGAGCTCCACCAGCTCTCTGCCACCTTGGATTTAGTCACCCCCACTTGCATCACATCCCTTCTCCCTCTGGCTCATCTTAACACAGTTTGAAAACCACTGGCCTAGATAGGCTCTCAAGTCCCCTCCAGGTCAATGTTAGACCTGGCTCTGTGGCTCTGGTGCCTTTGGCACCAAAGTAACCTCAAATCAAAGGAGCCATTTCAGGTTCTAGAAGAGTACTGTCCAATAGAAATATGTAAATGGCGTAAGTCATTGAACATCTTCTAACAGTTATATTCTAAGAAGAAAAAAGAAATAGGTAAAGTGAATTTTATTAGCATATTTTATTTAACTCATATATTCAAACTGTGGTGTTGGAGAAGACTCTTGAGAGTCCCTTGGACTGCAAGGAGATCCAATCAATCCATCCTAAAGGAGATCAATCCCAGGTGTTCATTGGAAGGACTGATGTTGAAGCTGAAACTCCAATACTTTGGCCACCTCATGCGAAGAGTTGACTCATTGGAAAAGACCCTAATTCTGGGTAGGATTGGGGGCAGGAGGAGAAGGGGACGACAGAGGATGAGATGGTTGGATGGCATTACCGACTCAATGGACATAAGTTTGGGTAGACTCCGGGAGTTGGTGATGGACAGAGAGGCCTGGCGTGATGCAATTCATGGGGTCGCAAAGAGTTGGACACGACTGAGCGACTGAACTGAACTGAATTGAACTGATTCAAACTATGAACAATTCAATATGTAATGGACATAAAAGTAACAGAGATATTTTACATTTTTTATACGAAGTTTTCAAAATCCAGTGTAAACTTACAGCACATCTCAAATCAGATTTGTCATATTTCAAGTGTTCGACAGTCACAGGCAGCAAGTGGCTATCACACTAGTACATGCAGATAAAGAAACTTCAGTGCCTCAGAATCCTTTTCTGAGTCCCAAGTGCACTTAGTCGTTGTTTTAATTGCTCAGTCATGTCTGACTCTTTTGGTACCCCACAGACTGTAGCCCGCTAGGCTCCTCTGTCCATGGGATTTCCCAGGTAAGAATACTGGAGTGGGTTGCCATTTCCCTCTCCAGGGGATCTTCCCAACCCAGTGATCAAACCCGGGTCTCCTGCATTGTCAGGTGGGTTCTTTACCACTGAGCCACGGGGAAGTCCCAAACTGCATTTTACCCATGAATTTAACGGGAAAGATCTGCAGGCCTCCTGTGTTCAAAACTCAAAGACAGTGAAAAGTGTTTCTCTCTGTTTCTGTTGCCCCCATAAGCACTGAGATGGCCCGCTCTTTCAGGGGATCCTTCTCTTTAGCCTTCCTCAAGGCCTAGAAGTGTCACAGGATATTTCAACAGGCTGGTCTCAATGGCTTCATCTGCTCGTCTCCTTCACCTCACTTTTCTATCCCACTGCTCATCCCCCACTGCTTATTGATTTAACATCACCTTTATCCTGCAACTTCTTCTTTTTAAATGTTCTCTAAGCCTTTCTCTGCCTTAATTCTAGTACCTTCAGGAATCCACTTCAACCTTGAGTATTTTGAAAACCTAGCTCTCACCAGTCCCAATCCTCTGCCATCATCCCACACACTTAACCATTTGTGTGCACATAAAAGCAGTCATTTAATTAATACATCCTTTTTTTCTTTTGGTCAAGCTGCACAGCATTTGCGACCTTAGTTCCCCACCAGGGATAAAACTTGTGTTCTCTGCAGTGAAAGTGTGCAGTCTTAACCACTGGACCACCAGGGAAGTCTCTTAATACATTTTCCGATATTACCCATATTATGTTTTATATGCTGGCTTAAGTTAGCTTCACCTTTTTGCTTTAACACAGTGCTATGCACTGAAGGAAATCATATTTTTCTCACAATATTTGTTTGTCGGGACAAAGATACAGCTCAGTACAATCATGTTAGAACACTCAAATGCAATGAAGATGCTTCACTATTTCTTTGGGACTAGAATTGAACACTAAAGCTTTGCTGGATATTTGTATACAGATCAGGTTCACAGCCATTGGTTGGCTGGTATTACTAATTTAAATCCAAGGGTAGTACTTCAGATACTATTTTTTCATTTATGACTCAAAAAAATGGAACAAAATCAACTCTTTTTTGTACAAAAGAATCTGTTTTTTTTTCTACCACTATAATTTGAATATAAACTATACACTTAGAGATGCTTAATTTAAAAAAGAATTACATCTGTGTATATGTTAATAACATGTTTATTCCATGTTTTAGGCTTGATAACTGATGACGAATTTTGCCAACTTTCCCAATTTTTCAGTAGAACTGGCTTAGATTCTTAGTCAACTAAATTATAATAATCCACTAGTTTGAAACTACAATAAAATAATCATCTCATTAAATGAACTGCATTTCCTTTTGAAGTTACTTCCCCCTCTGGGCCTTGTAGAAAGGCTGTTAAGAAGTATTCCTCAATTGCATAAATTACTGCTTTGTTTGGACTTAGATACCAAGGTGTCAGCAATGAATTCATAACTTATAGATAGTTATACCTTTAACTAGAGGCACAGCATTTCCTGAAGCAAAGACAATACTTCTTTACTGAATGCCCTTGATCTGTAGAGAACCTCTCCCCCGTCACCTTTCTCCCTACTCCCTCTACCTTCCCACTTCCCACCCCCAAAGTGCTTACACTAGAACTTTTTCCTTTTTCTTTTGAGCTGGAGTTTTGCTATTTTACAGACATATAATCAAACATAGTGTCTCTGTATGAACAGTATAAGAGATCAGAGTCAGAATCAGGACTTATAGTCAGAACTCTCCAACCCTGGATTAGTCAATATTTTTTCAATAATTATCTACAGTTAGGAAAAGGCATGTTATTAAAGCTGCAAATAGATCCAGGGTTAGATCCTCTGGGAAGTTCTTTTCTGATTTCTGTGGAAATTACCCAGAACCCACCTTTCTTGGCCAGGATGTGCTGATCCCCAAAAATGTAAGGACCAAATGGTGTCCCCAAGCCAGTCACTGGTTATCAATAAAGGGTAATGTGTATGTGTGCTGGTGTGTGAGTGGAGAGGGGGGCTACAAAAATCCTTTCCTGTTTAAGATGACTGCATGCATTGACTTCAGTTTAAAACACTGTTGTGAAGCCTAGACTGTGTGCATATATATACATATATGGAATCTCTCAGCTCACATAGCTGGCCAGCAGGCCAAGGTTTGGCATCTTCAAATTTCAGGTCTGTACTTAAAGCAATGACGTGAACATGTGCCCAGGTCAGTTAGCCTGCCTATCAGGCTTGTAGCCTGAAGTATGTCTCCAGACACCTTCAATCTGATAAGAGAAAAAATCATAGCCAAATATTCTATAGTTCTCATAACATATTACTGCACTGTAATTATTTCACTCTTTCACCCCTGCCTCTCTCAGACAGAAGACGGAGGAAAAAAGAAAAATGCTCTATTTCTTTAGGGTTCCTTGATGCAAACTCTTTGCAGTTTATCTCATCATCTCAACTTTTCCTACCCCAAGACATTCCCGCAGTTTCTCTGATATTTCCTGACGATGAACAGGCCAACTGGCAACACACCCGCCTCCAAATCCCCTCTTTTGCTCAGATGATCGCCTCTGCCCGCGACCCCTCCGGCGGTGAAAACCAGGAGAACCCAGAGGGGCGGCGCCGCCTCCAGTTCTCCGTCGGTTCCACTCAAGCTGGTTATTTCCCCTCAGCTCCAGCTCCTTTCCTCCTGCCGCTGCTGTTCCAGAAGCTCCGGGCTGTTGGGTCCTCGGCTCCCAGAGGCCCTACAGGGTGGCGGGCAACTGCGGAGGGGCGAGGGGAAGGCGAGCCTCGGTCTGGTAGCGCGCCGCTCTGAGGAGTGCGGGGCGGGGACCTTGCTCGCTGGGTGGAAGAGGGGGGCGCTAGCGGGCAGGAGGCCTTGCCTGGGTGCCGGGGCGGGCGCGCGGCGAGCCCCAGGACGCCCAGGCTATGGGGTGGCGCCTGTGCAGCCCCTCGGGGGCGCGCCCTCTGTAGCTTCTGGCTGGGAACCAGGCTGCCGCCTCCGAGCAGCCCTCCGCAGCGCTGCCTTCGAGCTACGGGTGGAGCCCCGGGAGGCAGGCGAGGGAAGCGCGGGCGTGACTGGGGCGCTGAAGTAGGCGAGCCACAAGGCGCCGCGCCACCGCCGCGCCGGGCAGCAGTAGGGCAGCCGGAGGGGCAGCGACATCTGCGGGCGGGCGGTCGATGCTTCCTGGCCGCGCGGAGCAAGCGAGGCGGCCCCGAGGACTCGGGCCGCGGCGAGGATGGCGGGCCTCACTGACGGTGGATGGACGGCAGACTTTCCAGTCCCGCTGGAGCCCAGGCCTTCAGCGCGTGGCCCCGGGCCCAGACTGTAGAAGAAGCGACGTCCCTGGCCGCGCGCTTACATTCATCCCCCCGCTTGGATAGCTGGGCGACGTCCGTGAATCTTCGGTTTTTATCAAGTCACCTCGAGGGACTCAGGGAACCCGTTTTTCCAACTGGGGATAGTGACTATTCTCGTTGCCCTCTTGCCTTATAGAAAGTTATTCTAACAAGGTTGATCATCCAGCCAGAGTAAGAGGGAGAATAAACAGCGTGGTCTGTCCCTTGGTGAAGGGATGTACAGGGATCCCGCCAAGCGGGCAGAGCCAGTTTTAGGCGAAGCGGCAAACACAGCCCATTGACAATTCAGTCCCGGAAAGGGTTAACTGCATCCTGCAGGTTCGGTTTACATGTAAATAGAGAGCAGCTGCTCCGCGCGGGCCCCAGTTGGCCCTTTTAAGTTTTTGATTGGTTGCCAATGACATCACCGGCCGTATTATAACACTGTGGACCCAAAGCGGCGTCGGATAAACCCTCCTTAAAGGGCCATGGCCACGCCCCGGCTCCGCCCCCTCCAGGTGCCCATTGGCCGCGGGCTGCAGCGAAGTAGCGGTCAGGTTTCTCCGGATTCCTATTGGTTCAACACTCCGTCGGTCGGCAGCCGACCCGCCCCCTCAGAACCTTACATTTACAGTGTAGCAAAAGAGAAAGTAACTATGTTGCTGCTGGAGATCAATGAAGCCTAGTGAATGAGGGCTGAATGTGTGAATCCCTTGCTGAAGCGGAGCGCCAGATGGTGGAGGGTTACACTTATTTATGAAGTAAGTGGAAGTCACCGTGGCTACTCCTGAGAGTCCAGGGGTGTGAGGCGGTGTGAGTGTGAGTGAGTATGTGTGTGGTGTGTGTGTGCGCGTGTGTGTGTTGCGATGTTTACGGAGGAGTCACAGCAGGTGAGGTTAAAGTGTTCCCGCTGTTGGCTCACGCCGCCCTGTGCGTTTACTCTCTCTGCAGTCTACTTGGATTGGGGGCGAAGGAAAAAATGAGGTTTGTTGGGATGCTTTGCGGCAGTTTTAAAGGCCAGAGACTTGTTAGTGCGCTGTGTTGCGAAGGAGGATGTTAAGTGCCCCGGAGTCGGGAAGCAGCATTCTCTGACCACTTAATTTTCTTTCCAGCCGCTGGCTAGAGGTGGAAGGACGACTAGAGTGGGAAGGGGATAGCTCAGTGTTTTTCGGGGAGGTTTCCTAGGCTGTCTGGATGGTTTCACGGGCAATATATACGCCCGACCCTCTGCTGCAGGGATGCAGGTCTCTATACACTCCGTGCGTGTGTGTGTGTGTGTGTGTGTGTGTGTGAGAGAGAGAGAGAGAGAGAGAGAGAGAGAGAGAGAGAGAGAGAGAGAGCGTGTGTGCGCGCGGCGCACTGTCTGGAGGTGGGGGTCCCAGCTTGTGTCTCCATGAGCACGCTTCTGCGTCCCTCTCAAGGGAAATGGACTGTTGATCCTGGGACATACCCTACCAGGTAACACAATAGCAAAGACTTTTCACCGCTGGGTCCAGCCGGGAAGTAGTTATAGCTTCTGGAATAGTACTCGCTCTTCAAAAAATACTACGCAAGGGAGGAAGGGAAGGGGGAGGGAGGGAGGGAAGAAAGGAGAAAGGGAGGGAGAACAGGGGTTGGATTCTTCTTGCCCATCCAAAGGTGGTTAGAGAAAGCTGAGTCTGTGCGGATCTGTGGATATGATAGGTGTGTGCCCCTGTGTGTGTGTGTGTGTGAGTGTATTCTGCCTGTGACATTTTGGCTCCGTGTCTGAGAATGGTGACAGTCGTGTGTAGAGGGATGTTGGATGACATTTTTCCAGACATCTCTGAAAGTTGGTTTAGATGAGCTCCTCTGTGTGTATGTCTAGTAGGAGAGGAGCCAGCAGGGCCCGGGAGTGGAGTACCTTTATGCCTATGGGGAGGAAGGAACTGTCCCTTTGCAGGTACCCTCTAATGTGACAGGACATAGACCCCTGTGAGCAACTCTTTACTTCTCACTGGGAAGTCTTCTTTATGAATCCATCCTCTTGAAGAGGGGTCACATCTGTGTGAGATCAAAAGATTATGCATAGTGGCTGCCTTCTGCTGAGAGAAGCTCTAGGATGTTCCTGTAGGGAAAGGAGGAGAATGGAGAATTGAAGTGGTCCTTTCCTTAAAGGCAGGAGTGGAGGGGGTGGTGTGGCAAGGGAGCCATCTGTCAGGATTGGGGTTTTCAGACCTGCCTCCCTAGCTTGAGGTGTCATTTTAGGGGGCCAGTATGTAATGAAAGAGAAAATACAGATTAATTTATAAATAAGAGGGCAATAGGAAACATGGAAGGTTTTAATATGACTCTGTTTCAAAGGACTTGGGAGAAGGAAAAGTAAGAATAGCTCAAAATTAAAGAGGTTCACTTAGAGGGTTACTTTCATTCTGATATGCAGAAAGTTGACATCTACCCCTGATGTATATTTAGCTGTTGTATATTCCCATGAGCCTTGCCAGCACTTTTGGTCATTCCTTTGCCTTTGCAGTGGCTGAAGTAATTACATGGAAAGTATGCATGGGCGGATGTATGTATGGGTCCTTCTCAGATGGTTGCAGTACACATCTGCCCTGGAGATGAGGCCCAGGAGAGATGCCTCTTAAGAACCTTCCCTTCCATCTTGAGCTTTTCTGATCCTTTGTGCTTGTACTTTTTCTAAGGCTGAACTTGGATGTGGGTCCGTAAAAGGTTGTTCATCAACATTTGCATAGACTTTACATCTAACCTTAGACTCAGCAAGGACAGGGGGTGGGGAGGGGGGTGGTCCTCAGGCGTGCATCCTCTTTGAATCCATAGTGGTGAGAGTCAACCTTTGAGTGACAGGATACTGGGCACTTAGGACGACTTCGCTAAGAGGGATGCAAAGTCCTTTCCTAGGGATTGGATTCGACTGCTTTTTGTGTCACATGACTTTATTCTTTCTTTCCCCCCCTCCCCTTCTTTACAGACTGTCTTGAGTTCTTCTTGAATTGCCAGTTTTCAGCCTCCTCATGCCTCCGTCTCCTTTAGACGACAGGGTAGTGGTGGCACTGTCTAGGCCCGTTCGACCTCAGGATCTCAACCTTTGTTTAGACTCTAGCTACCTTGGCTCTGCCGCCCCCGGCAGTACCAGCCACCCTCCTGTCATCGCCACCACCGTTGTGTCCCTAAAGGCTGCGAATCTGACGTATATGCCCTCATCCAGCGGCTCTGCCCGCTCCCTGAATTGTGGGTGCAGCAGTGCCAGCTGCTGCACTGTGGCAACCTACGACAAGGACAATCAGGCCCCAACCCAGGCCATTGCCGCTGGCACCGCCACCACCGCCATTGGAAGCTCTACCACCTGTCCTGCCAGCCAGATGGTCAACAACAGTGAGAATGCAGGCTCTCTAAGTCCATCAGGTGGGGTGGGCAGCCCCGTGACAGGGACCCCCAAACAGCTAGCCAGCATCAAAATAATCTACCCCAATGACTTGGCCAAGAAGATGACCAAATGCAGCAAGAGTCACCTGCCAAGCCAGGGCCCTGTCATCATTGACTGCCGGCCCTTCATGGAGTACAACAAGAGTCACATCCAAGGAGCTGTCCACATTAACTGTGCCGATAAGATCAGCCGGCGGAGACTGCAGCAGGGCAAGATCACTGTCTTAGACTTGATTTCCTGTAGGGAAGGCAAGGACTCTTTCAAGAGGATCTTTTCCAAAGAAATTATAGTTTACGATGAGAATACCAATGAGCCGAGCCGAGTGGTACCCTCCCAGCCACTCCACATAGTCCTCGAGTCTCTGAAGAGAGAAGGCAAAGAACCTCTGGTGTTGAAAGGTAATGCCCCCACCCCCTCCTCGAGCACAGCCCTGGGGTCACGCTGGGTTTTCTCTGAGAAGTACCAGCATCCTCCTTCCGCTGGCTGCAAAAGACCAGAATTGCCTTTCTTCTTGTCTTCCCTTCCGTGCCCTCTCTTAATTATTTTGGGGTTGGGAGAGAAACCCAGCAGCCTTGAACTAAAAGCCAGAAGATTTGGGCTCTAGTCTTTAATTCACCTTCTCATTTGCATTGTGCAAGTCATTTCCCCCTCTCGGAGATGGTTTTCTCATCTTTCTAAAAAGGGGCTCTATGACACCAGATGGCATCTGCAGTCATGCCTGCTCTGGTAACTCTGTTCCATTCAAACTAGCTGGAAAGTTCTTGTCTCTCAGACTTAACCAAAGCTGATGGAACGGAGAAAACTGCAACTGTGGTGAACTGCAAGTAAACCTCCAGGTACCAGTTCTTTCTGTGGGAAATTCTTCCTCTTTCTCACCTCTCTGAAAGTGACCTTCAAAAAGGGCAGAGATCCTTATTTTAGGGCCCCTCAGAGAGTTCACCCCAAATGTCCATTCCTTTGCCAAAACTCCAAGGGACGGAGTCATTTTTATGAAATACTCCCCAACACGCTGTTTCTTCTAGTGTCACCTGACAACCATTGACATCATAGCTCCTTCCAAGATGGGGTGGTGGGTCACTTGCCCTAGGACACTGAGCATGAATAATTGGGATGTCAGTGTCATTGAGCCCTGGCAGGAGAAATTAATTGCCCACCCATCTCTGGGCTCCTTCTGCACAGCGTTGCCTAACCTATAGGGAGTCTGCATCCCCTGACCATCCCAGATGTGTCTCTTTGCCCTCAGCTGCCATCCTTTGGGACACTGCACACCACACTTCATCTTTAGTGTTTTCTGTCAGTTGGTGGTGGTGATGGTGGTAGTAAGAGACAGTCATCTTCTTTCATCTCTTTCCTTGTGTGTTGAGTCAAGGCACACAGTCTGGGCCACATTGCCAGCCAGTCTCCTGCATTGTGTAGACCAAAGACATCCCTGGGTTCCTTTGAACACCTTGCATATTTAAATTGCAACAGGCCATTGGAATGAGCAAGGTAGTTGGTTTTCCTTTGTGGGCTAGTTCTGCCATTCTTTTTGTCTTCCCAATGGTGTGCTCTGCCTTTTGTTGAGGAGTGTTCCTAGAAATCCAGTTCTAAATTTCTTGGACATCATCTCCCCTTCCCACCCTCACTGGCCTCGAGCCTACTCTTATTGGGCTCAACTAGCACAAAGGTACAGCTTCCCTTAAGGAAGGGCTGGTGGGCTCTCAGGGGAAGGAGAACATCTTGGAAGTTACATCCAGAGTGTTTCAGCAGCACCCAGGCATTTTATGTTGTTATTGATGGGTTTTCTTGTGGTTGCTGATATGCTCATATTTCCTTGGTGTATCCTTGTATTTTGTCATTTTGTATTCTTATTTGGCTGACTTTGAGTGATTCCCAGTAGGCTTACCCAGCTAGTATTCTGTCTCTGTGATCCTGGCTTGTCTCATCTTTTTCAGATGAGAAAATACACTCTACAAACTTCTCATTTGTAAGAGTTTGTATTGGGAAGCCAAGAAGTGGAGAACCAATGGAGTGATCTTCAGGGTGGTCTCTCGCTTATGTAGAGTAGATGCCGTTGAGCGAAAGCAGGCCTTTTGTGTCCAAATGATCTGAGAATAGGCATCAAATAATCCACATGAAGATGACCCTGGACTTACACATTGAGAGTGTTAAGGAGGAGCTGTAGATTCTACTCTCTACTTTGGAGTGGGCGTTATTGTGTATGGGGTTGGCTTGTCGGTTGCTGGGAAATGAATCTCCCAGGTGTTGCTGATCAAAGTGGGGTTCCTCTCCCCATTTCCTGTGGATGCAGCTGAGAGCCCAGGCAGCCTGGGCTTGTTCCTCGGTGTCAGTGAGGTTGCCTCAATGGGGCGGGGCCAGACATGCTGCTGATGTCACCGCTGGGCGCCTGCCGCCACCACCGCCAACAGGGCTCATCATTTTTGGGTTGGTGAGACGCAGCAGCGGTCGACCTGGAAGTTGCACTGGTGGTAGAGGTTGTATTATTTGTAGTTTGGTCTCTTTCTTCAAATATCTGGGAATTTTGTTGAAGATATGTGGTTCGGGAGCAGAAGGGTCTGTAATGTACTTTATTAATTATTTTTGTCGTTGTGATTTTGGTGTCTTTGGGGGGAATGGCCTAAAATTGGGACCATGATGGTAAAGAAGTGAAATAGATCAATACTAGAATGCCCCTCTAGCTGCCCTTTCATCCGGGTAAACCAAAGGTTAATACCATAACACCACTGAGGTGAAAATGGGGTGGGTACCTCTGAGAAGGCATGGCCAGCAACTTCTCCTAGGTTCTTGAGTGGGTCTATCAGACCATTCTGATTTGGCTTTTCTGCTGAGGTTTATTTTAGTAATCCCCACCCTTGGTGATGTAAGATTTTATTTTAGCAAGAGTAGTAGCGGTACCATTTTGGAAGGAGTGGTTTTCGCAGGGAAGATGTGGTGGGGGTAGGGGTGGGGGTTGGTTAGAATCTGAGGTAGATGCTCCTAAGGCTTCAGGAATTTATTTTCAGAGATTTCAGTACAATCTTGGGTTAATTTATGGCTGAGTCATCTGATTCTCTGGTTTATGTTTGTAAACACTGGTTGCTACCCTCCCTGTCCAAGTTTTATGTCCCCCTCTTTCAGTGCCATGTTCTCCATTTTTGGTGCTGCCTGTCAAGTAGAGCGGCTGCTCAGATACTGTTTTAGTAATGCTGTGTCAGGTTGGGAAGAAGCTGATCAGAGGCACAGAAGCCCCTGGGATTAAGTGACTGTTCTAATTGACAGTCCCCTCCCCATTGTGACCTACGTCTGAATTCGTATTTTATTCTCATCCTCCAAAGAAGAAGTGGCATCAGACCTGTGCTTCTACTCCACCTGGCAAACCATGAGTCAAATGAGTACATGTGTAGAGACTTGCAAAGGCTTTGAAAGAATTATAATCTGTTTTACACAAAGTTGATTTTTAATGTGATTTAGCACCCAGCTGAATAAGGAGGCTAGATGATTCTGGGTTTTCCATAACGAGAGCTACCATCTTTATAAGGTTCCCTTTCTTTTCAGCAAGGCTGGGTTCAGGGAAGTAATTTGTCATTTACTTATGTAGGAATGGATAGTCTATTATCACCTCCTCTTTAAAGACAATCTGTGCCTTTAAAACTTTTATTATAAAAGTTTTCAAATACAGAGAAACATAGAAAAGAGTATCATGATCACCAAATACCTAGTACCCAGATTAAACAATTGTTAATGTTTTCCCTCTCTGCTTTCTCTTCCTTTATTGGTTGTTGAAATATATTAGAATATAGATAATGTTTGACTATATTTCAGTATTTTTCATGTTTTAAACTTAATGTTTTCAAATTGAGAAGGATGGGCATATTTTATAGTACAGTACGGACAACATTTTCACTCTTAAACATTGGTGTCGTGTTCCCATTGTTGACTTTTTCAAGCTTGGAATTCCACTTTGACTAACTGGCTGCTATTGAATCTATGGGGAAGCACCCCCCCCACACACACACCCACCCACTCCCCCAGACTGGGAGGGTTCTATAGCGTCCTCTTCCACAGGAGTCTATCAGGTCCCATCCCTTACTTGCTCTGTGCTATCACAAAACAAAGAGTGACTGACAGGCCTGCCTCTGAGTCAGCGGTATTTATTGGGGGGAAGGCTGGAGGGGGATGAGTGAGTACCACTTCAGGAAGCTGATTCAGTAGCAAAGATCTGATCACATAGAGAGGTAACTTTTGATGCTAGAAAACTTTCCATCAAAACTCCTGAAGCGAGCAACATAGATGGCACATTTTCACATAGTCACAAAGGGCTCTGAAGTCAACACTTGTCGGCAGTGCTGAGTATGATGACAAAGTGAAGGGCTGTGCTTAGACATCAGAGATCCCGAGGAAATATGTTTTCTTTTCTGCATTGTTTTGTGGGGGAAACGAAAGTCTTCCTCTTGTCCGTCAGGGATGTTAGGAGGAATTTTTTTTTTAAGATATGTGAAACAAAGGCATAATCTATATTCACAGGTTTAGTGTTGTGATTCTGAACTTCTGTCTAACAACCAGACATACTGAATATTAGCCGTGTAGCAAATGGTGGAGAGACTCAGGCAGAAGCAGGGGGCCAGCCTGTCTGAGCTCTCGTCTTGGCTCACACCTTGCTAGCTATGTGCCCTTGGCCAATGGCTACTTCCCTTACTTCCTTATTTTCCTTATTTACAAAAAGGATGTAAGAGTAGCACTCTCCTGGTGGTAGTTTAGGTAGTAAATGAATTAATGTGTGCAAAGTGTCTAGAACACTTCCTCATACAGAGTGAACTCTCACTCCATGTAGCCCAATAGTATTACTGTTGGTTGAACAGAAATGATGGTGTCAGTAAAACTGCAGTTTTGGCCTCTCTTCCAAAGGAGTGCAAATAACAAGTTAGGTACAGCCGTGTGTGTGTGTGTGTGTGTGTGTGTGTGTGTGTGTGTGTGTGTGTGTGTGTGTGTGTGTGTGTTGCTATGGCCTAAAAATAACTTGATGACTGTTACCTAATTTAAGTAGCATACAGTTGGAGTGCCAAGTAATTACAAAGACATGTTGGGTCAGAAGGCCAGAGTAATTTCGGCATATCCTAGAATTATTTATTCAGTGGGGAATTTGTAAAAATGTGATGATAAATCTGTCCAACGAATGTCCCTTAACTAAATAATGAAAGTATAAAACTATTAAGCTTTGCTTTTTCTGGCCTCTCATCAGGCTGATTTATTTTTGGAATAAGGATTGTAGTCTGACTATAAAAGGGGAGGTGGAAGGAGTGGGGAGTATGCTTCATTTTGAAAAGTTCTGGAAGCTTTGCGTTTTGATGAGAGGGAAGGCCAGGGAAAAGGAGGGAATTCATGGAAAGGCTTGCTCATTTCTTTCAGTGAGTCTTGAACCTTCCCCTAAGCTGGTTCGGATTTGCCTACATCTTCCCTAAGCTTTTGGATATACTGTGCTACTTCCTAATTAAAATGTAAGTGAAAAGTCCATTCACTGTGTGTTCAGCAGAGTTTAGCTCACTTTCACCTGAGCTCCAATCGGGACTTTGCCACTGACCAACTGGAGGTGTCCTTAGGCAACTCAGGTTACCACTCCAAGCCCATTTCTCTTCACTGTAAAACAGGGATAATTTCAACATCAAGGATGAAAGACAATGTAAATAGAGTGTCTGGTAAATAGATAGCTGTCAATAAATCAGGCCCCTGGGCTCTGCCCCACTACCCCCACGCCTTTTCAGAATCTCATCCATGAGACTGGGGGGCCAGCAGGATGGGAAGAAGGGGTGCCCCCTTTCTAAGCACGGCCCTAGAGAGCATGTTAAGTAGGAACCACTGTCCTCACCCATTCAGATCAGTTAAGTTAACCATCTAGCTTGTCAAGGACAAGTTCAAGAAACTCCTTTTAGAGGAGAAAAAGCAGGGTAGGGGAAGGGAGATTTGGCAAAATTACAGGAACCGAAACATTCTCTAGACATAGCCTTGTGGTGTTCCTGCTCTCAGGAGATGGCATTAACCTCTGCCCAGGAGCTGGCCCTGCTTCCTTTATTCCAGTGTTAGCACCAACCAGACTCTGCCTGGCCCAGCATCACTGGGCAGCGCTAGTTTGGGCATAGGAATGTGTTGGTTTGCAGCCC
Organism: Okapia johnstoni; assembly: GCA_024291935.2. Classification (NCBI taxonomy): domain Eukaryota; kingdom Metazoa; phylum Chordata; class Mammalia; order Artiodactyla; family Giraffidae; genus Okapia; species Okapia johnstoni. The sequence goes on from CM044322.1 coordinate 52,020,104, forward strand.
TGAAGCAATTTGTTTCAAGCAGCTACAGGACACACGAGGGGCAGCAGTTCTCATCCCAGGAGAAGTCATCTCACCTCTTCTGAACTTGAGAATCCCAGGTTATAGAAAAGGAAGGAGGCTTAGAGGTCACTAGTCCAGGAACCTTCACTGCAGGCTGCACCTTGAAATCACCTGAGGCAACTTAAAGCCTAGGATGCTCTGTTCCCACCCCCAGTGCCCAGTGATTGTGATTAAATCGGTCTGGGGTCCAGCTGAAGTATCAAGACTTTTAAAAACTCCCAGATGATTCAAACACTCAATGAACTGGGACACCATCGATCTCATCCAGTCTTCTTATTATGCAGTTACGGAATTGGGGCCTAGAGAGGTTTATTGCTCGTCCAAGGTCACATGCATGATTAATTTCAGAGCCTTAGTGCAAAAATAGGTCTTTCCAGGTCGATAGGTTGATTGTGTGTGTGTGTAAGTGTGTACTATAATCTAATGATAACAGTATCTACTATATTTCATGCAAATATAAAATAATACATACATAATTTTAAAGATGTATCTGTTTCAAAATCTTCATTGAATTTGTTACAATATTGCTTCTAATTTTTTTAATCCATCCATCCTGTTTATTAAGTTCACTATGTTTTTTTTTTCCAAACTTTAAATTTTTTATTTTGTATTGGGGTATAGCCAATTTAGCCAATTAACAATGTTGTAGTAGTTTCAGGTGAACAGTGAAGGGACTCAGCCGTACATATACATGTATCATTCTCCCCCAAACTCCCCTCCCATCCAAGCTGGCACATAACATTGAGCAGAGTTCCACATGCTGTACAATAGGTCCTTGTTGATTATACATTTTAAATACCGCAATGTGTACATGACCTTCCTAAAGTCCTTAATTATCCCTTCCCCTTGGCAATCATAAGTTCATTTTCTATGTTTTGTTTTTTTGGCCTCAAGGCCTGTGGGGTCCTTGCTCCTCCACTAGAAATCAAACCCAGGTACCCTGCATTGGAAGGCAAAGTCTTAACCCCTGGACTGCCAGGGAAGTCCCTAAAATAACATGTTTAATCAAGGGTGAGATGTTTGGATGGCATCACTGACTCAGTGGACATGAGTTTGAGCAAACTCAGGGAGATAATGAAGGACAGGGAAGCCTTGTGTGCTACAGTTCATGGGGTCACAGATTCGGACATGACTTAGCGACTGAACAGCAAAAGCAATCAATCATTTTGAATATTGCTACTTTTGTTCTTGAATTTTGGGATTTCAGTCCGGAAGTATAAGGAATTAAGTCTAAGATATTTTGAAACCAGCAAGCTCATGGCCCTGATATTTACCTGGGTCCTAGACATATGGAACAATATTAATGGTTATTTGATCCCATCTTCTAGGGAATTTAATGGTTTCAGGAAGAGCTGGAAAACAATTATCAAAATGCACCCCTGCACCTAGATGTCTAAGGACTTATGGATTGGTTGGTTTCCATGGATGTAAAGCCTTGTGGATATGGGAGATTCATTCACTTTTAAAAATTTTCTTTTTTATTATTTTCATTGAAGTATAGTTGATTTACAATACAGATTGCATTAATTACTGCTGTACAGCAAAGTGATTGTTCATCAGATATCATTGAATGTCTTGTACGTGCTCAGCACTGGTCTTTAGGCTGAGGCATCTGCCTTCATAACTACGATAATTTGAATGTTAGAATGAGAGCATATGTGGACCAGGCTAACATTCCAAATTCATTCCACCTTGCAGCTCATGTACCTGTGTGGATTCTTCATTCTCTTCTGCAGCAAAATCTTGTTTAGGGAACAGTTTATCTGGAGGAAATATCATTCTCCTGGGAAATCCATGTTTGTGTGACCTTTGGCTTTTTTCTCCTTTATTTTTCCCTTTCAAGATAGAGTTTGGGCTTTTCTAAGCACATCTCCTTGGGCCAATGCAATTTTTTTCCAAAGTTTTGATCCAAAAAGAGTTATTTTTTTTTTTAATATTTTGTTTTTTTATCAAAAAAGGAAATGCACATACTCTGTCTCAAGAAGCTCAGGGCTGACAGGCCTCCTCTGTGCATTGGAGTGGAACTGTGTCATTTGAACCTAATTTGGGACATGTTGCTGATAGGAATAAGACCTGTGTTTATTTTTTCCTGTAAGCTCTCTATGAAAAGAGGACATGCAAAGCAAACAAACATTGTAAATGGTATTTCAGAGACAAGGTTTTGGCCTGCTTAGGGAAAAAAAGTTTCCAAGTACAATTAAAAACCACTCTAAGGGACCAACTGAGCCATCAGGGAAGCCCACTCTAAGGGACAGGGCTGTGATAAAAACACAGGCATTTATTGTTTTGAAGCCTGTGCTATTTCCCCTAAACTGTGTGGGTCCCTCTTGCACAGATTTTCTGTGGCTACAGATCCATGTGCTGTAACCTTACTAATTAGAAAAATGGGAGGGAAGAAAAAAGTGTGAGTGTGAACCACAGTCTGAATTTTATTGTAGAGTATTTCAAAGCATACATTTTATATTCATGTTGATGTAGTATCCTTTCTAATTATGAAGTCCTTGATTCTAGATGTTTTTATGCATAAGCGAGGAGGAAAGTCTCAGCATCTTTTTTTTTTTCAGCTTATATCTGTATAATCTATTATTACTTAAAGTTGGGAAATATATATATATTTATGTAAATATAAGTATATTTATAAATACGTTATATTATATGTGTATACCTATATGTGTGTATATATATATGTATGTGTATATATATATATATATATATTCCAGTCTCCACCCCAACAAGACCCGTATTTTATGTAACTTAAAGGAAAAACAAGCTGGAGCCTATGCTTTTGGATAAAGAAATGAGCTATGCAGCCTGGTATTTTCATATAAGATAAAGTCTGCTAGCCCATGCTCTGCCCCTCGATCACTAACAGGAAGAAAAGGTTTGCGGATTCATCAAATTATCCATATGGCCATGATGTTTTATTTGTGATAGAAGTCTACTTATTTTTCTTTTACCACCCCTCCCCAAGACTGGAATTTCATGGACATCGAAATCAAGCTAAACTCTTCCAGAGTTCTTCAACAGAGGGTGTGGTTTGGCCTTTCTACTTCCCAGTGGACTCTGGTCAGGCATCTGTTGCCCAATACTCAATTAAGTAAATAGATGGAGCTGCCTGATGCAGGGGGCACTGTCAGGCCGTCCTCCCTTTGAGGAGTGCAAGCTTTTCCCCTTATGACGTGAGCTCAAGTGAGCTTACTTAGTGTCCCTGGCTAAGGAGGCTGTCATCACTTCAGGGCAGAACATTACTGTCCAGCTCTTTAGTACTCGGTGCTTGTTCTATGGGAGAAATAATCCCACATTCTTTGAACTGTGGCCCTGGGGTTCACTACCACTGGGCTCCAGCTGTTGCTCCTGGAAAACAGGGAAGAAAAAGCAGATTGGGAGGAAAGGAAGGAGGGGCAGCGGTGCAGAGGAAAGAGAACGGTGTGAGGGCAGAGGGTGCTGTCAGAGTCAGAGACCGGATCACCAGGCTCCTCGACTGGAGTCCTGGTTTCCAGTTTTCAAAGCCGTGAATTACTGTCATTAGTTATTAAAACATGTCTGTGTCCCTCTTAAAATAATAAGACAAGACAGACTTCTCAGAGGGATTTCCTTGAAGGGATCCAGGGCATCTTCCTGGGCCTTGTATTTCTTATTAAATAGCATATTTTTATGGTAAGATCTATAAAAATGGTCTGATGATTCTCCTGGAGTGATATTTTACTCTGACAGTGGAACACTATTTAATCACATATAACTGACCATCCTATCATCCCTGAAATTAGAAAATTAATTTCCAGATAATTTGGGGGAAAAAAAAAAGCGATTGAAAGATTTCTATGTGCTGGACATTGGGCTATCATATCAGCATCTTAGTTAGTTCCCAGAACAACTTCCTGAGAGAGGTTTTAGATTCCTAGTTTTACAGAAGGAGAATCAGAGAAGGAGATTCAATACCCTCCCCTGCCCCGATTATTAACCAGTGAGTTTCAGAATGAGAACTGAAACCCAGTTCTAAGGATCTCAAAGGCTCAGTTCTTTCCAGACTGGCCACATGTTTATTTACAAGCGAGCTATAGATCTCATTCCTTAGGGTCCCTTTAACTGTGCTTTATCTATGAAGTTTCCTTGGTTATAATATCTGCACCCTCCCCACCCCCATTTTCTTGTATCTCCTCAACTGAAAATTCCAGTGCTCAGAGTGGCTGACTATGTCCTCAGAGAGGAGCTGGCTGCTCAGTGACCTCATCCTGAATTATATCCCATCTTTGGGAAACTTCAAATTTTGGTCATGGCAGAGGTTCCTAACTAGAGCAACCAATCAATGAAAGAAATGTTTGAAAACTGCAATGATTATTTGTAGCATTTACGAAATGTTTGCTATCTAGTGGACTCTGACGTGGGAACATTGTTTCTCATGAAAACACCGCACTCTACATATGAGTGACTGAGACTCAGAGAGGTCAAGACACTTGTCCAAGGTCACTCAGTTCTGAAGCTTCTGGTCTGTGTATTTTCAACACGGAGAAGTTTAGAGTGCGTTCTTCTAGTAGCCTGTGGATCTGAGGATGAGTCTTCCTTCTTTTGTCCATATGAATGTACTCACTTTCTAGAGTTGGGAGTAGATAAGGAAGAAGGAAGACAAGTATGAAAGTATGAAATTATATATAGTAAATAAGAAGGGATGTTTGATAGGTATATATGACTATAACCCAAAGACTCTTAAGACCTAACAGTATTTGATTATTTACGTTTTATATTCATTTTGTGTTCTATTAATATAGATAATAATATTAACTATGTTATTTTCCCCCCTCAAGTGTGTAAAGAATTTCTTGTTGTTATCATTACCTCTGAGAAGTGAATTCTCTGGGATTAGTGAACAAGAATCTTATCATATTTACTATTTATTGTTTTCTTCTACTTTCTTTATCTTTCTTCTTCTGTTCTATAATCTAAGCTTATAAATATAGCTCAGGTAACATGAAAGTGTGACAGGGACAGACCCCAGAGAAAGCATAAATAACATCCTTGAAGGATAGCAGAATGGACCCCTGGGAACCATGTGCTTGAAGTAGTATTCATTCAGGCAGAATTACTGAACATTTTTTTACACTGTCCCATTTTACAGATATGGAAACTAATTACTTACCCAAGAGAACGTAAGTAGTTGGTAGCAGCACTGGCATAGAATCCATATTTCCTAACTCTCAGTTTAGTAATTATCCTTTAAATCCCAGTGGGAGTATAATGCTTTGGTTTGCATTTGAGTTGTTACTAAATAAGCAAATTTTGTGGGTTCACGTGTTTGGCCAGGTTGCTTCATGTTTTCCTTCCCTTCCCCTTTGTAAGGAGCTGATTAAGTGACTTTTCAGTGAATTGATTGGCTGATTTGCATCTGTATTCAGCTTTCCTATTAGAAATTTGCATCTTTTCTAGCAGAGGGAATATATTAATAGTAAGTTAACAGCACAGATTCTAGAGTCAGCCTGCTGAGTTTGAATCTCAACTTTGCCACTTATTAGCAGCATGAAGTTGAGTGAAATAAATTTGGTGTGCCTCAGTTTTCTTTTCCATAAACTAGGGAGGAGAATGACAATTTTCTCATGCAATCCTTTGAGGTTAAATTAGATAATATATATATGAACAATGCCAGACACATACTTGCTAACATTTATTACAAATGTATCATAATTATAATACCATATATCTGTAATAAAAGTTCACCATCATAAATTCATCTCCAAGGTATATATGAGTAATAAATTCAGTCAAATGAATTGACATTGCCACTGGTGAATGTAAGTAGAAATGACTCTTTGATGCTTGGCAGATTTTTTTATGTTTAAAGGTTTGGAAAAACCCAGCCTTTCTAGTGGGGTGGATAGGTAACTACATCAGGACTTTTTTCTGAATCAGTGCTACTCTGGAAAATTATATACTATTTCTATGTAAGGAAATCTTATAAAATTAAGTCTTAGCAAAGACTCAATTATATACCCACTGTTGGACTATTAAGAAAATTTTAGAAAGAAAAATTAGATGACACGCTAATCCCCCAGACTGGCCTAGTTTCACTTTTACATATTCTCTGCATTCCTTACCCATATATGTGCATATTTTGCAGAGTTTTTCATACAGAAACTGAAATTCATTTTCACTTTATATTGCATATGCTTTTACTTCGTATAGTCATCACAGGTTCTCTTTGAATGTTATAATGTGTCTTATTTTATGGTTGTATCACTTTTTACTTAATCCATTTGCCTACTTGTGAAGTTAAGATTATTCCCAAATTTTTGATATTATAAGAGAAATCTCTGGAGGGAACCCCCTGTTTGGGAGCTTCTCCACTTTCCATTGAGGAATGGAAGCTCCAGGCCAGCCACCTTGGGTTTCTTTTTTCCCTTTAATCCTCCTTCATTTTTTCATTCCTGCGTGTCTCTTCAAAAATAAGCTCCAACTGCCTATTAAAGTTATTGGTTTGTAGGGAAGTCTTTATCTTTCATCACGAGGTCTTTGCACAAATGCTGTGTGTGCCACATGCATGCCCTAAGGCATGTACTGTAAATCTCCAATTTCTGCATTGGTGGGCAGAGTAAGAGAGTGTAGAGGCACCCAGTCAATACTATTAAAAACCAGAAACTATTGTGGACTTGAATGATCTGGCAGGACTAACACCACCTCCTTGTTTCAGAAATCTGAGTCACAGAATCAAATAGCAGTTTGATGCTATTGATAAGACATTTTGAAAGGAATATCCTTGCAAATAACAACAGAAAGTGTTAGATTTTGTGAAAAGCTATTAAGTGTTTGTGCGCCTGCCCTTTTCTCCTCTTTTTTAAAACCCTAGGGTTTTAGTGCAGCTTGGAAGTCTTTTGAGTGCTTAAGCAGTCAAAAGAATACATCAGGATAGAAAGACAATTCCCATTAGTTCGTTTGCCAAATTAAGGTAAAATGCCCTTTAAATAGGAGCTTATTCTCTGACAGATAATTAGCTTGTCTTTCTTGATAAAGTATGTGAACTGGATTGAGTTTATTATAATTAATCTTGCATATTATGTAAAAATGCATTGTCTGCCCTTATTAGGCTAATCTCTTCATTTCTACCTTAAAGGTGGCTTGGAACTTCTATCCCACTCCAATGAGGACTGACTGGATTGGATGAATGCCAGGATGATGGGCAGCTTTGTTATAAAGGTTGGGAGAGGCTGAATGTGGGGTACCACTATTCAAAGACAGGGCTTTCTTAATAATGTGTGTGTGTTCTCAGTCACTCAGTGGTGTCCAACTCTTTGTGGCCCCATGGACTATAGCCCACCAGATTCCTCTGCCCATAGGATTCTCCAGGCATGAATTCTGAAGTGGGTTGCCATTTCCTACTCCAGGGGATCTTCCGGACCCAGGGATGGAACCCGTGTCTCTTGCATTTCCTTCACAGGCAGGTGAATTCTTTACCATTAGTACCACCTAGGAAGCCCTTTTCTTATTAATATCTACATCTAAAAAAAAAAACCAAACAAAACATTGATTATGTTTTGGGTCCTGAGAAATCAGATACTACAAAGCTGCCTAAATAATTGCCTTGAAATCAATCTCCTACTAATGACATTCTTTTGGATTTACAATGCAGAGCATTTTCTAGAGACCGAAGAGTGGGGTGATTGGCAAGCACACTTGCTGGGGTCTAAGCGGTGACTCTGGGGGGTGGCCTGAGGCGGGGCAGAGAGGCTACTCAGTGACTTCAGGAGCCGCAGCCCCCCCGCTGTAGTGTTCTTCCTCCCCACCCCCCAGCTATTCAGAGTTTCTTGAGACTCCCCATCTGGCTGCTTTCAGGGCTTCTTTTCTCATCAAAAGCTATTGTCCATGGCTACTTGATTTTGCCAAGGGCAAATGTGGGCTGGGGAGATAGAGTTTGGGAATAAAAGGACACACTGTAGATGATTCACCCTAGAGCGTTTCTCCTCCAAGCTAAAGTTTTTCTTTTCCGGAGAAGATGGAGGGTATTTGATGTTGTGTGGGAGTTGCCTGACACAGGGCTTAGACCACCTTAGGGTGTAGTCCTTGGTCACTGTGTGTGTGTGTTTGTGTGTGTGCATATACATATTTTAGTTAACATTTGCAAAATGGACACTCAGCATTAACTCATTTAATGAAGATAGCACTAGTCATCTCTATCTGCAGCCGTGGCCCAATATGATAGTCATGAGCCACACGGGACTTGAAATGAGGTGAGTCCAAACTGAGCTGTGCTGTGTATGTAAGATACATGCTGGGTTTCAAAGACTTTGCATAAAAAGCTTTTAAAATATTGCGTTGATCATTGTTTTACTGTAGATTGCACATTGGAATGATACTATTTTGGACACGTTGAGCTAAGTAAAATATATAATTAATGTTAATTCTATCAATTTCTTTTTCCATTTTTAAAATACAGCTGTGAGAAAAAAGATTTGTTACATAGTAACTGGCATCATACTTCTATGGAATAGTGCTGATCTCTATATAGTGATAGCAATATTATTATCTCTACTTTTTAGACGAGGAAACTGAGGCTCAGAGAGGTTAGGTAAATTGCCAAAGTCACACAGCAGAAAGTCAAATTCTTATTGCAAAGCCAATGTAAAGCAATGTGATTATAGGGTAGGGACTTTGTATGTAGTTAGAGCTCCGCCAAGGAGGAAATGGGGGCTAGAGATTGAGTTCAGTCACGTGACTGGTTCACTCAGTGGGGCCTAGTAGAAGCCCTAATGAAAACTCAACTCCAGAGCTGCATTCAGCTTCCTGATTCATGAACACAGTGGAAGGCTGATGAGTCCATGGGACACTGAAAGTCCTTGTTCAGAACCCTCTCAACTCACTCTGTGTGTCTCTTCACTTGGTTGGTTCTGATTTGTATCCTTTGTAATAAAACCATCATAGCAAGGAAAGCTCTTTCCTGCATTCTGTGAGCCATTTAGTGAATTATCCAACCTGAAGGTAGAGTGGTGTGGGAAGCCAAGGATTTTAAGCTGATTGGTCAGAAGTGTGGGTAGTCTGGGAACCCCTGGGCTTGTGGCTGGCATCAGAAGTAAGGGACAGTCTTGTTGGATTCCATGCCCTTAACTTGTGGAGTCTGTATTGACTCTGTGTTGTTAGGGGCAGTTACATTGTGGTTTTATAAGAATAGACTGCTTTCCATTGAGATGTATGTTTTAGGGGTACAGTGTCCAGGAAAACAGAGTACTGTAGCTTAACTTGCTTGTTTCTCTAACCCCACATCTCAGGTGACAATGGCCAGTTATGCTCTAGACTTGTGGAATGACTCAGTCTTCTGGCAACTGCTGTTGACCACGAGACTTGGCCCCAAGACAGGGTAGCCTTTGACACCACCATGCCCAGAACCTTCCAGCCTGCACCTCTTGGGGTCCCTCTGCTTCTTCCTGTCCAACAATACCACATAAAGGATGATGACATATATATTACATATCACTTTGATACCAGAGATTTTTAAATATTGGTGTTGGGTTTAAGTTCCTTACAGAAAACTGTTGTAGGGTGATAACATAGGTAGGTGTGTTTCATAGTTTTTTTTTTTTTTTTTTAAGTAGTTTGCAATGTCTGGGGCTTCCCAGGCTCAGTAGTAAAGAATCCGCCTGCTAATGCAGCAGACTTGGGTTTGATCCTTGGGTCGAGAAGATCCCCTGGAGAAGGAAATGGCAACCCACTCCAGTATTCTTGCCTGGAGAATCCCATGGACAGAGGAGACTGGTGGGCTAAAGTCCATGGGGTCGCAAAAGAGCTGGACACAACTGAGTGACCCAGCAGCAGCAGCAGCAATATTTTGAATCATACTTTTGTCATACATGTCCTATTGACATCTCCTAAATGCTGTGTTCAGATCTTTTCTTTGGGGGCTTTGGTTTGGATTTTTAAACCATCATTCCATGTGTTTTCTTTTTCTTTTTCAGTTTGGTTTCGCCTTCCTTCTTAAAATAGACACTCTGTCTTCCCTGTGGTCCTGCTAACTGTCACCCTTCTGTTAACACTGAGGCCTGGCTCTCTTCCTGAAGGCCCTCTTAGGTCACCAGCTCCTAGAAAGTGGACTCCTACAAGGGCATCTTGGGGCTGCCCTAGAAGCCTCATTTCTAAGAAAAGACAAACTTAAGCTGTGTAGTTACTGCAAGGGGAGGTTCCTTTACCAATGAAAACTAGGAATGAAACAAAGATTGTTCTAGAATTGGAAAAGAAGTCTCTTGAAATGCCCACGATGGCTTGATTTCTACCTACGTGGACAAGCTCTGGGCACTCTGCATACTACTACTATGCCAGGCTTGCTCTTTAGAACTGTTCGGCTTTGAGGTTGCAGAGAGTTAGGTAACTGCCACTCTCAGTAACTGTGGGAGCTAACTCCCAATTTCTAGGAAGGTTAGAAAGAGTTTGTGAGAACCAACCAAAAAGACACAGAAAACTGGGCATTCTCTTCTCACTCCTTGTCTCTGAGATTCTCACCTTCCAGAAGACTAGTGGTTCTGAGGCGCTTTTTTTCTGTCTTTTAAGAACACAGGTAATGTGACCCCTGTGAGAGAACAAGGGCTGGAACAGTCTGTTTTAGAGAAGAGGAAACTCCTGTGTTTAAAGAAAAAGCTCTTAAGATATGATTATATTTTAAAATGGCTGCTGAGTTTAGTAACTTGTGCGAAGGTGCAAGGTTGAGAGGGAGGGATGGGAGGAACCCGGAATTGCTGATTTTACATCCAGCCTCTGTCCCTTCAACAGGAGGCAGAAGAAATGGCCCTGGGGCTGATGAATTCACACCATGTGACTCATCTGTCTGTTAACTCAGCTTGTCTCAGCGGGGAAGCCAGTTAACTGGGAGGGGGCCCAACTAGATCTCAGTACTCTCCCCCCAGCCCACATTTCATGCTTAATAAAGGAGTGTGTAAATGGACTTGGGGGGGGGGGGGGGTCTCTCCCCCTGTTCCCTGACATCCCGCAGGCTGAGTGCTCCCTCCTAAGCAAGCTTTTACTTGTTCATGGCTCTCTCTATTCATTCATCGCTTATATAGAACGTCCAAGAAGGAGGCATGGAGAGAGGAGAAGAGGTTAGCCACCAGGTATGATTTGTCTTTGACTCCAGCCATCCTCAGGCATGGCTGTTTGTCACTCCTACAGGCTACCTCTTCCCCATGAGCCTTTCCAGCCCTCCTTCCCAGTCTGGGAGAGTGACAGGATTTCTGTGTCCTCACGCTAAACTCACCTGGCTGGCCCTGTACCTGTCCTACACAAGTCTCAATGGGATGGCATCATTTCAGGTATTCTCTCTTTTTTTTAAAACTGTACTCAAGTATAGCTGATTTACCATGTTGTGTTGATTTCTGCTGTACAGCAAAGTGAGTCAGTTATATCTAGACAGACACACCTTCTTTTTCATATTCTGTTCCAGTGTGGTTATCACAGGGTATTCGAGGATTTTTAAAACGTTTCTTCTTCCAGGCCTTTTGCTAAATTTCCTCAATTTTTCCTTCCTCTCTTTCTTTCTCTCATTTATCTTCAGAGACTATATATTTTTAAAAACATTTTAATCTTTTAAATTCCTAGCATTATGCTGAGCAACATATAGTACATCTTTATAATGAACTGGATCTTTCTCCTCTCATTCCAAAGCTCATTTAACCTAGAAACATTTTTAATAACTATGTAACCATACTGTTTATTGTTTGTAATCAATGTGTCAAGAAATTCTGTCATTCATAGTCGAAGTTTCTATTCTTTACAAGGAAGCTGTAAGTGTTGTTGTTTAGTCACTAAGTCCTGTCCGACTCTTTGTGGTCCCATGGACTGTAGCCCTTCAGGCTCCTCTGTCCATGGGATTTCTCAGGCAAGAACACTGAAGTGGTTTGCCATTTCCTTCTCCAGGGTATCTTCCTGACCCAGGGATCAAACTCATGTCTCCTACATTGCAGGCAGATTCTTTATCACTGTGCCACCTGGGAAGTCTGAGATATAAGTTAGGAATAGCCATTCACCTGTAACTGATACTCAGAGAAGTTACAGTATAAGGACATCCAGCTAGTATTTGGCAGAGATGGGATTGGAATTCAGGTCTACCGACTTCAAACGAGTTGCTCTTCCACCCTCAGTGACATTTCCTATTACAACTAATGTGTCTCGTCTTTAAACTCTAGAAACATTTAATGAGCACCTACTATAAAAAATCAGGTATGGCTCTAGGTGCTAAACAGTGCATACTTCCAATTTCTGTGAATAACTCCCAGTGTTAGTTCATTAAATCCTTGAAGTGACTCTATTGTTGTCTGTTGGAACTATTATTAGCCCTGTTTTGCAAATGAGGAAGCTTGGGTGCAAGGAGGCTAAGGAACTTTGCTGAGATCATGCTGCTGGAAAGTGCAGAGGCCGCCTGAGCCACAGGGCAGTAATGTTGTGTTTCCGCTAAGATGCACAACAGCTCGGCTTTGTTGGGATCCACACTTTAATAATAACAAGAAATTAACAAGTGATTTCAGATAAGTGATCAGGGGAAGACTATGAAACTTTAAAACTTCACAGTATAGTGAAAGAGATCTGTGGGAGAGTTGCTGTAAATAAAAGAAAGACCTTTTTGACAGGATCCTGTTTGATCTGAGGTATGAATCACCTACATGAGGACCTAGGGGAAGAGAGTTCCAGGAAGAGGGAACATAACGGTGCAGAGGCCCTGAGGTGGGAGGCAGGTCGTCTAAGTTTCACTTATCCTATGATAATGGCTCTCTTGGTTGTGCATCGATGTCCAGTTTGTCCACACTGTGCTGAAGTTATAGAATGCTGAAATTGGGAGAAACTTACAGACGATCCAAACCCCTGTTTTTCTAGAAGTGGCAAGAGGGGTCACAAAGCTAGCACCCAGTACGCCTGAAGCATGGAAAGGGGGGCAGTGTTCCAAGTCCCTGCTGTCAGGACTCCTGTTCCCTGAGCAATGTTAGGCCTGGCTTCAAGGGAGGGGGCTGGGCAACCTGACAGTGCCAGATGTGGGGTGCATCTCAAGTCACCTCTCCTTTTCACCCATCTGAGGTTGAACCAACCATGACTTGGCCGACCTTCCACTGAACCTCAAGTCTACACTGAAAATATATGATCCCAGTCCTCCCTGCCAGAGATGTACTGGCTTCCTGGTTGTTTTTTCTTCCCTTTCATCCCAGAAGGTGATCCATGACATGGGAACACACCAGCTTTTGACCTGGTGCAAACTCGTGTACCTCTCAGCACACACAGGCCCCTCACCTGGCTCCAGGCTGATCTTTCCAAGTTCACCCCTCACGTGGGGCCCGGACCACTGGGCACAGCTGACTCAGTGAATCCTTGAGCCAAGAGAGCTCATGCCTGCTCTTTCTGGCAGTTTATCCTTAATGCTCAGACTTGCTTAGTATTCTTGCCAAATATAGAATTCAGCTCAGTGGCTTGAGGAAGTTGTTGCTATGCCTTTTGTGAACTGAAAACACTGGTTCAGTAAAACAGCTCATGGTTTGATGTTGACACTTGATCCGTTCCCCTGCCACTTCCTGAATTCCCTAAGCCACAGCCCTTTGACCCCCAGATCATAAGAAAACACATCCTTGTAAAAGCTGTTTGTTTGGACATGGGAGTGTCACCCACAGCTAGCGGAGATGCTCACAGCACTCTTTGCCCGGCGCTTCCCTACAGGATAGTAAGGATGGAACTCACCCTTCACTTGCATGACCCTGTCTCACTTCCTGCCTTTCTTCCCCTCCTCTTGTCATGGATGTTTGTAGATGACCTTTTACGAACATGATTTCCAATGGGAATGTTTCACAGTAGAAATATGTTCTCTCTTGAGGCCTGCTCTTGATATTTCTAGAGATTTATTTAATTGGACTCTACTTAAATCCCTCTGGGAAACATACTTTTGCCGTGAAGTTGTGATGTGTTTAATTTGGGGTCTAAGATAAATGCTGGTCCTCAGGGGAGGTGGATCATTAAGCAACAGTTTTCCTTTTGTACAGTGAGCTTGTTTAATGAATAACTTTACTGGGCTTTCCTCTGTTTGTTTGTTTAGCAATGTTTCATTATTTAAACTCCTGTGCTGCAAAGCAAAGAATGCTTTCCCCTCTCTTCAGAGACCTAAACAAGCATGGAGAGTATCTGCTTGAGCTCTTGGGGAAAACATGGCTTTGTGTTTTATAGCTTTGTTCTCCTGTTAACATTCTTCCCTCTCTAGTCTTCCAGCATGATCTCATGGATTTTTTTTCCCCCTTCCTTAATCCTTCCTGATGGATTAACCGGTATTGAGCTTTTTAGTGAACAGAGGAGGAGAAGCCCTAACATGGTGTCGAGTGGCCTCCCTGATACACAGAAAGTCTCCAGCTAAACCTTTCTTCAACCCAGAGAGAGGCTTCAGGAAGGACACGGGTCAGCACTGATTCATAAGGAGAGTATAACTAATGAGGAGGCATGTGTTTTGGGGAAGAAATGGGCTCCTCTGCTTGTAGCTGGCTGGTGGCATGAAGGTTCTGGAAGATTCCACAGGCATGCTTTAGGTAGCATTCCTATCTTGACCTTGGACCACTTTGAACTTGAGATACGGTACCTACTTGGGCTGGCTCCAGGGGTCAGATTCTCAGGCAGTCCACAGCCATGGGTGTGGAACTTCAAAAGTAAGCATTATGATTTATATTTTCAAAAAGTAAGCTATCCTGGGAATTAAAAGCATTGCTGTGTTTGTCGGCTTGGGCTGCCATGACAAAATACCACAGACTAGGTGCCTTCAAGAACAGACATTTTCTCAAAATTTTAGAGGCTAGAAGTCCGAGATCAGGATATGGGATGGTCAGGTTCTGGTGAGGTCTTCCTGGCTTGCAGATGGACACCTTCTTGCTGTGTCTTCAATCTGAGACACACACAGAGGGACAGACCAAGGTATCTCTGGTGTCTCTTCTTATAAGGGTTATAACCCTCTTTATAAGGACCCCACCTTCATAACCTCATCTAAACCTAATTATTTCTCAAAAGTCCCATCTCCAAATAATATCACATTAGGGATTAGGGCTTAAGCATGACAATTTGGGAGGGGACAGGGGGAAACACAGTCAGTCCATAGTGGGTACAAAACATGTATTTTTCAAAGAAAGGGTATGAATTTTGCCCAGGTTTGGAGTATAGATAAACTGTACCGTCTGCCAAATTGTTAATAACTTTTTTCTCACTCTTCTCTCTCTTTCCCTTTCAAACTCATATTGATCACATATTATGGACTTCTAAACATTCAGGAGCTTCCTGCTGAAATTAAACATCCCAATTCCTTAACGGCTCTAAGAGGCCCTCTGCAGACTCCTGGGCCTCCTCTGGTCACTCTTGCTTCCTCATTCTGCTTCACCACATTCTGTCCTTTTGAGTCATCGAGGCCTCATGAGTGTCCTGCCTCGGCCTGTAGTGTGGTCCTCTCTGCCTCAGCTGTTTTCCTGGGTCCCCTCCTCTCCATCCATTTTCCAAACTGGTCAATCCCTTCTTATCCCCAGAGAGGCCTGCCCTGAAACCTGATCTAATCGGCCCCCTCTCACAGCATCCGAGATCTGGAGGGCACTTCATGGCCCTCATCGTCATTAATCATTATCTTTTTATTTGTGTTTTATATGTTGATCATCCATCTCCTCCCATTGGACCCTGACCTGTGGGGAAGGAGGGAGGAGGGGAGAGGGAAGGGACATCGTCAGCCTGTCACTCAAATCTCAAAATGTCTGGGAGGGCTTGCTCTCAGATAAAAGAGATTTTCTAAATATTTATTTATATATTTGACTGCGCTGGGTCTTAGTTGAAGTCTCCAGGCTCTTAGTTCCCTAACCAGTGATCCAACTTAGGCCCCTTGCACTGGGAGAACAGAGGCTTAACCGCTGGACTGTCAGGAAAGTCCCTATTTAAAAGTTGTGTTCATGTAACAGGTGTGTCTGTTTAGAAAACCCATAGGCCTGAGCTGTGTGTTTGCAATGTACCTTTCTCCCTAGGAGCTGGTTGGCCTGGGATGAAATAGGTAAAGTTTAGATGGGGAGGGACCAGAAGGAAATCTGAACTTTTCACATTTTCGGGAATGAGAGGCTTGAACTTGGCTGTCTTTCTATCAACCCCTCTATATACTCAGCCTGTAGTTTGATAGGCACACTTTGTAGCAGAAAGCTGTTCCCTTGATTGAATCCCAAAGCTCTCTCTTGAAAAACTATTGCATTAATTTCTTTAATTGGCATTTTTGTGAGTGGGTATAAAGCTCAGTCTCATGGCAGATGAACTCCCAAAGGACCATAACGTGGGGCTTTGGACAGACTGGGGGAAGAAGGGTGCAACTGGACCCATAGAGGTCAGCTCCGACCAGTCCAGGCTTGGCCTAAGGGAGCATGGACAACTTCTCTTGCCCCTCAGGCTGAAGAAGCGAGTTGGAAAAGTCAATTATGCCTACCCCCTGCCTTCCAGGTTGCTGCTGCTGTTGTTCAGTCCCTAAGTCATGTCCCACTCTTTGCAACCCCATGGACTGTAGCCCACCAGACTTCCCTGTCCTTCACGATCTCCTGGAGTTTGCTCTGCTTTATGTCCATTGAGTTGGTGATGCTATCTAACCATCTCTTCTCTGCTGCCCTCTCCTCCTTTTACCTTCAGTCTTTCCCAGCATCAGGGTCTTTTCCAATGAGTCTGCTCTTCCCATCAGGTGACCAAAGTACTGGAGCTTCAGCTTCAGTCCTTCCAATGAATATTCAGGGTTGATTTCCTTTAGGATTAACTGGGTTGATCTCTCTGCCTTCCAGATGGTGCTTCCTGAAACTTTTAGGAGACAAAATGGGGAGGGTGGTGTAAAGATAGTATTCTCTGCACTAAGGGGCCTCATGGTGCGTAGGGGGGCAGGAGGAAGCTTGACCACTTTTCCCACCCTCACTTCAACTCTTTAAAAATAGGTTTCAAAAATATTCTGCGGATTCATTGGACATTTAAGCATCAGATGTGTTCCAGGTAGAATCTGCCTTTTGTTTTCTTTCCAAAGTGTTTTATGAGAGAGGCAGGGGGAGGGTGCAGAGGGAGAAAGAGAAGCTAACGCGGGCAGGGCAGGCTGGCAGGACTAGGGGCCAAAGGGTGTTTTTCCTTAAAGTCATAGTGACTTCTGCCAAACCTGAGGGGTTCCTGGCTGTGGGAACTCAGCGATCTTGTTTGAAGCCTGCTCTCAGAAAAGTCATCTGCTCATTAAAAGAACACAAAGCTGTTTAATTGTCGTCTTTGTGGAAAATTGCATGACTGTCATCAGCTGTTGCTTCTGGCAGTGCTTTCTGTTCTAATGTAAATAAATGAGGTAACAGATTTAAAGAAGCAGGCTGTATTTACATACTTGGAGAGCGAAGTATGCTCTCAAACAATCTGCCCGTGTTCTTCAAATACACACAAATTAAACTGCTCTATCCTAAACACTAGTTACTCATTAAAGCCTTAAAGTACGAATGCTCAGAAGGGGACAACATAAGTGCCCCACCCTCCAAGGGTAGCAACAAGAAGCTGCATTTTTTGTGGAGTTGAGAGCTACTTCAGCAGGCTGAAATTTAATCCCCAGCTTTCTTCTCCACCAACTCATTAGTGAGGCAACTTAAAAAAAAATAATTCATTTTATTGAAATATAGTTGATTTACAATGTTGTGTTCACTTCTGCTGTACAACAAAGTGATTCAGTTGTACCTAGACATATAGTCTTTTTCATATTCTTTTCCATTATAGTTTATCATAGAATATTGAATTTACTTCCCTGTGCTATATAGTAGGACCTTGTTATTTATTTATTCTGTGTGTAATAGTTTGTATCTGCTGATCCCAAACTCAAAATTCATTCCATGTTCAACTTCATTTTTGTTGCTTTTTTCGGTTTTTGTTTTGTTTTGTTTTTAAAGTAGCTTTATTGATCTATTATTTAAATACTATAAAATTAGCTCACTTTTGTTTTATTGTTATAATTGACATATATTACATTAGTTTCAGATGTATAACATAGTGATTCAATATTCTTATACATTACAAAATGATCACCGTGCTAAGCCTAGTTTCCATTTGTCACCATACAGAGTTATTACAATATTATTGATATTCCCTGTGCTGTACATTTCATTCCCATGATGTATATATTTTATAGTTGGAATTTTGTACCTCTTCATCCCCTTCACTTTTTTGTCTATCTCCTAACAAACCAAATACAGAAACAAAACAAAACCAAAACAGACTTGTTCGATACAGAGAGTAAGCTGATTATGGCCAGAGTGGAGGGAGCAGCTACTGGGCTGAGGGTAGGGTGATAGGGTTAGGAGGAGAAACTTTTAAACTTAGACAAAAACATGCCAGTGTCGGCGTTTCTTGGAACGCATACAATTAAAGCTTCATTTTCAGTTTTTATAAATCAAAGTTCCTAAGTCATTGGATCTTTCTGATTCTGTTTGCTTTCTTGAGGTAAATATTTAGGCAGGAATTAACAAGAAAAAATTCTTTCCATTGAGGGCAGTACAAAGATTCTGTCAAAGAAGGAAGTGATATATTTTAAAACACAAGTCAGAGCCCCCAAACAAGTTAATAATTGGAAGTAGTTGTAGAAATATGTAGAACCAAATATTTAGCTGAAAGCACATTGCATATTATATAAAGATTTAGGAAAGAGCAAAAATTATTGTTTTTAGCTCTTGATACATACTATAGCTAAGTATTAGCTGATCCAGAGTGCTATATTTTATAACCTACTGAGTTGTTGTAGTAGAAAGGATGGCAAATAATCTGGAATGTCGATTTCAGCTAAGCATTAATAGTCTAAATTATGATTTTTGTCCAGCAGAAAATTCAATGAAAGGACCATATTATTAACTCAAAATTTGAGAATATTCTGACATAAATTTTTGAAGATTTTTCTTTTTTTTTTCCTCTCAAAGCATCACTAACTATAACTTTGTTAAATTACTATTAGACGTAAAGATAAGGGTAATATTTATTTTGGAAAGACAGTTTTGTGAGGGGCATTCTTGAAGTAATTTCCACCTATGATTTGTCACTAGGTAAAACAGACACCAGAGAAATCCTTTTACATATCTTTTAACTTACATAAATTATTTCCAAAAAGAGATTGATCACCTATCCATGACTGAGAGATTGATCTCTTCCCCACAGTTATTGGTATCAAACATGTCAACAAAATCACCTATCTTCCTATAACATGTAGCTAAGTCCTGTGTACAAAGGGATTTAAATCAGGTTATTCCTGCACTCTTTCCCTGATGCCTGGTATATAATAGACTGCCTTCTACAGTTGACTTTTAAAATACATCTGTAGAGAACTTGTATCTCCTATTAGAGAGACCAGACAGTAAAAAATCCATGAGGCAAGGGGCTAACAAACAAACACATATATCTTCCCGGAACACAAATATTGCCCAAATAATCAAAATGTGCTTGTTTGAATTCAAGATCCTGATTTTTCTTAGAGTTTTAAGCTTTATGGTAACTTGGTGCTTATGTTTTTTCACACATTGGACAGTTCACATGTGAGCAATGAAATGACATCATTTTAAGGGTCGTAGGGATACTCTTCTCTGACTCACAGTCTCCACCAGCAACACTGCTGGACTCAGCCTTCTAAGTTTCTCTCTTCCCCTGGTAACAAAGTCATTTTCTTCATCCCTTTTGTTCTTACCTTACACCTGGTGACACAGGACTTTTGACTCATTCTCCCTCTTTAATGCCACCTCCCTTAGGAAAGGATATGCATTCCCTGGGGACACAACTGATCATAAAACAGTTTAGGTGATACCTTCTGGTATTGAAACCATTCCTACTATAAAATCCCCTGTTGCATCTATGACTTATGAAGACAATTTCTTAGAGAATAAGAGGTAGAAGTAATCTTTGTGTATCTAGATTATATGCCTAATATCCTATAATATTCTAATATTCCTCTCTCCTGTTAAGGTGGGTGATTTTCTTCCCTGAAAAGTATGAAACAATCCCCCACCTCCACCCCCACTTCCCCACCCACCCACCCCATCTTCTGTCTTTGAGACTTTCAACTCTGGAAGCCTGACGTCAGCTCCAATTTATTCAGGCTTTGTGAGAATAGGATCTTGAGAGTCTGCTCAGATGGATTCCAGTTTCCACAGAGGACCCACAAAATAGTATCCATAAGGACCCATTTTCTAACAATTGCTTTCTCATTTATAGTGGTAATAACTCATGTAGTATCTTATCCATAATAAGGGCTCTATGACATAAACGTTACTATTAGCTCCACATAATGGGTGTGGAAGTTGAGGTGCAGAGGTGTTAAATAACTCACCAAGGTAACACAGCTAGTTAGGAGGGAAACCTCGATTCTCAGCACAAGCAGTCTGGCTCCAGAGCCTGTGTTCTTAACCACTATCATCAAGCACCACTTTATTTTAAAAAACTAGCTACCCAGTAAGAAAATCTAGACAACAAAAAGTGGCAATGAATATGCTCGCAGCAGGCTTGTAGAAAAGTCCATCTTGCGTTCCCTCCACTTTTCTTTGGATGTTCATGCCATTTGATGACCTTCAGTGAGCATTTTCATTAGATTTCTGGAAAATGCTCTCTTTTCAACTTAGCATACAGCCAAAAAGCTGGTGTGCCAAAGCGCTGGTCATCTTTGAAAGATGGAAATGTCTTGCTTATAGATTCTGCATTTGGATGTAGTTTCTTTAATTTGCCACCCAGAGCACTGCTTCTGAATCACATTACAGAGGGCTCTTGTGTTTCTAGGGCTGGGACAGCCAAAACAACTACAGGAGCTAAAATGCATCTATTAAGAGAGGTTTCCTACTTCAACTAGAATCCATTGCTTCAGTGGGACTCTCACCTCAATGACCTTCTGTTGGAGGAAACTCGCCAGTTGCATTTTTGCATATTTCGTGGGGGTACTGTGTATTCTTTGTTGTTGCCAATCAGAATCCACATGCTGACCATACTCATTTTGGCAGAGAACCTGGTTTTGAGATAAGGTTTGAAATGTTTGCCCCTAGTCCTGTTGCTTATGCCTGGGAAATATTTGCACTGCTAACTGCAAGCAGTTTTGTGTCTGTAGAGATCACTCAGCCTGTGGGACTTGGGGGCGCAGGAGAGAGAAGGGGAGGGAGGGGAGAAGAGGGATTTTATTGAAAACACTCAATTCTCCTCTGGCAAAACCAGGAGTCCAAAGATATGCAGACTTTTCTTGGGAAAATTAGGACAAAGAAAATGAAATCAGATGTATTTGTTTAGAAAAGATAGGATGCTGTTGCTTTCCTTACAATAAAAGTATATTATTTAAACTATAAAATTGCTCAGCTACCTTGTTTCCTAGTTCTTCTTCAATAAACTTTTAAAATAAAAGCTCTAGAACATTAGCTTATTTATCATTTAGAGTCTTTATATTAAGCAGGATTTTTTCTGGATTATAACTTCATATTTTGAAGCTCTTTTATTAATTCAGTTTGTACTTTATTTTTCCTCCTTTTCTGGCTTCTTTAGAGGTGTTTTTTGTTTTTTTTTTGAGTTATCTAGGTTTTTTTTTTATTTTTTATGAAAGTGTAGTTGATTTACAATGTTGTATTAATTCCTGGTGTATAGCAAAGTGATTCAGTTATACCTATATACACATTCTTTTTTAAAATTTTCTTTTCCATTATGGTTTATCATAGGATATTGAATATAGTCCTCTGTGCTATACAGTAGGACTTTGTTGTTTATCCATTCTATATATAAAAGTTTACATCTGCTAACCCCAACCTCACACTCCACCCCTCCCCCAATTCCTCCCCCTTGGCAACCACCAGTCTGTTCTCTATGCATGATTCTGTTTCTGTTTCATAGATAGATTCATTTGTGCCATATTTTATATTCCACATATAAGTGATATCACATGGTATTTGTCTTAGATCGTTAAAATGGTAGTTTTCCAAGGTAATGAAAAAAATGCTTCATATGTGCTATATATTGTTTCAAAATACTTTATTCTTATAAATCAGTTTAATTCTCAAGACTATCGATAAGGTAGGTGACCCTGTTTCATCTGTGGGGAAACGGAGAAGCCGAGAGGTAAGGACCTTGTACGAGTCTCATTGCCAGTGTTTGGCAGTGCTGGGATTCAGGCTGAGCAGTCTGGCCTCAGAATCGCTGCACTGCGTTGAGGGTTCTCACAAACTTCAGAGTCAGCAGATCTGCTGAAGGTGAGGGCCGCAGCAATGATGACATTGTAGTAATGAAATATTATTTATCAAATGCCCGATCATATGTTTACATAGGTATCCTATACCACAGTTCTTTGGGTAGGTGATATTATGTCCACTTCACAGATCAGTAGACTGAGGCTTAATGGAGAAAAGAGATTTGTACCAGGTCTTACAACTCTCGTGACACAGAATCACAGTTGCAATCTGTATCTGACTGTCTCTCACCCTTCTCTTAACAACTACGCTACACTGCCTCCACTTCAGTTGTTAGTTGTCGTCTTGTAATGTTCCTATGTTGTCCTAACAAATACAAAATAATCAAAACTCCTCATGAAGTGACCAGTCTGTTCAGCTTCTAGGGGATGTGGTGAGGTAGGGTGTAGGGAAAGTCATTGGAGGAGAGAACCACATGAGCCCTCCTCCTTTCCTTCGCTTCCAAACCCCTAAGGGAAGAAAACAGTCCCCCCTACAGACATCTCTCTCAAAGCCACTACTATAAGATTCTACTGGTTCATTTTGCTGTAAGCACCATCCTCAGAGTTCTTTAACTGCAGTATCTTGCTGTGCATGACCCTAAGGGAGAACTGATGGTGACGTTGGTCAGCAGACTGGCAGTTGAACAGACTGTTTGTTCATATCCCTCAATGAGCGTTTCCTTGTCTAGTTAATATGTGTGAATTAAAATATTTCCTTTTCTATCCACTCTGCCTCCAAAGATTCGATGAACAGAGTTCCCACATCACTTAAACATACACATAATTTTGCACGTGAGCACCCCATGGGATCCAGAGCATTTTGTGTCTGTCTGTCTCCAATTCCCTCTCTTCCCCTCCCCCATGGGTTTTTTCCCCCCATTAGGCAAATGGAAGGCTCATGCCACCTGTTAGCATTACGTCATTGGCTCCCCAGAACACAGTTGCACCAAAGGCCTTAAACAAAGTAGTTCTTCTTGTATTGTTTGCACTCAAAGAGCTGATATCATGCCAACTGATGTCATTGTATGTCTTTGTGTAACTGCTATGGCAACTGGGCAGGTGGGGAGTCTCCAGCTGATGTCATTGGGGAAGGAGGTGTAGAGACAGAATTTTAAAAAGCTCTATGCTGCTTTTTTTTCAGTGTGTGTGGTTTTCTGGCGTGCAGTTTTTTTTTTTTTTAAACTAGCTGCTTTTAAGACAAATTACAGCTTGAGTACCCTAAATAAGAACACAGAAAAGACCCCCCCCCCCTCCACCTACCCCCTAAAGGCTTCTTTTGAGTTTGTTTTGTTGTTCTGTTCTCTCATCTTATATGGAAAAGTGTAACAACTGTCTTTTTCTTAAGGAAAAAAAAAAGTGAACTAGGTTCCCATCACAGAACTGGTGTGGAACTGTTTACTAGGATTTTATGGAGCCAAAGCTGAGCAGACTTCTAAGTAACTCTTCAGTCTCTTTCATGGAGCTTGTGTTGTTGATGGTGGGTAATTTCAAATTTTTGTTTAGGTATATTCACTAATGAAGTTTTTTCTGGTAATCTCCATTTCTTCCGTCTGCTTGAAAAATGATCCCTTTGGATCCAGACAAATTTTTATTTTAATCATTATTTTATAGCAGAATAAACTGATAAGATCTAATGGCAGAGTTTAATTCTAAAAATCAATTAAAATGAATTTGTAGCTCTTGTTTTTCTTTTCAAATAGGTTTAGACACAGATGGTCATGATATTACTCCTTTCAAATCATCTTTGAGTCATGGCTGCATCTTAATGAAAATAATGATTTCCCGGGTTTTTTACAACTTGTGTGCACTGGCTGTGAACAGCAGAGACTTGGTCTGGCTTAGAGTCTGGAGCTTCCTGATGTGGTTGACAGAGATGAGACTTGAAATGGAGAAGGACATAGATTCAGAAACTGGTGAACAGTTCGACTTCCTGTATTTATTTCAACAGAACCATATCCTGTTCACACTTATGTTTCCTCTCTTATCTCCTCAAACTATCAAGAGAGAAGTAAGGCATCTATCTGGAGGAGAGGGGAGTGGTAAATGTTGTGTTCTGATGACTTTCAGCTTCTGGGAGATCTCTAGCTTCCGCCTGTGTTCAAAGGGAAGGCCAGAGTGTATCTGATTGATAAGAATTAGAGCTCACTGAGTAGGTAATATTGTCAACTCTGATTTCATAGCCCTTACTTGTACATTGTGTAATTTGACCTTCATAATAATCCTTTGGGCTTACCCACAAGCACATCTAACAAATATTAAAGAAAAAGTTTAAACAATAGACTATAATCCATACATTTCCTAATTTAAACTAGTGCTCTTTTCTGCATGGTTCTTTAGCTTTTGATCGTGTGGATGGTGAACATTTTTGAATCAGCTTTTTTCATTTAATGTTAAATAGAAACATAGTCTTTATTTTTGGATTCCTTTCACAACTTTGAATGGCTACATAAAATTGCACTTGGGGAACAACTTTTCTCTTTTCAAAAATGTTTCTGTTTTTTACTTGGCCTTTCTAGAAAACAGATACTGCTGTAGTGAACATCTTTATGCATCTAGCTGGATATCTTTGGTCAGATGATTTCCTTAAGATATATTTCCGTAAATGATACTGCATTTGATGAGGGGGAAGTTTGCATACTTTGTATGGATCCCTGTATACCAGATTCCTAATCACACTAAGCGGTATATGCCATTACCCTCATTTTACAGATGGGGAATTTGAGGCCAGAGAGAGAAATTAACTTATCCAGATCACAGACCCAGAAAGTGGTGGAACTGGGATTGTAACCAAGATAATCTGGGTTCTTCTGAGGTCCCTGCTTGTAACCACTCTCTTGTTTGGGAGCAAACTTGGCCTTCTGGGTGAGGTGCGCTTACAAAGGGTGCAAGTCACACACCTCCACTGCCCAGTCAGTTACTGGCAGAAATTCTACACCCGAGGAAGTCATCTGTGCCTTCCTGGGCTCCTAAAGTGCAAGGCTGTATATAGGCCACTGAGCATATGACTCTTAGGGGCAGATCAAATGTGCGGCTAATGAAATTGCCTGATGCTTCGTGGAACTCTTTCCAGGGGAACATGCCCCAGTTTGTATAAAAGGCACAATTCCAAAGGACTGCATGCAGCCTCCGAAATTTGTCCTGGGTCTCCCAACGGACTTTCATTTGTGTTTTGATTTTCTTTCTAAAAAATGTAATAAGCGACTACACAGATTCATTCTTCCGCCAGCTCTGAAGTTCGAGGGGGGGAGTCATTCTCACTTCCTGCGTTTGTGTTCCAGGTGGACTTAGCAGTTTTAAGCAGAACCATGAAAACCTCTGTGACAACTCCCTCCAGCTCCAAGAGTGCCGGGAGGTGGGGGGCGGCGCGTCTGCGGCCTCAAGCATGCTACCTCAGTCCATCCCCAGCACCCCCGACATCGAGAACGCGGAGCTGACGCCCATCTTGCCCTTCCTGTTCCTTGGCAACGAGCAGGACGCTCAGGACCTGGACACGATGCAGCGATTGAACATCGGCTACGTCATCAACGTCACCACTCACCTGCCCCTTTACCACTATGAGAAAGGCCTGTTCAACTACAAGCGGCTGCCGGCCACCGACAGCAACAAGCAGAACCTGCGGCAGTACTTTGAAGAGGCTTTTGAGTTCATCGGTAACTATCTCCTACGGGGAAGTCTCATCTTCCGCCTTCCTTTTCCCTCCGGCTTTTTGCTTTGATATCAGGTCCAAGATTTCTGCCTGAGTTGCAGAAAAGCTCCGCGGAAGTGTTTTTGGGCTTCACCACCTGGTGCAGGGTATTCTCCTATGTCATAACCCAGCAAGTGTTTTGGAGCCATGGTTATCAAAGTACAGTCATTCAACTGGGTTGGGAATCCATTCAGTGAGACCACCTCGTCTCCAGTTCTCAGTGAAAAAGTGGCAGGGGTTAGCACTGAGCTGTTCTATGACATCATCTCAAAAGAAATGGTAGAAAGGAAGAAGTTGGTGGCCAAAGCAGGTGCGTGGGTATATGGTCTACTGAGATTTCTTGGCATCTTGTAGGGAATAAAATATAG
This sequence comes from Okapia johnstoni, assembly GCA_024291935.2. Classification (NCBI taxonomy): domain Eukaryota; kingdom Metazoa; phylum Chordata; class Mammalia; order Artiodactyla; family Giraffidae; genus Okapia; species Okapia johnstoni. The sequence goes on from CM044322.1 coordinate 52,046,388, forward strand.
CCTGCCCTCTGGTGGGCTTCCCTGGTGACTCAGACAGTAAAGGATCCACCTGCAACGCAGGAGACCTGGGTTGGGAAGATCCCCTGGAGGAGGGCCTGGCAACCTACTCTAGTATTCTTGCCTGAGAATCCCCATGGGCAGAGGAGCCTGGCAGGCTACAATCCATGGAGTCGCAAAGAGTTGTACACGACTGAGTGACTAAGCGCAGCACAGCCCTGTATCCACAGGTTCCACCTCTGCAGATTCAGCCAACCACTGATGGAATTTCTGGATATGGAGGGCTGATTGTGCTGTGCCATTTTATATAAAGGGACTTGAACATCCATGGATTTTATCCACAGGAGTAGAGGGATCCAGGAGCCAATGCCCTGCAGGTACTGAGTGCTGGCTGTATTGTAAATATGACAAGGGCTTCTAAGCTCATCCGTGTCTCCCTTACCTTGAATTAATTGCCACTGCTTGAGATCAAGGTAGCATTTGCTGAAGGAGCGTTTCTGAAGGATATTATTCAGAAACATAGTGCTATAGTGAACATCTTTGTGTATCACATCAGTGCAAAGGTGGTGGGGAGAGTGGGGAGTAGTATTCCCCTTCAGTTTGCTTTGTCTCTCCATTCTTAAAGATTGTGTAGCCAAGGGGTGTGAAGTATGAGTGCTCATGAGATGATACTAGATTTCCTTAGTTCATCCAGGCTCATTGAAGTAGGAAGATCAAATGGTATAGCCCATGTAGTTCCCAAGGAGAGAAAATTCTAGCAGCAGCAGGCTTTAATCTCCAGAAGGAAGCAACAAGCAGCCTAACCCTAATCCTCAACTTTAACTTTTGCTGCTTCTAAGCCTCAAACTATTGCAAGGCTCAAATGGTAACTTAGAGAGGACCTGGCACCCGGCAGGTACTCAACAATTTTTTTTTTCTCCAGTGACTCCAGTCTTTCTTACTACAAAGGAATGATCCAGTCCTTTTCCTAAATATTGTAGCAGGTTGTTACTGGCCTCTGTCTCAGGAAGAATCCACTCATGTTCAGTGCTCCTTTGTCAGAAAAAGAAAAAAAACAAAAAACTTGGATTTATCAGCCATTGAAGTAGGTAGATTTGCTGTAGAGTTGACAGCTCTGGTCTCTTGGCCCAGGCATTTTCTTGCTAATCTTGCCTGGTTTTGCAGGGCTATGAAATGTTCAATCTGGAAGGAAATTCTGAGTAGCCACTAAACTCAGAAAAGTGAAGTGACTTCTCCTAGATTGTAGGAACTTTAGTGTTAAAGAAGGGACCAGAGCCTAATGCTCTTGACTCCAAGACCAGACACTGGGGCCAGATGCTCGGGCAGTGTTTACAAGGCTCTATTATTGGGTTGGCCAAAAAATTTGTTTGGGTTTTTTTGTAAGTCAGATGTTACAATAGCTTTTATGCACAATGCTTGTGGATGCAAAGATACCTTAAATTATTAATGATATCTGAATAAAACCTTGAGCCCCAAGGGAGAAAAGTTTGCATTCAAGTAGACGAGGAACTTCTTGGTTGACATATGATGTCATGAGTGCAATTTTTTGTCTTAGTTCCAGTTGGGGGAAGTTAGGAAATTGTTTTCTATTTAATGAGTAGCATAAGATGGGCTTAGGGTCTAAGAGGATTTCAATCAAAGCACCCACATTCCTTATAAATTATTCAGGCTCACCTGGTTTTTTAGAAAGAAAACAAAACAACAACAAAAAAATAAATAGCATTAAAGCCTAAAAACAATTTCACGTCACACCCTGCATGGGCAGTTTTTCAATTTTCATTGTTATATCATTGGGTAAACTTGCTTTAAGAAAAACACACTCCGTTTTAGAAACATAGTAGCATTCACAGAGAGTCTGATGTAAACTAAGCAGAGTCTAGGTTTAGGATTTAAGTATGACAGTTGGTTTTTGCTGCATCGCCTGATATTGCTCCTGTATTTCCCAACGCCTGGTTAGTATTACTCCCATTGTTCAGATAGGAGGATTGAGCTTCTGAGGAGGTACAGGATTCACGCACGTTCCTCTAAAAGGTGGAACCATGGCCAGACCTAGCCCTTTGTGGCTCATCTGCTTTACCCCGATGCTTCTCACTCTTGGGTTGGAGGCCGTTATATAGTGTGTGCTAAAAAGAAGAAATTGAAAACAGGAGATGCTTTTGTAAAATACTGTCATCTATGAGAAGTAAGTCAAATCGCTGAATTTTGAAGTTGAAAATTTGCACGATGTTTGTTTTGTTGATCTCTGAGTGGGTAGCCAGTAAAAGTACTTTATATTAAAACGTGGCTCTCCTCACATACTCCTTTCCCAGTCTTCTAATTGGTATATTTTTCAGGGATACTCTCTTTGGGATGGCTTTTATTGGGTTGGCTAAAAAGTTCGTTCGGGGTTTTGTATGCTCTAGGAACCTGAACGAAGTTTTTGTCCAACCCAATAGTTTAGGAGTGTCATTAAGAATCCATTCAGACAGCGCCCACAAGCTGTTCACCTGGGTTTTTAATATAACTGAAAACCTTTAAAGCATTATCTTTTTCGATTGCCCTGGATTCTGAGCCATCACTGGAATTCCTCCGTCTTCTATGTCATTACCATGTTAGAACAACGTGTACGGAGGTGAGGGGACTGGACAGTTCAGATGGAGGTGACACCCTATGCCTGAGTACTGCAAGTCTTTAGTTTTGCAACAACAGGGCTTTTTGGTGAGATGCTGAATGCAGTAACTTTCTAGTTTTGTTCCTTTAACCTCCTTCAGAGTTTCCTAAGACTGAAACTCTTGTCTAGTTAATACTAGTTCCTATAGTAGAGCAGTTCTACCATATAAAAAAAGAAATGCTTTTTCTCAATCACAGGTGGGAGAGACATTGTTCATAACACTCGTTTCGATAAATGACACAGTGTGGCGATGGGAATTAACATCCTTAATGAGAAGGGCCTACTTAACCAGTGACTTGTTTAACGTTTAGGCTGGTGTTGTCGTGGATCCTTCCTCAGTTGACCACCACCACCTGTGAAGTCAACTATTATGGTGAAAGACTCTTTCACCCAGTCTTCTCTCTAAATGTAGGAATATAGCTTCTTATTCAAGCTAATGTTGCTTTAACCAGTTCTGGAGGTTGTGACATAAACAGACACGATTAAATAGGAAATTATGCTTAGTTTCCAAAGCATTTTAATGTCATCTTTCTCTACAAAATATGGCATCATCAAGTCTAGATAAACATTAACCTCTCTCCTTCCATCTCTCTTTCCCCTTCCCTGCACCTCTTGCTTTTCTCCCTCATTCCAGAGGAAGCTCACCAGTGTGGGAAGGGGCTGCTCATCCATTGTCAGGCGGGGGTGTCCCGCTCTGCCACCATCGTCATCGCTTACTTGATGAAGCACACGCGGATGACCATGACTGATGCTTATAAATTTGTCAAAGGCAAACGACCAATTATTTCCCCAAACCTTAACTTCATGGGGCAGTTGCTGGAGTTTGAGGAAGACCTAAACAATGGTGTGACACCGCGAATCCTTACACCAAAGCTGATGGGTGTGGAGACAGTTGTGTGACCATAGCCTGGCTGGAAAGGATGACTGTTCTCCATTAGGAGATGAAGAGGAAGGAGTATGGATTCTTTCTTTTCTTTTTTTTCTCTTTTTTTTTTAGATGGGGGTACAGTTTGTGAATGGAAACAAACTTGTTTAAAAACTTTATTTTTAACCAGTGTGAGAAGAATTTAACTTTTGATGCCGTTGAGATTTACTTCCCACCAACTGACAAAGCAGGGAGTCTAAAGAAGTAATTTTTTTAAGCCAACAATAAAAATATTATAAAACCTGTTTCTTCCCCTTTTCCTTTTAAGCTATTTGTAGAGTTTATGATTAACTAGTCTGTGCAGGTTCATAGACCGAAGATACTACACTTTAAACCAATTAAAAAGAACCCAAAGTAAGTAGAAAAGACATTGAATCATGAAGACCTAGGATCTGCCTGACCTGTCCTTATAGAAAACAAAAACCCAACCAAACCAAGCCCTGCTGTGCTCACTGGTGCCAAGAGAAGACCAGGGCAGCTTAAGTGGTCTAAGAACCCTTCACATTCTTTAAAGAGACAAAGGATACTGTTGATTTTGTGTGTTTCATACTCTGGATTACTTTTCTTCCCTCTCTGTGTTTAAGAGATGTTTTTTCAAATAGCAAGGAACTGACCATTATACCATATGCCTTCACTGGCTTCTTGTGCAATAATATGGTGTTTTGAGTGTGCAAATGAGTTACAGCTGGCAGCTAAAAAATAGACAAATAGTGCAAAGTTGCCAGCTTGGAGATAGAAAGAAATTAAACAAAACCAGTTACTTTCTTTCCCACCTTTTTCCCTTTTTTTTTTTTTCCTTTGATTTGATTCTGGTTACAGTGCCATAAACCTTGTTACATATGTATATCAGAATGTAAAAAAAAAAAGACAAAAATTTATTTAAAAATATTTTTCGCAAAAAAACTTGGTGTGTTTCTGTTGATTGTGTAAAAATTTTATTTTCATTATATAAATGAAAATCATTTGGAAATGTGTCTTTTTCCTCTTCTTTTCCTCAATTCAAGTTCAAGCATCTCTTACCTCCTGTAAGCTGCCCATAACTGCTTATGTCCAACATAACTGAAAGTAAACACAAATTTTTGATACAGGGATAGAGAGATGAGGGAGAGGAAATATTCTCTGGCCTCAGTGTGAAGCAGAGAGAATTAGCAAGAAAGTGAAAAAGCTCTAGTCTGCCAAGTCATGGTCCCCTCTATTGTCACAGTCCTGCCATCCGCTTCTGCCAATGTAATTCTCTTACAAAGGGGAAACCTCAGGTAATCTCTTGAAAAAGTTGTGAGGCTTTACACCAGCCTTTGAGCCTTGGCGACCAGGTCACTGCCAGATTGATTGGTTAGAATTGATTTTTTTTGATCTCCCCAGTGGCTCTTTGATCAATATCTGTGAGTAGGGGTCTTGATATCCCCTCTCCATTGTCATTTACCCACTTGGCATCTTTAGTAACATTAATCATGAAGCATTGCCGGCAGATTCTTTACCATCTGAGCCACCAGGGAAGACCTGGTATGCGCTGCAACACACTGCTGTTTCCTACTTTTCTGCTAGCAAACTGAATTCAACTTCATAAATACAGCTTCCCCATCACATTTGGTTAATATATAGTTGGTATTCCATGGGCTCTCAGTCCACAGAGGAGTAGGGAGGGGGTAGGGGAAGAACACAAATCAAATGTTTTCTATGTTTTATTAAAATAGAACCTCCAGGGAACTGGCCATAGGGAGGATCCACAGCAAATTAAAATTTGCCCAAGGTGAGTAAAAAAGTAGAATGATTTTGAAATTTCCAATTCTGTATGAGTACATTTGGACATAATATCCTTGTGAACATTTGCTGACCAGTGTTATAATGAAATATTTTTGACATTTTAAAAATAGCTTTTCTATTAGAAGTGATTCAACTTTTTGTTTGATTAGAAAAGTAGAGACTGAATTTAACAAGAATTAACTGAAGATTGTCTTGACTTAGTTTGTTTTATTACAAAGCGTTAATAAGGTGAAAAGCAAATTTCTCTTATTGTGCTTTCTTCTCTTCAGTCTAACAATTTTCTGGGTGCTAGAACATATTTAAGGAGTGGGATTGATGTGTAATTAGGGATTTAAAATATATAATGATTTACTATATATTTCCTTTTCTTTATTCGAAGTCCAAATATTAAAGTTCTGATAGTGTATGCTTTATTTCCTTTTTTATTCTTTTTAACAAAAGAAGAATCATTATAGTTTCTTGAGCTATATGGAAATAATTTATGATTTTTGAACTTTATAACTTTATGGTTTTGAGAGCAAGATTGTCCTGGGGCAGATAGGAATTCTGCCAATGAGCATACCAAGAATTCTGAGAAACTCGTCTTTTTTTACTAATCTGTTTTGAATCACTTTTTAGCCTCTGTTTCTTCATGAGGAATGTTAACCACTTTGTGAAATTTACATGGATTAACCAAGCCATTGGACTAGAAACCAGACTTCCCGGGTTTTGTTACTGAGTCAAACTTTGGTTTGCTCACCCTCAAGTAGTAAAGGCAATCTGTTGACACTACGTTGTAGTGAAGGAAAGTGCAGTGTTTATTGCAAGGTGTCAAGCAAGGAGTCAGGGCAGCTGGTACTTAAAACACCCAAACTCCTAGATGGGTTTCAGCAAAGCATTTTTAAGGACAAGGTAAGGAACTGGAATCCTGAGGTATGTGATCAACGTGTGCAATTCTCTGATCAGTTGATGGTGAGGTAATAGTGCAGCATCACAGAGCTTAACATTATCATTGCTTAGGTGCCAGTAGGTCTGGGGGCTGTGTGCTCATGACCATCAAGCAGTTAATTTCTTCTTTTTGATGGTGGTTTTAGCATCTGTGAAATAACTCAGGAAATGTGCATCAATACTATCATCTAGGCACTTCAAAAAGGATCTAAGCCAAGGATAAGAGGGAGGAGTTTGCCCTGGGAAGGTCCCATAGGGTTCTGCCCTGTTAACAGCTTCTGAGCCTCACTTGTTGTCTTGGAGCTTTGGGACTGAGCTGGGAATTCACTGTTGTCTTCCTGAGAAGCAGGGTCTCTGAATAACTGATGCACATATTATTCTCTGAGTCCAGCAAGAATTGTTTCATATTGGATTAACTTAACAATAGAATGAATCTATAATGTATCTAGTTAAATAAAAAAAAAAGAACAGGCATTGTTACTTTACATTAAATAGAATAGCAGCTTCAGCTCCTCTATAAGCACTTCCCCCCCCCCACAGTTAATATGTTTCTAATCAATGAATATTAACCCAGATGTGGAGTTCACATTTCATGGAAGAGCTTGTGCTAGCAAGTTTTGGAAAAGGACAAGTAAGGCAGGACATGTGGCAGGGAAGCTGACAAAAAGAGGATATGTACAAGGGAAGATATGACAGAGGAAATGCACATGTCTCCCAAACCACATGTTGATAGTAAATGAGAAAAGACAACTCTTTGAAAGGTGATAAAATATGGGGAACAGGAGAAAATGGGAGTTTATAGTAAAACAAACAAAAAGACTATATAGAACTAGGAAAACTAAATCACACTTCAGAAGTTGAATAAGATAGAATGCTTGTAACTTGCTCAAACTAGATCTTCTGGAAGATAAGAAGTTTGGCAAGTAAAACTGAAGAGAAATCAAGAAATATGGGTGTCACCCTGATTGTGAGTAGGCTCTTATAAATAAATGACAACACATTATATTTATGTTTTATTCCCCAAGCATGTAACATCCAATTTCCAGAAATATGGGTTGATATTTGTTTTTAAGCTCTCATTGAAGACAGTCATAATATATGGATATAAGTGGAAGAGAGCATCAAAAATGGCGAGTAAGGATCCAAAAAGGTGATAAGAAGGTATTTAGAAATAACTATCCAAAACCTATCTGTAGAAGATTTTCTGACTTTATGAAGATGGTAGACTATGAATGCCAGTGCTTTCCATTGTTCCTGCTTTCCTCCTTTGTGACAATATTTGCCAGTGTTTGGTGGAATATACACAGGGTTAAACATAACCCTGCGCTATAGTGAAGAAGTCAATGGAAGTGTATTGCTTCCATGTTTGATGATGATGATGATGATCCATGTCTCTGTGGATCAACAGAGCTAACAGAGAGAAAAGATGGCCATAAAGTAAAGGAGAACAAGGAAGAACTGTAATTATGTGGAAAAAAATAGTGCCCACGTTTGCCTTTTACCAACTTCCATGATGTGGATGACTTAGAAGAAGTATCCAGTACCCAGAAGTATCCTTTCCCATGTTGCTGACCATGTACCTGGTGCAGGACTTATGAAGCCAAGGAGGAGATCTGGAAATAGCTTTAAGAGCTGCAGTCACAGTTATGGCCCTAAGCCAAGGTGAGTTTCCAGGTCGGTGAAAATGTGCATTGGTTGCAATAGTCATTGGTGCCCTCTTCATAGTATAATGGCTGCTGCTTCATTTCTGTGTTCCAACCTCATGCAGATTTCTTTTAAGGTGAACCTTATCCCAGCATGACATAAATAAAAGAATTCTGGGAAATGCAATTTCAGATTCAGCTAAGTTGATCCTGCACAAAACCACCAAAGTCTATCCTTTGCCAACTTGCTGTCCATTTACACTTCTCTTAACCATATATATAACTTCCAAACAAAGACATTAGAAAGTGATGTTTCCACCTAAGAAGATGTAACTATCACTTCTTCCACAGGTGAAGAGATACCAATCCTCTCTCCAAATGAGAGTGCATAGTCTCATGTGTTACTTTATTCATTTTGGGGCAATCATTTCTCTTGTACTTGAGATCTGCTCTCCCTTTGAAATTCTGTAATTTAAATACTGAGATATAAGGATACAGTAGATTGAATTATGTTTGCCAAAAAGATGTTCTTGAAGTTTTAATTTCAGACCTTGTAAATGTAATCTTATTTGAAAATAATATAGTTGTAGATGTAATCAAGGTTTTAAAAGGTCATATTGGATTAGGATGGGAGCTCATACAATTACTGGTATAATTGGACCAATCCCTTTTATAAAAGGGTGATTTGGACACACACAGAGGAACCAATGCCATATAACTAGGGAGGTGGAGACTGGAGTGATTCATCTAAGAGTTAAGGAGAACCAAAGATTACTGGATATCACCAGAAGCTAGGAGAGAGACATGAAACATATTCTCAGAGTCTCCAAAAGAACCAACCCTGCCAACACCTTGATTTTGGACTTCGAGCCTCCAGACTATAAGGTAATACATTTCCATTGCTTTTAGTTACTCAGTTTTGGAGATTTTGTTATGACAGCCCAAGGTGACTAATACAAAAAATAACCGCATTTAATATTAGATGGTACAATAGCTATAGGAGAAAAAAAGAATCGGTTAATATAAACCAAATATATTTATATCAAAGTAAGAAATGTTTATAACTCTTACTGTCTTAATTTCTACAAGTGATCATGTAGTCACAGGTGATAATTCAACTTCTTTTACTACTCATTCCATTTATCCTTTGTCCTCAACAAGCATCTCACTGCTCACAGTTCCTTGGTTGTTGGGATAACCTAAATCTTCATTTTTGATGTATCTGAACCTTTGGCAGTCCTACCTGCGTTGGGTCCTTTTGTTGTAAGACATGAGATTATAAGAGGTGCCCTTCATCTAGACTTAGTTCTTCCTACTCTCGTAGTCCTACAGTAATCCAATTTCTCTTTGGTAGTCACAAGTCATTCCAGAAATACAGCAACCCCATCCTTTGCCTGTTTTTCCTTTAGCATGAGGAGCCCAAAGTAGTCAGCAGATAGTATCAACTTCCAGTATAATGGAGCCATTGTTGGATCTCCTAGCAGGTGCATCTGTGCTTTGGAAACTAAGACTTCTAGACCAGTAGAGCACAAAGGCGCAGAGTAGGTAGAACAAATTTTGCAAGTAGATCACCAGGAGTAACAGTGAGAGGAGTTTTTTTTCATTTACAGCTCTTTTGGGGCCTGTGAATCTTGGATAAGGGAGAAACAGCAACATATATTTGTTGGCATATATGTTAGAGAATTTACTGCATCTTGCAGGACATTACCCTAGCCCTGAAAAGTTTTCCATCCATCTAGCTCCATAACTGAAATGTCAAAAGCACTATTTTACTGCTTCAGAATGATGGATAACACAGTAAGAGTAGTAAATTCCACAAGTGTGAGCCTGTCACCCCACTTCCTGTGCTGCAAAATAAGTTCCTTCATCAGAAACAAGGCATTGTGGAATACTAAGATGGTGAATAAGGTATAAGAATTCTATAAGCCCACAGATACTAATTTTGGCAAAAGTATTGCAATTGAAGTCCAGTCCATATGAGAAGTGTGTTTCTGTAGAGTGAGAACAAAACACTGCCCCTTCCATAATAGGAGAGTTCCAGTGTAATTAACCTACATCATATAGCTGGCTGATTACCCTAGAAATGGTTCTATTTCAGGGGTTTGGTATTCGTCTTTGCCTTGGGTGGGTTGGGTGCTCAGCACTGGCTGTAGCCAGAGTAGCCATGGTGAATGGAAATTCATGTTACTGAGCCCATGCATAACCTCCATCTCTTCCACGACGGCTATTTTGTGCATGAGCCATTGGTCAAAGACCGGTGTGACCGAGGAAACAGACTTAACAGAGATTCACAGAATACATTTTCTTGCCCCTTATTAAGATCTTTCTATGCTGAGTTTGAGCTTTGTTGAACATTCACATGGTACATTTTATGCCCATTCAGAGAGTTCTGTCCATTGACTTCTTCCCCAGACTTTTCTGTCTCCAATTTGCCAACCATATTTCTTCTAAGTCCCTGAGAATCCGTCTAAACCATTAGCTACTTCTTGTGAAGCAATGTAGATCCATATCTCTAACTCTCTCAGGCAAAAGGAACAACCAAATGCACTGCTGGAAGTTCTCCCCACTGGGAAATTTTTCCTTCACCACTCTCAGCCTTGGCCACCCACAGAGTGGGCCTTTAGTGACATAGCCATTCATTTTAGGATATCGAGATATCATACACAACTCTGCAATCAAGGTCAAATATTTTTCTTTCAGTCCACTGGTCACAGAGAACATTCCATGAAGCTGTAACTGTGAGTTCAAGGAAGTGATGCATCAGGAATAGATCAACTGTTTATTTAACTTTCTTGAATCTGATTTCACATAGTGCAGTTCCACTTGACAATCAAATAATGTTATTCCTGTCCAATTTAGACACTTAGTGGGTCAATAACACATTTCTTCATGAACAATTCAGGTTGTGTTATAAAATAATGATCTATGATTAAGCTTCCAATTTCAAACTGTTACTCAAAAAAAAGAATAGTGTTTTCCTGAAGAAGCTGTCATAGTTTTGTTCTAAAATCCTAAATGGCTGCTCTGTGATTCACCTATCAGATGAATGGATTCATACACGATCCCTGTCTAACAAAGACCCTTCTAGCACCATGGGATGTACTGGGTAAAGATATAAGAGCAGCTTTCAGGACAGCTTTGAAATATTTCAGATACTTTTCTTATTCTGGAGCTAAGTTTCTGCATACCAGTTCTAATAGGTGGGTTTTTTCCCCACCATACCAAGTTATTATTGGAAACCAGTTGGGAGTCCTACAATTCAACTAGATTCTGACACTATCTATTTGAAGATAGCGCCAGGTGCCACAGGTTAAGGATTCAGTCCTACAATACTACACCCTCCCACTCCAGACACCAGTCACAACTCCAGGTTATTACCAGTGTTTCTGAATGACCATCTGAAGATTGTGGGTTCCAATGACACCCCCCCTGGATTTAATTTGCTAGAGTTGCATAGAGGACTCTGAGAAACATTTGACTTACTTGATTACCAGTTTATTAGGAATGGCCAAGTAGAAGAAATACATAGAGCAAGATATAGAAAAAGGGCACAGAGCTTCCGTGCCTTCTCAGAGCATACCATTCTTCCCAAATCTCTGTGTGTTCACTAGCCCAGAAGCTCATCAAGTCCTGTCCTTTTGGGTTTTTATAGATGTTTTGTTATGTTGGAACAACTGATTAAATCACTAGTGACTGAACTAAATCTCCAGCCTCTTTCTCCTCTCCAGAGGTCTAGGGTGTGGTTGAAAGTTCCAGATATTTAATTACATGGTTGGTTTCCCTAGTGCCTAGCCCCCATCCTTAGGTGCTTTCCAAAAGTTATCTCATTGGCATGTCAAAATGCACCTGTATCACTCTCATCTGTGGGAAATTCCAAGGGTTTTAGGAGCTCTATATCAAAAACAAGAACAAAGACAAAATATATATTTGTTACTGTAAATCATAATACCTCAGGAGCCTTACTCCCTGGTGGATCAGATGGTAGAGTATGCCTGCAGTGTGGGAGACCCAGGTTCGATCCCTGGGTCAGAAGATCCCCCGGAGAAGGAAATGGCAGCCCACTTCAGTATTCTTGCCTGGAAAATCTCATGGATGGGGGAGCCTGGCAGGCTACAGTCCATGGGGTCGCAAAGAGTTGGACATGACTGAGCAACTTCACTTCCTTTCTTTTCTTTCTTTCTAATTAAATTAATAACCTTTCATGTTACTTGGTAGGCTGGATTAGCATCCCCAACGAGGATATATGTTTTCTATAAAATTCAAGAAAAACTGTTAGACACTGTGCCTCTTTCCTTAGTAGTAGGAAGGATTGGATGTAACAAGTTATCCTTTATCTTGAAGAGAATTCTCTAAAAGCCACTTGTCTTTGGTGCCAGATAAAGTTGAAGTCTTTATCATGAGGCTACTGAGCACTCTAAAAACATATATGATCATATAATCTTTTTAAGTTGTGTTTAAATTATAATTATTTCCTTCTGAATAATTTCATGATTGAACAAACCTGAAGCTCAAAAGAGAAAGTGAGCACTTAAGACAACTTTTTTGTTTTTTCTTTCATTACCACTATTTTCATATAAGGGGATAAATATGTTTTCTCCTCAGGACAAATATCAACTGGAATGTTCTGGAACATCAAACGGTACATTCTATGCTTAAGGATTCCTCTTATATATTTAAAAGAGATTTAGGTCTATTGGCCTAGCCCACCAGAGGGCTCAAGACCCAGCACCACTCACCCATGGAAAAACATAGTCTTTAGAAGGAACATATTTTGGACAAAGGAACAAATTAAAATCCCAGAGGAAGAGCTAAATGAAGTAGAAACAGACAATCTATATATGAGGAAAAGTTCAAGGCAGTGACTGAAAAGATGAAAGAAGATCTCGGGAGTAAAATGGATGCACAGAGCAAGAAATTAGACATTTTTAACAGAGAATTTGAAAATAAAAAGAACAGCCAAATGGAGATGAAGAATGCAATATCTGATATAAAAATACACTGGAAGGAATCAAAAGTAGACTAAATGATACAGAAGAATGGATCAGCAAGCCAGAAGACAGAGTAATGGGAATCAGTGATGCTAAGCAGAAAAAAGTATGAAAAAGGAAGTGAGGACCATCCCGCATGGATGACTGGCCACAGGAGTTCAAGGCGGCTCTCTCTGGGACCTAATGTGGGCCCTTCTGCTGGACCTGATTTTAATCTCCATACTTCAACTTTTAGAAAATAAAGGTGATCATAAAATCTTAGAAATGGAGGTAATAATACCTGTTCTTTTCCAGCCCCTTGGCAATCTCATGGGAAAATTACTTAACGGCTGCTAAGAGTTTTCAAATCCAGAGTGCCGTTAGCTCCTGACTTAAGAGTACCTTTTCACGAGGACAGAAAATCGCTTCATAATGACCCAGTGTCCACACAACTGTTTGGCATCAGGCTGTTGCAATGATATGGATGCATCTTTGCTCATCCCTGTTCGTCAAGTTGTTCGTGTTGAGATGTAAGGTTGATAGATTTATGCAATACTCCTTCCATGTGCTCAGTTCTAAGACGAACTGCTCCTTTTAATGGTCTGGTGGCAAACCTGTGGGCTTGGCTCCTCAGGGTCCATAAATGTCAGGATGCTTTACTGGGGCTGACGTGGTTTTTCACTCCTGAATTGTCTCTGACAGCCCATGTGTGGCTAAAAGGCCAGGGCATTTTTAGCTTTAGTTAAGCAACACCAAAATCCTCCAGGTTGCTGCTAAATCCTTCTTTTAGTGCTCTTGGAGTGCTAGCTGAGGGCACCGTGTATCCTCAGCACCCAAGGCGCCAGCACAGATGGGGCTGCTCTGGGCTGATTCTCCTATATTTAACACAGCCCTAATTACCCACAGGTCTCTGAGTGAGGAGGGCTGATGAGCAGTTCAAGTTCCCTGCATAGAAATAGCCCCAGAATAGTTCCAGTGTTGGTTCTAATTGCAATGGATGAGCAGACTGTCTCATTAATCCTCCCCTATCAGCGTGCAAACTGGCTGCCCCAGAATAGCCCTGAGCTCAGCCAGCCTGCAGCCGGCACTGGGGATGGTGGTTTTGTACATATTTGGAGAGGGAAGGATCTTCTCCCCCAGAATAGATGCATGTGTTTGGGGGTGAGAAACAGTCTATGAATTCCGGAGTCTTGGGTAAACACAAAGACAGGAGGCAGAAAAGTAAAGATTATCACATCAGGTTTGGACAGGCTTGGTTCAGACAGAAGAGCTATGAAGTAGCATAGTGAGACCTTCAGGTGTCCCCAGCAGGTTCTTATGCCCTTTTACCTCTGTGCCTGAATATTTGACTCTGTTCCATTCTCCTTGCTCCACCCTTTCTTCCCTACTCAGTGAAGGATCTGGTATCAGTATAGACACTCTGGATGAATGTCACTAACAGATTTTCACATGTTTATAGCTTTACAGTTATCAAAGGTTATCTTCCTTTACACACTCATACTATGAGACCCTCACAGCAATCTTGCAGAAGTTAGCAATGGCAGGCATTATTGCTATTACACAAAAGAGGAAACTGAGGGCTGGAGGGTAACAGTCTGTAAGCAATCTGAGATCACATAGTTAGTAACTGATCTTAGACAAGAAATCAGATCTTTTCTCTGGTAGTTCTGTTTTCTTGTTAGAGAAATACCAGTATCTGATGGTCAGGATGATGCCATGGAAAGAGAAGACTCTGAAATCAGAGTGGGATTTCAACCTCTGGGACTTTGGGCATGTTGTGAGGATTAAATAAGATAATGCACACAAAAAAATCCCTAGTCAGAAAAGTGCAGGTCTCAGGAAAAAAAAAAAACAAACCCCTTAATTCCACAACGCTAAGTTATTTTGCCCTTTCCCTTGGGGAGAAGGAGATAACTCTTCAGGGCACAGTTCAGTTCAGTTGCTCAGTCATGTCCGACTCTTTGCGACCCCATGGACTATAGCACGCCAGGCCTCCCTGTCCATCACCAACTCCCAGAGCTTGCTCAAACTCATGTCCACCGACCGAGTTGGTGATACCATCCAACCATCTCTTCCTCTGTTGTTCCTTTCTCCTCCTGCCTTCAATTTTTACCAGCATCAGGGTCTTTTCCAATGAGTTAGTTCTTCACATCAGGAGGTCAAGGTATTGGAGCTTCAGCTTCAGCACCAGTCCTTGCAATGAATATTCAGGACTGATTTCCTTTAGGATTGACTGGTTTGATTTCCTTGAAGTCCAAGGGACTCTCTTCTCCAAAACCACAGCTCAAAAGCATCAATTCTTCAGTGCTCAGCTTTCTTTATGGTCCAACTCTCACATCCATACATGACTACTGGAAAAACCATAGCTTTATAAACCACAGTGTTCATAAAGTAGTGTGTGGACCATTCTTGTTTTCTTCATCTCTCTCCTTCCTCTACTCCTTCTCTCTCCTTTCCATCCCCAACCACCCATGGAGCCCTCTGTATGTGCTAGGATATCTGGGAGATACAGTAATTTGGAAGTCAAATTTGCCCCCAAGCTCCAGACCATGAAATCCAATCCATTATTATTATTTTTTTTTATAACCAACTGCCTATACAGTGTAGAGGCAAAGGCAAAAAAGGTAAATAGAAGAGATGGGAATTATAAGTAAAATTTATTGAGCAGCTATTGGCTCCAGGCACTGCTTGATGTTTATATGTATTTATAAACATACATATAAAGTAAAATTGTGTCTAATATTCACAAAGAAATCTGATTAGGTATTCTTCACATTATAGAAGAAAAGTTCAGCAAGAATTAACAATTTTATTTCAAGAAGATGTAGGTTATTGTCTCAACTTACAATCCAGAAGGAAGAAAATGCAAATGAAAAGCAAAAAAGATAGCTTTGCTCCAAAACATAAATCTATGCAAGTGAGTGTAGACATACAATCTGTAATCACAGATCTTTAGGAACACATGCAGTTGTTTTCTCTTCCACAAGATTGAGTCTTTCACAGTCTTCTAGACCCATCTTCAAAGTCACTGTCTCCTTGAAGCCTTTCCAGGTCCTCCTCTTCCTCTCTCCATTCTTTGCCTATGTGGATGGGTCTTTTCCCCCGTGTGCTCCCAAAGTGGGTTGCATATACAGCATAGCTTACACTGCATAACTTCATTGTAATTTAAAAGTTCTCGTGTCTCACATTTATCTCTGGCAAAATCCCTCAGGGAAGGAGGCAACTGCAATGCCTGATAAATCAACCAAGAAGTAAATAGAAAGAGCCCACATCTCAATAAGTGGAGGTACTCTATAGTGCTACCTGGACGTTACTGAGTAGAGGCTTCCCAGATGACTCATTGGTATAGAATCTGCCTGCCAATTCAGGAGAAACAGGAGATGTGGGTTTGATCCCTGGGTTGGGAAGATCCCCTGGAGGAGGAAATGGCAACTCACCCCAGTATTCTTGCCTGGGAAGTCCAATGGACAGAGGGGTCTGGCGGGCTACAGTCCACGGGGATGCTAAGAGTCAGACATGACTGAGCGACTGCACATACATGCATGCACTAAGCTTGTAGTGCACCCAAACACACCTCCAATCCTTTGCATAAACTTCTCATCTAGTCCTCATAACCTCTCTGAAAGGTAGACATCATTATCCCCATTTTTTTTCAAATAAATGAAGGCTTTGCCAAGTCTAATACCTAACTCTGTCAAGGTCATCTCAGCATAGTGGGGAGACAGGAGTGGAAGCCCAGCCTGTGTCACCCAAAGCCCTTACTCTTTAATCTTAATGTCTGACGTTCTCCTACATCAAAGGGTATTGGCTTCTTTGTTGCTTGGATAACTGCATGAATGAATAAAAGAAGGAAACAAATGAAGGAACTTAACCTGTTCCCTCTAACTTTCCTATTCTTTCAGCATCCAAAATTCCATCAATTATGGTTGGTATTGATCTTCTGAAGTTTTGAATAACCTTCCCAGACAACATGGGCATTCTGGTGGGCACTTACCACCACTGTAAGCACTGCCTGAAAGCTGACTTTCTCAAAATGTGACCCTTCATGACCAGACCTGCCTGTGCATGGGTGCTCAGTCATGTCTGACTGTGCGACCCCAGGGACTGCAGCCCACCACGCTCCTCTGTCCAGGGGATTTTCCAGGCAAGAGTACTGGAGTGGGTTGCCATTTCCTCCTTCCAATCCAGGGACTAAAATCCTGTCTCTTGCATTGCAGGCGGATTCTTTACCACTTGAGCCATGGCTCTTTGTAAATGCCTAAGCTTTTATTATGAGGACATTCCTTTTGACAAGGGGCTAGTAAAGTAAAAATTCCCATGGAAAGAGCTGTGTATTTATTCATTGTTGGCCATTAACATCAGCATTTCACCTCCACAAATGTTTCAGGAATGTACTTGTTTCCTGTGGCTGTTCTAACCAATTAGTACAACCTTGGTGGCTTCAAGTGGCAGAAATGTATTCTCTCACGTTTCTGAAGGCTTAAAGTTAAAAAGGTTAAAAACCTTCATGATGAAGTTTCCATCAGGGCCACACAGCTTTGGAAGGCTCTCAAGGCATATCCTTCTCTTGCTTTTCCAGCTTTTCTTGGCTTGTGGCTGTCTCATGCTTTAATCTTCTCACCTTCCCCTCTGTGTGTATCTAATTTTCCTCTATCTTTCTCTTATGAAAACACATGACATATTTAGGTCCACCTGCATAATCCAGAATAATCTCCTTAAAAGCCTTCATATAGTCAAATTATGGACACTTTACCATATGAGACAACATGGTCTGATACCCACTGGCATGGGCTTCCCAGGTGGTGCTAGTGGTAAATAATCTGCCTGCCAATGCAGGAGACGTATGAGATGTGGGTTCGATCCCTGTGTCTGGAAGATCCCCTGGAGAACAGCATGGCAATCCACTCCAGTATTCTTGCCTGGAGAGTCCCATAGACAGTGAAGCCTGGCAGGCTACAGTCCAGAGGGTTGCACAGAATCAAATACGACTGAAGCGTCTTAGCACTCACACACCCATTGGCATGGAGTTCCTTGCCTTTACCCAAGCTTTTCTCTCCAGCCAGAACTCAACATTGTAAATCAGCTACATTTCAATTAAAAAAAAAGAAATATAGTCTGAGCCTGAGTTCAAAATATTGATATAAATCACTTATTTACTTTCTCAGGAAAAAACATAGGATTTAGAATTTTTATAATCTGTTGCTGGCAGATGCACCAGAATATCCTTCTTGACAAATGTGATTGCATTTAGAGTTTAAAAAATTACCCCTTTCAAGATGGTAGACTGAACAAATGCTGTAAGTGCTCTCCTGAGCACACCCCAAACTCCAAACACACAGAAATACAGGGTAATAGATTTTAAATACCTCTTTAAAAATACCCTGCCAGTTTTTAAATCAAGAAGTAAACTCTCTAGGTATCAGAAATGAAGGAGATTTTGGACATAAAAAGTAAGCAGCAGTTGAAGAATGTGTCCCAGAGGGTTATACAATCAGATGAAAGATGTAGGGGTCAAATACCTGAGTAGGAGCAGAAGATTGGATAGCAAACTTTGTACCTGGGGAAGATGAAAATGTACTCCTTGAAAGAAATTCCAGCTCCACATGAAACTTTGGCTCCTGTCCAATGATATAGCACAAAATTAGGATGTTTTTCTAAATGTGATGGAAATAGACTCAACTATAACAAGTAAGAACCCCTACTTACATCATGTTTTGGAGTGAGATAAATCTCTCATATTACTAATTCAGTAAGAATCAATACAAGTAGTGAACTCAAAATGGTCTCAGCAAAAACCATGCAATGACTCTAGGATACATCTTCAAAATGTGGGGAAGGATGGGAAGTATTCATAAAACAGGTCTGATAAATATTTAGTTCCTTTTCAATCTGAAAATAGACAAAAAAACCTTTTAAAATGAGCATGTTTAAGATGTTCAAGTATAAGGAAAAGAAAATAATTCATAGAACAATAATAGGAAATTATGAAGGAGAACATGTGCTTTTGAAAAGGAAAACTAGAAATTCTCAAAGATGAAAAATGAGTGGTAAAAACAAACACAACGCACAAGATAAACCCTAAACTATAAATATCAGAGGAGAGATTAATGGATTGAAAAATAATTTTGAGTTAGCCACTTAAAATATCCTAGATCAAGAAAAATGAGTAGAGCATTTGGAGGAAAAGTTAAAAGATATAGGGAACAGAAGCAGAGGTTCTGAAAAATGTTTAATAGAAATTCCAAAAAAGAAAGACTAGAGATAGTAGGAACAAATAGTATTCAAAAATATGATAGCAGAGAGATCAGGAATTGAAAACAAACACCAGACACAGACTGAAAAAAGAGCAATGGCGATGAAGCAGGATAAATAAAACCAAATTGATATTTAACTACATTGTAGAGAAACTACAGAATATCAGGGAAAATTAGAAAACCTTAAAAGCTACCAGAAAAGATGTTTTTTTAATTTTATTGAAGTATATTTGATTTGCAATGTTATATTAGTTTCAGGTATACAGCAAAGTGATTCATTATACATACACTTTTGTCATATCTTTTCCCTTATATTCAATACTTTGTAATAACCTATAAGGGATAAGGATTTGCTTGTAGTAAAGTAGGGCTAGAAATTTTGATCAATTATTATACTAAAAATAATTACTACTCCATGCTTCCAACACAGGGGTCATGAGTCCAATCCCTGGTCAGGAACTAAGATCCCACATGCCCCGTGGCATGGCCAAAAAAATTTAAAAAATTAGATATACTTAAAAAATAATTACTAAAACTGGATACAGTAAAAGAAACACATTTTTGAAAACATTAGAGAACTGCTGAGGTCATTCTAAAATATAGAAACAAAATTCAGGAGAATAAGGAAACCCAGAGAAATAATCTTGGCATTTGGGCATGCTTTAACACTAATGCATCTTTTGGTTCTGGAAGAGTCAGCTGAGAGGATGAAAAGTCGAACAAAGTCTTTGGCAGGCTGAGAGGACTAAGGGAAACGTTGGAGTTCAATGTTCCCTCCAAGGAGGGAAGGATACTGGTAAACCTCGCAGGGATTGGATTGGTACCCCCAAAGGATTATAGCTGTGGACTAAGGAGATAATGAGTATATCAACCCTTACAGAGTTTGTAATCCATCCTCGCAGCATTTTAGTCATGTGTTGGATTAAGATGAGTCTGGGATTGAAAGTACTCCTAGCATTAGCCTAAGTGATATATAAACATTATCCAGAGCTCCAGATTATCTCTCCACAATTTCATATATATATATGTGTGTGTGTGTGTGTGTGTGTGTGTGTGTGTGTGTGTATAAAATGTACATATATGTATGTATATATGTGTGTATACGTATATATAACATACATACATATATATATATATATATATATATATATATATCTTTCAGACACAGGGATTAAATTTTATGTTCACTTAATATCACAAGATAAACTTAGAATTTCAGGAGAGAACTAGACACTTAAACGTAAATTATATCACTAAAGCATATTAACTAAAATTTAAAAATCAATGGACGGGTTTAACAATGATTAGACATAACTAAAGAAAAAATTAGGGAGCTGAAAGAAAAATCAGAAGAAAGTTTATAGAATTAAGAATGAAAACTCAAAAAGAGGGAAAATACATATAGGAGAAGGAAATCCATGAGGAAATATGTATTTGATTCAATGACATGTATATGAGAAAGGTTCATGCAGTGCAGTGAATATATGTGTAACTAGAGTTCAATGAGTAGACAAACAGGAGAAAAAGACAGAAGCAATATTTGCCTAGAAAGTGATTGATATTACTCAAGCCATATATCAAGCTACAGATGCAAGAAGCATCATATATCGGTCATTTGGAAAACATTTGGTTCACTGAGTATATTAGTTTTCTATTGCTATCATAAGCAATTTCCACAAATTTAAGGGCTTAACGCAACACCCATTTCTCACAGTTTCCATGGATCAGAAGTCCAGATATTGTGTCTCAACTGGATTCTCTGCTTAGGTCTGAGAAGGCCAAAATCAAGGTAAGAGTCGTATGCATTGCTTAGGGGAGACTCTGAGGAAGAATTCACTTCCAATCTCATTCAGAGCATTCACAGAGTTCATTCTCTTCTTACACTTTCTATGTGATACCCTTTGTCTTCAAGATAGGTAAAGCAGGTTGAGTCCATTTCATTCTTTAAATCTCTCTCTTCTGTTTCTTCTTTTTCTTGTTAAGGGCTTCTGCAATTTGGACTCATCTATATAATCCAGGATATTCAGTGTATCTTAAAATCAACTAATCATGAACCTTAATTACATCTGCAAACTCCTTTTTGTCATGTATTATAACAAAAATCATGCGACACCAGGGGTCAAAAGTTGCGGGGTCAAAATTTAACCTATTACAGCTCTTCCAAATGCTTATGTATTTCATTAGACAGTATTTAAGAACTACATTCATTGACCTCATAATTGATATCATCAGGAAAGTCTTTATTAGGAAGTTCTTAAGCTAAATGTCATGATAGAAAAGCAGTGCTTTTTTTCCCCTAAAATTTTAATTTTCACTTGAAATCTCAAATTTTACTACTGGCAATAATTTTTTCAGTTGTATTCTTTTAGTGACATGCTTACTTCATTCACTTTTGAGAAAATGTTTGATCAAATACCAAATCCTGACTAACCATAGTTTGTCAGTCATATTTTCAAGTAAAAATAGTGCTTCATGAAATGAGTGGCTAGTTCAGCTTGCACCACAAACAATCTCCAAGTTCTTTCCTTTCAAACAGCCATAATATTTTGGTACGAAGCATAATTGCGCTATGCTTACTTCCCATTTTGTCACATAGCTGCTAAGATATTTATTCAAAGGTTGAGATTTAATAATGTTAACAGTTTTGACTGATCCATCAAGGACATTATTACGTGAAATGTACTTTTTCTTAACTGGACCTGTGTGGCAATGGAAAAAAGAAAACTACTATTACCATTTGGTGTCAATACCAAGATTTGCATGAAAGCACCAGCAGTTTTACCCACCATCAATTTTGCGTCACTGGTACAAATGTTAACACAATGAAAAAGACAAATAATGTCTTCATAGTATTCTGAAAAGTGTTTTCACCCCGTGAACTCCCTTTATATGATCTCAGGAAGCCCTAGCATTCTTTGAACCACTTTAAGAACCACTTGTCTTGGTAGTTTCTCAAAGCATTAAGAGATCCACTAGAAAATAATTATAGGGAGCTCCCTTCGCACAACTAGTAATACATTTTTGAACTTATTGCCCCAAGAAGAGGTACAGGTAGAGAATAAGCAGACTCTAAAGGCTCCATTGTGCTTCTGGATGATACGAAGGTGGCCCAACCATTTGTCACTGATGTTCTGGAGAAGAGTTACAGTATCCCAGAGAAATTCCTTTAGAAGCATGCTCAGAGTCCTAACACTGGTGTTAATGAATTATGAATTATTTTCAGAGTACCGTTCTTTTTATGCTCTTATGAAATGAAGAGAACAGCTGCCTTTTTCAACACTGCAAAATGGAATATTTAGAATCAATGTATACATATGTGCAGTTAAATATATATGTGGGGTTGGTGCAAAGAATGGATGAACATATTCCTATGGGACCAGAGGCAAAGACGTGTTATTTGAGTCCATAATAACCATTAATCATGTGTCACCAGGGTAAAAGGCTGTCACTGAAAGAGAATAGCAGGCATATCCTGTGTTATTGGGTCACCTCCCAACATCATATGATGATGAGAAGATAAAATTCCTTTGGAATGAAACAAACCAGCTTATCAAACAAGTTAAACATGCCACCATCCACCATGAGAAATATGCAAGAGGACTTTAGGGCTATTAACAAATGGAATGAGGAAGAAGAGGGTGAATGAGTATTTGAGTGCAGAATTGTGTTTTGTGAGAAGGACTGGCCACTGCACCTGAGTAAAACTGCAGTCATCCTTTCATACGACAAAGAGCAGTAGTCACTGTTAGGACACCTCTGCAAAACCTCCAGGGAAACCTGATTGCCTAATAGAGCTGTGTGGTTGCTGGAAGAGGAAGTGGGGGCTGTTTGCTAATGATGCTGGGTTACGGGTTCATGATATGGTCTTGCTTTGACCTCCTTGGCCTTCCCTTCACATCACCTGTTGCCCTGCTGCTATCAGCTGCTGTATGAGCATTTGTGATGGGTTCAGAGAGGGAGTGGCTGGGTTTCCCTACGACCCTGGAAAGCTTCATTCATCATGTATTCTACCAGCATTTTTCTGGCTCTCTTTGGACTGATCTGAAGTTTTGGGGTGGAAAGGGGATGGCAGGTGAGTCAGAGCCCAGAACTCTGCCTGGTTACCTGGTGAGCTGAATGTTTACTCAACTTGCTTTGAAGAAGATGTAAAAGACATCAGGGCAAATTACAATAGACTATTCCTGTTATGGACATGAAAGGGACCATAATTTGGTATTTCATCCTAAATTAGTATTTGAAAATTAGCAAGACATTAACATGAACACGTGCTGAAAAATTTTTGTTGAAATCCAAAGAAGAGCTTTTGAAATTCTCTCCACCTCTTTAGAATATTGAGTAAACATCAAGAACTTTTCCCTTTTTCAGAATGTAGAATTTCTACATCAGAGCTCATTCTTCTTTCCATGATTTCTCTCCAGTGGACGTTAGACAAAGCTAAACTCCCTAATTATTATAATTATTGATTGTTTGGGAATCTCATTCATTCAGTCACAAACTTAGTGGCCACTGTATGCCAGGTGCTGTTCTCAGGCTATGAAATAATCAGAATGTATTATAGTGATACAACATGATTTAATTTTATTGCTGTCAATTCCATCTCTTCCTTTTTTTTTTTTCCCCTCTATCTAT
Source organism: Okapia johnstoni (assembly GCA_024291935.2). Classification (NCBI taxonomy): domain Eukaryota; kingdom Metazoa; phylum Chordata; class Mammalia; order Artiodactyla; family Giraffidae; genus Okapia; species Okapia johnstoni. The sequence continues at coordinate 52,070,144 of CM044322.1, forward strand.
CTACAAGCTCTTTTACAAGGAAACTCATGAAAAGCACATATAACATGTATGAACCAACAAGACCAATCAGTGTGCCTTTTGAGGATATTAGTCCCACTGAAAAGAAGATTCCGATTCCAGAATTTAAGTTTAATTCAAAATTCAAAATGGAGCTCCTTATGGATTCTGTGCAGAGGATGGTTTGGAGAAAATGGCTTCAGCCATGTTCCCTGAGCAATTAGAGACCATTCTCAAGTGGATTCTCACATTTATAGATAAAAGCCTTCACAAAGCAATGTGCAAATTTGCCTGTGTCTCTGGAGAGACACTTGTTGAGTCATTTGTGGCATCAAATTAGATCCTAGGTTTGTTTCACATTTCTTAGGTGTTGTTTCTCTGAAAAGGGAAGAAGGCAAATGTCACTGTCACTTCTGTCTTTCAGTCTCCTGTTAATCTGGCTCCCCTGTATCCAAGTGTGCATTGGCCCTAAGAAATAAATGTAAAAATTTCTTACCAAGAAAGTTGAAGCATTGTTGTAAATCATTATATCATTTGGGGGTCCATACTTACCTCTTTAACAATCCTCATAATAACTTAGGATAACAGAAACAAATTATCTTTTCAAGTAAACTCAGTGTTTTCTATTAACATATCAATGGACAGCTTTCATCATATCCAACCTTGAAATGCCAAATGGTTTCCTAGTGGTAGGGTGGGGAGTGAGCTGTAGAATTGGAACAGTTATTTAATAAACAGCTTCTCACAGCTGTTCCCAACAGGAAATGAGGAAGAATGCTACAGACAACTGTTGCGATCCCAGACTGGGATACCACAGTGCCAACGTTTTTGAATAAACTCCCTTTGCCAAAAGACTTTGAGACATTTTGGGAGAGATGCCAAAAGATGGCGTTCCAAAAGAGAATTACCCCATTTTATTTTCCTTTTAGTGTTAACTATCTGGTGTTTGTGTAGAAGGGATGCAATGTGTTAGCTTGATGTAGACAGATTGAAAAATGGAGGCTTAAGGAAGGGAAGGGACAGATGATCCACTATCCTGCCTTCTGGCCAGCAACTGTCCAATGTATTATAATTGACTGGTACTACCTACAAGCTTATAGTCTGTGTGTTCTTCCAGTTTACTGAGGAAAAGTAAATGTGCAGTAAGAAATGTAGACCACACATGAAAGGGCCTGGAATAGTTATAGGGTGAGTAAGCAGGTTTCTCTAGTCCAAAAGGGATGTATTACAGAAAGCTATAGGACATTCCTAGGCCCTCAAGTAACTGCACAATAGAAGGGTCCAGATTTTACCAATCTGAGACTTTCTTCACCTCATAGGGAGTGTAATAAAACATCTCCACTGACACCAGAGCTTCAAAGCATGATTGAGGCAACCAGCTAGAAATAACAGCATATTCCCGATAAAGAGAGCAAAAGCTGCAGTGTTATCCAGATAGGAGAGAAAAAGGTTTTCTCTGACAATAAAGAACTGGTAACCCCTGGCTTGCTAAGTTAGCTGAAGCAAACCCTAGCCTCCTTAATTACATCTTTGATAGAGGTTCTCTTTAGCTGCTTATTCAATGTTCGCTTCAAATTTCCAGCCTGAGGATGCAGACCACATGAGTGTATGCTCAGTTGTTAAGTCATGTCCAACTCTTCATGACCCTATGGACTGCAGCCAGCCAAGCTCCTCTGTCCATGGGATTTCCCAGGCAAGAATATTGGAGTGGGTTGCCATTTCCTTCTTCAGGGGATCTTTCCAATGCAGGGATTGAACCTTCATCTCCTGGTTGACAGGTGGATTCTTTACCATTGAGCCACTGGGGAAACCCAGATAGAGGCAAGTGAATATTCTGGCTGGAACTGCAGATGGTTAGGCTAGCAGGGTCACCCAGGAAAGGGTTAAGAAAACCTCAGTGCTGCAACATATAGATGATTATCACAGGAGAGAAGACCTCGTCAAGGTCTGAACTGGCTAAAGATTTTCACATGTTCCTTAGTAAGATGCAGTTGGAAATTATTACTAAAATAATATTTCAATAGTGTTATTGAAGTTGCTCAGTCATGTCCGACTCTTTGCAACCCCATGGACTAGACCCCACCAGGCTCCTCCATCCATGAAATTTTCCAGGCAAGAGTACCAGAGTGGGTTGCCATTTCCTTCTCCAGGGGATTTTCCCAATCCAAGGATGGAACCTGGATCTCCGGCATTGCAGGCAGATTCTTTATGCAGGTCAGGTTCTTTATTTGATCTCTGGTTCCTCTGCCTTTTCTAAAACCAACTTGAACATCTGGAGGTTCATGGTTCACGTAACGTTGAAGCCTGGCTCAAATTGCAAACATCCACTCAATCACCGAAAAAGCAAGAGAATTCCAGAAAAACATCTATTTCTGCTTTATTGACTATGCCAAAGCCTTTGACTATGTGGATCACAATAAACTGTAGAAAATTCTTAGAGAGATGGGAATACCAGACCACCTGACCTGCCTCTTGAGAAACCTGTATGCAGGTCAGGAAGCAACAGTTAGTACTGGACATGGAACAACAGACTTGTTCCAAATAGGGAAAGGAGTACGTTAAGGCTGTATATTGTCACCCTGCTTATTTAAATTAAATGCAGAATACATCACGAGAAACACTGGGCTGGATGCACCACAAGCTGGAATCAAGATTGCCAGGAGAAATATCAATAACCTCAGATATGCAGAGGACAGTACCCTTATGGCAGAAAGTGAAGAAGAACTAAAGAACCTCTTGATGGGGGTGAAAGAAGAGAGTGAAAAATTTGACTTAAAGCTCAACATTCAGAAAGCTAAGATCATGGCATCTGGTCCCATCACTTCATAGTAAATAGATGGGGAAACAGTGGAAACAGTGACAGACTTTATTTTGGGGGGCTTCAAAATCAATGCAGACGAAATTAGAAGATGCTTATTCCTTGGAAGAAAAGTTATGACCAACCTAGACAGCATATTAAAAGCAGAGACATTACTGTGCCAACAAAGGTCCATCTAGTCAAGGCTATGGTTTTTCCAGTAGTTGTGTATGGATATGAGAGTTGGACTATAAAGAACGCTGAGCACAGAAAAATTGATGCTTTTGAACTGTGGTGTTGGAGAAGACTCTTGAGAGTCCCTTGGACTGCAAGGAGATCCAACCAGTACATCCTAAAGGAAATCAGTCCTGAATATTCTTCGGAAGGACTGATGCTGAAGCTCAAACTCCAATACTTTGGCCACCTGATGTGAAGAGCTGACTCATTTGAAAAGACCCGATGCTGGGAAAAATTGAAGGCGGGAGGAGAAGGGGACTACAGAGGATGAGATGGTCGGATGGCATCACCAACTCAATGGGCATGAATTTGAATAAACTCCGGGAGTTAGTGATGGACAGGGAGGCCTGGCGTGCTGCAGTCCATGGGGTCGCAAAGAGTCGGACACGACTGCGCGACTAAACTTAACTGAACTGTACTGAAAGATAAACATCACAAAATATCCCTTCTATGGGAAATCTTAAAAAATGATGCAAATGAACTTATTTACAAAACAGAAACAGACTCATAGACTTAGAAAATAAACGTATGGCTACCAAAGAGGAAAGGTAGGTGGAAGTGATAATTGGGAGTCTGAGACTGATATATACACACTCTTATATTTAAAATCGATACCCAACAGGGATCAGCTGTATAGCACAGGCAACTCTGCTTAATATTCTATATAACGTAAATGGGAAAATAATTTGAAAAAGAATAGATACATGTGTATGTATAACTGAATGACATTGCTGTCCATCTGAAACTAACACAACATTTTAATCAACTTTTCGCCACTTAAAAAAAAAATTTTTTTTTAAACTTCAAAAAACATGCCCATTCTTCCTTTAAAACCTGGCCTAAACTCCTCTTACAGGGAGCCTTCCATGATATATAGAGCCTGTTCACATGTTGCCTGGAGGTTTACTACTCGAAGTGTGATCTGTGGAGCAGCACCATCTCCAGCATCCACTGTAGAGCTTGTGAGAAATGCAGAATCTCAGGTCCCATCTCAGACTTGTATGAACATTATGCTTGCTTACTTGCTCTGTCATGTCCGGTTCTTTGTGACCCTATGAGCTATAGCCTACCAGGCTCCCCTGTCCATGGGATGTCCCAGGCAAGAATACTGGAGTGGCTTACCATTTCCTTCTCTGTGGAATCTTAGTCCCTGGGTTCCCCAGGGACTCAACCTGCATTTCCTGTGCCTCCTGCATTGAACACTGTTACCTGCCATATCAGTAAACATAAGATATTGTGGCCATTGAGCCATCCATCTCTGCAGCCACCCCCAAAAGTGCAGCCTGAGGGGATGCAGGATAGAAAAACGCAGGATACAAGCCCTAGACACTCAAGGTGCATATCAAAGGAATGACTCTGACTTATTTCATTAAGCCCAGACTCTCACATCTTCCCATCAAAAAAAAAAAAAAAAAAAAACGTGCTAAATCACTAACTTGAGATAGTCTGATAATATTTATATACATTTAAAACACACAACACACTATTTTATACTGGTTTTGGATAGACGTATGAATGTAGAAAGTAACAAGTGAATGGATGAATATAGATCAAACTCATGTTAGTGATGGCTTCCAAAATAAAGGGTAAGAAAAATATGATTGGACCATGTGGTCAGAAGAAACTTTACCTATATTTGGGACTCTATTTTTCTAACTAGAAAATGTGTATAATAATAGTATGTGTATACATCATAAATTTGCTGTATTAAATAAATTAACATAGTAAAGTATTATGGTAGTATATAATATATATTTTCAGCAACCAGATATATTCCATTAAAATACGTATTACAATCTTAGATTAAATTAAAATTCTCTGCTTGTATGATTTGTAATGAATAAATGAATGATATTTGAGAGGAAAAAAAAGAATTGCCAGAGAACACCCAGACAGGTTAAATAATAAAAAACCTATGGTGATGAGTCTTTTGGAGATTCAAACTATTCTGCCCCTTCCCATGACTGCTAAGCTACTGGTTTTTATGGTTACTGATTGAGAGCCTTTTCTTTTATCATTGTTATATATTTGTGAAATCTCAATGACCTCCTACCAGACAACCCTTTGTTGAACTTTTTATTATGGCCAATTAAAAAAAAAATTAATTGGAGTCCAGTTGCTTTACAATGTTGTGTTAGCTTCTGCTTCTGTTAGGTCCCTACCATTTCTGTCATTCAGTATTCTTGCCTTGAGAACCCCATGAACACCATCACTCTAGAAGTACTCTTTCCAGGGACTGATTTTTTTTTTTTTTTTTAGTTAAACAGAGCTTATTACAACAATTCATCAACAAAGCCTTGTACCTCAACCACCATTAATGAGATTCCCTAAGTGCTTTGAAAGTTGTTATTTTTTTTTCTGTAGTACTAGTAGTTTGCATCCTGGCCTCTATGCAAGCTCAGTTTCAAATTCAGGTAAAGAGGATTCTAAAAAAAATTTTATAGAGTAAATTTGCTATATAATATTGTGTCATTTTCTGCTGTACAGTAAAGTGAATCAGCTATATATATACATATATAGCCTCATTTGGGGATTCCCTTCCCATTTAGGTCATCACAGAGCATTGGGTAGAGTCCCTGTGCTATACTGTAGATTCTCATTAGTTATTTACATAATGCAAGTTTTTGGAGCTCTCTTTCTTTAAAGCTATGTCATCTCTGGTGCTCAGCCCTTCGAATTTGAGCTGTCTCTGTCTCTCTGAATTTCGATTTATATCTTGTCCCTCAGTTGAGCGTATTATGCTTTGCTTGAGTTCCCTTCCTGTCTGTTGTTGCAGAAAATTTTTCTGTGAAAAAAGCTGAAATAATTGGGGAATTTACCTCATCAGTTTCCCTTCCCTTTTGTATCATAGTTCTATATTTTCTATTGTCCAGTGCCTAAATATGTATTTTATGTTTTGTCCAGTTTCCTGGTTGTTTACAGTAAGGGAGCAAGACTAGTATCATTGACTCCCAAAAAGTCCTAAGTGGAAGTCTGTTGGGGAAAAAAAAAATGCTTCGTGAATATTTTATGTTTTTGCACTGTCAGGGCTTTCTTGGCAACGTTACTGACAACTTGGGTTAAATGATTAAATAATGAACATGCCTTATAAATTAGAGATAGCAAATTGCTCTGGGGCGATTTAAAATTCTATCCTTTTCAGAGTTTTTTGCTTACATTCTATTGGTAATAAAAATCTGGGGACCTCCCTCTTCTCAACCCATAAAGAATTTTTTTACGTTCCATAGCAGCAAAGGTCTCTCTCTTTCCTTCTCTCTGTCCCCAGAAAATGGCAACAGATTTGCCAGTCATCCTATATGAGTTTTGCATCTCATAATATCCAGATTCCACTCCTGTGGTGCAACCTTTGCATTTGCAGTACATTTATTCCTTCATGTTCCATGGTGAGGAACTGACATGGCAGTAAATGCTCTGTTTTTTTTTTTTTTCCCCTAAAGAGATTCTGTGTTTCCTGTCAGGGTAAAGGCAAGTTGATAAACACAAACACAAAAATTTAACAAAGTCTCTTCACTTTTCCTGATGATAAACTTAACGCATGCTCATATTAAAAATGTTTACTTCTACAATAAACATGGAAAATTGTGAAAAGAAAATACTGTAAACATTTTGAAATATTTCTGAGCGAGAAACAGAGAAAGATCAGTAGGGAAACAAGATGAGAAGAAGGGAAAGAGGGAAAAGACTTGTAAAATTGTTATTAGTTTTTCATTTAGTGTAATATTATGAGTAATTTCCTATGATGCTAAACAATCTTTAGAAAAAACTATTTATTACTTGAATAATAGCCCATTTAGTAGATCTTCAATGTATTATTTACTCATACACATATAACTAGGCATTTAAGATAGCTCAAGCTTCATCTATGACAAATAATATTTCTTATATGTAATCCCCAACCATATCTCTGATTACAATATATTCTTATGATACATTACATTATTAGTATATTTGTTTAGAAGTTGAAAAACTGGGTCAAATGGTGTGATGATTACTTTTATGTGTCATTCTGACTGGGTCACAGTGCATAGATATGTGTTCCAATAGTGTTTTGGATGTTTCTATGAGGGTTTTTTTGAATAAGATGAATATTTAAATTGGTGGACCTTGAGTAAAGCAGTTGTTCTCCATGGTGTAGGTGGGCCTCATGCAATCAGTTGACAGCCTCAATAAAACCGAAGACTGACCTCTTTTGAGCAAAAGATAATTCTGCCAGGAGACAGCCTTTAGATTTCAGCTGCAGCATCAGCTCTTCCTTGGGTCTCAGTCTGATAGGCCTTCAGACTCAAACCACAGCAGAAGATCTTCTCTGGATCTTTAGCCTGTCAGTCCATCCTGGAGATTTTGGACTCACCCTCCTCCACAATCGTAGAAGCCAATTTTGTAAAAGAAATAAATCTCTTTTCACATATCTACACATCCTCCTAGTTCTGATTCTCTAGAGAACTCCATCTAATACAAATGGCACGAACTTCTTAAAGAGTCCAAAACCAAGCTGACATCACCAGATTATTTGGCAGTGTTTGTGAGGGGCTTCTCTTTTATTTTTAGGAGAAAGTTTTGCCTCTTTTCTGATAGTCCATGGATAAAACTTGCATGTCAAGAACACAGAGAAGGAAGAACCAACTTCTTGGCTCTTAGCAAGAGATACCTCTAAGGTTGCGTTGCCCTTATATTCAATTTGTCTTTACATTTCGTGCTCTAGGAGAATAAGAGGGGCTTTTATCAATTGTTTTATTTATTTTTGTTGTTATTTTGATTTCTACTGCAGTGTATAAACAAAGCTACACTTTAAAAGCCAAGATTTTCAAAATAATATGATAACAATGAAACAAAATCAAAGTCTTAATTAATGCTGTTGTAAAAAGAGTCCATTTTTCTTAAAGTTTTACAATTTGGGGACACTTCCTTGCTTAAGATTAGAGGTTGGGATTTTATATACAGATCCTGGGTCAAGGTGTCAACTGACTAGACTTTCCCTGGTTCTTTCTCTCACTCCATATCCTCTGGCCAACTGTTCTTATGAATGTCTCCATCATCCAGGAGCCAGAGAGCAGCAAGAAGAAGCATGGAGACATCTTCCAGGTCATTTACCAGAGAAATGGATTAATTTAATTCCATCTCTGACTTGAATCCAGAAAAAAAATACATATCCCCTCCTAAGTCAGCTGCACATTTAATGTGGATAAATACTAGCTATTTGAAGAGAAATCATTAGGAAAACAAAAGTCCTATGTCTGGTCAGTCTGTCAGTTCAGTCACTCAGTCATGTCTAACTCTTTGCGACCCCATGGACTGCAGCACGCCAGTCTTCCCTGTCCATCACCAACTCCTGGAGCTTGCTCAAACTCATGTCCTTTGAGTCAGTGGTGCCATCCAAGCATCTCATCCTCTGTCATCCCCTTCCCCTACCTTCAGTGTTTCCCGGTATCAGAGTCTTTTCCAATGAGTCAGTTCTTCGCATCAGGTGGCCAAAGTATCGGAGCTTCAGTTTCAGAATCAGTCATTCCAATGAATATTCAGAATTGATTTCCTTTAGGATTGACCAGTTTGAACTCCTTGCAGTCCAAGGGACTCTCAAGAATCTTCTCCAACACCACAATTCAAAAGCATCAATTATTTGGCACTTCACTTTCTTTATAGTCCAACTCTCACATCCATACATGACTACTGGAAAAACTATAGCTTTGACTTTATACCTTTAAACTTTATACCTTTGTTGGTAAAGTAGTATCTCTGCTTTTTAATATGCTGTCTAGGTTTGTCATAGCTTTTCTTCCAAGGAGCATGTGTCTGTGTCTGGTATTTCACACTTACTGGCTCTTTCTGGGCATCTAGTTCAGCCTGCTCCAGAGATAGGATGTATAATTTTCTGTTCCTGATATGGCCCCAAGAAGATCATCGGCCTCCAAAAGTAGATAATTATATTGAAAAATGTATGTGTGTGCATGCTCAGTCACTCAGTCATATCTGAATCTTTGCAACCCCAAGGACTATAGCCCACCAGGCTTCTCTGTACCTGGGGTTTCCCAAGCAAGAACACTGGAGTGAGTTGCCATTTCCTTCTCCAGGGGATCTTCCTGACCCAGGGATTGAACCCATGACTCCTGAATTGGCAGACTGATTTTTCACTATTGAGTCACCTTTGAAGCCCCATATTAGCAAAGAGTAATATGAAAAATTGCATACTAGCTCAAAGAGTGATATATAGCTATCTTTTTATTTAAAAGAACCAAAATAAGACAGTGTTAGAGAAATATAGGTGCCCCTTTTGGATTGGTCAGGATTCCTGATCCTGGGGGAGTCTACCACATGAAAAATACTAATATTAAGTCAGAACCACAGCAGTGAATACGGTAAGAGATGAAATCATGAAGAAGAATATCATTAATTGTTGAGAAAATTTTAAACTACCTTGCTGTTTTTTATTCTGCTTATTGTGGAAAATTCATTCAATTTCTTATTCCTCCAGCTGAAATAATGGAGAATAAAATATTTTATTTCTTTTTAACATCATTTCAAGCAAGGAAAAGAGAGTCACACTGAAGAAAGATGATGGTAGGGTCATAGATTGATCCATAATTGTCTACGAATCAAATTGCACAAATTTCACAGCCAAACATGTCTAGTGGTAGTAATAATTCAGACAGAAAGATAAGGAGACTATAAGGAGCTCCATTCAAGTAGAGTCTCCTTGCGATAGTCTCTATGGATTGTTGCCATCTGCAGTGCATTGCATGTGAAACTGCCGATTTTAATCATCATAGTCCTCCTCATGTTGCCATTTTCCAAACAGAGGACGTAGTTTCTTACCATTGAGGGTTTCTTTTTATATTTTAAAATTTTTTACTGAAAGATAGTTGATTTGAGGGCTTCCCTGGTGGCTCTGAGGTAAAGAATTTGCCCATCAGTACAGGAGAGGCAGGTTCAGTCCCTGGGTCAGGAAGATCCCCTGGAGAAGGAAATGGCAACCCACTCCAGTATTCTTGCTCGGAGAATCCCATGGACAGAGGAACCTGGCTGGCTACAGTCCATGGGGTTGTAAAAAGTTAGACATGACTTAGTGATTAAACAACAACAATAACAAATAGTTGATTTACAATATCATGTAAGTTTCAGGTGTAAAACACAGAGAATCAGTTATATATATAAAACAACTATATACATATATGCTATGCTAAGTCACCTCAGTCATGTCCGACTCTGTGCAACCCCATAAATAGCAGCCCACTCGGTTCAGCTGTCCCTGGGATTCTCCAGGCAAGAACACTGGAGTGGTTTGCCATTTCCTTCTCCAACGCATCAAAGTGAAAAGTTAAAGTGAAAGTGAAGTCGTGTCCGAATCTTAGCGACCCAATGGACTGCAGCCTACCAGGCTTCTCCATTCATGGGATTCTTCCAAGCAAGACTACTGAAGTCCGGTGCCATTGCTTCTCCAATCCCACACTAGAGTAGAAGGGTGCCATTGCCTTCTCCAATCCCACACTAGAGTAGAAGTTAATTCTATCATTAAGACCATTGTTACCAGGGGAAAGCATGCACGGATATATTTATTTTTCAGGTTCTTTTCCCTTATAGGTTATTTCAAGCTGTTGAGTATAGTTCCCTTTGCTACATGGTAGGTCTTTGTTGGTTATCTGTCTTAAGTCAGTTATAGTCCAAAGCTTTCCCAATAAACAAGGAGCAGCTTGCAGGTAGGCACCATATCATATATATCTTTACATCTCTAGTGTGTTAGCAAGGATGCCTTGGAGATGATAGCTGCTCAATAAATATGGTTTAGTTGAATACACATGATCAAAATGTGAGTGTCCGGAAAGAACTCATGCTTACTAAGCCCCTGATAGGAACAGAACCTTTTTCAAACTATCTCTAACTGAGGATCAGAATGGTAAGCAGAATCAGTCCAGGTACTTAACATCAGAGATGAGATTCAAAGTGAAGGTGTTTGATTTCCAAAATCTCTTGACTCTCCTCAGTTGCAAGAGGGGCTGAACAGGAAAAGTGGGTTGCCTTATCACCAACGCCCTCACTCTTTCAAGCCCTCCTTCGACCCTACTTTATTCTCCTTTATTAAAAAAAAAAAAGCAATTGTTGAGATGTTAACAGACATCTGTAGATGTTGATACCAGACATGATTGCAGTAATTACAAAAGTATCATTCATCATCTGAAGTGAGAGCCATTCAAAAGAGAGAGTGTGAGTAAAATGAGAACTAAAATGTACATAGATTTAGGTCATGTTGTCAATATTAACGCTGATTAGGGATATTGGATAGCTAACACAGAGAAGAAAATATGTGAAATTTGACTTGTCTATATAAAACTAATTCTAATTGTAGTCATTTATCTAGACTTCTCAGCATTCAGTCTAATCATCATGCATTCCTGGTGGCTTGGTGGTACAGAATCTGCCTGCTAAGGAAGAAGACACGGGTTCAGATCCCTGGGTCAGGAAGATCCCATAGAGAAGGAAATGGCAATCCACTCCAGTATTCTTGCCTGGGAAACCCCATGGACAGAGAAGCCTGGCAGGCTACAGTCCATGAAGTTGCAAAAGAGTCAGACACCACTTAGTGATAACCAACACATTTTTGAATGTGGTTCTGGTTAACTTGTATGGATTTATCTGCCTCTTGGAGCTGTCTTGGCTCAAGACTGCTCTGTCTTTGGTGTCTTGCCCATTGAGCTTGGATGAGGAGAAGGGGGAAGTTTGCTCATTAGGTGAAGATTAATTCATGTCAAGAGAGGAAACATAAGGACTAATCTTCTCCTCAATTTCTGCTGCCTTTTTCCTTTTCAATTGTAAGATTTAATATTTTACATAAAAAGGAGAAAGAAAATTCAAAACACAGAACCTACTGCAAGACTGTTGAGAAAATTACTCTTCACTTTGAAGGAACAGTCCTTTCTCTTTGTCTGTGTTTCTGCTCCTTGGATCTAGTGTTTATTCCTAAAAAATCAAACCAATTTCACAAGGCTTCAGAGGTGTGTTTTTCAACTGTCTGCTGGCCTTTTTAAAAATGATTCTTCAGCAAGTCAGACAAAAGGAGAAAACACCCAAAGAAAAATCTTATTTCAAGATTTTAAAAAATAAATCCTATTTTAAGAATTAATGTATCATCTCAAGATACATCTCAACACTCAACAAGAGTCTCAGAAGTTAGAAATGTGTGCTGAATTCCTTGCTCTTAAATAAAGAGCCTGTTGAAATCCTTACTACCTGCCTCACCATGAGGATATTAAACTTGTAAACCTTCATGACATGTTGCCTTATTAAGATATATACCTAAAAGGTACATATCGGTAAGGTATCAAACCAAGAAAGTTCACTATGCATAATAAAGACATCATAATAGGCTAGAATCATATTAATAACAGACAACATAATTTGCAACAAAATTGATGTTTATCATTCAGTAAATACAAAAATTGTAACCTAGATTAGTAGAAAATTGCAAAGCAGTGCTAGTTCACGTCCTCTTTGCTTTATCATTTCTTTCCCTTTTTTCTCCATCCACAAAATATGACGAATCCTTAATATATGCTAAACAACGTATAAGTGCTTTGGTGGGAAAGAGCTGAAAAAATAGCAAACAAAAGCTACGCATCAGCAAATGCCAGATAACATGACAGCAGCTTTGCAGATGAGAGCTAAGGGCTATGGAGCACAACCATCTTAAAAGAAACAGCACTGATATTAGTATCTTCAAGAACAATGAGGCTTTATTGAAAACAACATGACTTGAAGGAAGTAGAAGGCATGGGTTAGGAAAAGACTGAGAAAGTTATGCAGTGAGAGGAAACAGTAGCCTTGAAGGTAACTTGAGACAACCTGCCTTAAAAAAATACATATATAACTATAAACTAGATCCCATAGGATCTAGTTCCCTGACCAGGGATCAAATCTGGGCCTCCTCTGTTGGGAACGTGGAGTCTTAGCCACTTGACCACCAGGGAAGTCTCTGGCAAACTGTCTTTAATTTGAAACATACCAGTGGAAAGGTCCATAGTTGTAAAAAAAAACCAGAATCTTCCTTAATATTGAACAATATACCATATTTTAGTAAACAGAGCATAATTTCACAGGATGTTGTACCACGCAACTTCAAAATTGATCAGTAAAGCTAAGTAATAACTCTAAAAATACTTTCAATAGCATGTGAAAAAAGAATAACTACAAAATTGTACTTACAGAATGATGACAATTATATTTTAAAAATGCCTAGAAAAAATATGTTAGGAAATAAATCAAAATATTTACAATGGCAATAAAAGATGAATATTTACTATTTTTTTATTTTCAAAGTCATATTTAATGAGCATATGTTACACTTTTAATTAAAATTGTGAATGAACATAGGCTAGTTAAGAGAGGCAATTACTCATGTATTCTTCTCCTAAAAGATCTCAAACACACACATCTCTCTAGGCCTCATTCTCTCCATTTGGGAAATTTGATATTTAACCATAAGGACTTCACTGAGTAGTTGTCAGAGTAAATTGAAATGAGTAAAGTGGCACAGATGACAGTTTATTATTTTTTCATTCTTTACTCTGAAGAAAAAATTCTCTTTCAGGCATTTGTAATACACGTCTGATTACTCTTCAGCCCTCTGGTGAAGATGCACTATAACTTTGGATGAATTCTCATGGTGTAAAGTTGAATCATTAGTAACAATGAGTACAATGTGTCTAATTTTTATTCAACCTCTACACTCTAAAATGAGGACTTAAAACAGTGTGGAAATTCCTTAAAAAACTGGAAATAGAACTGCCATACAACCCAGCAATCCCACTGCTGGGCAAACCCGCCAAGGAAACCAGAATTGAAAGAGACATGTGTACCCCAATGTTCATCGCAGCACAGTTTACAGAACATGGAAGCAACTTAGATGCCCATCGGCAAACGAATGGATAAGAAAGCTGTGGTACATATACACAATGGAATATTACTCAGCCATTAAAAAGAATGCATTTGAATCAGTTCTAATGAGGTGGGTGAAACTGGAGCCTATTATACAGAGTGAAGTAAGCCAGAAAGAAAAACACCAATACAGTATACTAACACATATATATGGAATTTAGAAAGGTGGTAACGATGACCCTACATGTGAGACAGCAAAAGAGACACAGATGTAAAGAACAGTCTTTTGGACTCTGTGGGAGAAGGTGAGCGTAGGACAATTTGAGAGAATAACATTGAAACATGTATATTATCATATGTGAAACAGATCACCAGTCAAGGTTTGATGCATGAGACAGGGTGCTCAGGGCTGGTGCACTGGGATGACCCTGAGGAATGGGATGGGGAGGGAGGTGGGAGGGGGGTTCAGGATGGGGAACACATGTATACCCATGGCTGATTCATGTCCATGTATGGCAAAAACCATTACAATATTGTAAAGTAATTAGCTTCCAATTAAAATAAATAAATTAATAAAATAAAATAAAATGAGGACTTCACTACTAGTAATGATCATCCACAAAGTCTGTAGAGACTTAAACCAAGACAACTACTGACAGCATTTAATAGGGAAGCAATTAATCATTCTTAGGACTGTGGACTGACTTCTCAGATGGCAGATGTTCAAATTTCTTGGGACTACAAACAACATTTTTGAGCCACTTTCCAAGTGAGGAATCCTGATGGTACAAGTAACAAGAATCACACAAGCCCAGCTTAAGCAATCAAAGGGAAAGATAAAATTACAAGGATGTGGTAATATCTTAGAGCAGTCAAGAAAAGATAAGCCCACCCTGAGGAAAAGGATGAGAATCAGGAACTGAAAAGTTGTAAGACATCCAGGCAGGTCCCTTTCTATCCCTCTCAGCTCTTTTCTCTTATAATATCTGTTTACATTTTTTCTCCCACATATCATAGACACCAACATCTCCCAAATGCACATAGTATGTGTACAGTTGCCTAGAGAGAAACTGACCTCTGATGTCTTGCCTAATTCTAAATTTCTGAAGATATGTCTCTAAATAGCCCATCTTACTCAAGTCCCCATTCCCCATCCAGTGAACAGTGACCCAAAGTGGTTACAACTTTCAGATAGCTACTGAGTTTATAGTGCTATTACATGCTATTTGGGGGGAGAGACAGTCCCCAGAAAATTGTACATGTGTTCCAAGGCAGACGGTTGGCCAAACAAAACAACTCTGAGAGACCACAACTGCTTTAAAGTATGAATTTAACTTTTTATACAGAGCACTTAACACCACCGACTCCTCCCACCCCTCCAATGTAAATAAGCCTTGTTAAAACATAATTGGGTCAGAAAGTCACTTACCTGGTTTGCCCTTGCTGGGTGCTATACATTGAACTGCAGTTGTCCATGGAGTCCACACATTTATCCATGTCAATACCCCCTAAATGGTTCAGGGCTTGACACAGAAGGATATGTGGAAAATAACTAAAGCACACTAGGTTATAAGATTGGTGGTTGAGACAATGAATTTACTGGGGGAATCTTTAGAGGCCACTCAATAACAGCCTTCAGGTCAAGTCATCCCAATATAGCCACCCAAGTCATCCCATGTAGATGTGCAACCTAAGTAAAAGGCTTATGTTTACTGCAAATACAGCATCAATTTAAGGGTTTCAGCTAACTACCTCCACCAGATTGCCAGCACTAAATCTTCCTCTGTTTAAATTCTTGAGTCACTTCTGTGTTTAGGTAACTCCAGTATAATTACATTCACCCAATAACACTATTAGGTTAAGGGCTTCCCTGGTGGCTCAGACGGTAAAAGCGTCTGCCCGCAATGTGGGAGACCCGGGTTTGATCCCTGGGTCAGGAAGAACGTGTATGTAGGTCAGGAAGCAACAGTTAGAACTGGACATGGAACAACAGACTGGTTCCAAGTAGAAAAAGGAGTACATCAAGGCTGTATATTGTCACCCTGCTTATTTAACTTATATGCAGAGCACATCATGAGAAACGCTGGGCTACAGGAAGCACAAGCAGGAATCAAGATTGCTGGGAGAAATATCAATGACCTCAGATATGCAGATGACACCACCCTTATGGCAGAAAGTGAAGAAGAACTAAAGAACCTCTTGATGAAAGTGAAACAGGAGAGTGAAAAAGTTGGCTTAAAGCTCAACATTCAGAAAACTAAGATCATGACATCTGGTCCCATCACTTCATGGGAAATAGGTGGAGAAACAGTGTCAGACTTTATTTTTTGGGGCTTCAAAATCACTGCAAATGGTGATTTCAGCCATGAAATTAAAAGATGCTTACTCCTTGGAAAGAAAGTTATGACCAACCTAGATAGCATATTGAAAAGCAGAGACATTACTTTGCCAACAAAGGTCTGTCTAGTTAAGGCGATGGTTTTTCCATTAGTCATGTATGGATGTGAAAGTTGGACGGTGAAGAAAGCTGAGCACCAAAGAATTGATGCTTTTGAACTGTGGTGTTGGAGAAGACTCTTGAGAGTCCCTTGGACTGCAAGAAGATCCAACCAGTCCATCCTAAAGGAGATCAGTCCTGGGTGTTCATTGGAAGGACTGATGTTGAAGCTGAAACTCCAATACTTTGGCCACCTCAAGCGAAGAGTTGACTCATTGGAAAAGACCCTAATGCTGGGAAGGATTTGGGGCAGGAGGAGAAGGGGATGACAGAGGATGAGATGGCTGGATGGCATCACCGACTCAATGGACATGCATTTGGGTAGACTCCAGGAGTTGGTGATGGACAGGGAGGCCAAGCGTGTTGCGATTCATGGGGTCGCAAATAGTCAGACACGACTGAGCAACTGAACTGAACTGAAGGCTGGCTTGGAAAATTTTGAGCATTACTTTACTAGCGTGTGAGATGAGTGCAATTGTGTGATAGTTTGAACATTCTTTGGCATTGCCCTTCTTTGAGACTGGAATGAAAACTCATCTTTTCCAGTCCTGTGGTCTCTGCTGAGTTTTCCAAATTTGCTGACATATTGAATGCAGCACGTTCACAGCATCATCTTTTAGGATTGGAAACAGCTCGACTGGAATTCCATCACCTCCAGTACCTTTGTTCGTAGTGATGCTTCCTAAGGCCCATTTGACTTCACATTCCAGGATATCTGGCTCTAGGTGAGTGATCATACCATCGGGATTATTTGGGTCATGAAAGTCTTTTTTGTATACTTCTTCTGTGTATTCTTGCCACCTCTTCTTAGTATCTTCTGCTTCTGTTAGGTCCATACCATTTCTGTCATTTATTGAGCCCATTTTGCGTGAAACATTCCCTTAGTATCTCTAATTTTCTTGAAGAGATCTCTAGTCTTTCCCATTCTATTGTTTTCCTCTATTTCTTTGCACTGATCGCTGAGGAAGGCTTTCTTATCCCTCCTTGCTATTCTTTGGAACTCTACATTCAAATGGGAATATCTTTCCTTTTATCCTTTGCTTTTCACTTCTCTTCTTTTCACAGCTATTTGTAAGGCCTCCTCAGACAGCCATTTTGATTTTTGCATTTCTTTTTCTTGGGGATGGTCTTCATCCCTGTCTCCTGTACAGTGTCTTGAACCTCTGTCCATAGTTCATCAGGCCCTCTGTCTATCAGATCAAATGCCTTGAATCTATTTCTAATTTTCATTGTATAATTTTAAGGGATTTGATTTAGGTCATACCCAAACTGTCTAGTGGTTTTCCCTACTGTCTTCAATTTAAGTCTGAATTTGGCAATAAGGAGTTCATAATCTGAGCCACAGTCAGCTTCCAGTCTTGTTTTTCCTGACTGTATTCAGTTTCTCCATCTTTGGCTGCAAAGAATATAATCAATCTGATTTCAGTATTGACCATCTGGTGATGTCCATGTGTAGAGTCTTCTCTTGTGTTGTTGAAAGAAGGTGTTTACTATGACCACTGTGTTCTCTTGGCAAAACTCTATTAGCCTTTGCCCTGCTTTATTCTGTACTCCAAGGCCAAATTTGCCTGTTACTCCAGGTGTTTCTTGACTTTCTACTTTTGCATTCCAGTCCCCTATAATGAAAAGGACGTCTTTTTGGGGTGTTAATTAGAGAAGGTCTTGTAAGTCTTCATGGAACTGTTCAGTTTCAGCTTCTTTAGCATTACTGGTCAGGTCATAGACTTGGATTACTGTGCTGTTGAATGGTTTGCCTTGGAAATGAACAGAGACCATTTTGTCGTTTTTGAACTGTGCTGTTGAATGGTTTGCCTTGGAAATGAACAGAGACCATTCTGTTGTTTTTGAGATTGCATCCAAGTACTGCATTTCGGATTCTTTTGTTGACTATGATGGCTACTCCATTTCTTCTAAGGGATTCTTGCCCACAGTAGTAGATAATGGTCATCTGAGTTAAATTCACCCATTCTAGTCCATTTTAGTTCACTGATTCCTGAAATGTCAACGTTTACTCTTGCCGTCTCCTGTTTGACCACTTCCAGTTTGCCTTTATTCATGGGCCTAACATTCCAGGTTCCTATGCAATATTACTCTTTATAGCATCAGATTTTGCTTCTATCACCAATCATATCCACAACCGGGTTTTGTTTTTATTTTGGCTCCATCTTTTCATTGTTTCTGGAGTTATTTCTCCACTGATCTCCAGTAGCATATTGGGCACCTACCAACCTGGGGAGTTCATCTTTCAGTGTCCTATCTTTTTGCCCTTTCATACTGTTCATGGGGTTCTAAAGGCAAGAATACTGCAGTGGTTTGCCAATCCCTTCTGCAGTGGACCACATTTTCTCAGAACTCTCCACCATGACCCGTCCGTCTTGTGTGGCCTTACATGGCATGGTTCATGGTTTCATTGAGTTGGACAAAGCTGTGGTCCATGTGATCAGATTGGTTAGTCCATGTGATCAGATTGGTTAGTTTTCTGTGATTGTGGTTTTCAGTCTGTCTGCCCTCTGATGGAGAAGGATAAGAGGCTTATGGAAGCTGCCTGATGGGAGAAACTGACTGAGGGGCGAAACTGGGTCTTGTTCTGATGGGCTGGGCCATGCTCAGTAAATCTATAATCCAATTTTCTGTTGATGGGTGTAGCTGTGTTCCCTCCCTGCTATTTACCTAGGGCCAAACTATGGTAGAGGTAATGAAGATAATGGTGACCTCCTTCAAAAGATCCCATGCATGTATTGCTGCATTCACTTCCCGCAACCCTGCACCAGGCCACCACCGACTCACATCTCCCCTGGAGACTCCTGGACACTCCCGAGCTAGTCTGGGTCATTCTCTTGTGGGGTCACTGCTCCTTTCTCCTGGGTCCTGGTGCATACAAAGTTCTGTTTGTGCCCTCCAAGTCCTGTGTAAGTTCTGGCAGCTCTACGGTGGTGTTAATGGTGACCTCCTCTAAGAGGGCTTATGCCATACATAAGTCTGCTGCACCCAGAGCCCCTGTCCCAGTGGCAGTCCACTGCTGACCCGTACCTTCACAGGAGACGCTCAAACACAGTTCTGTCTCAGTCTCTGTGGGGTCTCTGGGTCCTGGTGCACACAAGGTTTGTTTGAGCCCTCAGAGTGTCTCTGGCAGGAATGGGGTTTGATTCTAAATGTGAATTCGCCCCGCCTACTTTCCATCTAGGGCTTCTCCTTTGCCCTTGGGTGTGGGGTATCTCCTCAAAGCTGCTCCAGGGCCATGCAGTTGCCACTACAGAGCTGGTAGGGGTTTCTCTGGGGTTTCTTGCTGGGGTTTCTCTGACCTTGGACATGATGTATCTCCTCATGGCTGCTCCGGTGTGACACAGCCACTGCTCCAACACCACGCAGCCACTTTGTCTATCTAAATTACTTCACTTAGTATGATAATCTCCACATCCATCCATGTTGCTTCAAATGGACATAGGATTTTTGTTTTTGGTTTTGTTTTGTTTTGTTTTGTTTTGTTTTGTTTTTTACCAGAGTAGACATTCCAGGAGAAGGAATGAGATGACTGAAAGGTAGAAAAGTAAAGCAGATACAAACAAATGATACACTAGTTGGCTCAGCCCTACCAGAGAGCTGGAGACCTGGCAGAAAAGATAAATAAATAACAAATCAAGGAAATTCAGTGGCCCTCTTATGATGTCTGGATGTGTCAGACTCAGTCACCCACTCTAAGACTGTGTTCTCTGGAGCATTGCTGATCTGAGAATCGAGCATCAGTATCTGGCTGGCTGTGCAATCAAATTAGAAGAGAAAATTCTGAGGTTATACTTTTACTTCTTTAACTTAATTTTTAAAATACTAATCTTTCTTTTCTAAGTCTGGAGTACATGCTTTCTGCTCTTTTAAAAATGGTTTTATACCACCAGATATGTGTCTTCAAAAAAGTGGCAAATGACATACCTTTTTCCTCTCCCTTTCAAATGGTGATTTCCAATTCTGATTGCTCATGGGGGGGTGCTGCTTATGACTATCATTATCCAACCCTCATCTTTAAATATTTTGATATATTAGCCTGAGGTGGGGCCTGAGAAGTATTTTTGAAAAGATGTACAAGTGATTTGAATGGGCAGCCATTGCTCTCTGATCATTATCTGACCTGACTCTGCCTCCACTGGGCACAGAGCAGAGTCTACACTGAGTTTTCTAGGGCTATTTGATAACAAGAGGGAGTCTAAAGAGTCAGAGGCTGGGACAATTTCACAAATTCTTGATAGAGTACTACCTATTTCATTAAAACCTGTTAGGGATTATATAGCAATGGACAATAGTTGTTTCTGTAAGCCAAAAATACTCCTACTACTCCGAATGGATATTAGCTTAAGAAACTCACCCTTGTAATTTCTCAAGATGGACATTTATAGTTTATGGAAAATGCCCAGAAAATAAATGGATCTAAATTTTTGGAGGAGAAGAGGATTCCCCTTTTAAAAAATTGGATGAGATGTTTTGAATACATTTGGAAAGGAATTCATCCTTAATAGTCATGAGCAGTTTGGCAAGTATCAGAGAAGTCTGAAAATCAGTGTGAATCACAATAGTCTTTGTGAACCCAAAAGGATCTCATTGGGGATTTTATTTGCATAGTTTATTTTTAAAATTCATTTATTTTCCTACTTTTTACTTTTGAAATATTTGTGGTTGTTGTTCATTTTCTCTGTTGTGTCTGATTCTTTGTGATCCTTTAGACTTCAGCACGCTAGGCTTCCCTGTCCTTCACCATCTCCCAGAGTTGGATCAAACTCATGTCCTTTGAGTGGGTGATGCTATCCAAGCATCTTATCCTCTGTCATCCCCTTCTCCTCGTGCCTTCGATCTTTCCCAGCAGCAGGGTCTTTTCTAATGAGTCAGCTCTTCGTGATAGATGGCCAAAGTATTGGAGCTTCAGCTTCATTGAGTCCTTCCAATGAATATTCAGGATTGATTTCCTTTAGGATTGATTGGTTTGATCTTCTTGCAGTCTAAGGGTCTAAGTCAAGAGTCTTCTCCAACACCACAGTTCAAAAGCATCAGTTCTTTGATGCTCAGCCTTCTTCATGGTCCAACTCTCACATCCATACATGATTACAGGAAAAACCATAGCTCGACTATATGGACCTTTGTTGGCAAAGTAATGTCTCTACTTTTTAATGACTTGTCTAGATTTGTCATAGGTTTTCTTCCAAGGAGCAAGCATCTTTTAATTTCATGGCTGCAGTCACAATCTGCATTGATTTTGGAGCCCAAGAAAATAAAATCTGTCACTGCTTCTATTGTTTCTCCATCTATATGCCAGGAAGTGATGGGACCAGTTGCCATGATCTTAGTTTTTTGAATGTTGAGTTTTAAGCCAGCTTTTTCACTCTTCTCTTTCACCTTCATCAAGAGGCTCTTTAGTTCCTCTTCACTTTCTTCCATAAGGGTAGTGTCATCTGCAAATCTGAGATTATTGATATTTCTCCCAGTAGTCTTGATTCCATCTTGTGCATCATCCAACCTAGCATTTGTATGATGTAATCTGCATATAAGTGAAATAAACAGGGAGACAATATACAGCCTGACATACTCCTTTCCTAATTTGGACTCAGTCCATTGTTGCATATCCAGTTCTAATTGTTGGTTGCTTCTTGTCTGCATAGAGGTTTCTCAGGAGGCAGTTAAGGTGGTCTGGTATTCCCATCTCTTGAAGAATTTTCCACAGTTTGTTATGATCCACACAGCCAAAGGCTTTAGCATAGTCAATGAAGCAGAAGTAGACATTTTTCTGGAATTCTCTTGCTTTTTTGATGATCCACCCTATGTTGGCAATTTGATTTCTGGTTCCTCTGCCTTTTCTAAATCCAGCTTGTACATCTGGAAGTTCTTGGTTCAAGTACTGTTGAAACTTAGGTTGGAGAATATTGAGCATTACTTTGCTAGCATGTGAGATGAGTACAATTGTGTGGTAGTTTAAACATTCTTTGGCATTTCCTTTCTTTGGGATTGTAATGAAAACTGACCTTTTCCAATATGATTTCTGTGTGTAGTCACTCAGTCGTATCCAACTCTGCGACTCCATGGACTGTAGCCCACTAGGTTCCTCTGTCCATGGAAGTTTCCAGGCAAGAATACTGGAATGAGTTGACATTTCCTTCTCCAGGGGATTTTCCCAACCCAGGGGTGGAACCTGGATCTCTGGCATTTCAGGCAGATTCTTTACCATCTGAGCTACATGGGAAGCCAATATGATTTACATATAACAAAATAGACCCATCTTAAGAGTACAGTTCAAACAATGTGACAAATATATACCTGTGTGTTTCATTGTCCCAGTCAAGATAAAGGACATTTCTATATCACTCCAAAAATTTCACATTTGTGGACCTGCAGTCATTTTCTCCCCAGCCCTCCCTTACGTAACTCCGCTGGCCTGATTTCATATAAATGAAACATAAAATATGTATGCTTTTATTCTTTTATATAATTTTTTCCCAATCTGACTGAGATATAACTGGCATATAACACTGTGTACAGCATAATCACTTGATTACCTATATTGTAAAATGACCATCACAGTAAGTTTAGTTAACATCCATTATCTTACACAAATCCAAGAAAAGGAAAAAAATGTTTTTCTTTGCGATGAGAACTCTTTAAGAGCTACTCTCTTTACAACTTTCCTCTGTATCAGACAGCAGTTATGTTTATAGTCATCATGTTGAACATTACATCTCCAGTATTTATCTTGTAGCTGGAAGTTTCTAGCTGTTGCCGTTTTAACTTATGTACATTTTTATACCTGATTTCTTCATTCAGCATGATGTTGATATTCATCCATATTATTGCCTGAATCAGCAGCTTTAAAATAAAATGAGTAGTATTATGCATGTACAAGTTTCTTTTTTTAAATTCACTTCCTTATTGATGAAAATTTTCATTGATTCCAGTTTGGAACTGCTATGAATAAAACTGTATGAAGATTTATTTATAAGTTTTTGTGTGTATCTCTTTGTGTAAATAATTAGAAGTGGAACTGTTGGGACACAGGATAAGTGGATCACATGGTAAACTTATAAGAAATAGTCAAATTTTCTAAAGTGGTTATAACATTTACTTCCCTTCGATAATGTATGAGAGTTCCAGTTGCTGACCATGCTTACTAACACTTACATTACCAGTTTTTTAATTTTAGCCATTCTGTTGATTTGTAGAGGTATTTCAGTGTGATGTTAGTTTCCATTCCCCTGATGAGTAAAGATTTTTAAGCAAATGTCAGCCCCATATCAAACCATATACAAATATTAACTAGAAATGAATAAACACAAAAAGAACACTTTTACAAGAAAGCATAGGAGAAAAACTTTGTGACTGTGGGGGTAGGCAAATATTTCTTAGACAGCTCGTTAAAAGCACTTCAACATAAAAGAGAAAAATTGATAATTTGCATTACATCAAAATTTTAATCTTTAATTTTTCAAAAGATAGTGTTAATAAAATTAAAAGATGAACCAGAAACCGGGAGACAATGTTTTTACTAAATGCATATAATAAAGGACTTGTATCCTGAATATAAACAACTCTTACAACTCAAAATGAGGAAATGAATCCACTTAAAAATAGAAACAATAAATATGAATAGACACTTTCAATTATTTTTGCTGAACATTATTTTATACAAGTGTGTAAATGTGATCAAGTACATTTTAAAAACTACAATCTTATTTTTCCCATTTTAGCTTAGTTTCTACTTTCCTTATTCTACTCATGTCAGTACCCAGCTCTAAGCCCCTGGCCACCCATGGTAACAACCCAGAAGTATTTCTCTAGTAATGTAATCACATAAAGACACATATACACACACACACACAGAGGCACAGATAGGGATTTGGTCTTTATTTTTTAAACAAAATGGGAATCATACTATCTTTGTATTTCTGCATCTTGTTGTTTAGTTTTTCTTTTTTACAAAACTTCATTATTGACACTGATCCAAATCAACTGTAATGATGCCCATTTTTCTCTTTTCATAGCTGCACACTGTTCTGTGCTATGTATTAACCACAAATCTTTCAACCATTGCCTTTGTTTCGATTTTACTCACTGAACAATGGGATGATAAACATCCTCACACATATCCTTTCTTTTCGGTATTTTTGCTTTTAGGGGTGGAATTTTTGCCAAATTGCTTCATAAAAAGGCTATGCTCGCTCTCTTTTTTTTTTTTTAACTTAGTACACTGTAATTTAATTTCATTTATTTTTTATTATTATTTTTTTTAATTTATTTATTTTAGTTGGGGGCTAATTACTTTACAATATTGTAGTGGTTTTTGCCATACATTGACATGAATCAGCCATGGGTTTACATGTGTTCCCCATCCTGAACCCCCCTCCCACCTCCCTCCCCATCCCATCCCTCTGGGTCATCCCATTGCCCCAGCCCTGAGCATTTGTCTCATGCATTGAACCTGGAATGGTGTTCTCTTTCACATATGATAATATACATGTTTCAATGCTATTCTCTCAGAACGTCCCACCTTCACCTACTCCCTCAGAGTCCATAAGACTGATCTATGCATCTATGTCTCTTATTCTGTCTCGCATATAGGGTTATCATTACAATCTTTCAAATTCCATATATATGCATTAGTATACTGTATTGGTGTTTTTCTTTCTGGCTTACTTCACTCTGTATAATTTCATTTATTTTTTACAATTAATTTTATTGGAGTGTAGGTGTTTACAATGTTGTATTAGTTCTACTGTAGTTCAAGTTGAATCAGCCATACGTATACATAGATCCACTCCCTTTTGGACTTCATTTCTACAACTGACAAGATATATGGGAAATGTGTGCCTTTTAGGGTAATCTTGAGAGCTGGTTGAAGTAATAAAGATTAAATTTCCACAGCCCCTAGAAAAATAAAGGCTATACACTTTTCCCACAGCCCAACCAGCAAAGTGGACGTGGGGAGAGGTAATACACCCTTGTGTTCAGGCACAGAAAATCTGGTGCCAGACTGTGTCATATTCCTAGTTCTGCTACTTGTTAGCTGTGTCACTCTGTACCTCAGATTTCACATCTGTAAAATGGGAGAAATAGCACTTACATCGTTAAAAGTGTTGTGAAGATGAAATGAGTTAATACCTGCAGAGCAATTAGTGCCTGGAACATAGTAAGTAGGGTAGAATTGTTAGCTGCTTGTGGCTCATTTCACAAATGTTGAATAAGCATCTGCTATTTTTCTCAGCATCTATTTTAGACTCAGGCTATGGCTGTGAATAAAACTGACAAAAATATCACTTGCC
Organism: Okapia johnstoni; assembly: GCA_024291935.2. Taxonomy (NCBI): domain Eukaryota; kingdom Metazoa; phylum Chordata; class Mammalia; order Artiodactyla; family Giraffidae; genus Okapia; species Okapia johnstoni. The sequence continues at coordinate 52,095,825 of CM044322.1, forward strand.
TGTGGAGCTTTCATTCTAGTGGAAAAATCTGTTACAGTGTTTACAGTTTTAAAACAGTTTTGCTGTTCTGATAAACATAAAGTAATATCTCATTATTCCTTTTGAGTTGCATTTTTCTGACTAGGAGTGCATTTGATCATCTTTTCACTTACAAAACTGACACTTCTACTGGCATTTATATTTATATATTTTTATATATTTTACCTACTCTTTAAATTTTTAATCATTTTTATTTGGTATGTATATTAATACCTTCCTGTGTTACAAATTCTTTTTACCCAAATCTATGCTGTATCTGTTGACTTTCTGTAGTGCATCCTTTTCCATGTAATTGTTGTTAATTTTTATATAGCTAACAATTTCCATCATTATTTTATAGCTTTTAGAGTAAAAGACTTAGCTAGGTTACACTGTACCAGTATTTTCCAAAATGTTTCTTACAAAGATTTAATTTTTTTTCACATTTAAATCTTTAATCCATTTGTGATTGAATTTTTAATATTACTGGTGATATAATGGGGTTCCCTGTTTTTCTTGTAGATGAAGACCAAAATGTGTACTTTAAAAAAAAAAACTATCCTTTTTTTTTTTTACTAAATTTAAATGAATATTTAACATCATATATAGTCCATCCTAAAGGAAATCAGTCCTGAATATTCATTGGAAGGACTGATGTTGAAGCTGAAACTCCAATACTTTGGCCACATGATGCGAAGAACTGACTCATTTGGAAAGACCCTGATGCTGGGAAAGATTGAAGGCAGAAGGAGAAGGGGACGACAGAGGATGAGATGGTTGGATGGCATCACCAACTCAATGGACATGAGTTTGAGTGAACTCTAGGAGTTGGTGATGGACAGGGTGGCCTGGTGTGCTGCGGTTCATGGGGTCACAAAGAGTTGGACACAACTGAGCGACTGAACTGAACTGATATATATGTGTGTGTGTGTGTGTGTGTGTGTGTGTGTGTGTGTGTGTGTGTGTGTGTGTGTGTGTGTATACTGCATTTTCCACTTCTGAGTTATTTATCCTATCTACAAGTCTGTTTTTTTACCAATACCATATTAATCTGATCATACTGACTTTTGGTGTGTGTTCGTATCTAACAAAAATAATGAAAGATTCTCATGATGCCCCTTTCCCAACTCTCATAAATAGAGGAAATGATTATAGAATTAGATAAGAACAACATTCCTTCTAATTTATTGAATAACTACCATATGTCATGTGTTTTTTACATTATCTTACTTAATATCCCATCATTGTCCTATCAGGCAAGTATTATATTTCATGTAATTGTCCAGAAAATCAAGCATAAGGGAATGACATTCTTTTTACTCAAAGTTTCATAACTGGTAGTTAGCAGAGTTACAGTTCATACCACGTACGTCTCCCCCAAAAGTCCTCACGTACATTAATCTATCATTCCTTTGTGATGCAATAATTCAACTTAAAAGAGTAAAATAAATTAAAAAAAAAAAAAAACCCTAGAGAATCACTGAATCATGAGCTATAGAAAATATTGGTTTATGCAAGAATAATGCTGAGCAAAGTTAATTACTGTTGGTTTTCTGATAGAAGTACAAGATTAACGCCCAGGGGAGACAATTGGTTGCAATACATCTTAATGTGACAATGGAGCTTCCCTTCATTTACCATGTAACACAGTTCTTTCAATTGATCTGAACTGGCTTTGTTAGCTTCTTCAAGAAGTTTTTATTTTTGACAGAATGAAAATACAATTGCCTTAAGTGTCTTTTGCAGGAAGTCAACTCCAGACAGTGAAAGCCATCCTCTGGGCAGGTCTCTTGGCCTCTGTTGGCACTGGGACAGGGGCAGAAAATGACCCTGCACAGCTAAGGTCCAGACCAGCCCACACCCTCTTCACATGCTCATTCCTGAGGCCCGAAATCTCCACTCTCCTCTCCTCCCTGTGTACTAGGTTCATACTGGGTTCTCAATAAAGCCTCACTCAAAAACCCCAAATAAACAAAAATAACCCCACCCAAATTGTCCCACACAATTCCTTTTTTCCCACATTATTCAAGCATGTATTGCTGGAATCATTCATCATGGCAGTTAGTTACTTGATATCTTCTATTACTGTCCTTAAGGTCTTAAGTCTTGAGTCTACAATTAGATGTATAAGGTCATAAGGGTGAGCAGCCTACTGAACAACATGGAGCTTGAAAAAGCCCTAGTCCAACAACATAAGTTCCTGGCTTGACTTGAATTCCTACCTATTAAGAAGTAAATCAGAACCTGGTCTTAGAGAGGCTCTGAAAATCTGAGGAAATCTCTGTTTCCTTTATTAGCTAAAATTTGGTAGATGGGTAGAGTCACAGCACCCAGGGCGCTCTTTCAGTCCTTTCAGAAACCTTACTAGCACTCCAAGTAAACAGATTTTCAAGTCAGTCCACACCAGTCCTCTGCCTCAGCCTTTCCCAAGGCTCTGGCTTAAGGGTAGGTTATTCCACTTCTGGGCTTTTCTGGCGGCTCAGATGGTAAAGACTCTGCCTGCAATGTGAGAGACCTGGTCCTTCAATCCCTGGGGCAGGAAGATACCCTGGAGAAGAGAATGGCTACCCATGCCAGTACTCTTGCCTGGAGAATTCCATGGACAGGGGAGCCTGGCTGGCACAGCCCATGGGATCATAAAAAATCAGATATGACTGAGCAACTACCACTTACTGACTATTTCACTTCTACCAGAACCACAGTTCAGAATCCAGCAGCCTCTCAGCTTTACAAGCTTCCACCAGTAGAACGGCCAGACTATTTCCAGAGCTCTTGTTGTAAAAGGATATGTCCTCTGAAAGAAATAGAGCAGCACAGTTTCCATCATGCTGTGGTGAGGAAAGAAATGTAAGCACTGTTGAGTCACTGCCAGGAACAGGTATGTTACCCAGCTTTAACTCAGCGAGACAAAGGGTGGCTGAGGCATGCTTAGCAGGGGGCTGTCAGTTTTTTAGGACTTCTAAAGCATGCCTTTCTCATCACTGGAATTGTGACAACTTTCTCCTGCAAAGTGAAGTCCATATTGAATTCTGGGGAGTAGCTAGCAGAAAAGTGGTATACTTAGGTGCTATTTCATAGAGGACTGTGCAAATCACGGTGTGTCATTTTGGAGATTAGATTGCAATGTCTTAGAAAAGTGTGTGTGTAAAAAAGTATTGCGGTGTAGTAGACACATTTTGCTTTGATTTCAACTTCCTTTTTTAAAATTAATCTTTATTGAAGTATAGTTACTTTGCAATGTTGTGTTAGTTTCTACTGTACAGCAAAATGAATCAGCCATACATATACATACATCTCCTCCCTTTTGAACTTCATTCCCATTTAGGTCACCACAGTGCATTAAATAGAGTTCCCAGCATCAGAGGGCTTCCCTGGTAGCTCAACTGGTAAAGAATCCACCTGCAATGCAGGGGACCCTGGTTCAATTCCTGGGTCAAGAAGATCCCCTGGAGAAGGGATAGGATTTATTCTCATTAGTTATCTATTTTATACATAGTATCGCTAGTCAGCTTCTGGCACAGAGCAGTTGCATGACCTTGGTCAATGTATCTGCCTTGTCTGAGGAAGAATCCTATCCATCCATGCAGGAACAAGGCTGTAGAAGTAAGTGAGGAATACTTCCAGACCCTCTGAACTACAGCTTCCACTGGGCTCATTATTTGACTTCTCAAGGTGCCAGATGCCCAGTAGCTGTCTAACTAAGAGTTGTTGTTTGACTGGCTGATTGATTGTGCAGGTTTTAAACTGATTGGAATCCTATAAAAGCAGGCACTCCTCTTCTCAAAGTAAGTCTGAAGAGTGTCGGCTGAGTTTGGACTGCAACAAATAACAAAACTGAGTGTGGCTTGAGCGAGAACAGAAGTTGAGTGTCCTGGGCTCACGGGGGTGCTCCCAGCTGGAGATCCAAGGCTCTTGTCCAAGGGGAGGACAGGCTGAGCTGTTGAGAGAGTCCTCTTTCCTCCCATTCAGGCATGTTTGGAGTCCATTTCCAGCCCACACCAATTGCAGAAACAGCCTGAAAGAACCAAATGAAATGAGATAATGAAAACCGTCCCACAGCCAACAGAGGAGGCTGTCCGAAATGCAAGAACAAGTAAAATAAAACCTCTGGCAGAACTCAGAGAAAAAGGACTACAATTCAAAAGGGAGCTAAAATTACTCTTAATAGATGTTGGCAGAACTGCCGAGAGACCTCAGTCTCTCAGTTCTCTGTGTTATTTATTGATTGAGCTGGCATTCTCATTGAATCATGAGTGCCTCAGAGAATTACTCCAGCTTTGGGTTGCAGAATGCAGCCCAGGAAAGAGAAGTCTGCTTGGGACCTACTTCTTTGGCTATGTGGTTTTGTTGGGTTTTCCCCATACCTCAGTTTCCTCATCTGGAAAATGCAGAGATGCATGTAGGCATTGGTCATCTCTTTTTCTCTCAGAACTACCTTGACTCAGCAGCCTTTGTGAAGTGATAAGACTTTTTTATGTCTCAGATTCAATTACAAATTTCTCCAAATAACTTATCTCAATATATATATATATTTTTACTTGTAGTTCATAAGTCCATCCACCTGTAGGAAGAGACCTTTTAAGCAATCTTGAATTTTACTGTAGCCCAGTCTGTGGCTGCATGGGCAACTGAGATGTCTCTGATAGATAGCACTTGGTCCATAAGATGTCTTCAGCAGATTAGTTGCAAAAAGTCAGAACTTGGGTTCTGTCCTGGCTTTGTCACCAGCGTGTTGTAAAGTCTGGAACAAGACAATATTTTTATTTTTTCTCATCTGTAAAATGAGGAGATTGGACTAGGTGCCTTTTAACATCCCCGCCAGCTCTTCGAGTTTGTATTACAGTAATGAAATTTGTGACACTGCTTTTCTTTCAAGAAGCAAAAAACATTGGCTTTAAAGATGCAGAAGAAAAATGGTAGCTTCTTTCACTCCATTAAGAATAATCTTCTGTTGCCGAATTAGTGACATGGTAAATTGGGGTTACTGTTCAGTGTCTCTCCTTGGCCACCACAAGCTGGTAATCAATCCTGATTCTGTGAAACAGAACATTTTCTTTGAAGCAAAGGCATTACCCATAGTCTCAATAATAAAGCAAATCTAGAAAAGATGGAAGATTTTTTTGCCTATATTTGTTGTTAAATGAACAAGACCTTTGCTTAAAGCTAAAGCAATATTATGTTTTATGGCCAAAGTCTTATCTGTATATCCACCTGTCTGTCTGTCTGTATCTCTCCATACCATCCCCCCTCTACATCCAGTCTTGGATAGGTCTTTCATCTTGAATTGGATAGACTGAAACTTCTCAGGTTAGAAAAAATAATTATCCTAGATATTTCTAATGCAGATCTCAAACGTTTCTTTACTGTTACTGGAAGAGCTTCAGTTTAACCTCTGAGCCCAAGACTGAGCTCTGTTTTGTTTTACTTTCATTTATTTGGTGGTAATGGGGAGAAGGTATAATGTTCTTGGCTTTTGCTTAAACCGAGAGGATCTAAAGAAGATTTAAATACGATCTCACCAATGATGATTTTACACAGATGGGTTGTAGGATTGCTTTAACTCCTAGAAATCGAGTGAGCTGATAAACAAAGTGCCACTGCTCAGAGGAAATGTTACTTTAAAGTTGACTATAATGCTTTAACTGCTCACAATCATATGGGTTTGCATGAAAAGTCAGGGAAGGGGACAAGCAGAAATTGAGGACCATGGAGTATGGAGAAGGGCAGGGTACTGTGGAGGGGCCTGAGAGAGCACATGCATATAGTGGGAAAGCAAGCAACCTGGAGAAGAAATAAATATAGTGCATCCAGTGTTTGGCAATGAACCTTGCCAACTAAGCTCATGAAAATTTTGGGCAAATAAGGCCACCACTCGATACATGTATTGAGGCCTTCTATGTTCTCAGCATTCTTGAGGGGAAGGTTGAAGCTACCAAAATTATATGATTTTATTTTCAACTCGAGAATATTTCTTTGATGTCCAACAAGCTCTGTGATAGGCACAGGGGAAAACAGAGGAATAGAATCGGAACTAGGCAACACCTCAAATAGCGTGATTAAGGCTGTGGCATGCATGAAAGGCTCCACTACCAGAATGTACATATAATATGTAATGGGTCACCCTGATATAACTTGAAGGGTATGACCAAACAGACATGTCCTTTGCCATGTAGAAGCTCCTTTCCAAAATGAATCTTTCTTTCTCCAAATGAGCTCATTTTCTTCTGTATCTTTCTTATTCTCTTCCCCTGGTTTGTAGTGAAGTCCCTTCTTCATCCTCCTGGAAAACCCCTACTTATCTTTTAAGACTCACCTGAATACCTTTTCCAGATGACATTTAGCCAGGTCTCCATCAGCTCAACCATTGTTCTCCCATTTTTCTGTGCATGCCTAATAGATCTTGGAGGAACATCTCATTATCAGATATTGTTCTGTGGTTTATAACTAGATATCATGGCAAATTCTGGCTAGCAAAAGTTATACAGAGTATGATAAAGCAATAATTACTACTTTTATATCTGTGCACATGTCTTTTTCTTTTTATCACCTTTAGCATTTTTTGGTATAATTCAAAGGCCTGACAAAGAATGCTGATATTTCAGCAATATTTCTTATTTGATCAAACTCATAGTTTTCATTTTTTTTTCAATTGGATCATATGTAACTAGCATTTAAGCAGCTTCTGTTCAAAATCAGCAGGAAGTCTTGGTCAAATTGCTATTTGATGTTTTGAAAATTGTCCTGCATTATGCATGTATGAGACATACCAGCTCTCTTTGCTTTGAAATTTCTTGCCTCTGTTCCAAGGGATTTGGCAATTTCCCCTTTATTTGGTTCTTTGTTTAGTGTTGATGGGCAATCCTTTTTCATGCATCTCAGGAACAAAATATAACACAGCTTAATCTACTCGGAGATACATTCTCTTCTTAGATCCAGTAATGTATTCAGTAGCTGCTTTGCCAGAAAATATAAAACTGCAGTTCTTTGTCTAATATTAAAATGTATATCATTGATGTAAATGTGGGCCCTGCTGATATATTTCCACGTATTCTGCATCCATAATACTTTATTTCAGTGCCAAATTATAGGGGTAACTTTTGAAGACGTTTCAATGGCGATTACCAGTAGTGCTGGCATCTCAAGTGAAGTAATGGAAAGAGTAACAATATCAACATGTATGGTCAAGTTTGTGCTGTGACAATGATGTCACCTCTGCCTCCTGGCCACAGTGATGGTAAGATGCTGTTGATAATTATGAGACAAATTTCTATCTCAGAAATGTTAAAATGATCAAAGAAAAGGTGCTCGTTAGAATTGATGAGATATGGTAAAGACTTATGGAATACATCTAGAGCTTTGCTTATAAGAAAACTCATACCTCAAAGATTGTTGTCACAAAACAATAAAGAAGAAAAGTAATCCACTAAAGAAAACTGAAGAAGGTGTAAAAAAAGAAAGTCAATCTAAGGAAGGTGAAAGGAAAAGACTGATAAAAATATATGGGAAAGTTAACAAATTAGAAAATCAAAAGCAATAGAATCCTTTAAAATGTTCCGTATTTTCTGTTATTTTGTCCAAGTGTATTGGCTAGCAAGCATGCTGCTTGTTTTCAGTTTGAGATTTGCATCTTCAATTATGTTAGTTTACTAAGAAAATCATACTCTCGAAACAAATGTAGAATTGAATCAAACGACATTTTCTTCCATCATCTACGAGATGATCACGTGATTCTTCCCTATGATCTAGTCATGGAGCGCATATTAACTTTCTAATATTGTCACATGCTTGTATTTATGGGCTTTGTTACATTTGTGATGGCTTGTCAATTTATCGAGACACACCTGGATATATTATATTCATTATATTTCATAATATTATGTTCAGGAGATAAATGTTCAATTTTGACAGAAAATATTTGAACATATTCAATTAGCTTGTGACTGTTGTAACTACTGCCCTAGGGTTCTGAGTTCTTGCATTTACTTTACATCAATCCCAACACTCCCACAGCGGAGACAATAGCTCTACTTTTTAGTAAATATAAAGCTACAATAACAAAAATGATAAGGTACTGGCAGAAGGCTAAACAGAGCAGGAGAAAGTCAATACAATATTCTCATATTAAAATATGAAAATGTAGCATATAATTATTTATTTACTTGTTTTATTTTTATTGGAGTACAGTTAATTTGCAATATTGTGTTAGTTTCTGCTGTACAGCAAAGTGAGTCAGTTATACACATACATATATATCCACTCTTTTTTAGGTTCTATTCCCATGTAGGGAATAGAACATTGAATAGTGTTCCCTGCATTGAATAGTGTTCCCTGTACTAAGCAGTGTTCTTACTAATTATCTATTCTATGTATAGTAGTGTGTATGTGTCAGTTTCAATCTCCCAATTTATCCCTCCTTCTGCTTTACCCCCTGCTAACCACAAGTTTGTTTTCTACAGCCTGTGACTCAACTTCTGTTTTGTAAGTAGGTCCATTTTTTACCATTTCTTTAGATTCCACATAGTAATATAAATGATATCATAGATTTGTTTTTCTCTGTCTGACTTACTCTGCTCAGTATGATAATCTCCAGGTCCATCCATTTGGGCTGCAAATGACATTATTTCATTTTTTTTTTATAGCAAAGTAGTATTCCATTGTGTGTTTGTCCACTTCTTTGTCCATTTCTTTCTTGATGGGCATTAAGATGACTTCCATGTCTTGGCTTCCATGTCTTCCATTGTAATCAGTGTTGGATTGAACATTGGGGTGCATATATCCTTTTGAATTATGATTTTCTTTGGGTATGCTGGGCTTTCCAGGTGATGCTAATGGTGAATAACATGCCTGCCAAAGCAGGAGATTTAAGAGATGCAGTTTTGATCCCTGGGTCAAGAAGATCCCTTCGAGGAAGGCATGGAAACTCACTCCAGTATTCTTGCCTGAAGAATCCCATGGACACAGGAGCCTGGTGGTTATAGTCCTAAAGGGTCACAAAGAGTTGGACAGTACTGAAGTGATTTAGCATGCACACACACTGGGTATATGCTCAGGAGCAGGATTGCTAGATCATATGTTGCCTCCATTTTTAGTTTGTTACGGAATCACCATACTGTTCTCCATAGTGGTGGTACCAATTTACATTCCCACCAGCAGTGTAGCGAGCTTCCCTTTTCTGCACACCCTCTTCAGCATTTAGTGTTTGTAGACTTTTTTGATGATGTCCTTTCTAACCAATGTGAGATGATATCTGAACAAACTTTGTGGCCAGCCCCAAAATTTTGATTTGCATTGATAATTAGTGATGTTGAGTATCTTTTCATGTGCCTCTTGGCTATCTGTATTTCTTCTTTGGAGAAATGTATATTTAGATTTTCTGCTTATTTTTTTGATTGGGTTGTTTTTTGATATTGAGCTGCATGAGCTGTGAAAAAAAAATGACTGTTCAAAGTGAGGATAGATTGGATTTTAGTTTATCTTCCATGCAGTAGCAATTTTTATTCCCCTGAACTTCCCATGAACAGCTCACATGGCTTTTGTCCTATGGTGTTAGTAGCATGTCTGGCAACGGTGCAGTGCGGACACTCAAGAATGTGGAACTCCACAGTGAGAGAGACAAGGTGGTCTTCCCTGCCGTACACACTCATCCTCATTGTTATAGTTTACTCTTGGGATTAATCGCTTTTGAGGGCATATTTTGACAATATCATGTAATAATATTTCTTTTCTTTTCAGGGGAATTTAAAGCAATATAGAGTAGGGTCATTTGTTATCTCAAGCAATTACCCTTGTTTCTTGAGAAGATAAATTATGTATTTTCAACCAGGGATTAAAGAAAATATGGGATATTTGCAAACTCTATTTGAAAATTTCCTTTTTAAAGGATGTTTTCTGTTTTTCAGTGTTTCTACTACAGAATTTTTGAAGAAAAGTGCTTACATTTAAGAGTTCCAAATGAAGGGAAATTTGTGGTCATTACTGTATCTGTTGGAAGCAAATTGATTAAAAGATCAAAACACTCTTGTCATGGTGGGCTTTGCTGCAGGTAGCAGTCCCCTCTCCCTGTTATTTATTCACAAAAATAAAGTGAACTGTTTTATATCCAGAGATAAAGTCAAACTGTTCAGACAACTGGATCCTCATCTTCAGGCCAAGGATGAGAGTAGGACAAGTGACTGAAGGATCCTTCCTGTCTCTGGAAATAAAAGGGCAATAAGGACCCTTTGCAACGTTGTTTATGTGTTGGGATTTGAAATCCCCATGTCATTGAAACGAAGACTATCAATATAAGGTCTTTCTCTGAGAAAGGAGGCATTCCTAACTTTGGAAGAAGCAAAAATGTCACAGAAAGGAGAGAGAGTGCCAGTCTTGTGAAGACCAGGAGAAGCTGCAGTTCCAGCTACAAGTTGGAGGGTGGTGGAGAGATACCCCTAGGCAGAGCCTGAAGGAATAGCAATGGGCACTCTCCGTTCCAGTGAAGTGTGGGTAAGTTGTGGGTGGGTCACATGTTGCTAGTCTGAGGTCCTCTCACAGGTCTACAGAAAATATGCCCAAACCCAGGAGTCCAGTGGGATGGTCAAGACTTTATCTAACAGGGCAATTGCACTGAGCTTATAAACCTTATTTTTCAGAGCAAAATCTCCAACGTATTGGCTTCTGAGAGAGATCGTTTCTATTTTTATATTAGAGTGGAATTTTGAAGTCAGCAGATTCCCTAAATAAAGAGCAGAAAATGGATATAAAACTGTGGTGCTGGTGATGGTTTAATCACTAAGTTGTGTCTGATTCTTGTGACCCCATGGACTGTAGCCTGCCGGGCTCCTCTGTCCATGGAATTTCCCAGGAAAATTCTGCAATGGATTGCCATTTCCTTCTCCAGGGGATCTTCCTGACCCAAGGATAGAACCCAGGTTTCCTGCATGGCAGGCAATCTCCTGCATTGTAGGTGGATTCTTTACCAACTGAGCCACCAGGGAAGCCCTGGATATAAAATTAGTTCTAGGTAGTAGAAGAAGTGAAACATCAGAAAGAAGATGCATCATCCAGTTTTCCATAGTACCATAATTCTCAATTAAAAATCCTAGTCATCAATTCAGTCTAAGAGATCCCAGACTCGGTATCATCACCCTTCTCTCTGATCAAAGTGACTGGCTACGAATTTGCTGTGTTTGCTTTTAAGAAGTCCCAGAAATGCAGACTATAAGAAGGGATTGGACGTCTGGGTTAGGCTGGTGCCCAGTGCAGTGAATTAGAACGTAGAAAATCATGTGGACATGCTCTCCAACACCATCTCAGCTTGGCTGTTGGCACTTGTCTCAACAGACCCTAAACTTGAAAGTCAGACTGGCGTCTCAATGTTGTTATTACTTCCTTGGGTAAATATCTCTTCTGAGCAATTATAAACAAGTTACTTCATCCGTAACGTGCAAAGCCACTGTGGTCTGAATTATAATCTCTTTTCCCCTCCCTCCTTCCCTTCCAGTTTTTCTCTCTCCTGTGTGCACGCAAATGCGCGCGCGTGCACACACACACACACACACACACACACACACACACACACACACGCACATTATAAATGCCTAAATACCACATTTTCTGGTCTAAACTGGAATAGCTTAGAAAGTATTTTCATCTGGCTGTAGAGTTTAAACACTTGTATGTACTGTTGCAGATTTTTGAATATGTGATTCTTAGTTTAACGGAGGACATTTTGGATTATAAAAAACAAAATTATCCAACCTCCCACAGGATAATTTCTGCTTTTTAGGAGCTATAAGTGATTTCTGAGACTGAATGTATTAAATGCTATGAGATGAGAAGAAGGACTACTTAAGCTGCCGGGAGACGAGAGGGATAGTACGACACACCTGCCCTGACCCCACACCATGTGCAGTTGCTGTGCAGTGACTGGACCTCCTCTCCACCCCACATCCTGGTGAGGTTTGCTCCCTTACTTCATTCAGGCCTCACTCAGTTGCTGGCTCCTCAACCAGTTTCATCCATAGTTCATAAGAATTTTTACCTCCTGTAATTACAAATGTATTTGTTCACCAGTTAATTGTTCATGTCCCCTTCAATCATGTGAATTTGTTTACCAAACCAAACTTGAATCTGCCTTTGTTTTGTTATATACATTCATTTCCTTTTTTAGATTCCACTTATAAGTCATAACATACAGAATTTCTTTTTTTCTATCTAATTTATTTCACTAAGCATCATACCCTCTAGATCTACCCATGTTGGTTCTTTGCAAGATAAACAAAATTGATCAATAGCCAGACATGTTAAGAGAAAAAAGAGTGCCCAAATCAATAAAATCAGAAATTAAAATGGAGAAGTTGCAATTGACACCACAAAGAATCATAAGATATTATTATGAGAAATTATTTAACATGGACAACTTAGACAGAAACAAATTCCTAAATGTGTAAAAACTCCTAAGACTGAACCAGAAAGAAACAGAACATATGAACAGACCAATTACCAGTACTGAAATTAAATCGGTAATAAAAAACCTCCCAATAAACAAAAGTCCAGGACCAGAGAGCTTCACAGATGAGTTCTGCCAAACATTTAGAGAAGACATAACAGCTATTCTTATCATAATATTCCAAAAAATTGCAGAGGAAGGAATGCTTCCAAACTCATGCTATGAGGCCAGCATAATCTTGATACCAGTATCAAATAAAGATATGATAAAAAAGAAAATTACAGGCAGATGTCACCGATTCACATATATGCAAAAATCCTAAACAAAATATTATCAAGCTGAATTCAATAATATATTAGAAGAATTAGGCAACTTGCAAGTGGAATTTATCCCAGGGATGCAAGAATGGTTCAATGTCAGCAAATCAATCAATGTGATACACCACATTAACAAGTTGAAGATCACAGGATCATCTCAATAGATGCAGAAAAGGCTATTGACAAAATTAATCATTCTTTTGTGATAAACACTCTGAACAAAGTGGGTGCAGAGGGAAAATTCCTCAATATAATAATTGCCCTACATGATAAGCCCACACCTAATATCAGAATCACCACTCTCATCACTTTTATTCAACATTGTGTTGGAAGTACTAGTTCTAGCAATAAAACAAGAAAAAGAAATAAAATATAGATCAATGGATCAAGAGAGAAAGCTCAGAGATAAACTGATGCACCTACGGTCACCTAATCTATGACAAATGAGGCAAGAATATACAATGGAGAAAAGACAGTCTCTTCAACAGGTGGTTCGGGGAAAACTAGACAGCTACATGTTAAAAAATGAATTTAGAGCACTCCCTGACACCATACACAAAAATAAGCTCAAAATCGACTAAAGATCTAAATGTAAGGCCAGACACTGTAAAACTCTTAGAGGAAAATACAAGCAGAACACTCTTTGACATAAATCACAGCAAGATTTTGTTTGATCCACCTCTTAGAGTAATGAAAATAAAAATAAAAAACAAGTGGAATCTATTACACTTTAAAGTTTGGCACAGCAAAGGAAACCATAAACAAAACAAAAATACGGCTCTCAGAATGGGAGAAAATACTTGCAAATGATGCAACTGACAAGGGGTTAATCTCAAAAATATACAAACAGCTTAATATAAAATGCAGCCTAATATAGATGCAGCTTGATATAAAAAAATAATAACCCATTCAAAAAGGGAGCAGAAGATCTAAATAGACGTAAAAAGTGTTGGTGAGGATTTGGAGAGAAAGGAAAACTTGTGCACTATTGGTGGGAATGTAAATTATTGCAGGAACTCTGAAAAACACTATAGAGATTTCTCAAAAAACTAAAAACAGAGCTACCGTATGATCCAGCAATTCCACACCGGGGAATTTATCTGAAAATGCAAAAACACTAATTAGAAAATATATATGCACCACTATGTTTACTGCAGCATTATTTACAATGGCTAAAATACGGAAGCAACCCAAGTAAGTGTCCATTGATAGATGAATAGATATGGATGATGTGGTGTGTGCGTGTGTGTGTGTATGTAAATATATATATATATATATATATATGTATTTATATATTTACAGTCATAAAAATGAATGACATATTGTCATTTGTGACAACATAAACAGACACAGAGGGTATTGAGCTAAGTGAAATACGTGAGATAGATAAAGACATATACTGTATGCTTTAATTTACATGTGGAATCTAAAAATGGACAACTAATAGAACAGAACAGAATTAAAGATACAGAGTCAAGCAGTTGATTACCATAAGAAACAGGGGTGGAGGAAGGTGAGGGAGGAAGACTAAGGGGCACAAATTTCCAGTTACAAAATAAAGGAGTCATAGATATAAAATGTATTGTGTAGGGAATATAGTCAATAATTAAGTAATATCTGTTTGGTGACATGATATAACTACACTTCAGTGGTCATCATTTTGAAATGCATTGGAAAGATCACAATGTCATATACTGGGAACTAGTACAGTGTTGCAGGTCAATTATTTTTCAAAAACTTACAAAGAAAAGTAACAACTCATGGGAGAAGAGATCAGATTTGTGATTACCAGAGACAGGAGGTTGAGGGAAGGATAATTAGAAGAAGGGGGTCAAAAGTTACTACAAACTTCTAGTTGTAATATAAATAAAGCTGGGGATGCAATGTATAAAATAAATATAATTAACATTGCTATACATTACACATGAAAGCTGATGAGAGAGTAAAGCCTAAGAGTACTCATCACATTTTTTTTCTATTTCTTTAATTTTGTGTCTGTTTGAGATGATGAATGTTCACTAAACTTATTGTGGAAATCATTTCATGATGTGTGTAAATAAGATCATTATGTTTTACAACTTAAACTCACAAAATACTGTTTGCCATATCTCAATAAAACTGTAAGGAAAAGAAGATACAGAGCAAAAGGAAAAAAAAAATAAACCCAAACCCTAACAGACTCACTTTCTTCATTAACAATATGAAGGCATCTGTATGCCATCTCTTTAACTGGTGAGATTCTGTGAATACTTCTCCCCACTGTAAAATGACACTTTATTGTTGAAATTCTAACTTGAAAACGACACTTACAAGAAAGAAAATATATGTTCTTCATAAATAAACTACCATTTTCCTGATGTGTTTTTCTCAAAAAGCTTTTTAAAAATTTGTTAAGGAGTGAAGATGGAGTTGGATAAGGGGAGATGTCAAAAATTGTCTTTTCACATTGGAAATTACATCTAAAACAAGATTATTACTCGTAAAGGACAGGAGATATCAGAAATTTTTCTAGTTCCAGGTATCTGCAGACAAAAGAGAATGAATAAAATAAGTCCAATTTTAGTTCCCAACTTAACTGCATTGCTCGTTAGTTTCTGTTTTTTTAACTTAAATTTTGTCTCAAAGCTAAAGCAAATTTATTCTATTTTTTCTCTTTTTAAAGAAGAGATATCATTCTTTTTCTTTTCAAATGCTCAGTTTAAACAAAATGAAAGTGAGTAAAACAATTAAAAGTCAAACAATGAAAGGGGAAAAAAGAGAGGGAAGTACCCTGATAATCTCTGTAGTATTCTAGGTTAGTGCCCCAGATTCTGGCTCAGTGATGTGGTGGTGGAGAAAGTAGTGAGTGTACAGGTGGGCACTGGGACCTTGTCATAACCTGACAGCATTATCTGCATCATTTTTGGAGGCTTTTGTGAAGGTGAGATTTAATATTAAGTTGATATTAGAGCACACACAGTCTGAAAAAGATTTTGAGTCTGGTAGTAACAGACCTGAAAATGACCACTGCATTTAGAGACATCTTCTATCTCAAAAATCCTATTGTGTGTGTCAGTTTCTCAGTCATGCCCAACTCTTTGTGACTCCATGGACTGTAACACACTAGGCTCCTCTGGCCATGGAATTTTCCAGTCAAGAACACTGGAGTGGGTTGCCATTGCCTTCTCCAGGGGATCTTTCCAACCCAGGGACTGAATCTGAGTCTTGTTCATTGCAGGTGGATTCTTCACCATCTGAGCTACATGAGAAGCCCTAAAATCCTCTTCAGTGCAGTTCAGTCACTCAATCGTGTGGGACTCTTTGCGATCCCATTGACTGCAGCACATCAGACTGCCCTGTCCATCACCAACTCCCGGAGTTTACTCAAATTCATGTTCACTGAGTCAGTGATGCCATCCAACCATCTCATCCTCTGTCGTCCCCTTCTCCCGCCTCCAATCTTTCCCAGCATCAGGGTCTTTTCAAATGAGTCAGTCCTTCACATCACGTGGCCAAAGTATTGAAGCTTCAGCTTCATCATCAGTCCTTCCGAAGAATATTCAAGACTGACTTCCTTTAGGATGGACTGGATGGATCTCCTTGCAGTCCAAGGGACTCTCAAGAGTCTTCTCCAACATCACAGTTCGAAAGCATTAATTCTTTGACACTCAGCTTTCTTTCAGTCCAACTCTCACATCCATACATGACTACATAGTCAAACCATAGCCTTGACTAGACGGACCTTTGTTGACAAAGTAATGTCTCTGCTTTTTATTATGCTGTCTAGGTTGGTCATAGCTTCTCTTCCAAGGAGCAAGTTTTTTGTTTTTGTTTTTGTTTTTTTAATTTCATGGCTGCAGTCACCATCTGCAGTGATTTTGGAGCCCAGAAAATGAAGTCTGTCACTGTTTCCAATGCTTCCCCATCTACTGATGTTGAAGTGATGGGGCCAGATGCCATGATCTTAGTTTTCTGAATGAGTTTTAAGCCAACTTTTTCACTCTTTTTCACTTTCATCAAGAGGCTCTTTAGTTCTTCTTCACTTTCTGCCATCAGGGTGGTGTCATCTTCATATCTGAGTTTATTGATATTTCTCCCAGCAATCTTGAATCCAGCTTCTGCTTCAACCAGCCCAGTGTTTGTCATGATGTATTCTGCATAGAAGTTAAATAAGCAGGGTGACAATATACAGCCTTGATGTACTCCTTTCCCTATTTGGAACCAGTCTGTTGTTCCATGTCCAGTTCTAACTGTTGCTTCTTGACCTGCATACACATTTCTCAAGTGGCAGGTCAGGTGGTCTGGTATTCCCATCTCTTTCAGAATTTTCCACAGTTTGCTGTGATCCACACAGTCAAAGGCTTTGGCATAGTCAATAAAGCAGAAATAGATGTTTTTCTGGAACTCTCTTGCTTTTTTGATGATCCAGCAGATGTTGGCAATTTGATCTCTGGTTCCTCTGCCTTTTCTGAAACCAGCTTGAACATCTGGAAGTTCACAGTTCACATACTGTTGAAGCCTGGCTTGGAGAATTTTGAGCATTACTTCACTAGTGGGTGAGATGAGTGCAGTTGTGCAGTAGTGTGAGCATTCTTTGCCAATGCTCTTCTTTGGGACTGGAATGAAAATTAACCTTTTCCAGTCCTGTGGCCACTGCTGAGTTTTACAAATGTGCTGGCATATTGAGTGCAGCACGTTCACAGCATCATCTTTTAGGATTGGAAACAGCTCGACTGGAATTCGATCACCTCCAGTACCTTTGTTGGTAGTGATGCTTCCTAAGGCCCATTTGACTTCAAATTCCAGGATGCCTGGCTCTAGGTGAGTGATCATACCTTCGGGATTATCTGGGTCATGAAGATCTTTTTTGTATAGTTCTTCTGTGTATTCTTGCCACCTCTTCTTAATATCTTCTGCTTCTGATAGGTCCATATCATTTCTATCCTTTATTGTGCCCATCTTTGCATGAAATGTTCCCTTGGTATCTCTAGCTTTCTTGAAGAGATCTCTAGTCTTTCCCATTCTGTTGTTTTCCTCTATTTCTTTGCAGTGATCACTGAGGAAGGCTTTCTTATCTCTCCTTGCTATTCTTTGGAACTCTACATTCAAATGGGTGTATCTTTCCTTTTCTCCTTTGCTTTTTACTTCTCTTCTTTTCACAGCTATTTGTAAGGCCTCCTGAGAGAGCCATTTTGTTTTTTGTGTTACTTTTTCTTGGGGATGGTCTTGCTCCTTGTCTCCTCTACAATGTCATGAACCTCCATCCATAGTTCTTCAGGCACTCTATCAGATCTAATCCCTTGAATCTATTTCTCACTTCCACTGTATGATTGTAAGGGATTTGATTTAGGTCATACCTGAATGGTCTAGTGGTTTTCCCTGCTGTCTTCAATTTAAGTCTGAATTTGGCAATAAACAGTTCATGATCTGAGCCACAGTCAGCTTCCAGTCTTGTTTTTGCTGACTGTATAGAGCTTCTCCATCTTTGGCTGCAAAGAATATAATCAATCTGGTTTTGATATTGACCATCTGGTGGTATCTATGTGTAGAGTCTTCTCTCGTGTTGTTGGAAGAGGGTGTTTGCTGTGACCAGCGTGTTCTCTTGGCAAAACTCTATTAGCCTTTCCCCTGTTTCATTCTGTACTCCAAGGCCAAATTTGCCTGTTACTCCAGGTGTTTCTTGACTTTCTACTTTTGCATTCCAGTGCCCTATAATGAAATGGACATCTTTTTTGGGTGTTAGTTCTAGAAGGTCTTGTAGGTCTTCATAAAACCATTCAACTTCAGTTTCTTGAGCATTTTTGGTCGGGGCATAGACTTGGATTACTCTGATATTTAATGGCTTGCCTTGAAAATGAACCGAGATCATTCTGTCGTTTTTGAGATTGCATCCAAGTACTGCATTTTGGATTCTTTTGTTGACTATGATGGCTACTCCATGTCTCTAAGGGATTCTTGCCCACAGTAGTAGATATAATGGTTATCTGAGTTAAATTCACCCATTCTAGTCCATTTTAGTTCGCTGATTTGTAAAATGTTGACATTCACTGTTACTATCTCCTGTTTGACCACTTCCAATCTGCCATGATTCATGGACCTGGCATTCCAGGTTCCTATGCAATATTGCTCTTTACAGCATCGGTGCTTCTATCACCAGTCACATCCACAACTGGGTGTTGATTTTGCTTTGGCTCCATCTCTTCATTCTTTCTGGAGTTATTTCTCCACTGACCTCTGGTAGCATATTGGGCACCTATCGACCTGGAAAGTTCATCTTTTAGTGTCCTATCTTTTTGCCTTTTCATACTGTTCATTGTTTTCTCAAGGCAAGAATACTGGAGTGGTTTGCCATTCTCTTCTCCAGTGGACCACATTTTGTCAGAACTCTCGTCCATGACCAGTCCATCTCGGGTGTCCCTATACAGCATGGCTCATAGTTTCATTGAGTTAGTCAAGCTGTGGTCCATGTGAGCAGATTGGTTAGTTTTCTGTGATTGTGGTTTTCAGTCTCCGTGTACTTTATTTCCTTTAATTCTTATGACTGCTTACATAGAATAAGATTAATACCCTCTTTCACAGAGGATGTAATAAGATTTAGAGAGCCTATACCAATTATCATAAGTAACACAACTGATAAGTAATAGGACCAGTCTATGAACCTAGGTTTGTCTGGTTTTAAAACCTGTGGTCTTAGCTTCAGTGTTATATCATATAGATAACAATTGGTGAGATGAGCATCTTTCTTTTATCCTCTCTGGATCCCAGTGTCTGCCTCATGGTGGCAGGTCTTGTGTCTATTTTGTTCACCTTGTCTCAGCCCAATGCCTTATACATAGTACACACTTGAGAAATATTTGTTGAATAAATCAGTGAGTCTTGGGGGTCATTTCTAGTTGAGAACTACCCCATTTATGTATACAGATAAAATAATTCTTAGGGAGGATCTTAAATTTAGACAGTTCAAAAGACAGGGGAAAGATTCATTGAGAATTATTAAAACAATACTCTGCAATGCAAACTCTATAATTCATTTAAGTATATTTATATATTTACAAATATTAAAAGATAAACTATTATAAATGGAATGGATAAGCATGAAAGTCCTCCTGTATAGCACAGGGAGCTATATTCAATATGCTATGATAAACCATAGGGGCTTCCCAGGTGACTCAGTGGTAGAGAATCTGCCTGCCGATACAGGAGGCACAGAGATCTGGGCTCGGTCCCTGGGTCAGGAAGATTGCCTGGAGTAGAAAATGGCAACTCACTCCAAAAAAAAAAAAAAGAAAGAAAGAAAATGACAACCCACTTCAGTATTCTTGCCTGGAAAACTCCATGGACAGAGGAGCCTGGCGGGCTCCATGGAGTTGCAAAGAGTTGGACACAACTGAGCATACATGATAAACCATAATGGAAAAGAATATAAAACATAATGCATTTAAATCTATAACTGAATCACTTTGCTGTACAGCAAAAATTAGCACAACATTGTAAACCAATTAAATAAAACCAAGTACATACTTTAAAAAAAACTATAATCTTTACTAAACTTGTATGCACAAACACATGTACATTCACATAAAAGAAAATTCTCTAGATCCTCTTTATAGAAAACCATGCTGCTGCTGCTGCTGCTAAGTCGCTTCAGTCGTGTCCGACTCTGTGCGACCCCATAGATGGCAGCCCACCAGGCTCCGCCGTCCGTAGGATTCTCCAGGCAAGAATACTGGAGTGGGTTGCTGTTTCCTTCTTCAGTGCATGAAAGGGAAAAGTGAAAGTGAAGTCACTCAGTCGTGTCCGATTCTTAGCGACCCCATAGACTGTAGCCTACCCGGCTCCTCTGTCCATGGGATTTTCCAGGCAAGAGTACTGGAGTGGGGTGCCATTGCCTTCTGCATGAGAGTCACTCTATTCTGGTCAGTTGTGAAGCTTCCCATTGGTTGCTCAAAGACATCACTCTGCCAGTGACAGTATTAAAATACTGAGTAGAACTTCAGAAGCTGAATTGCCTGAGTTTAAAGCTTTAAATTTTAGCAACTTAGCTATTGTGTTAGTTCAAGTCCTTGAAAGTCAAAAGCAGTCATTGAGTTTACATTAAAGTAGAGGCAGTGTAGTGTGCAGGGTGAAATTCAGATCCTAGTGCAGGTCTGACTTGGGGAAAAGGAAAGGAAGCTAGGAGGATAGGGTGGCTGTGTGCATGCATGCTCAGCTGTGTCCTCCTCTTTGAGAGTCCATGGACTGTAGTATGCCAGGCCCCTCCATCCATGGGATTTTCCAGGCAACAGTACTGGAGTGGGCTGTCATTCCCTTCCCCAGAGGATCTTTTTGACCCAGTGTCTCCTGCAGCTCCTGCATTGGCAGGCAGATTCTTTACCACTAGTGCCAACTGGGAAGCCAAGAAGAGTGTGGTAAGGAAGAGTATCAAATTACAGCTCAGACCTAAGAAAGTTTCTGCCATACTGATGAAGAAACCACAAGAGTCTGGTCCCCATCATATTTCCTCATTGTCTGAAACAGCCCTGGTGAATGTGATCTTGGGGCAAATAGGGTGTTAGATTCAGAGGGTCAGCAGCAGGAGCTGCTCATTATCCTGACAGCAAGAGATCTAACTGGTGCATCTTCTGGACACCACATCAACAATGACTTTGGAAAAAGAACTCATTTATTACTTTATCAAATTGTCTTCTCACCAAAACTCTTCAAAAGAGTTACCCATACTCTGTACTTCTGATTTCTATTCTCGTGCTCATTCTTGAACCATTCCCAAAGCCTATCATTGAACTGCTCTTCCTCAAGGACACAAGTGACTTCACAGTATTCTAATGGCTAGGTCCTGATAAAACATCTAATAGCAGCATTGAGTGAGGCTGACTACTCCCTCCACCTTGAGACACACTTTGACTTACTTCTGATCCTCTTGATCTTCTGACCTCAGTGATCTCTCTTTATCAGGCCCTCTTGATGATGTATTCTCATCCTTATGATCTCTGAGATGCTGTCCTGACCCAGGACTTGGCCCTCAGGCTTCTTTTCTACCTATGCCAACTTTTTAAGTAATCTTACCTGGTTTCATGCAGAGAAGGCAATGGCACCCCACTCCAGTACTGTTGCCTGGAAAATCCCATGGATGGAGGAGCCTGGCGGGCTACCGTCCATGGGGTCGCTGAGAGTCGGACACGACTGAGCAACTTCACTTTCACTTTTCCCTTTCATGCACTGGAGAAGGAAATGGCAACCCACTCCAGTATTCTTGCCTGGAGAATCCCAGGGATGGGGGAGCCTGGTGGGCTGCCATCTATGGGGTCGCACAGAGTCGGACACGACTGAAGTGACTTAGCAGTAGCATCTGGCTTCACGATTTTAAATAAATTTAAAATTTTGTCACATCACACCTCATAACTATTTCAGGTCTCTCAAAAAGTGATCTGCTCAAATGAGAGAGCAACAGGCAGGAAGGCCAGGGGTCTCCAAACGGAGGAAATAGGCTGCAAGTGTCAGACATTTTATCTCTCTCTTAAGCAGCAGGAGGAAACAAACTAGCTTTTTTTTTTGCCTTCTCTATACAAATTTAAAAGAGGTTTCTCTTAAAATACTGTGTTGCCATGACACCTGGTTTCACCTGAAGTTAACTATTCTCAAACTCTGAGTTAAACAATGCATTTTTCTTATGGAAATGTTTGTCTTAAGCTATGTTAATGTACTGTGCATTTACCCCAAAGGCTGTTTTCCGCCTAATGGCTCAGAACCTACTTGACAAACCAGTATCTTATACTCAGACATTGTTCCCCTAATCTATGTAAATGAAGCTATTTGCATGATCTGCCTTTCTGCAAACTTCAAGTCAATCGTTTTATGACCCGGGAGGTCCGGTGCCCAGATTATTCCAAAATACATCTTATGGATGAGGGGCCTGGTGCCATTCTGAGTTTAAGACATTCCTTTCTTTCATTAACAAACTGCTAGTGAGTATATAACATCCAGCTGAAGACTAGCAGGGGGGTACTCTTTCTGCCCCCTTCTGATGCCTATGTCAGAAGCTTTCTCTATCTCCTTTATACTTTAGTAAAACTTTATCACACAAAAGCTCTGAGTGATCCAGCCTCGTCTCTGGCCCCGGATTGAATTCTTCTCCTCCAGAGGCCAAGAATCCCGGCTGTGTTTCTGTGGTTCAGCAACAACCTTTCACAAAAACCTTAGCATCTTCTTTGATTCTTCTTTCTCATACCTCATATTTAATCCATCAGAATATCCTGTCACCTCTGCCTTCAAAACACACCAAGAGTCCATCTGGTCCTCACTTCCTCAGTGCTGTCACATTGAGCTATTTCTCCTCTGTGTTCTTGTCAGAACTTCCTCATGACTTTCCCCACTTCTGTTCTTTCTCCTCTACACCCAGTAGCCAAAATTCCTCTTTAAGTTACATTATGTCTTGCATCTTCACAAAGACCTTCAGGAGTTCTCCACTGCTCTTAGTCAGTGGTCTACAAGAGTCTACAAGGACTTTGTGATTTGGCTTCTGCTACCTACAATCTCCTCTCCAAGTATCCTCTGCTTTACTTGCTCTACCCTGGCAATAGATTTTGTTGTTTGTTGAGCACCAAGTATACTCCTGCCTCAGGATCTTTGCACTTGCTTGTTCCTTGACCTGGAACACTCTTCTCCCACATGTCCAGTTCTTTCACTTCCTCGCTTCCCTTGAATGTCACCCTAGGATTGATGGCCTCCATAATCACTTCATTTAAAATGGCAAGCTCCCCCTTTATCACTTTTTGATCCTCTCACTCTGATTTCTTTTTCTCCATAACATGCATTACCATTTACTATATTACGTGTTTACCTATGTATTCATAGATCTCTCTCTGTTTCTACTATTCACACTAGAATTGCAAGCTCAGTAAGAACAGAGACTTCATCTGTTTTACTTACATTGTATTCCCAGTGTTTCACGTAGAACAAATAAATGATAAAATATCTTGCTTTGTGTTCTATACTGTGCATGTCAAATTCCAATTTGTATAGGATATTGCTTTTGAAAATTGAGGCCTACATAGATATTTATTCAAAGGTTACTCTTATGTACTCTCTATCACTTTATTGCTAAGTAGAGTTTCTTTAACTGTTAGGCTCTCCAGAATTCCATTATCAGTCAGACTTCTCCTCCAGCCTACGGTACCTTGTTTCAATCTGAATTCTCTGGGTTTTTTTTGTTTTTTTTTTTTTCCTTTAATTTGTCTTTGCTGCCACTCTGCAGTAAAAGAAAGAGAAGTTTAACCTCTTTTGGGGGGGAAGAGTCATCTCCTGTTTGAAATCTAAGCTGACAATAGACTCTTTCACTGGCTAGGAACTACCTACAGTGGAAGTCTCTGTTTCATGAATATAATAGCATGCGTGCTAAGTCGCTTCAGTCACATCTGACTCTTTGCCACTCCATGGATTGTAGCCCACCAAGCTCCTATGTCTATGGGATTCTCCAGGCAAGAATGCTGGAATGGGTTGCTATTTCCTCCTCCAAGGTATCGTCTCAACCCAGGGACTGAACCTGTGTCTCTTATATCTTCTACATTGCAGGCAGATTTTTTACCTACTGAGTCCCCTGGGAAGCTCTATGCATATAATAGAGAGTGCAGTGAATATCTACGGGACTGATTTGAATTGACTTCAATTTATACCTTTAAAGGTTGCCCTTGGGTACTCCATTTTAGAGCATATACACTTGTTTAACCAGTCCAGGACAAATAAGAATGACTTACATGTGTACAGAGTTTCTCCCTTTATCTTTTCCTCTTGTTCTATAACCCTAATTCCAACAAGCAAAGAAGTAAAATTAAAAGGAGGAATTTGTAACCATAATATTACTTTACTTCTTTTAATACAAATTTAGACTAGAACTCTCTCATCTAGTTGTTATTATTTGTGGCATTTTTGTGTGAAGGATTGACATATACTGCATATACATAAAAGTGAGCAAATCATAACTTATAGTTAGACAAAATGTAATGAACATGCTTATGAAAGCAATTCTCAGATCCCGACACAGAAACTTACATGCTCCCCAGAAGTTCTCTGGTGCCCCCACAGTCAGTAACCCTGGAAAAGATAATACCCACTCCTTTCTCCTAACAAGAGAAATGTCTCTCCTGACTCTCCAGACTCCTAACAAGAAAGATCAGCTTTGCCTTTTCTCAATCATTCTATAAAAGGAATAGCATGGTCTGTACTCTTTTGTGTCTGACTTCAACGTTTCATTAATGATATTTAGCCATGTTTTAAGTGTTGTGGATTAGAATCCTTTTCATTTTGTCTGCTTGGCAAGACCCCATTTCCTGCTTTTTCATCCTTGGATCCTCATGTGGGTGACTTTGAACCAGGAAGATACATCTTCTCAAATTTTCTTTTGTGTTGCTATAAATCCTCAAATGGAGAGCAATAAAACCTTCTTAAATCTGTGTTTCAGGCCTTATGTGCTTCTAACATGGAAAACTGAGAAGCTTCAAGAATGGTGGTCTAGTTTATTGGCCAATAATTAGATGTGCAATCAGTGAAGTCAGGCTCATAGAACTAGTTATCAAATTTTCCAGGAGAGGAGCCAACCCTTTGGGGCTCCTCAGCAGCAGCAATGATGAGTAAGTCAAAGGTATTCCTCGCTTCACAGCATCTCTGCAGCCACTGTGATTGTTCCTGGCCCACCCACACTCCTGGAAGAAAGGACTGGGACTTTTGCCTCACTGGTCTAGCTGGCAATGGGAATGTTGTCATTTTTGTGGTATTTGATGAATAAAAGTTGAGCAGGATTTTATATCTCAGAACATTGAACTTCCTCTTGTAACAGCATACTTGGTAAACTTTGGGGAGATGGTATAATTGCTGTGGGGTCTAGAGTCTTGAGTTCTTTTGCTAATTTTGTCCCTAACTCATTGTGAAAATTTGGATTAAGTACTTTATGTCTTTGACCTTAATTTCCTTCTTGGGAAAAAAAAAAAAAAACAGAATGTAAGCCTATGATCCTTGAAACTTCTGTTATTCCTTGTATGGTTGCTAATCTCCACCTCTATGCCTTTCCTTCTATTACTCTAGCTTCCCAGCTGTTAACCCTTGCCCATCCAGCTTGTCTGCAAAGTCTCTCTCCAAACAAACCACTTAGAATTAGCCTCCCTCCATGCTGTACACTTGTATTGAGAGTTGCCAGCATCTATGTTCAATGCTGCTTCATCCTTTGATGATAATTTTATTTTGCAGCATTCTTCTCCCTTTCCACACATGTGATCCATCTAGAGATCCTTTTGTAATCATCCATTATATCCCATATCATATATTGAACTGATGAACTCCATGAGGTTAATCCTACTGATCTCCAAAGATTTATTCAGCCTTTAAAGAACAGATTCTGTGTCAATCCCAATCTCCCACTATTGATATTATGTACAAAAGAGATAACTAATGAGAACATACTGTATAGCACAGGGAACTCTATTGAACGCACTGGAGTGACCTGAATGGGAAGGAAGCCCAAAAGGGAGGGGATATACATATATATATATATATGATTCATTTTGTTGTGCAGAAGAAATTAGCACAACATTTAAGGCAATGCTACTCCAATGATTATACAGTGAAAGTGAGAATAGATTTAAGTGAGAAATAGATTTAAGGGACTAGATCTGATAGACAGAGTGCCTGACGAACTATAGACGGAGGTTCATGACACTGTAGAGGAGACAGGGATCAAGACCATTCCCAAGGGAAAAAAAATGCAAAAAAGAAAAATGGCTCTCTCAGGAGGCCTTACAAATAGCTGTGGAAAGAAGAGAAGCAAAAAGCAAAGGAGGAAAGGGAAGATATACCCATTTGAATGCAGAGTTCCAAGGAGTAGCAAGGAGAGGTAAGAAAGCCTTCTTCAGTGATCAGTGCAAAGAAATAGAGGAAAATAATAGAATGGGAAAGTCTAGAGATTTCTTCAAGAAAATGTGATATACCACAGGAAAATTTCATGCGAAGGTGGGCTCAGTAAAGGACAGAAATGGTATGGACCTAACAGAAGCAGAAGATATTAACGAGAGGTGGCAAGAATATACAGAAGAACTGTACAAAAAAGATCTTCAGACCCATATAATAATGATGGTGTGATCACTCACCTAGAGCTAGACATGTTGGAATATGAAGTTAAGTGGGCCTTAGGAAGCATCACTATGAACAAAGCTAGTGGAGGTGATGGAATTCCAGTTGAGCTATTTCAAATCCTAAAAGATGATGCTGTGAAAATGCTGCACTTAATATGACAGCAACTTTGGAAAATTCAGCAGTGGCCATAGGACTGGAAAAGGTCAGTTTTCATTCTAAGCCCAAAGAAAGGCAATGCCAGAAAATGCTCAAACTACCGCACAATTGCACTCATCTCCCACACTAGTAAAGTAATGCTCAAAATTCTCCAAGCCAGGCTTCAGCAACACGTGAACCATGAACTTCCAGATGTTCCAGCTGGTTTTAGAAAAGGCAGAGGAATCAGAGATCAAATTGCCAACATCTGCTGGATCATCGAAAAAGCAAGAGAGTTCCAGAAAAATATCTATTTCTGCTTTATTGACTATGCCAAAGCCTTTGACTGTGTGGATGACAATAAACTGTGGAAAATTCTGAAAGAGATGGGAATACCAGACCATCTGACCTGTCTCTTGAGAAACCTGTATGCAGGTCAGGAAGCAACAGTTAGAACTGGATATGGAACAACAGACTGGTTCCAAATTGGGAAAGGAGTACATCAAGGCTGTATATTGTCACCTTGCTTGTTTAACTTCTATTCAGAGTACATTACGAGAAACGCTGGGCTGGAAGAAGCACAAGCTGGAATCAAGATTGCTGGGAGAAATATCAATCACCTCAGATATGCAGATGACACCACCCTGATGGCAGAAAGTGAAGAAGAACTAAAGAGCCTCTTGATGAAAGTGAAAGAGGAGAGTGAAAATGTTGGCTTAAAGCTCAAAATCAGAATGCTAAGATCATGGTATCCAGTCCCATTACTTCATGGGAAATAGATGAGGAAACAGTGGAAACAGTGACAGACTTTATTTTGGGGGGCTCCAAAATCACTGCAGATGGTGATTGCAGCCATGAAATGGAAGACGCTTGCTTCTTGGATGGAAAGTTATGACCAACCTCGACATCATATTAAAAACCAAAGACATTACTTTGCTAAAACAGTCCATCTAGTCAAGGCTATGGTTTTTCCAGTGGTCATGTATGGATGTGAGAGCTAGACGGTGAAGAAAGCTGAGCACTGAAGAATTGATGCTTTTGAACTGTGGTGTTGGAGAAGACTCTTGAGAGTCCCTTGGATTGCAAAGAGATGAAATAAGTCAATCCTAAAGGAAATCAGTCCTGAATATTCATCGGAAGGACTGATGCTGAATCTGAAACTCTAATACTTTTACCACCTGATGCAAAGAGCTGACTCATTTGAAAAGATCCTGATGCTGGGAAAGATTGATGGCAGGAGGAGAAGGGGATGACAGAGGATGAGATGGTTGGATGGCATCACTGACTCAATGGACATGAGTTTGAGTAAACTCCAGCAGTTGGTGATATACAGGGAGGCCTGGCGTGCTGCGCGGTCCATGGGGTCACAAAGAGTCAGATACGACTGAGTGACTGAACTGAACTGAACTGAACTGAAAAATTAATTTACAAAAAAAGAACAGATTATGATTCACTCAATCTTGTCCTGAAAGACACTTCTACCTCTCCATTCCCCAAGCCCAGAGATGGCATCATTTAACAACAGAACAGCCTTCCGCTGAGGTTAACAGAAATTGGCACCACAGGCAATAGAGAAGATGGGGAGTGAGAAACCAGGTGGAAACCAGCCATAATCACTTCATACAGGAGGGGGCTAGATGGACAATTCTGAGCCTGACAGCAATGATTGAATTTTCAGTACTTTTGATCATCAGAAAAAAATATCTATATTTTCTCACACCTATTCCAAGTTCTTTTGTTCCCATTCAAAGGTCTTTAATGTGTAGTAATCCATTTTTCCTCAAAATCAGTTGTTTCTCTTGCTAATACCCAATACTTTTCACAGTATTTTACAGTTAAGGGGAAGAGGGTACAGGTTCAAAGCTGGGAGACCATTTAATGGTGAGTATCCAATGGCACCCCACTCCAGTACTCTTGCCTGGAAAATCCCATGGATGGAGGAGCCTGGTAGGCTACAGTCCATGGAGTCGCTAAGAGTCGGACACGACTGAGCGACTTCACTTTCACTTTTCCCTTTCATGCACTGGAGAAGGAAATGGCAACCCACTCCAGTATTCTTGCCTGGAGAATCCCAGGGACGGCGGAGCCTGGTGAGCTGCCGTCTATGGGGTCGCACAGAGTCGGACACGACTGAAGCGACTTAGCAGCAACAGCATCCCAGATAAGGAAACTTGCATTTTATAGTTTTCTTGAGTTTTTTTCTTGTAGATCCTTGTGTAAATCATTAAGCTACAGGGACATTATCACTATCAAATACTTTCAATTATTTAGGACTTTATATTTTATGAAGTGTTTAAATATACACTTTGCTTTGACAAAAGGAATAATCTTATAATACAAAGAGACACTGCCATCTCACTAACAGATGCAAATCCTAACTTAAATATATGTGTTTGTGTGAACTCAATTGTGTCTGATTCTTTGTAACCTCATGAACTGTAATCTGCCAGGCTCCTCTGTCCATGGGATTCTCCAGGCAAGAATACTGGAGTGGGTTGCCATTTCTTCCTCCAGGGGATCTTCCTGACCCATGGGTCAACCCAGTTCTCTTCTATCTGTTGCATTGGCAGGCAGATTCTTTACCACTAGTGCCACCTGGAAAGCCCAAATTAAATTGATGTTTTTATCTAAATGTATAGTTGATCTGACAAGATTTTAAGGAAACTCCTTCCCAGGTGGTGCTAGTGGTAAAGAACCTGCTCGTCAATGCAGAAGACATAAGAGACTAGGGTTCGATCCCGGGATCAGGAAGATCCCCTGGAGGAGGGCATGGCAACCCACTCCAGTACTCTTGCCTGGAGAATCCCATGGACAGAGGAGCCTGATGGGCTATACAGTTCATGAAGTTGCAAAGAGTCAGACATGACCGAATGGCTAACACACATTAGGATAAGAGAAAAGGAACATAAATCCAGTGATTTATTGTCACCCCTAATGACTTAGAGCTTTGTTTTTAAGCTTTGGATTTTCCAGGTGGGAAGTAGAATCTAAATCACCTATATACATCTGAAAGCCCCTGAAGAGCTGCTTCAGAAACTACATCTTTTTTTTCCTGGTTTATAGTCCCCTTTGTTATTCTGAAATAAAATTAATTGTATAACTTATATAATTTAAAAAGAAGAATAGATACATGTATATTTGTAACTGCATCACTTTACTGTACACTTGAAACGTTGTTTAGTTGCTAAGTTGTGTATGACTCTTTTGCAACCCCATGGTTGGTAGACTGCCAAGCTCCTCTGACCTTGGGATTTCCCAGGCAGGAATACTGGAGTGGGTTGCCATTTTCTTCTCCAAGAGACCTTCCCAACCCACAGATTGAACCCAACTCTCCTACACTGGCAGGCAAATCTTTATCACTAAGTCACCAGAAAAGCCTACACTTGAAACTAGCAGATTATTAATCAACTATACTCCAATATAAAATAAAAATTAAAAAATAAAAATCATCCTAGCCAAAAAAATAGACAAGAAATAAAGGGAAAACAAATGATAAATTAAGATGCATTTAACCACATAAACTATGAGTAAAGCTATACCGGAAGTCATAAAAAAGTCATCAGTTACTTACAGTTACCTATTAACTCACTGTGAAAGTTACACTGTGACTAAATACAAGTTACTCTAGGTAACTTGAAAGTTACAACTGTGACTGTCACAAGTTACTCTAGGCTCATGAACAGAATTTCTACGGGTAATGATTTTCTGAAATGATGACTCATTTTGCTGAAGTTCTTAACAAAGTAAAATAATGATTAATATGAAAGCTGGGTTTCACAAAAAATATGAAAATAGTTTAAAATAGTGAAAAAAAATCCTTTAGGTTTATGTGTATAATTAAGTTACATGCTAGGATCAGATAATTCTAAATAATTTTTTAAAAATCTATAAGTAGTGAATTTCTGTTGTGCTGTATTCTTCTGTTTATTACAGAGCATCTAATATTCTATTCTTGGGCTCTTCCCAGTAAATGTCAATAGCATTCCCTAGCCAAAAATGGCTCTACATATGTCCAAAAATACTCTGAGGAAGTAGAAGCATCCCTGTTGTAAACCACTGGATTATACCCTTAGTGAAAGAAGATACCAGAAAAAAAGAATGAAGGGAGAAAATTCGTCTTACTTGTTCCTGATGAAAGAACTATAACTGTCTCTTGAGAAATCCTGACAATAATCTGTTCTTCACATTGTGCTTAGTCACTAAGTCATGTCTGACTCTTTGAGACCCTATGGACTGTAGCCCTCCAGGCTCCTCTGTCCATGGGATTTCCCAGGCAAGAATACTGGAGTAGGTTGCCATGCCCTCCTCCAGGCGATCTTCCTGACCCAGGACATAAGAGATGTGGTATCTCTTCTGTCCTGCCTTAACAGGTGGGTTCTTTACCAGTAGCGCCACCTGGGAAGCCCATTCTTTCCATTAGTTTGGGACTTAGATTTACACTATGTACATGGTTCAAAAAATTAAAGACTATTTTAGTTAAATATGATCCAAAGTTGGCAGTGATCTTATGCTTGTGCAGTAAACAAAATTATTATATGTAGAAAAATACTTTCTTAACCTAAGAAATCCTGCAGTAAAATTTTACTGATTTGTGATGTGAAAAAAAAATATTGAGAGACAGGAATCACGAGTGAGGTTTAGCAGAAATGACAGACTATAGCATCAGACTCACAAATATATCAAATATTGACATAATTGAATATAGGATTTAAATGAACATATTTAATATAGTTAAGGTCATAAAATGTGAAATCAAAAGTATGCTTATAAAAGCAAAGGACTATTAGGAGAATGACCTAAAAAAAAAAAAAACCTCTAAAAATTCGTATATAGAGAGAACTAGAGAGTGAGTCACAGCCTTACAATTTTTGCTCTTTATGGTGGTGTGAAAGTGATGTGAAAAAGCAATACGCATTTAGTAGAGACTCTACTTTGAAGTTTGAATTTTGGTTATTTTCCAGGCTAGCAATATGTGTTACAGTACTCTCTCGATGCTGGACAGAAATGGTGAGCTACAGCTCTCAGTCAACTGGGCAATCAAGAAGATAAACATCCAATACACTTACAATAATTCTGTACCCATATAACTGTTCTTTTTTCACTTCCAATACAACTTTCAATAAATTACATGAGATATTCAACACTTAATTATAAAATAGGCTCTGTGCTAGATTTTGCCAACTATAGGCTAATATCCATGTTCTGAGCATGTTTAAGATAGGTCTGGCAAAGCTATGATGTTCTGTACATTTCATGTATTACATACATTTTGAATTTAAGAAGGGTTTATCCGAATATAACTCTGTCATTAGTTGAGGAAAATATATATACATATATATATGTTGCAAGTATATGTATATATATAACCTTCATATATTTATTTTATATTTATATATATTTATAATATATATAATATTCATATATATAAATTTCTTATATCTATGCATGCATGCTAAGTCACTTCAGTCATGTCCAGCTCTTTGCGACCCTAAAGACTGTAGCCCACCAGGCTCCTCTATCAGTGGAATTCTCTAGGGAAGGATACTGGAGTGAATTGCCATACCCTCCTCCAGGGTGGTAGGACCCTGCCTGACCCAGGGATTGAACCTGCAACTCCTGTGTCTCCTGCATTGCAGATGGATTCTTTACCACTGAGCCACTGGGGAAGCCCCTCTTGTATCTATATCTACATCTGTCTCTGTCTCTCTCTCCGGCAATGCTTCCATCCTTGGGTTGTGAGGATCATTTGGAGGAGGAAGTGGCAACCTACTCCAGGATTCTTGCCTGGAAAATTCCAGGGACACAGGAGTCTGGAGGCTACAGTCCATGGGATTGCAAAGAGTTGTACACGACTGAATGACTAACAATTTCACTTTCTTTAAATTTATATGAATATATATCTATATGGGGACTTTCCCAGTGACTCAGCAGTGAAGAGACCTGGGTTCGATCCTTGGGTCAGGAAGATCCCCTGGAGGAGTGTATAGAAACCTACTCCAGTCTTCTTGCCTGGGAAACCACGTGGACAGAGGAGCCTGACAGGCTATAGTCCATGGGGTCTCAAAGAGTCAGACACGACTTAATGACTAAATAATAAACAACAAATATATCTATAAATGTATGAGTTTATTCATAAATACTCATGTGCTATTATTGTTCAGTCACTCAGTCGTGTCCGATTCTTTGTCATCCCATGGATTGCAGCACACCAGGCTTCCCTGTCTTTCAGTATCTCCCAGAGTTTGCTCAAACTCATGTCCATTGAGTTGATGATGCCATCCAACAATCTCATCCTCTGCCTCCCGCTTCTCCTCCTGCCCTCAATCTTACCCAACATCAGAGTCTTTTCCAATGAGTTGGCTCTTCACATCAGGTGGGAAAAGTACTGGAGCTTCAGCTTCAGCATAAGTTCTTCCAGTGAATATTCAGGTTCAATTTCCTTTAGGATTGACAGCTTTGATCTCCTTCCTGTCCAAGGGACTCTCAAGAATTCTCCAACGCCACAGTTTGAAAGCATCAATTCTTTAGCTCTCAGCCTTCTTTATGGTCCAACTCTCATATTCATACAGGACTACTGGGAAAAACCATAGCTTTGGATATATAGACCTTTGTCAGCAAAGTGCTGTCTCTGCTTTTTAATACACTGTCCAGGTTTGTCATAGCTTTTCTTCCAAGGAGCAAGCGTCTTTTAATTTCATGACTGCAGTCACAGTCTGCCATGATTTTGGAGCCCAAGAAAATAAAATCTGTCACTGTTTCCATTTTTTCCCCATCTATTTGCCATGAAGTGATGGGTCCAGATGTCATGATCTTAGTTTTTTGAATGTTGAGTTTTAAGCCAACTTTTTCACTCTCCTATTTCACCTTCATCAAGAGGCTTTTTATTTCCTCTTCACTTTCTACCATTAGGGTGGTGTCATCTGCATATCTGAGGTGATTGATATTTCTCCTGGCAATCTTAATACCAGCTCGTGCTTCATCCAGTGCTGCATTTCGAATGATGTACTCTGCATATAAGTTGATCAAGCAGGGTGACAATATACAACTTTGGCATACTCCTTTCCCAATTTGGAACCAGTACATTGTTCCATGTCCAGTTCTAACTGTTGCTTCTTGACTTGCATACAGGTTTCTCAGGATGTAGGTAAGGTAGTCTGGTATTCCAATCTCTTAACAATTTTCCACAGTTTTTCATGATCCACACAGTCAAAGGCTTTAGTGTAGTCAATGAAGCAGATGTTTTTCTTGAATTCTCTTGCTTTTTCTATGATCCAAAGGATGTTAGAAATTTGAACTCTGGTTTCTCTGCCTTTTATACATTCAGCTTGTGCATCTGGAAGTTCTAGATTCCCTTTATTGAAGCCTAGCTTGAAGTATTTTGAGCATGACCTTGCTAGCATGTGAAATGAGCACAATTGTGCAGTAGTTCGAACATTCCTTGGCATTGCCCTTCTTTGGGATTGGAATGAAAACTGACCTTTTCCAGTCTTGTGGCCACTGCTGAATTTTCCAAATTTGCTGACATATTGAGTTCAGCACTTCAACAGCATCATCTTTTAGGATTGAGGTAGCTCAGCTGGAATTCCATTACTTCCCCTAACTTTGTTCGTAGTAATGCTTCCTACGGCCCACATCCTGATAAGAGATATTTTCTCAGTTACTGTTAGGAAAAACTGACAGAATCAGTAAATGTATGAAGATTCAATTGACACAATTACCAAGGTTGGTCTAATGGGCATATATATAGGATGTACATTAACAAACGCAAAATAAACAATCTCTTGAAACATACCCAGAATGTTTATGAAACTTGGTAGCTTAATAAGCTGGAAAGCTATTCTTAACACATTTCATAGAATGTGTTTGAACCATATTGCTTTTTTGTCCATAAATTAAATTAGAAATCAAGAATAAGAAATTTATTTCCACCCCAACTTTGTAGATAAAAATCACACACAATAAAAAATATGCATCCACATTTTTAAAAATCAGCATTAAAATTACTAAAGCAAAAAAATACATAGTCACTTGTGTGATGTATAAAAAACAGTTTTTTAAAATGCACAGCCTTTATATGCATATATTGAAAAAGAAGAGAGAGTTTAATTAAATAAACATTTAACTTTAGAAGTTAAACAAGAATAAACTCAAATAAAATAAATAAGAAATAAATACCCAATATCAAAATTTAAAATAAACACAAAATGGAGATCTACAAACCAAAACTATTTTGTTCTAAATACTGAAAATATGATGATTCTGTGGCAAAATTGATTGAGAAAAAGAGGAGGTATGGTTAAATAATATTAGGAATGAACAAATGGAATGTATACATTCATAGTCAGAAAGTGGTTGCCAGGAAGGGAAGGAAGGAAATGGCGAGTTATCATTTAATGGGTGTGGGGTTGCAGTTGCATAAGATGGAAGGAGTTTTTGAGATGAATAATGGTGATGGTAAGATAGCAGTGTGAATGTACTTAATACCACTGAGATATACACTTTGGTAAGTTTCATATTATGTGTATTTTACCTCAATTTGAAAAAATTAAATATGCCAATGTAAAAAATACATAAAAATACATGGGCCAATCACCCATAATAGTGATTGTCTCTAGCGGAGCAGAAGGGAATGGGACCAGGAATGGAAATATAGGTAACTTCAGTTATACCTGTAATGTTTATTTCAACAGCAAACCAAAAAAGAACTGAAGAAAAAAGAAAAGGAGGAATACCTATTTAGGTGGAGTAGAAATTGAATAATAAAATATGAACAACCTTATGACAATATATTTTAAAACGTAGATAATTTCTTGAAAAAGAAAGTACTCAATAAAATAATTAATAAACTTAATGGTACTATACCCACTAAATAAATATAATTGATAATCAAAACCTATCCACAAAAGGATACCAAGCTCAGAGGGTCATAAACATGCTTTATTAACATTTAAAGAATAGCCACTTTCAAAGTTTGTATAAGTTTTTCACAATATAGAAAAATAAGGAAATCTTCTCAAATAATTTTATATGACTATTATAACTTCAGTATTGGAAACAAAGAAGGCAGAAGAGAAGACATTGACAAAGTTATGTTACTTAAGATTGTGCATCTTGAATATCTGCAAACCTGATCTGGAAATTTATACATATACCATGATCGGGACTGCAAAGTTGATTTCATATTGGAAAATTAATTATTATCATCAACCACTGTTAAAGGTTAAAAGAGAAAATTCTAAAATGATCTCAGAAGATTCAGGAAAGTATATACATAGCTGTTTTTGATTATTAGAACTCAGAAAAAAATTTTAATAAAAATAATATGTGATAATTTTGGTATTTTCTATACAAGAAAAAGCATAATGCCTTAAATAATAAGCTACAGAAAATATATAAGAAAAACTGACAATATTATAGAGAAAAGTAAAGCAGAAAAGTTTTTGTAAGTGCATTACTGGAGAAGAATGTCACTATATGTGTTATAAATGCCAATTAAAATATATTTTGTTTGAACAAATTACTGTTAATTGGTAGTAAAATAAATGCATAAGTCTTGTTCATAAAATTAGTATTTGACATTTTAAATCTAATTGAAATTCATATTTTAATGAGAACTTTATGTTCAACAGGGACATATATAATTGAACATTTAAAAAATGTATTGAAGTGTTGCTGATTAATAAAGTTGTGTTAGTTTCAGGTGTACAGCAAAGTGATTCAGTTTTATATATATATATATATATACATATATTCATTCTTTTTCAGATTCTTTTCCCATATAGGTTATTACAGAATATTGAATAGAGTTCCCCGTGCTATACAGTAGGTCCTTGTTGACTATCAGTTTTGTTTATAATAATGTGGATATGTTAATTTCAAACTTCTAACATAAATAGCTATTCATGACTTAAAACAACAAAAAGAACTTTTAAACAAACAAGAATAAACAATTACCTAATCTGATAAAGGCATTTATTTAAAAACTTCTGCTAATATTACGATTAATGGAGAAATGTTAAAGACATTCCCATTGAATACAATCAGGAACATGATATGAATTTTCAATAGCATCATTTCTATCTGACATTATTTAGGAGCATCTAGCCAGAGCCATAAGACAAGCAGATATATAAACATACATAAACCAAAAAATAATTAAAAGGGGAAAAGACTGACTAAGAAGGAAAAACTTGCATATTACTCACTGATTATATAATTGTTTACATATAAAACTTTAAGATTTTACTAATACAGCACTAGAATTAATAAGAGAACTTGGTAATATTGTACAACATAAAACTGATGCACCAAAATAAATTGCAGTATATAAATGAAACTAAACATTAGAAAGTTACAAGTGGAAAAATATATGGCACCTAAAAATCTGTTCAAGGAAAACATAGCCATGTGTTTATGGAGAAATAGGAAATATGTTTGAAAGATGTTAATAGAAACGAAAGGAGAGATATAGTGAATTCATGTAAGGGGGAAAAGATAATTTTGTATTAATTCCTGCTAAAGTGATCTGTAAATTTCAATAAAAATCTCAATATATGTCTCCATGGAAACAGACAGGCTGATATTAAAATTTTTAATGAAGAAAATTGGGATCAATAAAATCCAGGACAATTTTGAAGGGGAAAAAATCATGACTGTCACCTGTTCTTCTTGATACCAGGGTAGTTGTAGAACCATTAATTAAGCCAACCAGCATTGACATAGGAATAGACATACTGACTAATTGAAATAAATAAGGGGCATAGAAATACATCCATATTTAGACAGAAACTTAATGTTTGACAGAGGCGTAATTGCAGGATAGGGCAAGTGTGAATTGTTCAACAAATTAGATTGCTCTTTGAATCAAGTGATTGAAATGTAAATCCAAGCTCTGTCCACAAACACCTGTTCTACTTTTACCATACACAGTGCATTTCACTGGGGTTTACAAAATGGGGAGGTTTATAGAACATCAGAGGGGTAAATATCTGCACCGATACCTTGGAAGTGTGCAATGTGGGCAGCGAGAGCTGTCTGCCCAGAGGTCAGCACTAAGGGGGTGCATTGTCTACAGCTACTAACAGAACAATAATAAAACCAGCAAAATATTGCTTTCTCTTTTATTATTACTGAGAACAAGCAATGCTAAAAAAAAGTTCAGTGATAAAATGTGTCTTCCCTGAAAACATCCTTCGTAAGTTCTAAATATTTGCAGAAGTTATTGTTTTATTTAATAATAAATATACTTGTAAGCTTCACATTAATTTTTCTTATTTATTTACTATAAACATTTATTCTTTTATAGACATTGTGCATGTGTGCTAAGTTACATCAGTCGTGTCCAGCTCTTTGTGACCCTATGGAATTTGTGACCAGGTTCCTCTGTCTGTGGGATTCTCCAGGCAAGAATACTGGAATGGTTGCCATGCCCTCTTTCAGGGGACCTTCCCAACCTAGGGATCGAACCCACGTCTCTTAGTCTCTTACATGTGCTGCATTGGCAGGTGGATTCTTTACCACTAGCGCCATCTGGGAAACTCTATAGACATTGTACTGTATTGTTCTAAAGTAATGTGGAATTTACTTTGGAGAACTCCCGTTGTGGACTCACCGACACATTTATTTTGAAATAATTGTGTGATGGTGCAAAATCTTGATGTTCCTTTCCATCGGATTTGTGTCTCCAACCTCTGTTGAGTGCACATTGCAATTTGAACAGTAGGTTAGAAACAAATGGTGATGGCACCCTGATTGTAAAACTAAGAAACAGAACTTGAGTTATTCCAGTTGTCACTTTGTGGGGTCACTTGATAATCTTGTTTATGTTTTAAATTTAAAATAGTTGACTAGAGTATAGCCATTTGCAACCCATCCATCATGGTGACCTTTCCTCCTAAGACCAGACAAGTCTGATTTTCATCAAAATGCATATTATCACCACAAACTGATTGGCATTAGTAGGCAAAACACAAATGATTATCCATCTCATTTTTAGGTCTTTTCCTCCACTTTTTTTTCCTATTGAAATTAATTGACATAGAACATTATATTTGTTTCAGGTATAAAACAATGATTTAATATGTGCATCATATATATTGCAAAATGATCAACACAGTAAGTCCACCATCTATTACCATACACAGCTTTTTTTTTTCTTGTGATAAGAACATTAAAGATTTATTCTTTTTGTAACTCAGAGTCTTTTCTAATTTTAAAATCCCGTATTTTTAAAAGGATAGATCAAGATCATTTTAAAATATTTTAGCTACTCATCTGCAAGAAGGAAAATCTGGACCAAATAGCTTTTCAACATTTTTTTCTTCCAATTCTGGAATTTTAATTTATCCCTACATAGTACCTAACACCCTCAATATCTAATCCAATGGTGTTTACAAATACAGTCACCTGAAATTGTATACATCCACACTTGGGTCATCTACAAATCTTAGGATGGCACAAAGATTGTGTGTGAGGATAGCAACAACTGTTACTGCATGAATGGGGAAAAAGGAATTTTATCTTTATGTTTTATCTCTTTTGTTAAACAACAGGTCAGAGAAGGAAGAAGTGTATAGAGGCAGATTTAGGAGGTGGTTTATTCCTTTTTGGAAGGAAACGTGGCCTGCGGCCGTAAAGACCTCCCCTGGAGACTCACAGTGCCCTGAAGTGAGCTTTGTTTATTCTGAGGCACATTTTATCAGTTTAGCCCTGGAGTTACTTGAGCTTCTAAAAGCATGTAGGTAGTAAGTGGTTTGGGGTGCCAGGAAAGTAATTGGATTAATGCACTTCTGTCTCAGATTATTGGCAAGTTAGCCTGTGGTATGTGGGCTTTTAATGTTATTTTGAAAGTGGTATAACAGAAGCAGCTACTTCTGTGACGTTATTATGCTCCCACATCAAACCCTTCCATCCAGACCTTCTTCCTTATCTT
Organism: Okapia johnstoni; assembly: GCA_024291935.2. Taxonomy (NCBI): domain Eukaryota; kingdom Metazoa; phylum Chordata; class Mammalia; order Artiodactyla; family Giraffidae; genus Okapia; species Okapia johnstoni. The sequence continues at coordinate 52,135,750 of CM044322.1, forward strand.
GTCACACCCCAGAAGTACCCAGTAGTGTGTTGTCCATCCTTTTCCCCTTCCAGGTTACTGGCTTCTGCTTCCAGCTGCCCACTTCTTCCCAGATTCTTGCTGCAATGAAACAAGCAAACAAACAAACAAAAATGTTTCCAATTACATGAAAGCCTTGTCAGTTGCTATTTCAGTCAATAGAAACAAGGCGTGGGGTCGCAAAGAGTCAGACACGACTGAGCCACTGAACTGAACTGAATAATTCAATCATGACTTGACAGCAGGACATCTCTTCAGCCTCTGTAAAGAGATGTTAAGAAGAAGCATGGAGTAAGACATCATCTGACACATTAAACCAACTCAAGAAAAGGAGGGATCTTTGGCTTTCCTGGTGGCTCAGTTGATAAAGAGCCTGCCTGCAATGCAGGAGACCCAAGTTGGATCCCTGGCTGAGGAAGATCCCCTAGAGAAGGGAATGGCTACATATTTCAGTATTTTTGTCTGGAAGATCCCATGGACAGAGGAGCCTGGTGGGCTACAGTACATGGGGTCTCAAAGGGTCGGACACAACTGAGCGACTTAACCACCACCAACCACAGTCGATATGGGCTTCACTTTCACAGTCAATGCATTGTTTATTGTCAGTGGTCTTCAGTGAATCAGAACTGGAACAGAATTTTGTAGTATAAACATATTGGAGTCAGATGATCAAGGTTCAAAGCCTTGCTCTACCGCTTAAATTCTGTTTGATTCTGGGAAATCTAACACTTGAGGATTCAGTTACTTCACAGCATTGTAATCAAATAAGTAAACATGAAAATGCTTTGCATATTAATAAATGTTTTATAAATGTAAGTTTTCATTGATTTAGGCCGTACATAATTATAATTACTAATTACTCTATGAACCAGCATTACAATTATAATTGTTTTAGAATCTTCTAAAATGCAGAATTTTAAAATTCAAAATGGCTTTCCCTCAGTTAATTACCAACCACAAAGATGTGACTATAACAAATAAAATATCTTGCAAATTGTCTGTGCTAAGGTTAATGGTTGGTTTACATGTTGACTTTAGCACTGGATAAGGCTATGAATGCATAAAGTAATTATGTCTGTGAATTTCTTTGGTCAAATTATCTGTCATTTCAATATTATTTTGTGAATTTAAAAGCCAGATAGAGCTAGACTTTCACATATAGAACATTGTGAATCTAGGTTGGTATTGGGTGGAAATTTTACTTGATATGGGTTCTGATAAATATATTGATATGGATTTATTATCCCCCTTTTTTTGACTGCCATTTTTGTGAGGGATGGTACTGTTTTGATCTTTACAGTCCATTCAGTCAACTTCTCAGAAACTTCCAAGCGACTCTCCTAGGGAATTCAGTTATTCTAAGAGATTCTTGCCGTTGTAATTTGAAGGGCAAAGAATTCTTTCTAATAACATTTTCTTTACTTTCAGTTCAGTTCAGTTCATTCACTCAGTCATGTCCGACTCTTTGAGACCCCATGAATCGCAGCACACCAGGCCTCCCTGTTCATCACCAACTACCGGAGTCCACCCAAACCCATGTCCATCGAGTCGGTGATGCCATCCAACCATCTCATCCTCTGTCGTCCCCTTCTCCTCCTGCCCCCAATCCTTCCCAGCATGAGGGTCTTTTCCAATGAGTCAACTCTTTGCATCAGGTGGCCAAAGTATTGGAGTTTCAGCTTCAACATCCGTCCTTCCAATGAACACCCAGGACTGATCTCCTTTAGGATGGACTGGTTGGATCTCCTTGCAGTCCAAGGGACTCTCAAGAGTCTTCTCCAACACCACAGGTCAAAAGCATCAATTCTGCGGTGCTCAGCTTTCTTCACTGTCCAACTCTCACATCCATACATGACTACTGGAAAAACCATAGCCTTGACTAGACAGACTTTTGTTGACAAAGTAATGTCTCTGCTTTTAAATATGTTATCTAGGTTAGTCATAACCTTCCTTCCAAGGAGTAAGCATCTTTTAATTTCATGGCTGCAATCACCATCAGCAGTGATTTTGGAGCCCCCCAAAATAAAGTCTGACACTGTTTTCACCGTTTCCCCACCTATTACTATCAATAGAGGCATATTCATATTCATTCTAAAAGTCTGGAAAGTCTTTTAAAATCAAAAATAAAAAAATATACAACTCCTAAATACTATACCCAGAGATACATAAATGCCATTCTTTGCCATATAACTTTCTAATAATTTAAATTTTATTGCAATATTATGGTTTTTCTTATTGTAAAAGTAAAATGAAATTATTTCAGAAAAAATAGAAATACATTCACTTTAAAGGAGAGAAAATAACCCACAGTCTGACACCCAGAGATAAGGGGTATTTAATTTTGCTATATATCTTTCCAATCTTTTCTTATTGTTATGCTAGCATTTGGGCTTCCCTGGTGGCTAAAATGATAAAGAATCTGCCTGCAATGCCGGAGACCTGGATTTGTTCCCTAGGCTGGGAAGACCTCCTGGAGAAGGGAATGGCTACCCACTCCAGTATTCTTGCCTGGAGAATTCCATGGACAGAGGAGCCTGGAGGACTACAGTCCATACGATCTCAAAGAGTTGGACATGACTGAGCAACTAACATTATACCTATATTTTATTAGAATTTAATTATTTTTAATTAAACTCTAATTTTGCCATTTTTCTGTCTTATAAAAGAAAGATAAATTCAATGTAAAAAAGTAGAAAATAGGAAAAAGACTAAAAATTACCCCTAGTGTTATCGCAAATATAAGTACTGTAATGCAAAGAAACAGAGGAAAACAATAGAATGGGAAAGACTAGAGATCTCTTCAAGAAAATTAGAGATACCAAGGCAACATTTCATACAAAGGTGGGCTCAATAAAGGACAGAAACAGTAGGGAACTAACAGAAGCAGAAGATATTAAGAAGAGGTGGCAAGACTACACAGAAGAGCTGTACAAAAAAGATCTTCAGACCCAGATAATCACGATGGTGTGATCACTCACCTAGAGCCAGACATCCTGGAATGTGAAGTCAAGTGGGCCTTAGGAAGCATCACTATGAACAAAGCTAGTGGAAGTGATGGAATTCCAGTTGAGCTATTTCAAATCCTGAAAGATGATGCTGTGAAAGTACTGCACGCAATATGCCAGCAAATTTGGAAAACTCAGCAGTGGTCACAGGACTGGAAAAGGTCAGTTTTCATTCCAATCCCAAAGGAGGAAATGCCAAAGAATGCTCGAACTACTGCGAAATTGCACTCTTCTCCCACGCTAGTAAAGTAATGCTTAAAATTCTCCAAGCCAGGCTTCAGCAATACGTGAACTGTGAAATTCCAGATGTTCAAGCTGGTTTTAGAAAAGGCAGAGGAACCAGAGATCAAATTGCCAACATCCTCTGGATCATCGAAAAAGCAAGAGAATTTCAGAAAAACATCTATTTCTGCTTTATTGACTATGCCAAAGCCTTTGGCTGTGTGGATCACAATAAACTATGGAAAATTCCGAAAGAAATGAGAATACCAGACCACCTGACCTGCCACTTGAGAAACGTGTATGCAGGTCAGGAAGCAACAGTTAGAATTGGACATGGAACAACAGACTGGTTCCAAATAGGGAAAGGAGTACGTCAAGGCTGAATATTGTCACCCTGCTTATTTAACTTATATGCAGAGCACATCATGAGAAACGCTGGGCTGGAAGAAGCACAAGCTGGAATCAAGGTTGCTGGGAGAAATATCAATCACCTCAGATATGGAGATGACACCACCCTTATGGCAGACAGTGAAGAAGAACTAAAGAGCCTCGTGATGAAAGTGAAAGAGGAGAGTGAAAAAGTTGGCTTAAAGCTCAACATTCTGAAAACTAAGATCATGGCATCCAGTCCCATCACTTCATGGCAAATAGATGGAGAAACAGTGGAAACAGTGGCTGACTTTATTTTTCTGGGCTCCAGAATCACTGCTGATGGTGACTGCAGCCATTAAATTAAAAGACACTTACTCCTTGGAAGGAAGGTTATAATCAACCTAGACAGCATACTGAAAAGCAGAGACATTACTTTGTCAACAAAAGTCCGTCTAGTCAAGGCTATGGTTTTTCCAGTGGTCATGTATGGATGTGAGAGTTGGACTGTGAAGAATGCTGAGCGCCACAGAATTGATGCTTTTGAACTGTGGTGTTGGAGAAGATCTTGAGAGTCCCTTGGACTGCAAGGAGATCCAACCATTCCATCCTAAAAGAAATCAGTCCTGAATATTCATTGTAAGGTCTGATGTTGAAGCTGAAACTCCAATACTTTGGCCACCTGATTCGAAGAGCTGACTCATTTGAAAAGACCCTGATGCTGAGAACGATTGGGGGCACGAGGAGAAGGGGACAACAGAGGATGAGATGGTTGGGTGACATCACTGACTCAATGGACATGGGTTTGGGTGGACTCCGGGAGCTGGTGATAGACAGGGAGGCCTAGCGTGCTGCAGTCCATGGTGTCGCTGTGGTTCATAGGGTTGCAAAGAGTCGGACACAACTGAGCAACTGAACTGAATTGAATGATGACATATTTACTTCTAGTGCTTATTTTAAGCCTTTCTTGTGTCCATGTATGATTTCATTTTTTCTGCCAAGATGTGATGATACCAATTCTGTGGATTTGCAATCACCTTTTTAAAAACTCGATAATATATAGTTTGCATTCCTATGTCATTAAGTATTTTTCTACAGCATAAATATTAATGACTCATAAGATTGTATAGAACTTATATAAACTGAATTATTGACTCAGTTTCCTGTTTGGGGGTATTTAAAATGTCTCGAGTTTTTCACTGCTATAAACAATGCTACAGTGAACAGTGTTCAACTATTATTTGTGTGCATCTTTTAGTATTTTCTGAGGATAGATGCCTGGAAATGAAATTTGGAAGGTTTTTGGTCCATTTGGTGGATTGCTTTTTAAGAATCTTTTCATAATTTATGCTCCCAATAATAGAGCACCTTTGCCCTGCAGCTTTGCCAAAATTGACCATTATTTTTTTTTGTTTTATTTTTTCACATTTGAGTGTTGAAATGGCAAATACTTACCTTCTATTTTTCATTTAATTTACATTCCTTTTGAATATGTTTTCTTTTAAATAACATGCCACTGAACCTGTGGGAAATTACGTTGATAGTAAAAGTGATAAGAAAAGGTACATTGCTGAATTCTGAATCTGCAGCTGTTTAAAGGAGCCAGTGATTGTTATATTAGATGTTCATTCATTCATACATTCATTTGTTTTCCTTTATTATCATTTGACAAATATTTACTGTGTTCGGTCTTTGATTCTAAGAGCTGAGGATATACAGAACAATATGGATAGTGTACCCTCTCTCTTGGAAATTTTTATAGTGTATTATACAGAACAGGAGCTTCCCAGGTGGCACAGTGGTAAAGAATCTGCCGGCCAATGCAGGAGTCACAAGAGATGTGTGTTCGATCCCTGAGTCAGGAAGATGCACTGGAGAAGGACCAGCAACCCACTCCAGTATTCTTGCCTGGAAAATTTCATGGGCAGAGGAGCCTGGTGGGCTACAGTCCATGAGTCACAAAAAGTCATACATGAATGATAACATACAAAACAGACCTTAAGCAAACAATAATTAGAAGTGACTCAAAATTATTAAAAAATAAGTTTAAAGTATTATTCGAAGACAACTATATTTAAGCTGATCCACCTTATTCAATAAGGAGCAATTCACTGAAAGTCCTCACTTAGTATTCAGTTTCTTCTATAATTGAGTGGTAAAGAATCTGCCTGCAATGTGGGAGACCTGGGTTTGATCCCTGGGTTGGTAAGATCCCTTGCAGAAGGGAACTGCTACCCACTCCAGTATTCTGACCTGGAGAATTCCATGGAGTGTATAGTCTATGGGGGTCACAAAGAGTCAGACACTACTTGAACGAATTTCACTCACTAGGAGGATTTGGTAAACAGAAGGTGCATACAAGAAAAAGCTGGTTTTATTTAAGAAAGCCTTGAGAAATGTAGATATTACATTATTATTTCACCAGGTGATACTTTAATTTGTTCCTGATGGATAAGTATGCATTTTGTTAAAAAAATAAAAACCCTGCAAAAAAGACTACCCATACTGCTTGGGTGAAGTATACATCCTTACTGCTCTTGTTAAATTGATGTTCTAATAATCTCTTGTCACCTTTATTTGACCCCTCCAGTGATCAAAGGACTGTGACTCTAGAAAGCAGCAGTGTCCAGGTGATCCAGTCAAAAAATCGTGATGCTGTGAGGAAGAAACAAATGGCTCTTTTGACTGAACTTCTTACTCTTTGGAAGTTGGCTATGGTGTCAGATCACAGTCCATCTTAAGGAAGAGGCCAAAGTCTTATCTTATGAAGACCCAACTTCCTGGAATTTTCACTTTTTTTTTTTTTTTTTAATTTTAGAAATATATTGTATACACCAAAAATGCATAAAAATATATACATTTTAAGTAATAATATTAAAATTACCCCCTGTGCTGTCACCATCCAGGTTAAGAAAACATCTGTAGTAATTTAAAAAACTCACTCTGTGACCCTCCCATGTGGCTCTCCCCCATCCCCTTCCCCATGAATAACGAGCGTTCTGCCTTTTCTGATAATACTTTCTTTGCTTTTTTGAAAAAAAAATGCTTTTAATGCCTAATGCATCTTTCATAAATATTATCTACACTCCTGCTTATAATAATTATATAAAGAGAATCACATCAAACGTGTTCTTTCATTCCACGTGTCTTTCATTTAACATTATATGTATGATTTATCCATGTTTAGGTATATAGCTATAATTGGCCTTTAAAAAATGCCACAAATTATCCATTCTCTTATTGATGCCCATTTGTGATGTTTATCGTTCTTGACATTTACTAACAATGATGTTACGAACATTCTTGCCAGGAATGGAATTGCTGGTAGCTAGGAATGTACAGATATAAATTTGCTAAACAATTTCAAGTCATTTTCCAAGATGAATAAAGTATTGGTATAATTCATGGTCTCAAGTATAATTCATGGTCTCACCAGTGGTAGATGAGAGTTTCTATCTATCCCAACACTTGGTATTGTCAAATATTTATATTTTGGCCAACCTGAAGGGTATGCCATAGCCTATATTTGTGGATTTAGTTTTCATTTTTCAGACTATAATGATGTTAAGACTTTCTTTGTATATTTACTTGTCATTAAAATGTCCTTCTTCGTGAAATATTGATTCAATTCTTCTGCCTACTTTTCTGTCAGTTTGCTTGTCTTATTGATTCATAGTTCTTTGTCTATTTTGGATAGTAGTGATTTTTTGAATATATTTTTATATATTTTCTGCTTTGTAGCTTGTATTCTCATCCTTTTAATATCTCTTGTTGAGTAAAAGTTCTTAAATTTATAATAATGTTTGTAATATTTCTACATGGTTTACATTTCTTACATCAGCTTTAAAAATATTTTCCCTGCTGTGAATTATGAAAATACTATCCTGTATCATATTTTAAAATTTTCATACCTTTGTCCTTTATAATTGTATTTATTTCATACAGATTTGATGTTTTTGTATAGTGTGAGTTTTCAAAGTGGATACTCAATTGTGCCAAACAATTTGCTGAAAGTCCATCTTTATAACAGTTGCTCTGCTATGGTATCTGTCATAAAACAAGGGTCCAGGTACATGAAGCCTATGTCTGACTAATCTGTTATGATGGGGCTTCCCAGGTGGTGCTAGTGGTAAAGAACCTGCCTGTCAATGTAGGAGACATAAGAGACATAGCAGATGGAAGAATATTTTTAATGAGTTAAAATAAACCAAACAGAAAGCACAGATAAAATTGAGAGCTTACTAGTTAATACTAACCAAGAGTTGGTTCTTTGAAAAGATTAATAAGGCTACAAAACTTTAGAAAAATTTATTCCATAGTGTAAACATAATAGGCATTAAAATGAAAAGGGTTTGATCCCTGGCTTGGGAAGATTCCCTGGAGGAGGAAATGGCAACCTGTTCCAGTGTTCTTGTCTGAAAGATCCCATGGACAGAGGAGTCTGCTGGATTACAGTCCTAGAGGTCTCAAAGAGTCAGAATCAGGCTTGTCTGAGCACACACACATAACATGTCTTGATATCTGGTAAGACAGGGCTCACAACTTCTTCTTTAAACTGTTTTGTTTATTCTCAGCACTGTATACTTCTGTAACAATTTTAACTTAGTTTCACAACTTACTCAAAGACTACAATTGGCATTTAAATTGAAATTTATGCTTAGGGGAGACAACATCTCTACAATATTAATTCTAAACTCATGAATTCAATCCTATCCTTGAGGAGCTTGGATAAAACTGGAATTATCTGGTCTTTGAATATTTGATGGAATTCTTTCATGAAGCTACATGAGCCAGGAGTTTGTGGAAAGAAAAAAAAAATTGATGAATAATTTTATTTCTTTTATAGTTCTAAGAGTTTTAGACTTTCTATTTGCCAATTTGCTTTGCTTTTTCAAGTTATTAATTTGTGTATTTTATCTAAGTTTTCAAATTAATGCTATGCTTTGTTCACATTATCCTTTATTGTCTCTTTAATGCCTACAGCACTTTTCATTTTGATACCTATTGTGCTTACACTATGGAATAAATGTTGCTAAAGTTTTGTAGCCTTATTAATCTTTTCATAGAACCAACTCTTGGTTAGTATTAACTAGTAAGCTCTCAATTTTATCTGTGCTATTTGGTTTATTTTAACTCATTAAAAATATTCTTCCATCTGCTATATTTGGAGTTATGCTGCTATTTTTTCCAGAACTTCAGATGGTTTATTAACTCATTTAGTCTTTATTCTTCTAATGTATGTTAAGTTTATAGTTTGTCCTCAGAATTGCTTCTCTTGCCTCTCCTAAGTTTGCTATGTAGTGTGTTTTAAATTACAGTACAGAAGATTTTAATGTTCTGTCATGATTTCATAGTTTGCTCTAGACATTTTAGTTTAGATACTCTATCATTTATTTTAGATAAATGTGGATTTCTTTGCAGTTTCCTTTTTGTTCTTTTTTTCTTTATGTATTTTTAGCTCTGCTTTCAGCCATACAGTTTTAATTTCATATCTAACCACTTAACCAAAATATTCATGATTCAAAATGACCTTTTTAATCTGTAGTTTGTTGTTTGACCTAAAGTCTATTTTGATAAATACAGTCATATCATCTTTCCTTTGGTTAGAACTTGCATGATAATTTTTTCATACTTTTACTTTCAACTTGACCACTTATTTTATGTCCAATCAATGAACCTTTAATCACTAAGCAACAGGATGGAGAAAGCTTAGAACTGACTTGTCACTACCTTCAAGTTCTTTTGGACTTTTTATAAGGATATTTTTTCAGCATGTGAGAAAATGTAAAATAATATCACACACATCTGTCATCTACCCTTCAGGTACCTAGCTCTATCAAATCTTAACTTCTTAGTCATGTGAGCTTCATTTATTTCGTTTCACTGTAAACTTTTTATTAAAGTAAAATATATATTTATAGCAAATATGAAATCATTAGGGTAAGTAGGATTTTTTTTTATCTATGGCAAAATATGAAATCATTAAGGTACAACTAGATAAAATTTCACAAAGTGAAGAGGAAGTTCTTTTTATACAAAGCCGCATCGCACAGCAGGCTTGTGGGATCTTAGGTCCCTGATTAAGGATCAGGTCCATGCCCCCTTACTGTGTAAGTGGAGTCTTAACCACTGGACTGCCAGGGAAGTCCTCACAAAATGAATATGGTGCACATCAAGACAGAGAGAATCAACCATAAAGCAGAATTTGCTATCTTCGTGGTACCTCTTGGTCACTACTTTTGTCTTTCTCTCAACACTAACAATTATCTTGGCTTCGAACACTCTAAATTTCTTTTTCCTATTTTTGTGTTTTATGAATACAGTCATATCACTATATGTCCTCTTTATATCTACCTTTCCTGGAATTTATCCACATTGTCACATTTTTCAGGGGTTTGATTCATTGATGCTTTATATTTTATCAGTTTACCTATTCTACTATCAAAGGATAAATTTGGATTGCTTTCAGTTTGGAGCTATGATGGGTAATGCTGTTTTATCATTCCTGTATCTGCCTTTTGGCATATTTTTGTTTGGCTATGTAACTGAGAGTAGACCACTAGATCGTAGGGTATACATAGCTTCATCTCTTATAAACACTCCTTACTATTTTCCAAAATGGCTGTGTTAATTTTGATACCCACTGGTGAACTGTTTGTGCATTTTTTTACTTTGGTTATGTTCTGTAGTTTTCTTTTTTTTTTTTTTCTGTTTAATCTCTCAATGTTATATATTCTGAGCAGAGGTGAAGAGGAGCAATGTGAACAACTTGAGGTGACCCAGGAAGGCTCTTTTTCAGAGGGTGATGCTGATTATTTCATCTCCATGTGCACCACAGAAATTAGAAAAAAGAAGAAATGGAGTTGGGCTTCTTTCACAATTCAGGGTGATATTGGCCTAAACTCCTGTCGCGGAGACTCAAGGGGTTAACAACACAGAAGAACACTTCCTTCTCTGAAAGGTTAACAAAAAGTAAAATAAGTACCACATTTCATCCGTTCTATGTGTGTTTTTCTGGATTTTAACACCTCTGAAATGGCAGGCAATTAAAATTGATGGTTTCTGATGACTGGGTGCGTTGTTTTTTGTTTGTTTCACGGAGGTACACAGGCTAATGGCAAATCTTATAATTAGTGGAAAGCAAAGATTCTTCAATGTTCCTTTTGGTTGTAGGTGTTTATGATCTTTATGGTGGGTATGGAGATGTGCTGCTCAGATTCCCCTTCAAGATCAGACTTTCTGACAAGCTGTAAGGCATGTAGTTAGCTGGCTGCCTGCAGACATACCTTCGGGATCTGTTACAGTTCTCAAGCCAAGGTCATTTCTTTGGGGTGACCCTCAGTTGAGGATAGAGCAAAGCAGTGGCAGTTGAGGCCATGTTCTTCGCAGGGCAGCCATGAGCCAAATTCACAAGACAGATATTCAACTCTATGCACGGCTCTCCCAGTGAGCAAGCTTTGCTCCAGAGCTCCTCACTGCACTGACAGAGTCAGGACAGACAGCATTGCACTCTGGCAGTTTCCCAGCACAAGCCTCTTCCTTTCCTTTTCCTTTCATAGGTGATATTCCTCTACTCCCCAGTAGACCTCACTCCTAGTTCTATCTCAAACACTCCTTCCCCCACACAGTTGACACTAGAAGTTTTCTGAGAAAGTGGGCACGAAAATGAGGGTAAGAGACTGGAGCATGCATAGGGAGGACTCTCCCCGAGTGGCAGGTAGAGCACAGATGGCCTGGGACAAAGTGGTGACCTAAATGTTAAAACTTCACCACTGGCATCTTGGGAGAACAGGCTGGTAGAAGGATTTTAAGCATTTGAACGTACAGAGGTGTTGGTGGTGTTTATGAAATGAAATAATAATAATCGAAATTTATAAATATTAATTTATAAAATATACCTACAAATGTATATTTGTTATAAGAATAATGATGTTGAATGACTGTTACTAATTTGCATGTATGGCCTGCATGTGGGTAATAGGACACTGAGGACAATTAACAATGGAAACAACTGAAAACCAAACGTGAAAACCAGAGTTTCTTGGGCAGCTCGAGAAAATCCCCCCCTCTCATGTGATGGTGAGCAGAGCATGAGAGCAAATCCAGTCTATAACAGAGAAGCTGAAATTCAAAGATTGCTGAATGTTCATCGAAGACAAATCTGTGAAAAGAGGAGATATATGTACATGTATAGCTGATTCACTTTGCTGTATACCTGAAACTAACAAAATATTGTAAATCAACTATACTCCAATAAATACAATTTTTTAAAAATGTAAGTCTGGTAAGACAAAGTTCAAGCCCTGGTTGGAAAAACCTAAATCCATGACACAGGGCAGAGGTCATACGGGTGATTCCCCTGAAGAATCCACAGACTCTGAACAATTTGAGTCTGTAGAAGTGAGTACTCCCCTTCTTAACAGGCAAAAATTTCCCCACTGTGGGAGAAAATAAGAGATCTTTTTCTCTAAAAGCCATAAAAAAAGTGCCTCCTTTGAAAACTGCTATGTACAGTCCTGGCCTCCAGGCCGATGAACAGAGTTGTCACAACATAACATAATCGGAAACATGCTAGTCATGATAAAACGAAGGAAGAGATTTTATCCTAGAGGAGTTGTAAAAAAAATAGTGAATGTTGTTGGGCAATCAAATGTCCTGGTTTGCCCAAGGCTAGCAAATAGCTTGGGATGCAGGAGTTTCTGCGCTAAAAACAGAGCAATCCTGGGCAAAGTAGAATGTTTGATCACCCCAGTACTTTCAGGGATCGGGTCAGTCCACATGAGACTAGATTTTCGGGGTACTTGATCAAGAAGTGAGAAATCAAGATCTAATAAGAAGGCATTTTTTAGGGTTTCAGGTTAAATATTGTAAGGTGGTAGTCCCTGTTTAACTCAATAATCTAGCCCTTTCAGAATTTGCATAGGTTCTGGAAAATGACTCTATTGACCATTGTAGGCTCGACCTGTTGCAGCTACCTGCTAGGTGAATTCTCTTTGCTAAAACAGATAAATATGGTCACAGGTATATGATGGGCATCCAGTGATTTGGCAAGTGTGTTCTTTTCTATCTTAACAGTGAGAGGGCTTTCAGAAATAGTTTGCATTCATGCAGAACATAAAACTATGTGTGTGTATATCAGTTCAGTTCAGTTCAGTTCAGTCGCTCAGTCGTGTCCAGCTCTTTGCGACCCCATGAATCGCAGCAAGCCAGGCCTCCCCGTGTGTGTATATATGTGTGTGTGTGTGTGTGTGTGTGTGTGTGTGTGTGTATTTATTGTTTTCCCTATGGTAATACTTTTGCTAACTCTTGCAGCTTTCTGCTGTAATATCATGTGAAGATCTCCGGACCATCTGGGCATCTTGCAGAAACTCACACTGAGGATAAGGATGTCTGATACCCTGGAGGGCATGCATTCCAGACACGGGGACTAAGAGGGTGGGAGGTAAATGCTATAATAATTCATGGAACTGCCGCTTCAGTAAAGCATTTGTGGGACTCTCCTGGCCAGGGGCATGTGGAATCATCCTGTCTAAAATGAAAGAGAAATTGTTGCACTCTGTGTTTACTTTTACAAAGAGGAATGTATAATTCCTGGTAAGACTTTTTGGCATCTGGAGGCAACACATTAGATACCTAGGAGTGTTGATATGGCTGCAATACTGGATGATACAGTGGCTCTTGGGTTTTTGTAGCATCCGGGGCAATAAAAGCCTCTCCATAGGACTCAGACCATGATACAAGTAACTCTGCCACTTGGGCCACAACATCTAACTTCCCTGGTGGTCCAGTGGTTGAGAGTCTGCCTTGCAATGCAGGGGATGCCAATTTGAACCCTGGTCCAGGAAGATCCTGCATGTTGCAGGGCAACTGGACCCATGTGCTGCAGCTACTGAGCCTGCCCTCTGGAGCTCATGATGTGCAACTACTGAGCCCACATGCAGCAACTACTGATGCCTACACCCTGTAGGGCCCAAGTTCCACAGCAAGAGAAGCCATCGCAATGAAAAGCCTGCACACTGCAACTAGAGAATAGCCTCTGTTCTCCACAACTAGAGAAAAGCCCATGCAATGAAGACCCAGCACAGCCAAACATAAACACATAAATATTTTTAAAAAATTAATGTTGGCTACATTATAAGCCTTATTCAGGGAGTCCTTTAGGGATAGCAGTGAGAGGGGAAAAAACCCAAAAACTCCATGAGCAGTGTTGAATGACCTGGCCAGCTGGTCCAGATCTTGAAAAGCAAAAGACTGGAATCAAAAACATCAGGAGTAGAGGTTTGAGGATTGGTATATTAGAGAGGATACCAAGTTTGAAGAGTATTTCTTAAAATTATATATTAAAGCCTGCTAGAAAGTATCTACCATGAGTGAGGCATTTAACAACAAAATTGAAAAAATAACTTGGGAAATGGGTATTTGCCAGTCAACAACTACACTCCAGTGTTGGCACAATGAAGAGATGGATGAAATGGCCATGAATGCAGAGGTGAAGGCTATTAATATATATGAAATCAATGGCACAGTCTCCCGTTGACCAAGGTCAGTTTATTGCTACCTGTGAATGTCTAACCTATTTGCAACACAGATCAGTTTGAAGCCCCTAACATGTCCCTATTCTTTGAGGAGATCAAGTGACCAGTAAGTGGTAAATTTATTTTATTGAATCCAATAGGACTAGATACCTATTCAAGGTATGAATTTGCCTTTTCTGCTTGCAGGGCCTCAGCTAACACCACTATTTTGGGGCTCATAGAACATTTGGTTCAGAGGGGTAAAATCCCATACAAGGTAGTATCTGATCAGAGAACCCACTTTACAGTGATGGAGATGTGGAGGGGATTCAAGTCTTTGGGATCCATTAGCGGCATCACAAAGCACACTATCCTGAAGATGCCTGTCTCACAGAGCATTGTAAAGGCCTGCTGAAGTCACAGATGCAGTACCAGACCAGAGTCAAAACCCTGTGAAAACTGGACACCATTCTTCAGGATGCAATATTTACAAAGAATCATAAGGTTTATATGGCACTGGGTTCACAATAGAAAGGTTATGTGGATTTGAGAACCAGGGCATATGAGAGGTGGACCCACTTACCATGACTCCTAGAAATTGACTGAGAGCCTTTGTGTGTCTTACTTCTGTATGCAGGTCCTACTTGACTGAAGCGTTAGAAGTCCTTATCGCTGCCACGCATCTTGGGTTCCTTGTGCTAAGGGACTGGCAGGCAAGAAGAGGACTCACTAGCAGTAAGTGATTCTAATCTGCAGAGAGGTTGTTATTGTTCAGTTGTTAAGTCATGTTCAACTTTTTGCAACCCCATGGACTGCAGCATGCTAGGCTTCCCTGTCCTTCACTATCTCCCTAAGTTTGCTCAGATGCACACACATTGAATCAGTGATGCCATCCAACCATCTCATCCTTTGTCATCCTCTTCTCCTCCTGCCTTCAATCTTCCCAGCATTAAGGTCTTTTCCATTTAGTCGGCTCTTTGCATCAGGTGGCCAAAATATTGGAGCTTCAGCTTCAGCATCAGTCCTTCCAATGAATATTCAGGATTAATTTCCTTTAGGATTGACTGGTTTGATCTCCTTGCAGTCCAAGGGACTCTTAAGAGCCTTCTCCAGCACCACAGTTCAAAAGCACCAATTTTTCAGGGCTCAGCCTTCTTTTTGGTCCAACTCTCACATCCATACATGATTACAGGAAAAACCACAGATTTGACTATACACACCTTTGTTGGCAGAGAGGTTGGGCTGCTCTTGTACCCTGGCAGGGGGGAATCCATGGGGCACTCAGGTGACCCACTTGGGTGCTTCATAGTTCTCTCCTGCCTAATTGTGACTGATAATAAACAAGCAAGACAAGCCTGGTTAAGAGGGATCTCAGACCTCTCAGAAATGAGAGTTTGAGTCACACGACCAGGTCAGCCACTAAGACCAGCAGAGGTGGTGGGAGAGGATGTAGGCACCTTAGAACAGATATTGGAGGGAAGAACAGTGAGCAGTTGTGGCCCTTAGACCAACAGCAGTCATAAGGACTGTAGTTTGCTCCATTAACCTCTCTCTTTCAAGTTTGCTTTAGGTAGAAAAAAGGATCTGTTCTCTCATGTGCACAGACAAGGACTTCACAGGGCACAAGGTTCCCTGACACATAGAGGGATGCACGCTCTCTGTGGAAGGCAAAGAGGTGTGCCCTCTGCTTCTCCTTCCACGAAGGAGGAGCTGCCCAGCAGCAAGGACTGTGGTTGGCTGCCCATCATCAGACTGTCTGTGCCTTCAGGGTCCACTTCAGCTTTTCACACGAGGTCTCGCTCTTCCTGAGGAGAATTTCAGCCAATGACTGAGCAAGATGGCAATTCAAGGTCTGACAACTTCTGCCCCAAATTGTAGGACCCTTTTAAGGATCAATCATTGGTCTGAAGCCTGGAACTGGACTGGCAGAACTTCATCAGGACCACACCCAGTGTGATAACACACCACACTGTTTCTGCTTCCTCTCCTTTCTTTTCACAGCTCCTATTCTTCAATACAACTTCTGTATTCCTAACTCCATCTTGGCCTCTGATACTGAGAGAAACCAACTGACACATAAAATAATAACAAAAAGAAACAATGCTATGTCCTCCAGTATATGCAATACCCTCCGAACCATGGGTTATTAGAACTTCAATGGTCACAGCTGGAATAGCTGACAGTCTCAGAGGTCCAAATTCATATAGCCGCTTAGAGACAGAATAGGGGTCAATAGTCAATATATCAAACCTATCTGTGTAACACCTGATAGGCAAAAAAAAAAAAAAATGGACAAAACAGTCAAACTAATTAATGGAAGCTGTGGATCCAGATACTCAAACATATTTTTTTCAAATGCAAACAAGCAAACCAACAACACCTCAGCAATTTAGCCGAACAATTGAGCATTTAGTTAATCTCAATATGGAAAGGATTTTCAAAATTGGAATTCTTTCTTCAAATTTCCACTTATGGAACAGAAGAGCAAATCTTCTTATTAATAATAAAATATTAAGACAAGCTGATTGTAAAATTTAAAGGAAAAAATTCGTCAGAACATAATTTACATCTCGAGTGCCAAAGAGATGGTAATAATGATGTCAGATAAACAGACCAAGATTCCCATTCAGATGGATCAAAGCCATATGTTACAAGGCACAAGACATTATTCAAAAGTCAAAACTTGCAGTCCCTCCCAGTCCCAATGGAACACCAATGATCCAAGCCCGAAGAGTACAGGAGGCTTTGGAATGGTTCCCTGAAATACAGAGGGGTGCATTTTGTATGGGTGACCAAACAGACCACTGCCTGGGTGGTCTCTTCAGTTCAGAAAATACAGCAGCCAAATCCCCTGGGAGAGGGTTTAGTCTGCCTGTGTTCTGTCTTGTCTCTGGGCCAATATATTTTTATATGGCAGTCACTGAGAGCATCTGAAAAAGTAAATTGGATTACATTACTGTCTTGCCTAAAGACTTGCAATGACTTCACAGGGCTCATAAAGTCAAAGTTGAACTCCCATGCCCAGCTGGGCCCTGCTTGATCTGACCTCTGCCTTCATTGCAGGCCATGCACACGCTCACCCACTACGCCAGGTCCACTGGACAGCCATCATTCACTCTGGACTCTTCACGCAAGCTGTCCCCTGTTTCTGGACGGCTTCTCCTCATTTTCAGAGCATGCATGCGTGCTAAGTCGCTTCAGTCGTGTCTGACTCTTTGCGACCCTATGGATGATAGCCCACCAGGCTCCTCTGCCCATGGGGCTCTCCAGGCAAGAGTAATGAAATGTGTTGCCATGCCCTCCTCCAGGGGATCTTCCTGACCCAGGGACTGAAACTATGTCTCTTATGTCTCCTTTATTGGCAGGCGGTTTCTTTACTACTAATGCCACCTGGAGAGCCCCAGTAAATGGCTTCTCCTTAGTGAGGACTCCTCCAAGAGGAAAGTCAAATGCCTCCTTCTCAGAGAAGCCTTTTTTTGATGGTCAAACCCACACACCTCTGCACCCCTGCACATACACTCACCACCTTCCATCCTATTTTTTCTCTGTCACTGCATTTCCTTTTCCCTTCATGGTATATATGACAACTTGTTCCTTGAAAAAAATCTGTATATTTTTTATCCTGCATTGGCAAGCTGGTTCTTTACCACTAGTGCCAACTGGGAAGACCTAGATCATACTTACATAGTGTAATGACATGTTTTTTTTCAAAGTACTTTACCTGTATGGACTCTACTGAGTCACTGATGTAGGTCTTCTCTTTTACGGTTGATGAAACTAGGTCACAGAGAAGTTAAGGCAGGGCAGAATTATGATTGGAACCCCAACAGAAGCCACAAATCTCTCCTAATATGTTCCTGCCTTAATTCAACTAAATATCAATCTTCTTAATAAAATGATATTAACATATCAGGGATTTCAGCATGTTAGATGAATGCTTGGGATCAGGAGAGCCTTCTGGACCTCTTAAATCACTGCTCGTTCTGCCTATAACCCTGTGTTCTCTGACTAGAGACAATATAGTCCTGATTAATCTGGAAAAGGCCCTATTTTGTGCATCAGAGGGTTTTTTGCAGTCTAGCTTGTGTACATGCATGTGTTTGAGGATGAGTGGATATAGGTTCAAGGGTTAGAGACTGTTAACCAAGAATATAACTTAGTCAACTTTAGAGTTTATGAGGGAAACTGAAAGGATCAGATAAAAGAGAATAATAAACAGGTGCAATTCAGAATACAGCTATGAAAGAGGAGCCTAGACTCTCACCAGTTAAAGGATTTAGCTAAGAGAATATTAAAATCTAAATGGCCAAATGTGTTAAATCTTTTCTATCTTTTTGGGATAAGTGCTGTATAGCATTACTCATTCAAACCTCACAATATAGTACTTATACTCTTACTGGTAAGGGAAGTAAGGTACAGGAAAACAACCTTTTTAATGTCTTCCAGCCAGTAAGTGATAGAGCCTAGTTAAGACTTAAACAGACAGGCTGACGGCCTCTCTTCTTAACGATTTTAATAGTACCGTCAATTTTGCAAAGAAATAGTCTCTGATGGGTGCACTAAGGAAGAGTCTTTCTTTCACTGAAGTAGGGGACCTGGAGGCTTGGGTGAAGGTATCTGAGGTGTATCCACAGCACCTATGCCAGAAGAATTTCTTATATTTTGGTTTTTTCACCATAGCTCCCCCTCTTTCAAGGAACTTAATGGAAAAAGAAAGAAATGTTTGGGTTAGGGTATTCAGGGCATGAAGTAACTTGGCCAACCCCAGAAAATTCATCAAAAGGCAAACTAACCCCATATGGATGTGTCCTGGAGCCCCCAAGGACAAGCCTAGCACCTCACTGAACACTCCAGGGCTTGTCAGAAAGGAAAGGCTTGGGAAGAACACCATAGTGAAAAAACCCAAGAACTTGGCTGTGGGCCTCTGCGTTACTAGTGTACAGGGGACCCTGAATCTGCTCTGATATCTGTCCTTCATTTTCCCATCCTGAGCCACTCTGCAGAGTCACCCTCAGCCCACACCAACCACAGCCAACACCACAGTGACCTTACATTTTACCCTGTATCATGAAGCATTTCCCCATCTGATATTCAAGTTGTTTTATTTCTTTTTGATGAGTTAAATTTTATTTTAAGTTCATCCCAACATTTCACTTGAGGAGTCAAGAGTTTTATAATACTTTTTGTTTGGAAATAATTTCAGACTTACAGAAAATTGCAACAATAGTAGAAAAAAGTCAACTTATATATCTTTTACCCAGATTCTCCTATTGTTAACATTTTATCTCATTTTCTGTCTCTTTCATTATTCTCTTTCCTTCTCTTCTATCACCTCTTCCTCCTTTTTCTTTTTATATACAAATATGCAAATACATGTATATATATTTTTTCAGAATGGCATATATTTCTGTCTATGTATCTATATATTTTTGTATGTATGTATGTATTTATCTATCATCTGTCTATCCATCCATCTATCTATGCATATGTATGTTTCTGAATTATTTGAAAGTAAACTGAACATATACTGGCCCTTTTCTAAGTATCTAAATATGAATTTTCCAATAATAAGAAATTTTCCTATGTAGTTGCACTATAATTATCAACTTCAGTATACTTAATAGTAATGAGTATTTAATCTAATCTACTACTTATATTTTAATTTTGTCAATTAACCCAATAATGTCCTTTATTAGCGGTTTTTCCCTTCAGTACAGGGACCAGTTTAGGATTAGACATTGCATGTAGTTGTCATGTTTGTAAGGTCACTTCATATCTGGAACATCTCCAAAGCCTTTATTTATCTTGTTGATATTTTTGAAGGATGAAATACCTTTTAATCTTTTTAATAGAACACTCCTCATTTGGGCTTTGTCTGGTATTTCCTCATGAGGATATCCTGACTATATTCCTGGTCAGAATACAATGTGAATGACTCTGAGTCCTCCTGAGGCACAACACCTGGAGGGACACAATGTCTACCTACTCACCGGTGATGTATGTAATTTCATCACACAGTCAAGGTGTTGTCTGATATCTCAAGGGCATAGTTACTACTTTTCTCTCTTGCAATGAATAAGCAGCCTGTGAAGGGAAGTTTTAAGACCATGTCCATATTCTGCTCTTCATCAGTATTTTCCCCATATTTGGCATCCATGGATGCTTGCCTGAACTGATCTTTACTATTATGGTTGCAGAAAGATGATTTTTTTACCTCCAGGACTCTCCATATTAATTGTTTAGCACTCAGCCTTCTACTGAGGGCAAGAGTCCTCCTTTCTATCTATCTATCTATCTATCTATCTATCATCATCACCATTTATTTATTATCAATATGAATTCATGAATTCATAATTTTTGTTGATATTGCTAAAATTGTGCTATATTAGGCCATTGAAGGCTTCATTATGGGTTTCTATGTCTTTGAGACATGCCTCCATAAGTTTTTGACTAATTCTTATCTTTCTGACACAAGATGTTCTAGGCTTATATTTACCCTGGACCAGCCATGGAGTCATATATTCCTCTGTGGATTCCTGCTTACCTTTAGTAGTATTAGAGATCAGTCTTGGGGCATTAGGCATGCTCATTGTTATCAAGATGCCTTTACTAAAAGAACAATTCAGTGAATAGTACTAGTACTAGAAAATATATGCATGTATAAACATATATATAGCTCTCCGGGCAGGATGGCGGGGGACGAGGCTGGTGTGACTTTAGGGCAGCCGCACCTTTCTCAGCAAGATCTCGCTACTTTGGATGTTTCCAAGTTGACTCCACTTTCAAACGAAGTTATCAGCAGACAAGCCACAATTAATATAGGTACAATTGGTCACGTAGCTCATGGGAAATCTACAGTTGTAAAAGCTATTTCTGGAGTCCACACTGTCCGTTTCAAAAATGAACTGGAAAGAAATATTACAATCAAACTTGGCTATGCTAATGCTAAGATTTATAAACCTGGTGACCCAAGTTGTCCTCAGCCAGAATGTTATAGATCCTGTGGAAGTAGCACACCTGATGAGTTTCCTACAGACATTCCAGGAACCAAAGGGAACTTCAAATTAGTCAGGCATGTTCCCTTTGTTGACTGTTGTGGCCATGATATTCTGATGGCTACTATGCTGAATGGTGCCGCCATGATGGATGCCACTCTTCTGTTGATAGCTGGTAATGAGTCTTGTCCTCAGCCTCAGACATCTGAACACTTAGCTGCTATAGAAATCAGGAAACTGAAACATATTTTGATTCTACAAAATAAAATTGATTTGGTAAAAGAAAGCCAGGATAAAGAACAGTATGAACAGATCCTTGCATTTGTTCAAGGTACAGTAGCAGAAGGCGCTCCTATTATCCCAATTTCTGCTCAGCTAAAATACAATATTGAAGTTGTCTGTGAGTACATAGTAAAGAAAATTCTAGTACCCCCAAGAGACTTTACTTCAGAACCTAGACATATTGTTATTAGAGCCTTTGATGTCAACAAACCTGGCTGTGAAGTTGATGACCTTAAGGAGGGTGTAGCTGGTAGTAGTATTCTAAAAGGAGTATTAAAGGTGGGCCAGGAGATAGAAGTCAGACCTGGTATTGTTTCCAAAGACAGTGAAGGAAAACTCATGTGTAAACCCATCTTTTCCAAAATTGTATCACTTTTCGCAGAACATAATGATCTTCAGTATGCTGCCCCAGGAGGTCTTATTGGAGTTGGAACAAAAATTGACCCCACTTTGTGCCGGGCTGACAGGATGGTGGGGCAGGTACTTGGTGCAGTTGGAGCTTTACCTGAGATCTTTACAGAATTGGAAATTTCCTATTTCCTGCTTAGACGGCTTCTAGGTGTTCGCACTGAAGGAGACAAGAAAGCGGAGAAAGTACAAAAGCTGTCTAAGAATGAAGTGCTTATGGTGAACATAGGATCCCTGTCGACAGGAGGAAGAGTTAGTGCAGTCAAGGCTGATTTGGGCAAAATCGTCTCGACTAATCCTGTGTGTAGGAGAAAAAATTGCACTTAGCCGAAGAGTTGAGAAACACTGGCGTTTAATTGGTTGGGGTCAAATAAGAAGAGGAGTGACAATCAAGCCGACAGTAGATGATGACTGAAGAATTAAATAACAGATTTGGATGAAATTGGAATTTCTCTTAACAACCTAGGGGTGTATTTTCAGAACAATAGTGGGAAAGTAATTTCACAGCTCATTACCTTAGTAGTAGCTGTAAGGTTATTCTCATTTTTTGGTGATGAAAATTTAACCTCTAGTACTGAAATAGAGCCTACAATAAATGTAGAAATTAGCATCATGTTGGATTGAATCTACATTTTACCAGAAATTAATCATTTCTAAATAATGTCTAATTTATACATCAGTGCAGATTTGAAAGGAAACTGTTTGCTACAACCAGACTTTGCTGTAGTAGACAAACCACTGAACCTGTTTGAAATAAAGTCTTTGTTCTTAAAAAAAAAAATATATATATATATATATATATATGTATATACACACATATTACATATATGCATGCACATCTATGGGCTTCCCAATGGCACTAGTGGTAAAGAATCCACCTGCCAATGCAGGAGACATAAGATACCTGGGTTCGATCCCTGAGTCAGGAAGATCCACTGGAAGAGAGCATGGCAATCCACTCCATGGTTCTTGCCTAGGAAATCCCATGTACAGAGGAGTCTGACAGGCTACAGTACATGGGGTTGCAAAGAGACAGACATGACTGAGCGACTTAGCAGGCAGGCATATGTACATGTATTTGTGTATACACATACATACAAATATTTTAGAAATCATGAGTTTACAACAACTCCCATTCTAATCCATCCTCCAGGGCTTGCTCTTCCCTTCCCCGTTTCCTATTTACATGTCTTTTCATCCACAGCAATTCTGATGCACTTATCCTTTTGGTCAATTTAATACATCTTAAATGATTTCAGAATTGCCTTAAATCTACCATTATAAAAAAGAAATCTGCTAAAAACAGTTCAGCATTTTCCAATTCTTTGAACACCTATCCCACAGACAAATACTTTGGGTTACTTGAATTACTTTCTCTTTTGTAGATTTATCCCTCAGTGAATTATGATACTCATATAAAACAAAGTGGGTTGTTTTTTTTAACTTTTTCATAGTTAAATTTTTCTTCTTCTTTACTGTCAGGGAAGCCTGGGGTGCTGTAGTCCATGGGGTCTCAAAGAGCTGGACAGGACTGAGTGACTGAACAACAACGAATATTTGTTGATTGATTTTTAATATGTAGATAACTAACTTGCTTCTGAAAATCAACACTAAAGAAAAAGGTACACTCAGCGAAGTGCCACTCTACCCTATATTTCTATTTTTTTTAAAAATTTCATTTTAATTTTTAAACTGCTTTTTCACACGACTTGGCATGGGGGATTCTAGTTCCTTTACGAGGAATCGAACCCCTGCCTCCTTCATTGGAAGCACAGTCCTAACCACTGGACCACCAGGGATGTCCCTATTCTATATCCCTTTTATCTCAAAACACATCCACCTCTTGTAAGTAACCAACTTTATTAACTTTTGGTTTTTCTTTCATGTGATTCTTTTTTTGTGTGTGAAAATAAGCACATACATGTATTTTTTTCTTGTCTCCCCTTCTTTCCTACCAAAACATAGCATATTATATATGATATATGATATTTTGCATTTTTGCTTTCTTCATTTAAAATACTTCCTGCAATTACTCCATATCAGCTTAATAAGATCTTCTTCATTATGTTGTTCAGTTATGTATTACTCCACTGTGTGTATATACCATAGTTTACTCAGCTAATTTCCCCTCTTGGACTTTTAGGTTGTTTCCCAAATTTTACCATTAAAAATAATGGTTAATGAATATCATTGTGTAAATGCATTTTAATACTGCTGTAAGTAATCCTTGGGTTAAATTCCTGTAGTGAGATTGCTGGATAAATGAACATGTAGGTTTGTGAGATAATTGCCAAATTACTGTCTGCGATTTCACCACTGTACTTTCAAAGAAGGATTGTTTCGTATGTGTAAGAGCCATTTTTATATCTGGCTTTATGATGTGTTACTTTGGATCTTTGCCTATCTTTCTTTGGTATTTCTGGCCTTTTTCCATCAATTAAAAATTCATTTGTTTTCAGAGATATCAGGCCTTTCTCCATGGTTTATGCTATACATACGTCCTCCCAGTTAGTCATTCCTTTTTTCACTTAGCTTTTTTTTGGCTATCTAATAATTTTTAAAGGTTTATGTAGATGAATTTTTTAATTTATTAGTATTTTATTTTATTGAATAAAAATTAAGGTAAATTCAACCATGTCTTATTCTAATCCTTACTTATTTTCACTTTTTGTATTTATATCTCTGATCCAATTAAACTTTTTCTTGGTGCCTGACATGGCTTGTATCTAATTTTATATTTTCCACCCGTTATTAAAGATATCCCTTCTGCTCTAGTGATTAAAATATCGCTTTTATCATACATCTGATTCCAATATGTGGTTGGGGTCGTTTCTGAACCTCAATCCTATCCTATTGGTTTTAACAGAAATATTCTTTTGGGAGTGCTTTTTTGCAAATATGCAGGATTGTTTTGATAGACCTTTGCTCTTTACTCATTTTTCAGAATCTAATAGTTTATTTCTTTTAATGTTTTATGTATAAATGTTCTTTATCTGGTAATTCTGATGTGAGAAGTACTTGGGGGTGTAAATCTGCCGTCGGTTTTGCTCACTGTTATCTATGGTGTTTCATTGTCTTGTAATTTATTTTTTGTTATGAACTTCGCTTTTATTGAATTTAATCTGTGAGAATCCTGTGAACTAAATGTTGGAGTCAATTTCTTCCAGGAAGTATTTGGGTTTGCATCTGTCAACCTCTTTAGTCCTTTCTGAGGCCTTCCAAATAATGAAGAGGAGGTCTTATATTCAGTTTGTATTAAACCCCAGGATTAGTTGTTAGATCCCTAGACCCTAGCACTAGTTTCCTTAAAAATAATCTTTAGAATGCGGCTTAAAATTTGGCCTTGCTCTTTTGTGAGTTCAGGTAGCATCTTCAAAGTTAGGGAACTTAAAAGTTTAGCTTGCTAATTTATCCAGGTTTTAGTTAAACGGTAGCAGAGGGGCTTAAAGTTTATCACAGTAAACTATTGTATGTTTTTTCATGTTTTAATTTAAATTTTGAGATATTTCAAATTTATAGCACAATAAGGAAATAACCAAAGTAGGTTTTAGGTATTACTGGTCCAGATTAACAAGCAATGACATTAAGGTTATTCATAACAGGGTCTTATTTTTGAGAAAAGAAATCATCGATATTTTTGAAGCCACTGTATTACATATTAGAGTGTTGCAAGAGTACACGAAATGTTCAGAATCAAACTTACCATCTTTTCCATAAAAACTTCTCCTCTTCTATTCTTTGATTCAGTTTCTCACAACAGAAACCAATAAATCATCCTCAAGTTATTCATATCTTAAATACCACTTTCACTGTCTTAGTTTCCGGCCCCATCATTTTAAATTTGACTATTATGTTATGCTCCTAACTGAACTTCCTGTATCTAGTATTGCCTTCAGTAGTATTCATTGCAGAGTGATTTTTTTTCCTACAACATCTTACACATATTACTTCCCTAATAAAAGCTCTTAGTGGCTTTTCATCACTCTTAATCCCTCTTAAAACCCATTCTCTGACTCACAGTCATACTGAATCTCTTGTATTTCTCCCCAATTCCATTCTCTCTCTAGTCTCTGATCTTCTATACATACTCTTTCCTTTGTATGTAATGTGCCAGTTATCTACCCAATAGTTGTCTGGCTGATTCCATTAATTCTCAGCTTAGATTTCACACTAGGAAGACTTCACTGCACTGCCAAGTTTGCCTAAAGTATTTTCTGATGTACTCTATTGGCACCTTTTGCATATATTATTACATATATATAATGTACCTGTTATAATAATTGGTTGTAGACCCCAAATACTATTTCCTATTCATCTTTCAATCCACAGCACCTAGTGAAGGATTGGACTTAGGTGAATAAATGAGTGTGTGTGTGTGTATGTGTTAGTCACTTAGTCGTGATCTACTCTTTGTGACCCCATGGGGTGTAGCCCACCAGGCTCTTCCATCCATAGGAATAAATGAATACTGGTCTGTACTATCAGGCTACTCAAGATAGTGATTCTCCTGATCTCTGTTCATTCCCTGCTCAACCAATCCCTGTTTTACCTATACCCTACTCACATGACTGATCTTCCATCTTAAACATAGAGCCTAATCAATAACTGCCTATGTGCTATCCCTTTTCCCCCTATCTTGCCCCTGGCCTCAGCTAATGACTGTTCCAATCTTTGAATCAGAATGGCTCCACTATGCTAGCTTATCAAAGGGAAATACTTGCTCCCAGATGGTTCTTAACTGCAGGGGGCTATGAGGAGCATACACCTCTGCTGATTTCCCTGGTAGCCAATGAGCCAACTTGACATCAATTTCCCCTACAACTGGTAACCTCCCTCTCCCTCCAGTAGCAATGACTGCTGCCAGGTCCAGCCTCTGTCTGCCAAATATCAGGATCTTCAGGACCTTGCTTAAGACGTGTATGATCCCCTAACCAATAAACCATTGATGTCTCTGTCACTGACTCTGGGCTCTTTTCTTCTGTCTTGAGGCTGGGTTATTTCAGGGCTTGTAGGTCTATGGGGTGCAGCCCAACATGGTCTCTTGAGTACCACTTCAAATTCCTTGAGGACAATAGGTAGATTTTCTGAATTTCATGCAGCATTCTTGATATAATTAAGTTGAAAAGTAGCTCACATGATACGATTAAAGCAATGATGGTCCAGAGTGGTCTAATTTAAGAGTTCCCCAAAACTCAATAAATCATTTGTGATATATCACAGGGATAATTATATTTAACAGTTTTGTTGAGCTGTAATTGATGTACAGTAAGCTGCACTTGTTTATAAAGTATACAGTTTAAGATTTCACATATGGTTACATTCATGAAGCCATCCACAATCAAGATAATCAATATATTAGTCACCTTCATTTAGGTTTTTCTAGTTTGAGGTTATCACAAATAAAGCCATTGAGAGCATTGGTGTATACATCTTATATGGATATATGCTTTCACTCAGGTAAATACTTAGAATATTGGTATCATATGAGCACTGTACATTTAACTTTTTAAGAAACAGGCAAATTGTTTAAAAAGCATTTATATCAATTTAAATTCCCACAAGCAGTGTCTGAGAGTTTCGGTTCCTCTACATCCTTGCCAATTTTAGAAAATCTAACAGGTATGTGGAATTAGCTCATTGTGGGTTTTATTTGCATTTCCCCAGTGTCTAATAATGTTGAGCATCTTTTCATTTTTTTTTTTTACCAATATACTTCCTCTGATAAAGTTTTAGTTCAAATATTTAGCCCATATTTAAATGTCTACTTTCTTACTATAGGATCTTAAGAGTTCTTTACATATTCCAAGTACCACTTCTTTATTAGATATGTAATTGGAAATTATTTTCAGCCTGTGGCTTGACTCAACACTGACCTTTAAAAGAACAAACACTCTTGATTTTGATTATCAAAATGTTTTTTTTTTCTTTTTTGGATTATGCTTTCAGTTTATACTTAAAAAACCTTTTCCTAAATTCAAAGTCATAACTCAAAGTTACTTTCTTTTGCCTTATTGTAGTATTTTATATATATATATATATATATATATATATATATATATATATAGCATAAAATTTACCTTTTAAACTATTTTTAAGTGTATAGTTCAATTACATTAAGTGTTTTCACATTGTTGTGCAACCATCACAACCATCAATCTCCAGGATTTTTTGTGTATTTTTATGAGTAATTTTTCCCTCATTTGTTGACTTGTTGCCTATAACTAGTTTTATTATTTTACTGGTTGTTTTAGAGGTTATAACTTAAACAATTCAACTCATCATGGTATGTATTGAAATGAAATTATTTCATGTAAAATATTAAAAACTTAAATCAGTATACTTCTACTTCTTCAATTCCAGCCTTTGAGTTCTTGTCATATAATCCTCTTTTATAATACAAATGTTATTTTTTCTTTCTTAAAGCACTAAATTATCTTTTGAAGAGACACAAGTGGCAGAGCAACAACTTTATATTTCCCCAAGTGGTTACCATTTTCTGATGTCTTATCTTAGTTTGCAAAGCTTCAGGTTTTCATCTGGTATTGTTTTCCTTCTACTTGATGGACTTCCTTTAATATTTCGTATAATTGAAGGTCAGTTGGTGATTGATTCAGCTTTTCTATCCTCAAAAAGATATCTTTCTTCACTTTTTTAAAAAATATACTTTTATTGTGTAACATGTTCTAGATTTTTCTAAATCTAAAGCAATGTTGCCCTGATCTCCTCCTGTTTGTCTTATTTTTGAGAAAAATCTGCTCTCATCCTTATAGCTGTTTTTCTCTTCATAATGTACATATTTCTCTGACTGCTTTTGAATTTTTACTTTATCATTAATTTTAAGCGATTTAATTTATACTTTCCTTGGTGTACTTTTCCACACATTCCTTGTGCTTAAGATTAATTGAGTTTTTTGCATTTGTGGCTTATGATATTCAGCAAATTTGTAAAAGTTTTGCCCATTATTCTTCAAACACCTGATACCACCATAGATTCCAATTTTTTGGCTACTTAAAATTAATAAAACTATATTATTGCCTTATAAAATTACTGATACTCTTTTTTTTCAATATTTTTCTCTCTGTGTTTCATTTTGCGAAGTTATTATTTCTAAGTCTTTAAGTTGCCTAATCTTTTCTTCTGCAATATTTAATATTCTACTATTCCATACAATGTGTGTTTCTTCCAAGATATTATAGCTTTTGTCTCTAGTAGTTCTATTTGGGACTTTTGTATATCCTTAGTGTCTCTACTTAACATGTTCAATCATTTTTCCAGCTTCCTGAACATATGGAATCAATTACAACAACTGTTTTAACGTTCTTGCCTTCTGACTCTATCTTCTGTCTCATTGCTGGTTCAGTTTTAATTGATTGATTTTTCTGTTCAGCATCGGTAGTATTTTTCTGGCTTCTTTGCATGATTGGTAATATTTGACTGCATGCCAAACATTTTGCCTTGTATTATGCTGGGTTCAGTTTATTTTCAGTCATAAATATTCTAGACTTCTGTTTTGGGACCCAATTAAATCACTTGAAAACAGTCTGATCCTCTTGGAAAGATTTTAAGCTTTGTTAGGTTGGACTAGCATTGTATTTTAGTCTATGGTTCATTTTTCCCCACTACTGAGGTAAGGTCATTCTTAGCAGTCTAACCAATTCTTATTGTGGACTGATACTGTTTTCACACCTTTGTGTGCTCCGGGTACTGTTTCTTGTAATCTTTTAGCATAGTTCCCCAAACATGGGTCGTGTCTTTATATTCTTGCTCTGATCAGTATTCAGTTGAATGCTCCAGAAATTCTCTCTGCAGATCTCTAGGACTCTCTCTCCCTGGAGCCTCTCCCATTCTGTATTCTGTACTCCTAACTATATCTCTGTTGGCATTCCTGACATTCTAACTCCATCTCTGGAATTAGGAAGATTGCAGGGCTCTGCCTAGCCTCTCCTGCTGCCTGTGCCACATCCTGAAACTTTCTGCAGGCAGTTAGTAAAGATCATGTCATTTGTGTTCCATCTCAGTAATGACCATCCTTCATTGTCTGACGTCCAATATCTTAAATGCCTTTTAAATATATTATTGCTCTACTTTTTACTTGTTTTCACCCAGGAGGGTAAGCCCACTCCCTGTTATTCTATCTTTTCCAAAAGTACAGGGTTAACTTTATTTTAAAAGTTTTTTAGATGTTTCTTGTTTGCAGTCAAGCATGGGAACAATATGCTCATAAGATCAAATGAATGAACTGATAAATAAACATTAATATGGATTAAGCTAGGAGAAAAACGGACTTTGTTAGAGTCCTTTATTCTCACTGGGACTAGGGCTTCAGACATATCTGAAAGAGGAAAGTCAAAGGTGTCTTCTTGAGCTCGGATCAATTCAATGTCATTGTACAAATCTTAACTTAAAACTTATTTTTTGTTTGTTTTACACAGTAATACCATAAACATGTTTGGAAAAGTGATTTCTGAACATGGCAGTATATGGCAGAGACCCACTCCCTTTGGATAATGGACCACAGGTTGAATACACTTTCTTAGTTTATGAACATAGATGAGGGAGAGGTTTTAGGACAATTCTCAGATATGCTGCCCCCACTGATTATGTTCCCCTTCTTGGGATTTAGAGGCAATAGGAACTCTCCATTAACGTATATCTGTTATATGACAATTAAATGGCTCCTGCTTGCTCTGAGTCAATAAAGTGAAAAGTGAAGTCACTCAGTTTGACTCTTTGTGAGCCCATGGACTATAGCCTACCAAGCTCCTCCATCCATGGGATTTTCTAAGGAAGAGTACTAGAGTGGGCTGCCATTTCCTTCTCCAGGGGATCTTCCCAACCCAGGGGTCTAACCCAGGTCTCCCACTCTACAGGCAGACTCTTTACCCTTTGAGCCACCAGGGAAGCCCAGTCAATAGATGAAAACCAAATATTCAGGGACTTCCCTGGTAGTCCAGTAGTTAAGCCATCACCTTCCAATTCAGAGGGTGTGGGTTCAATTATTAGATAAGGAGCTAAGATCCCACATACCTTGGGGCCAAAAAACCAAAACATAAAACAGAAGCAATATAACAAAGTCAATAAAGACTTTAAAAATGGTCCACATTACAGGCAGGGCCCTGACCTGGGGATGCCGGGTATAACCTGCACCACACTGCTCAGAATCCCCTTCTGCAGGCAAAGTAATAAATCATGTTTGTCTACCTATTTTAACTTTGTCAGTTTTGCATCTTACTGAAAAAAGTAGTGTCAATGATTTTTGATAGTCATTTATTGAAATCCTTCAAAGATCATTTCATTTAAAAAATATTACATGCACATTTTAGAAGATTTTGAAAATAGAGGTTTATAAAAGAAAAAAAAAAAAACTTCAGAAAGTTAAAAAAAGGAAAACCAAATATTCAGCATCCATAATTGGAATTAGAAGCAAGTACTTCACTAAAAAATGTCATAAAATTATAAAATTCAGGACAGGGGAGGTGATGGTGGAAAAAAAAGACACAATACATTGCAAGAGATATGACAGAGGGAAAATTCCCAAGACTTAATCACTGGAGTTCAATTGTTTTTGAACAAATGAAAGGAGGGAACCAGAAGCACCTGAGGTCTGGCCTCAGGCTGACGCGTAAAATTCAGGGACTATGGACAGAAGTAAGGCAGATGGGAGGTGAGGCGACATTCCACACCATGTGCGCTCTTCTCGGCAATACCACGTCAGTGTGAACGACATCCAGTTCTTTTTCTCAGCAGCAGTCAACAAGCACTTCCTGTCCCCTGCCCTGTGTAGAACCACAGGAGCGGACACAGGAGGAAAGAGACTGATGTACAGAACAGGGCTTCTACCCTGAGGAACTTAGAAAGGAGCTGAGAGCACAAGCCCGGTGAGACAGCTTGGGCATATCCTAAGCCAGCATATCTATAATAACCTAAGTTGAAAAATGAAGGAGAAAATGTACAATATGCACTTCATATGCACAACCTCATTTATATTTCACAAGTACTCTATGTGGTTGTTCTTAGTCACTAAGTTGTGTCTGACTCTGCGACCCCATAGACTGTAGCCCGTCAGGCTCCTCTGTTCATGGGATTTCCCAGGCAAGACTACTGGAGCCAGTTGCCATTTCCTCCTCCAGGGGATCTTGCTGACCCAGAGACTGAACCTGCATCTCCTGCTTGGCAGGCAGTTTCTTTACTACTGAGCCACTAGGGAAGCCCAAGTACTCTGGGAGATAGCTATAAGTATAAGGAGGGTGAGACTCAGATAATTTGAGTAACTTATTGTCTTCATGCTTTTAGGGTGCCATAACAAAATATAGACTGGATGGCTTATCAACAACAAATACTCACCAGTGATGGTTCTGGAGATTGGAAAGTCCAAGGTCAAGGTAGATTTGGTGTCTGGTGAGACACAGTCCCTGGTTCATAGATTTCTATCTTCTCTTTGTGTCCTCACATGGCAGAATGGAACAAGGAAGCTCTCTTTTTTTTTTTTTTTTTTTTTTTTTTTTTTTTTTTTTTATTACTTTACAATATTGTAGTAGTTTTTGCCATACATCGACATGAATCAGCCATGGATTCACATGTGCTCCCCATCCCAAACCCTCCTCCCACCTCCCTCCCCCTCCCATCCCTCAGTGTCATCCCAACGCTCCATCCCTGAGCAGGAAGCTCTCTTTTATAAAGGCACTAATTCCATTCACAAGGGCTCCACCCTTACAACCTAATTATCTCCCAAAGGCCCCACCTCCAAATGACATCATTTTGGGGAAATAGGTTTTACCATATGAATTTGGAGAGGACACGAATATTCAGGCTATAAAACTTACCTTCTAACATGTAGTTAATAAGTGTCAGAGTCAGGATTCAAACCAAAAGAGAGTCAGTCTCTGGAATCTTCAGTTCAGTTCAGCCGCTCAGTCATGTCCGACTCTTTGCGACCCCATGAACTGCAGCACGCCAGGCCTCCCTGTCCATCATCAACTCCCTAAGTCCACCCAAACTCATGTCCATCGAGTCAGTGATGCCATCCAGCCATCTCATCCTCTGTCGTCCCCTTCTCTTCCTGACCTCAATCTTTCCCAGCATCAGGGTCTTTTCCAATGAGTCAGCTCTTTGCATCAGGTGGCCAAAGTATTGGAGTTTCAGCTTCAACATCAGTCCTTCCAATGGACACCCGGGACTGATCTCCTTTAGGATGGACTGGTTGGATTTTCTTGCAGTCCAAGGGACTCTCAAGAGTCTTCTCCAGCACCACAGTTCAAAAGCATCAGTTCTTTGGTGCTCAGCTTTCTTCACCATCCAACTCTCACATCCATACATGACCACTGGAAAAACCACAGCCTTGACTAGATGGGCCTTTGTTGGCAAAGTAATGTCTCTGCTTTTAAATATGCTAAGTTGGTCATAACCTTCCTTCCAAGGAGCAAACGTCTTTTAATTTCATGGCTGCAATTACCATCAGCAGTGATTTTGGAGCCCAAAAAATAAAGTCTGACACTGTTTCCATTGTTTCCCCATCTATTTCCCATGAAGTGATGGGACCAGATGCCATGATCTCAGTTTTCTGAACGTTGAGCTTTAAGCCAACTTTTTCACTCTCCTCTTTCACTTTCATCAAGAGGCTCTTTAGTTCTTCTTCACTTTCTGCCATAAGGGTGGTGTCATCTGCATATCTGAGGTGATTGATATTTCTCCCAGCAATCTTGATTCCAGCTTGTGTTTCTTCCAGCCCAGCATTTCTCATGATGTACTAAGCATGTAAATTAAATAAGCAGCGTGACGATATACAGCCTTGACGTACTCCTTTTCCTATTTGGAACCAGTCTGTTGTTCCATGTCCAGTTCTAACTGTAGCTTCCTGACCTGCATACAGGTTTCTCAAGAGGCAGGTCAGGTGGTCTGGCATTTCGATCTCTTTCAGAATTTTCCACAGTTTATTGTGATCCACACAGTCAAAGGCTTTGGCATAGTCAATAAAGCAGAAATAGATGTTTTTCTGGTACTCTCTTGCTTTTTTGATGATTCATCGGATGTTGGCAATTTGATCTCTGGTTCCTCTGCCTTTTCTAAAACCAGCTTGAACATCTGGAAGTTCACAGTTCACATATTGCTGAAGCCAGGCTTGGAGAATTTTAAGCATTATCCATTACCTTTCACTTACCATGTTCATTGTTTATCACCAAAGGATGTCAGGGATAAGGTTTTGTTTTTCAGGATGAGAACTTGATTGTGCTAATTTTGGAGTTATGTATTACATATATTATATATTATATGTCCTTTCTCATTCATGTGAATCCCTCTGGCCAAGAAAATGTTCAATTAGAAAAATCCATGGGCAGCTGCAGAAAACTAGAAAAGCTCCGTCACTGGGAAGGAGTGAAGACTCTCACTCTGTCCAGAGGTGCACACCATCTCCACCAGGAAATAAGTCCCATGGAAGAGATGTTTTCATGCTTCACTCTACCCCCAGCTCTTATGACAGCCTCTGACACATAGTAACTGCTCAGTAAATATGTGTGAATCAAATGAGTGAATGTGGAGAAGCTAGTGAGGGAGAAGAGTATTCAAAATAAACCTACCTGTTCTGACTTTCGTTTTCTCCCTAATGTCTCCATCATATGTCATCAGTTCAGAAACCTGGCCGATTGAAGAGTTGCCCAATAGTGAAATCCATGCGCTTGCAGGGGACGATTTTCCACACACACAAGGCCACCTCAGGACACCCAGTGTGCCCTCACATTGCCCTGAGGCTGGCCTTGCCCCAGGCACAGTGAAGCCAGCCTTGCTGAGTTTTTGGAAGCTCTGGAAATAGCATCCATAATTCTTGGATCTGAGCCATCACAGTTTCTCTCCACTGGATCAAATTCCCTAGAAGAGAACTAATACAGCAGCTCCAATGCTCCCAAATCCTACTTTTAAATCTATATTCTCCACTGAATAATTTGCTTCAGATTTCCAAAAGAAATGCCCCTTAGAAAATGAGACACATTTTTGCTCCTGCTGTCCTTGCTAAACAGGTTTCTTTATAGGTAACAACCAAATTTCCTATTCAGTTTTTGGCTGCCCAAGAGGAAATATAAAGTCACAGCAAGCCAATATTCCAGCTATAAACTTACTCTCTGACATTGTACATAAGGAGTCACTTAATAAGTGCTTAATGTTTAATGCTGATGGTGATTTATATTTTGGCATGGACCAAAATGAACTGAGCAGTGCCTGACTGCTTCATGCATACATGGCATATGCATACATGCATACATGGCAACCAGGTCAGGAAGGGATGCTGTGTCTAGGAACCAGGAGTCACAAGGTCAAACAAAAAATGTTCCTTTTTTGTACCTGGCCACTGATATTCACAGGAATTACAGATGCAATAACTTGATCTTTTTGTATTGAAGATGCAAAAGTTCTTCTAGGTAAATGTTTTCTTTCACGTCAATACCACAAAGTAGCCTACGATACAGATTCATACATGGAATAACTGGAATTCTAGTGGGTGAAGAATCAGGTTGTTTACTTAATGATGGATTAAAAAAAAATACCGACCTAATCTCACTATTAAAACTTGTCACAGAGTGTCAAATTTCCTTGAGAATTAATTTTTAAAGGTTTTATTTTTTATTTTTAAAATTAATTAATTTATTTTTATTGCTTCTTCAATACAGGCAGTCTTTTTAAAATTTTTTATTTATTATATATTTTTAGCTGTGCTGGGTCTTTGTTGCATGGGCTTTTCTCTATTTGCAAGGTCTAATCTCTTGTGATGTGCAGGATTCTCATTGCAGTGGCTTTTCTTGTTGTAGAGGACAGGTTCTAGGGCATGCGGGCTCAGTAGTTGTGGCACACAGGCTTGGTTATTCCATGGCATGTGGGAACTACCTGGACCAGGGATTGAAACCATGTACCCTGCATTGGCAGGCAGATTCCTATCTCCTGAGTTGCCAGGAAAGTCTGAGAATTCATTTAATGATGTCATTCACTTCATTGTTTAGAGAAAAAGTCTCCATACTTTGGGAGGCAAATAAGACATGAACAGTTAGCTTCCTGGACTTTCGTTTCTAAATGATGCAGACCAAACGAAATACATGTGCTGGGATTCAAAATGTAAACTTTGAGAAGGAAATGGCAACCCACTCCAGTATTCTTGCCTAGAGAATCCTGTGGACAGAGGAGCCTGGTGGGCTGCTGTCCATAGGGTCACACAGAGTTGGACACGACTGAAGTGACTTAGCATGCATGCATGCACTGGAGAAGGAAATGGCAACCCACTCCAGATTCTTGCCTGGAGAATCCCAGGGACGGAGGAGCCTGGGGGGCTGCCGTCTATGGGGTTGCACAGAGTCAGACACGACTGAAGCAACTTAGCAGCAGCAGCAGCAGCATAATGTAAACTACTAATAGACAGTGATTAAAGAATAATATTACACTGATTATAAACCAAGATTAAATTAGCTTAAATTTAGCTTAAATTCAGATATTCTGATGGCATTCACTGTTCTTCCACAGAGGTGCAAAACTTCAACTCATGTCCAATCCATCCCTCCATCCCATGCTGTTTGAAGTCATCATCACAGGAGTCTGATGCAGAACCACATGCACAAGACATATGTTCTGCTCCAGGTGTTCAGGAATTCCGACTCCTGATGAAATATGAAGGCAGTCCTCCCTTACTCCTTCGTCTCACCTTTCTTCCTTCTTTCTTCCATTTTTATGGGGAAACTACTTGCTATAAGCCCAATGTTTGCTGCCAGGGATTCAAAGACAAATAAGAAATCTCCCTTGCCCTGAATACATTCATGATCGATCACAGAAAACTGACAAGGGAAGAGATAATGGCAATAAAAGTGTGTAGGTCTGATGTTTGAATTTAATGCTTCAAGAGTTCAAGGAAAATGGCTATTTATTTAAGGAAAAGACTGTGGGGTTTTGTGATTTTCAGAGAAAGGGTTCTACAGTCAGCATGATGCATTGTTCAGTCCTTGGCTAAGGTGATGATGTCCATAATGACCAAGACTGTCAAGGCAGCTCTCATTTTAATGGAGCACAAAAAAGAGAATGCTATGTTGTTATAAATCTACTTCTTTTTAAAGCTACCTCTAGTTGAGATATAATTTATAGACCATGCGTTTCACTCATTTAAAGTTTCCAATTCGATGGTTTTTATTCAGATATGTACAAATTTTGCCACCAACAATTTTAAAACATTTTCATCACCTAAAAAAAAAATGGCTATCACACCCATTTCCCCAACTCCTCTCCCTCCCATTCCTAAGCAACTGTGAATCCATTTTGTCTTTACAGATTTCACTGCTCTGAACATTTCATACTAATGGAATCATAAAACATATGGCCTTTTATGAGTCTTCTTTCACTTAGCATGTTTTCAAGGTTTATCTATGTTATAGAATGTAGCATCACTTTATTTGGCCAAATATAAATATATTTTGTATATTCAGGGGGTGATGGACAGATGTTTTTGTTTCCACATAAATCTACTTCTGAGCATGACCTTTGGGTAGGGATATCAACCAAGAAATAAAACTAGCCATATCATGATCTTGTGTTATCAAACATCTAACCTATAGAGCTGAAAATCCCCCAATCCAGGACAGAAGAAACACTATTTAAAACACACTGTCTAATATATCACCTTCTAAAATACAAAGAAAGAATTTTTAACCAAAAATTTCTAAGAAATATTACAAAGCAATTTATGCACAAGTATACTACTTAAATATTTTTAGTTTTAATGCATTTTCAAGGTCACAGAGCATCTTAAAATGAGGAAAGAGGGAGTTCAGTTCAGTTCAGTCGCTCAGTTCTGTCCAACTCTTTGCAACCCCATGAATCGCAGCACGCCAGGCCTCCCTATCCATCACCAACTCCCGGAGTTTACCCAAACCCATGTCAATCGAGTCAGTGATGCCATCCAACCATCTCATCCTCTGTCGTCCCCTTCTCCTGCCCCCAATCCTTCCCAGCATTAGGGTCTTTTCCAATGAGTCAAATCTTCACATGAGGTGGCCAAAGTATTGGAGTTTCAACTTCAACATCAGTCCTTCCAATGAACACCCAGGGCTGATCTCCTTTAGGATGGACTGGTTGGATCTCCTTGCAGTCCAAGGGACTCTCAAGAGTTTTCTCCAACACCACAGTTCAAAAGCATCAATTTTTCGGCGCTCAGCTTTCTTCACTATCCAACTATCACATCCATACATGACCACTGGAAAAACCATAGCCTTGACTAGATGGGCCTTTGTTGGCAAAATAATGTCTCTGCTTTTAAATATGCTATCTAGGTTGGTCATAACCTTCCTTACAAGGAGTAAGCGTTTTTTAATTTCATGGCTGCAATCACCATCAGCAGTGATTT
This sequence comes from Okapia johnstoni, assembly GCA_024291935.2. Taxonomy (NCBI): domain Eukaryota; kingdom Metazoa; phylum Chordata; class Mammalia; order Artiodactyla; family Giraffidae; genus Okapia; species Okapia johnstoni. The sequence continues at coordinate 52,173,932 of CM044322.1, forward strand.
TGGAGCCCAAAAAATAAAGTCTGACACTGTTTCCACTGTTTCCCCATCTATTTCCCATGAAGTGATGGGACCAGATGCCATGATCTCAGTTTTCTGAATGTTGAGCTTTAAGCCAACTTTTTCACTCTCCTCTTTCACTTTCATCAAGAGATTCTTTAGTTCTTCTTCACTTTCTGCCATAAGGGTGGTGTCATCCGCATATCTGAGGTTACTGATATTTCTCCCGGCAATCTTGATTCCAGCTTGTGTTTCTTCCAGCCCAGCGTTTCTCATGATGTACTCTGCATAGAAGTTAAATAAGCATGGTGACAATATACAGCCTTGATGTACTCCTTTTCCTATTTGGAACCAGTCTGTTGTTCCATGTCCAGTTCTAACTGTTGCTTCCTGACCTGCATACAGGTTTCTCAAGAGGCAGGTCAGGTGGTCTGGTATCCCCATCACTTTCAGAATTTTCCACAGTTTATTGTGATCCACACAGTCAAAGGCTTTGGCATAGTCAATAAAGCAGAAACAGATGTTTTTCTGGAACTCTCTTTTCATTTCTTTGGGATTGGAATGAAAACTGACCTTTTCCAGTCCTGTGGCCACTGCTGAGTTTTCCAGATTTGCTGGCATATCGAGTGCAGCACTTTCACAGCATCATCTTTCAGGATTTGAAATAGCTCAACTGGAATTCCATCACCTTCACTAGCGTTGTTCGTAGTGATGCTTTCTAAGGCCCACTTGACTTCACATTCCAGGATGTCTGGCTCTAGGTGAGTAATCACACCATCATGATTGTCTGGGTCGTGAAGATCTTTTTTGTACAGTTCTTCTGTGTATTCTTGCCACCTCTTCTTAATATCTTCTGCTTCTGTTAGGTCCATACCATTTCTGTCCTTTATTGAGACCATCTTTTCATGAAATGTTCCCTTGGTATTTCTCATTTTCTTGAAGAGATCTCTAGTCTTTCCCATTCTGTTGTTTTCCTCTGTTTCTTTGCATTGATTGCTGAGGAAGGCTTTCTTATTTCTCCTTGCAATTCTTTGGAACTCTGCATTCAGATGGGAATATCTTTCCTTTTCTCCTTTGCTTTTCGCATCTCTTCTTTTCCCAGCTATTTGTAAGGCCTCCTCAGACAGCCATTTTGCTTTTTTGCATTTCTTTTAGAGGGGTTAATAGCTAGAAGAGAATCTTTTACTAATCTTTGTTTCATAACGTGGAAGCTACTGTCACTACCACAGCCCACTGAGTGTTCCTCATGGGTTATAAGTTACCCCTTTTGGGGAAGCACTCCTCCACATTGGAGACAATTAACTATCACTAGATATATAGAAGATTGGAGGAAAGTAGACAGACCAAGTATCAAGAAACATAGTCTTAAACTTCCCTAGTGGCTCAGTGGTAAAGAATCTGCCTGCCATTGCAGGAGACAAGGGTTCTATCCCTAACCTGGGAAGATCCCACATGCTGCGGAGCAAATAAGCCTGTGCGCCGTAACTATTGAGCTTTCTCTTTAGAGCCTGGGAGCCACAAATGTTGAGCCCATGTGCTACAACTACTGAAGACTGCGTGCCCTAGAGCCTGTGCTCTGCAAGAAGAGAAGCCACCGCAGTGAGAAGCCTGTGCACTGCAGCTATTAATAGAGAGTAGCCTGTGCTCACTGCAACTAGAGAAAAGCCGCTGTAGCAAAGACCCAAGACAGCTGAAAATAAATAAATAAATAAATATTTTTTTAAAAAATGCTAAGAAAAACCACATAGTTTCCATACCCGTCGCAGTTCTTAGCTGTATGCTCTTGGGCAGGTCACTTACTGGCCTGTGCTTTGGGTCTCTCATCTGTTTAATGTACTACTGTCATCTAGCCTGTTTGTTTCGCAAATATGCAATCAGTGTGATGCAATTATGTTCTTTTCTTATCAGGGAAGGGAGAAAATGCCAACTTGAATTTTATACTTAAATTTTATCTGTGACTCCTAAGGCCATCCTTTCTCCACACTCTGATAAAATTCAGCATTATATTTTAAATCTAGTGACCATCTCCAGGATGTGTATATATTCTTGTCTGTACCCTAAATAACCTTACATGTCTCTATCCGAGGACCTGTCCCATGGTTTACTTGTTCCCTCTCTCCAACTATGATGAGATCTTGAAAACAGGATTTAGTCTTATTCATTTGTTCATCTCCTGTGTCTATCAAAAGTGTCATTTGGCTTGGGCTGAGCAAATATTTTCTAAATGAACAAAAGTTTTCTTAAACAAGTGAATAAATAAATATTGTCAGTTAGTAATGAATAATGAATGTGAATGACTATTCCTGTGTGTGTGTATATATATATATATATATATATATATATATATATATATATACATATACTCTTATGGTAACATTCTCAAAATATAACCCATAAAATCAAAATCTCATAGGAAACAGCAGAACAGAAAAGGCCAGAAAATACTGTAATATGGCATTCCATTTTCAGCAAACTTGGTGGATTCATGTCAATGTATGGCAAAACAAATACAATATTGTAAAGTTAAAAAATAGAAAATAAACTAATTAAAAAAAAAAAGAAAGAAATACAAGCTCTTCATCATTTGGGTAACCAGAGGTAGATAATGGTCTAATCTCAGCCAAACAGTGCTATTAAAAACATGAAAAACTAAACTTTATGTACATTCCAATTTCCCTTGTGATTCCAATTAAGATCACATCAAGTAAGTGAACTTGGCATTTTGCATCATGGAGCTTTTGAGAACTGTATAAAATTCAAGCTGATGTTTTCTCCCTTCCCTGATAAGCAAGGAACATGATTGCATCACACTGATTGCATATTTAGCTCTCAAAGCAGCTGTATAAACATTATAAGCAATATAGCAAAACAGAAAGAAAAAAAAAACAGTATGTAGAGCGTAAAATCAAAAGACACACTTCTGAAACAGCGCATGCTATAGGCAGTTGATTCTGAGAGATGATTTAGAAATACGGATCCAGTAGAGGAGTGAGGACTGCAGAAGAGAATGAGATGATTACAAATCTCTCCCCACTCCAAAATTCTAAAGTCATAATCTTTGCTCAAAGACCCTTAAGTGAACTTCCTCAATGACAGATTTCCCCAATGTCAGGCTGCCCAGGGCAGTGTCTCCAAGATGGGAGTATGGGAGGGGGATGGGCAACTTCTTCTTAGACATCAGATTTCAAACAGGTCAGATTTCTTTTACCATTTTCCTCTCATTTAGAAAATCTCACAAAATGGCCAGATGACCTCCAGAATAACCTGGCATAACTTTCTAGGGCTGGCAGATCACAAATGGTAACTGAGGTTCCCCCTTCTGCCTGTGCATTGGCAGTTGATAAGAGCTTTCAGGCTATGGAGTCTTTTTATCAGAATTAAAATGCTGGTTCACATCAGACTCATTTGCATGACCTTGAGTAATCTATCTAACCTCTCAGTGCCTTGTTTCCCCTTTAATAAACCAGGAGATATAAATGTAACTCCTTGATAGAGTTGATGTGAGAATTAAATGCAATAATGCATCTAAAGCACATTAAGACTACAATACCCCTCAATAAATGATAGCTGCCATTGCTTCTGTTTTCACGTGTGTGTGTTCAGTCTCTAAGTCGTGTCCGATCTCTGTGAATCCATGGACTGCAGCACACCAGGCTTCCCTGTCCTTCACTATCTCCCAGAGTTTGCTCAGATTCATGTCCAGCTGTTTTCATATGTTGCAGTTGCTGTTCTAATGAGATTGATCTGTGTGGCATCTGGGCTGGGGGTGCTCCCAACAACAAAACCTGTCCCTGAACTGCATTCTTCACTTCCTGATAATGCAGCTGGGAGATCCTTAGAATTACAGGCAGGGCCCTCAACAGTCTCCTCTCTAGGCAGATAAAATCCATCTTCTGCTTGAAATAAATGGTGACTGGGTCCCCAGAATATACAAGAATCTGCCTTAAAGTGCCCATACTGTGACTAAAAATGACATAGTAGAAAAAAGATAGAAGATCACATAGTAGGAAAAGGTAGAAAGTCAGAATTTGGCCCTTTGGGTTAAATTGGCTTTTATAAGCTAGTCCACAAAACTGCATGCCATCACTACTCTGTATTAAGAGTTGACTTGTAATTGAAATGTGCTTTGTTTACGTCTAGGGGGACTTAATGCAGCAGGGTGGGCAGGATAAAGAGGACCCCTTCATTTTAGAGAGAAAGCAATTGAGGGCCAGGGAGAATGTAACCCTCACAAGGCAGATGAACACAACACCGATATTCCGGGGCCAGGCAAGCTCAGCGAGATCGCAGGCCTGGGATAAAGGAGTAGTTCATGGCTGCTGGTAAACCCTTCATTGCTCTTCTACGATGGCCCCCCACTCCTGACTCTCTCTTCTCTGTGATGTTATATTCCTGGTTCCCTTCAAAATGTCATCTAAAAATTACAAGAGAATGGAAGTACATCCACTGCAGTGTTAACTATGATTTTCTCTGAGAAATTGGGTAATTGGTGCTAATAATTTTCTTCTTTTTGTTCTTCTACGTTTTCCAAATGTCCTGCAATGAATACCTTATAGGAGAGAGTAAGCACCTTTAAAAAAAATTTTTAAAAAATGATTTTAAAAACTGTTCAAAATTTTACAACACCTTTATAAACTAACTCCATTTATCTCTAACCACTCCACTCACTTAGAGCTCATGAACTTGGCTCTTGAAAATTGTACATACTCTTTCTTTTCCATTTCTGTTCCTTTCCTTCCTTCCTCTTTCCCTTCTTTCTCTTTTCCTACACCCTCTTTTTTCCCCTTTAATTTCATATTATATAACAGCATCTGTGTCAAGGGATTTAAAAATCACTCAAGTGGTAAAGAAAACATTCTAGTTGTTAATAATTCAAACAATATCAAGGTTTATGGAGTAAAAGCTAAAACACTTTCACAACTTCTCTCCTCAAATTCCATCTTATCTATCTATAAATTGTAACTGCTAAATTTGGTACATATTTAAAGATTTTCACATGTAAATTTGTTCATATTACATGTATATTTGACTATATATTTGTATGTATACATATTGCTGGGATTTTTTTTTTAGCAAATAAACTCAAAAATCTTTTTTTCCTCCTGAAAAATAATTGTGATTACTGCCTTGGGATCCTAATGTTTACCTATGAGTCAAGGGCTTGTGGGTACGATGGACCAGTTAGAAGGGCCATCTTTAAGAGTATCCTTGTCTGAAGGCCGTGGGCCATGATGACCTTCACACAACCTCAGCCCCAGCCAAGGTTTCACCACATGGCCACACATACAGGAGCATCAGAAACGAACTGTTGACTGTTGAGCTTACTGATGACAGGTGCAAGTACTGTGTAGAACACATGTGCCCTCTAAAAATAGCATCGAGAATGAAAGGGTCTCATGTCCAGTCCTCTGGGTGGCCTACGATAAAATGTCCACCCCATTAATACTGAGTGGAAACAACACTATTTCACCATATCTCCTGTGTCCACACTGACAGTTTTAACGAGTTCTGAGAAACCAGCTAGTCAGTTTGATCAAAATGATACATTGAGACTCTTAAAGAAGCTTAATTACAAGAAATTGAAAGAAAAAGGTGAGAAGACTGAAAATGTTTTGCAGGATGAGATCTGGAGAAGAAAATGGCAATCCACTCCAGTTTTCTTGCCTGGAAAATCCCATGGACAGAGGAGCCGGGGGGGCATCCGTGGGGTTACAAAAGAGTCTGACATGACTGAGCGCACACACACAGGATGAAATCTGATTCTTTCAATTTTCTGTAGCAAGTTTTGCCTGCAATCATCTCTTATCTTACCAGGTGACACAGTTGGTAAAGAATCTTCCTGCAGTGCAGAAAACCTGGGTTCGATCCCTGGGTCAGGAAGATCCCTTGGAGTAGGAAATGGCAGCCCACTCCAGTATTCTTGCCTTGAAAATCCCATGGACAGAGGAGCATGAAGGGCTATAGTCCATTGGGTCACAAAGAGTTGGACACAACTGAGTGACTAACACTTTTCATCATTTGCTAAACTTTTGCAAACATAAAGGATTCTTTCCTATCATTTGATAAGTTGTGATGAAAGAAAACCCTAGGCTCCTGCTTCCTGCATCCCATTCCCATGACAAAACAGAAGAGAAGAATGCTTCCAGAGGAGCTGATGTGGGGGGTGGGGGATAGATTTTAGAACCAGAACCACTAAGCTAGAAGTCATATTTGCCATTTACGTTGAGGTAAGTACCTCACTTCGGTTGCATTTAAGGAAAACATGAGTAAAGAGTAGTCACCTGAAGAAGATGTTCATCTGACAAGGATTTATTTAGCTGACTACCTGTTGTGTTATCTCTGTCCGGTTGGGCAGAGTGGGAGGGTTCCACCATGGTCCTTAACATAAAATAATACTGCAGGTGACAAATGATGAATTATACAAGTGGCTTCTTCCCTTGGGCACACTCCAAATCTTCTCCCTGCCTTGATAATCCAAGTCAGACCTGATATGACATTATGACTGGCAACATTATTATTATTTTTATTGCATTGTGAAGCATGCAGCATCTTAGTTCCCTGACCAGGGATTGAACCCATGCCCCCTGCAGGGGAAGCATGGAGTCTTAACAACTGGACAGCCAGGAAAGTCCTACCGGCCTTATTTTTACTACTATTAAAAGCACAGAAAAGAGAAAGAGTTGGGCAGAATGATAGTTTGATCTTTGGTCATCAATTGAGAATTGAAAAGGATAAACTATGAATGTTAGAGGTAAATTACACTCTGATCATTACAAATGCCTTGGTGGTGACGATTTAGTCACTAAGTCATGTCTGACTCTTACAGCCCCATGGACTGTAGCCACCAGGCTCCTCTGACCATGGGATTTCAAAGAACAGATTACTGGAGTGGGTTGACAATTCCTTCTCCAGGAGATCTTCCCAACTCAGGGAAGAGGATTTTTCCCAGAGTATTGAACCTGGATTAGATGTAGGTATATATCTTAATCTCATAGAAGACTAGTTAGTGGCTTCCCTGTGAAAGGGTGCTTCTTTGTATCAGTTTGTTTGCAGGAAAAAGTCATCTATCTACTTGAGAAGAAACTATGTTAGATTGGAAGAAGTTGGAATGGTCTAGACTAGCACAAAAGAGGCAGATTTTAGGCATGAGCTACACCATAAACTATCCACTTCTCAATTCCATCTCATTTGAATTCTACCATTTTAGTAATATTTATTCAGTTGCACTGCCTAGCAATTTTTTCTAGTTGTTAAACATGTTTATGTCTTGTCTCTCCAGTGAACTTCTAAGTTCCCTGAGGACAGGCACTATACCTATTTGCATTTCAGTGATATTTTACACAATCTTGGGTATCAAGTCCTCCTAGGGTTGGCTTGGCTGTCGGTTGCTGAGAAGCACATGAGCCAGTGTGAGGAGTGGACATGTGCACAAGTGTGACGTGAGCATGCACATGCCTCCCTGCCCTCACCAGGCCCTTTGCCCAGCTCCCCGGAGCTGCTCTGTGACCCCTGGGAGGATAGTGCACTTTGATGGGAGAGCAGACCCCCATGATCTGCGTACACTCTGTCCAGTCTGTGACCTGGGCCTCCAAACTTCCAATTCACTTTCCAACTCACTGTCAGTTCCCTGCATGGGGAACGTCTTCCAGCTGGGAGCACCTGGATGTGGGCCCACATTCCTGGATGCCGTAGTTACTACTTGGCCATCGACAAGGGGAGCATGGGTGCCTGCAACATCTGGGCTGCCTTTGGACCAAAACGACTCCATCCTGTGCCTAGCCTCCCTCATGTGACCTCTTGGTGCGGCAGGCCAGGTCACCGGTGAACTGAAACTATTTTTGAGAAGGCTGTTGGCACAAGTCTCCTCCTCCACTGCCCAAGTAGCCCACAGTCTTCATTCTCCATGCCAAGACTGAGTAGAGCATTGAAATTAGAGCAAGAGAGGAAGCATGGCCATAGTAGAGAGGGAGAATTTGCAAAATGGTTTGGTAGGAGTCTGGAGCCTGGGATTGTCTATTCCTGACCCTCCTACTAATTCTGAGTGTCCTCAGAGACCTCAGTCTGCCCCTGTAACATGCAATGGGACAATTGCTTTTGCCTACCTCACCAGAAAGTGGGGGAAACACTTAGAATACTTCACAGATAGAAGTGCTTCCTATAGTAGAAGGAAATTTACTAGAATTCATTCAATATACAGCATGCTCTCAGCTACTCTCAATATACAGCTACTCACAGTAGGTGTCGGGCATGGAACATTTCTTCATTACCCAGTCCATTTGTATGGTGGTTGAAATGTTCTGAGTTGCATCTGCATGTACTGACTCCTTGTATGTGACTACAGTCCCAAATGAGAGAAAGAGAGAATCATCTCCTTGTTTTGCGGAATCTGAGGTGTAGAAAGGTGAAGAGACCTACACAGGACCACAGAGGAAGTTCACAACAGGGACAGGGCTGGATCTCAGAAGATAATCAGTGTTATTTCCTTAGACCCTTTTGCTTTTTGAAGGCATGAATCCATTTTAATTTCAGATAGTCATTAGTTACTGCTCACGGTAACTGCTTTTCTCTCCTTTGGGCACATGGAAGACAATATACTGCCTGCTCCTCATGTAGTTGTGGGAACTGTGATTAATTCTAGACAGGCAGAAGGCTTCAAGAGGCAGTGCATAACTTACTGAACTCTTCTTCTGCTGACTGCACAAGCCCAAAATGCTTTAGATCCTTAAGGCTCTCTATCAACCTGAGATGAGCATGTAGTAAGAACAAGACATAAACCTTTGCCACTTGAAGCCACTGAGCTTTTGGAGTGGTTAGTTGCTGCAGCAAAACCTAACTTCCCCTGACTGATGTAGTATCATGAAAATGAATTTCAAAGTCTCAGAACATGACAGCATCAGGTTTTTTTTTTTTACTAGAAAGGTCCCAAGAGATAATTTTACACGAAGGAGGTTGAGGGCCAGTTTCCCTGGCCCAACCCCGACCCACAATTATTTCTATTTTAGTGTACCTTAGAGTGTATTTAGTTCAAGAGAATTCTGAGACATGGCTCTCTTTAAGATATTACCAGATGGTCTTTTACTTACCACTTGAATAACTACTTGAAAACCTCTAGTAATGGGGAAGTTGTCACACTTCCAAAATATTTCCCTTCTTTTTCTTTTCAGCAACCAGTGGCAAAAAGGTTTTCTTTAGCTAAATCAACATTTTCGTGTAATGTATATTCACTTGCCCCTGTTCTTTCCTCCAGAGCCACAGAGAACATGTGTCATTCTCTGTTTATGTAATCCTTCTAAATAATTTAAACAGCATGAACACTCTAAATTACTCCTCCATGTTGAACACTCCCCAATTCCTTTGCTCATTTCTTATCTTGAATCTTTGAATATTCTATCTTTTTCATTAGAACAAATGCAGTCTGTGAATATACTATTAAAAATATGGTACCCAGGAGTGCACATAGCACTATTGAAAGTGTCACCTAATTTAAATTAGGAGTTTGGGATTAACATATACACACCAATATATATAGAATAGACAACAAGTACCTACTGTGTATCACAGGGAACTATATTCAAAATCTCATAAAAACCTATAATAGAAAAGAATCTGAAAAATTGCATATATAATTGAATCACTTTGCTATACACCAGACAGTAACATAACATTGTAAATTAACTATTTGATTGTTGTTATTGTTTAGTCCCTAAGTTGTGTCCAACTCTTTGTGATCCCATATCTGCAGCACCCCAGGCTTCCCTATCCTTCACTATCTCCTGGAGTTTGTTCAAACTGATGTTCATTGAGTTGGCGATGCCATCCAGCCATCTTATCCTCTGTCATTCCCTTTTCTTCTTGCTCTCAATCTTTCCCAGCATCAGGGTTTTTTCCAATGAATCAGCTCTTCGCATAAGGTGGCCAAAGTACTAGAACTTCAGCTTCAACATCAGTCCTTTCAATGAATATTCACGGTTGATTTCCTTTAGGATTGGCTGGTTTGATCTCCTTGCAGTCCAAGGGACTCTCAAGAGTCTTCTCCAGCACCACAATTCGAAAGCATCAATTTTTCGATGCTCAGGCTTCTTTACAGTCCAACTCTCACATCCATACATGACTACTGGAAAAATCATAGCTTTGACTATGTGGACCTTTAACTATACTAACTATAATTGCAATTTTAAAATTGGTAAAAAAAAAAAAAAAGAAGAAAAAGAAAGAAAGAAAGAATGGCCTAGCCCATGTGAAATGAAATGTACAATTATGTTCTGAGTGTGTTAGCTCCATTAAACCTAACTTTAACAAAAACCAAAAGCTCCAACTTAAATTCACCAGTTTTAGATCCTAATTCTTTCATTATGATGTTAGCTTACACCTTTAGCTTAGTGCTATTCCCCAACTTTAACTACATGCTCTGAAGAAATCATCAGTCACTGGTACAAAGGTTGAACAGTACAGGGGCGAAATGAATTTCTAAGCAGCACCAATGAAGACATCAGTTGGACAGTAATGATTCTCTGGAGTTCAATCACCAAGCATTTGCATGTTCCTAGTTTTATTACTGCATAACTTGCACTGTTAAGTCCAATACATAAGATATGAGAGAATTTATGAATTCTTTGTCAAATTATAGAATATGATGTTTATTCTATTCCCCTAAGCTGCCAGTTCAGTGATAACCTGTCACAAAAGGATATGTAATTAGTTAGCTACCCTCTGTTTTTACTAAAACCACACTGGTTACTAGTGACAGCATCTCCATCTCTAAGCACCATAACCTGTTCTAGAATTCTATTTAGGATTACTAAGATGTTTTCTAGTTTATCTCTATTTTCCCTCCTTGGATATATTGTGCCTTCAGTTACCCAACATGTGTTCTGTTTCTCCTGTTTTCTTGAAGAAAACAGGCTGTGAGTTAGCAGTGTTATTTATATAAGCCCCTTGAGTATCCTGAGATAAAATTTGTTATAACCAAAATTGACATAAAAGCACCAAGAGCAGATTGTGTTTTCTTAGAATTTTTTTCACTTGTTCTACTGGTATTTGCTCTATACTTTCTTGTCTGAAAAATTATCATATCAGAAAAGACAAATATGAATTAGGAATTTGAGATTAAGTGTTTATAATCTAGTGAACTCAAGAACCTAGGGTTTCCGCTTTTGAGGGGGCATAAATTTGCATGCACATTTTTTGTGAATGTTTACTGTCTGCTGCTTCTCTCCTCTTCCTTTGGCCCTTCACCACTTGTTTTTCCCACTTCCTGTCTCATAAACCTTTTTCCATCTTTGATCTATAGCTTAATAAGATTCTCCCCTGGTGGCTCAGATGGTAAGGAATCTGCAATGCAGGAGACCCGAGTTCGATTCCTGGGTTGGGATGATCCCCTGGAGAAGGGAATGGCTACCCACTCCAGTATTCTGGCCTAGAGAATTCCATGGAGAGGGGAGCCTGCAGGCTATAGTCCATGGAGTCACAAGGAGTTGGACACGCCTGAGACACTTCACTTCACTTCAAGTGTCTATGGCTCTTGATACGTTATTCGAAAAGAGACGTTATCTCTCATCTTTACCCCTGCTGCTTAACTGACTTCTGCGTACAGTGGGATATTCAATAAATTTGGGCTTAGTAAGCAAATGAATACTTTAGTGTTATTCTGTCTTTTCCAAGAAAGGAAGCTACAGTTTTACAGTTTTCTCATTTTTATTCGTGATTCAAATGCTCCTTTAAAAAAAAAAAAAGAATATATATGAGAAAATAATCTAAAAAGTGGATATATGCATGTGCATATATATGTATATATATGTGTGTGTGTGTGTATATATGTATATATCTATGAGATATATGTATACATCTATGTATATATATATGTATTTATATACATATATAAAACTAATTCACTTCACTATACAGTAGAAGCTAGCACAACACTGTAAGTCAACTATGTTGTTGTTTAGTTGCTAAGTTGTGTTCAACTCTTTCGTGACCATATGAACTGTAGCCCTAAGGAGACGTTTCTCTCCATGAAATTTTTCAAGCAAAAATACTGGAGTGGGTTGCCATTTTCTCCTCCAGGGGATCTTCCTGACCCAGTGGTTGAATCTGCATCTCCTGCTTGGGAGGTAGATTCTATTCCAAAAAAAATTAATTTAAAAGATAAGAAAGGGGAAAAAGAGAGTTCGTTCTCCTCTGAGCTCTTTTTAAGCTTTACTTTTTCTGACACTATGCCTGTGTGCATGCTGTATTCTTTATTTAAAATAAATTCTACTGCTTTTATGATCTTCTTATCTTTGCTCCTATGAGGTCACGTTGACTTCTCAGAATATAATTTGAGTTATTCTTCCCTCTCTTCATGGGATAAACGTTACACATAACTAAGTGCCCACCAGTGGCCATTGACAGTACACCACTCAGATCTCCCTTTCCAAGCAGAGTAGTAGCAAAAAACATAATTGTTGACAACCTCCAGCCCACTCTGCCTTCAGATCCACCCCAGAGTACATGCAGAGGCTGTACTTCCCTCAGGCTGCTCCCAGGCAGTGCCTGAAATAGTCAGGTTACTCTGGCAATGGTGAGGTTCCTGGAGCTGGGCCATTGAGGCCCCATGCCTTTCTCCTCTACCAGGCAGTTTCTGCAATTTCTACTCCTCTACCAGGAACTTGCCCAGTGACTTTGCTGAGATGTTCTCGAAGCCATCCTACATGATTATCTTTGCACAGCTTAGTTTGATAACTCCACTCCTTAGGGCAATTTTGACCCTTGCTTGTTTCCCTGATATAATAAGCTGTGATGGAAGGAAAGAAAAAAGGTCAGAGTCTCCTAGACCTGGAAATCCATCGATTCCTTACCTTTCTGGTCTTTGGCTTTCCAACTTCTCACTGGGAAGTACATTGAAACTCAAGCCAAGTGTTATATCAGTTATAAGAACTGTCTCAGACAACAGACATGTGGAAATACCAGCAGAAGGTGAAGGGAGATGAATTGGGAGAGTAGCAATGACATATATACGCTACATGTATAAACCAGACAGCTAGTAGGAAGCTGCTGTATAACGCAAGGAGCTTAGCTCAGTGCTTGGTGAGGACCTAGAAGGGTGGGATGGGGGGTTGGGAGGGAGATCCTAGGAGGGGACATAGATATCCATATAGCTGATTCACTTTTGTTGTACAGTAGAAACTAACATGACATTGCAAAGCAATTATACTCCTATAATTTCAAAAAATAAGAAATATCAAAAAAAAAAAGCTGTCTCATGTTTTGGGGCAAGGAGGAGTGATTATCTTTTCATTTGCCCTGGGTTGCTACAGTCTTTTTTATTTAGTTTTCATCAGCAAAACTAATGATACTTGAGATGATGAAATCTACCACCTTCCCGGTTTATGTCTTTTTTCTAGCCCACCCATTATCTGTGTGGGGAAAACCTGTCAAACCTCAACAGTTATTTGGAAAAGAATCTATGATTAAGGATTCTTGCATTTGAATACAAGTAGCTGTTTAAAATGTTCCTCAGAGGAGAAGCTAGCTTCTGACATTGACTAAGAGGGGACCAGTCAGCAGCATGTCAGACTCCAATGCCGTTTGATAAACACAGAATCCTCATTTCTAGGAAAATCAATCTCCAGTGGCTGTGGCAAGTAGAATGAAAGAAAAAAAAAAAAGACAAAAGAAAACAAAACCCAAGCCACTAGCATTTGAAAAGGCAGGCGCTTTGATTTCTCCATATGACCTTTGAAGCACTGATTGTTAAAGTGGAAATAATCAGAATACAAGAGGCAAAGTGGTGATAAAACAGAAAAGCTACTATAAAACATAAAATCAACTACTGAGTGAGATTTAATTTCTATCAAGACAAACTCTTATAGTACTTGTTGTCAGGTTTGGATGTTGATGTGTCGTCAAAGATGAATATTCCCAAATGGAGGTGATTGTTATCAATCTAGTTACAAAACCAAAGATACTGTTCCATATTCTGTACATTTCTTTAACAAGTAAGCATGATAGGTGAGATTTTACAGTCTAAGGAATCCTGCAAAGTTTCTGATATCAGTTCTTTTCAGAAGCCCTGTGTTCTGCAAGTGACCAAGTTTTGTGGGCAAATCAGGCCTCCCTCTCCAAAACACTATGTTTGTTTTGGTCCCAGAGACAAAATCCCTTCTTCTCTCCACATGTGGGTTTAGAGACTAGATCCACATACGCAATAAACCAACTACTTTTCCCCTCTATAATTTCTCCCTCAATTTGCTTCCTGGAGATAAGTGGGTATAACTATCTTTGTCAGACATTGGAAAAATACCAAGAGAGAAGGAACAATTCAAAGCCTATGTTCTATGATCTGTCTCAGCTGGATACAATACCAGAGGTTTAATTTCCTTACCAAAGATGTGAATCCTATGTATCTCATATTATTATAAATATATCAGAGAGAGAATATATTGCTATCTAGAATTACATAACCCATGTGGACATGTCGGTGATTTTGGCTTTTCTGCAATTCTCCTCACATCAAAAATATTTTCATAGTCTACAACTTGGGGGAAATTCAAGAGATGGGAATAACATACTACCTTACCTGCCTCCTAAGAAACCTGAATGCAGGTCAAGAAGCAATAGTTAGAACCAGACATGGAACAATGAACTGGTTCCAAATTGGCAAAGAAGTATGTCAAGGTTGTATATTGTCACCCAGCTTATTTAACTTATATGCAAAGTATACCATGTGAAATGCTGGGCTAGATGAAGTACACTCTGGAATCAAGATTGCCAGGAGAAATACCAATAACCTCAGATACACAGATGACACCATCCTGATGACAGAAAGTGAAGAGGAACTAAACAGCCTCTTGATGAAGGTGAAAGAGGAGAGTGAAAAAGTTGGCTTAAAACTCAACATTCAGAAAACTAAGATCATGGCATCTGGTCCCATCACTTCATGGCAAATAGATGGGGAAGCAATAGAAACAGTGACAGACTTCATTTTCTTGGGCTCCAAAATCACTGCAGATGGTGACTGCAGCCATGAAATTAAAAGAAGCTTGCTCCTTGGAAGAAAGGCTATGACAAACCTAGACAGTGTATTAAAAAGCAGAGGCATTACTTTGCCAGCAAAGGTCCAGATAGTCAAAGCTATGGTTTTCCCAATAGTCATGTATGGATGTGAGGGTTGGACCATGAAGAAGGCTGAACACTGAAGAATTGACACTTTTGAGCTGTGGTGTTGGAGAAGACTCTTGAGAGTCCCTTGGACTGCAAGGAGATCAAACCAGTTAATCCTAATGGAAATCAATCCTGAATATCCATTGGAAGGACTGATGCTGAAGCTGCAACTCCAATACTTTGACCACCTGATGTGAAGAGCCAGCTCATTAGAAAAGACTCTGATGCTGGGAAAGACTGAAGGTAGGAGGAGAAGGGGACTACAGAGAACAAGATGGTTGGATGGTATCACTAACTCAATGGACATGAGTTTGAGCAAGCTCCCGGAGATGGTGAAGGACAGAGAAGCCTGGCATGCTGGAGTCCATGGCATCACAAAGGATTGCACATGACTGAGCGACTGAATAACAACAACCTGTGAACAACAACAACAACCTGGGGGACTGACTTCTGTGGACTACTTTCTTCTTGGAAAGCAAATATAGCTTAAAAGAAGTCTGATAATAAACAGAAAGGTCAAGTAGAAAATCATTTTGACCTCTATATATGATGAGAGAGTAACCTACTGTGTGGGTGAGACAGCCACTAAAATGCTATTCAAAAGGTAATCGGAAAGCAGCATGTAAGTAACTGTGTGATATTGAAGAGTAAGACAGAAATAATACAGAGCTGGGAGATTCTGTTCCTGAGTTTTGCCTTCATCTACCTCCTCTATTCCCAACTGTCATTTCTTTCAGCCTTGTCTTCAATGTCACTTACCTAGGAAACCCCTCCTGACTAGTCCTCCCCCCGTGGTGATTACTCACTTATCCATTTCTGTTTAGTACCTTTTCAAGGTTTGGTCCTGGATCATTACATACTTGCTCAATGAATAATTTTTCCCTCATTATTTTAGGTAGATAACATTGTTTGTGGAGGTAGTATAGATGTGGCAGTAGTATAAATCACTGAGAATTTAGAGGGGGAGAAAATAAAAATAAAAAAAATAAACTTGCAAGTGGACACATAAGGGGTCTATTTCTCTTGGCTCTCTTTCCTTCTCAGTTTTATCCTCTTTTGTGCTTAGTAATTAATAGATGTAAAATAAGCACCTGGTCATAAGCAGGCATGTGAGCTGCCTGGAACCCATACCAGCACCTAAGTCCTTGCTCTTCCATGAGTGATCTGAGGACCAGTAACAGGATATCATCTAGAAGCTTCTTAGAAATGCACAATCCAAGGCTCCACCCCAGGACTGAACTTTGATCTGTATTATTAGGAAATCTTTAGTGATTTGAAGCATATTACAGCTAGAGAAGCACTGGTCTAGAAGACCTTCACCTTCCAAGTCTATCTCTAGCATCTACTTTTATATATAACTTAATTGATGATTAACCATAATACCTTGGTTTGCATGCTGTTCAGTGTTTAAAGCCATGTAGAACTTCAGTGTATCCCACACATTTTATTGCACCTAGGGCTGTTTAGTATTACTTCAGTCATGTTCATTTTACACGCTCACGCAGACTATAAGTTCCTTGAGGGCAGTTTCTGTCCTTTGTGTCTCTAAAATCCTGCTGGTACCATGCCCATTGTGACACCTATTAAGTAGTAACAGCTAAAACTTGAGAAGTGACTACGTGTTGAATATTTATTAAGCACTCACACATTATCACGTTAAATACAATACCTCTGTGAAGTAGCTGCTATTTATCTTTTTTACAGTGAGAAAACCAAGGCCTTAAAGAAGTTACTAAATTGTTGACTGAAACTTAAATCCACCTCTGTTTGGCTCAAGTCTGAGATTTTACCAATAGTGTTATTTTGTTCACTGATGGGTTGATGACTAAACAAATGTGTCTGATGTTAACCTGACACAGTGGATCCAAAAGCTGCTTTCATCCGGCCTGGATGCTGTCCTGATAGAAATATTTCTCAAGGGAAAAGAAGCAAGCTCTCCCCAGTCTAATCTCTCCATCTTTTCTACATCCTTTCTGCCTCAATTTTCTCCCTGCTGCTGTACTTATTCACTCCCTTCTCCTCTCTGGTGTCTCATTTTGGTTTAAGACCCCAGTCTATGTCCTCACCTTGCATCATCAGTCCTCCAAGGACAGCATTTGGCCTGGCCTGGCCGAGGGGCACTGCACCAGGAACTTTTTCAGGTCACAGACTGGCCTTTCTCCGCCCGAATGGATGTGTTTGTTGAATGGAAGGATGACCTTTCCTTGCCGAACACCCAGAGGGCCAATCACTCTGCTCTTGCTCCACTGAGAAAAGTGAATGGAGTGCTCGCCAGTTGAAATGAGAGTCAAGAATAAATGACTCTAAAAATACACAAAGCCCAAGCCCCTGGAAGCCCAGACAAAGCTGAAGCACTTTGTGTTTTAGGGCCCCCCACCCCCTCCCGTGTCTGGCAGATGATCGAGCCTTTTCTCCTGCTTCCTCGGACGAAGTGAAAAATCACTTCACTGGAAAAGATTCCCGCCAGGCCAGTGAGCATCTGCATATGTGCGCCCCAGCCACACGCCGCCCCCGGCATGTTCTCTTCTCTCTGAAGCACTGGGGCCAGCATTTCCGCTCCGGTGCCTGGCAGGATGCTTATGTAACCATCACCTGCCAGAAGCCACTGACCTACAGTCTCTCCCTAGACAACCACACTACCCTGACAGGCACGATCATGAGGCCACGGCGCACCAAGTACAGCTTTGTCAAAATATATCTTGCCAGAAACAGTCTCCAGAATGGGCGGGGATCCAGGAGAGACCATGTTCTAAGCGAATTCCCAAAGGGAAAGGCAGTGCTTAGATTAAAGGCAAAAGAAGGGGCAGCAGAGGATGAGATGGGTGGAGAGCATCACAGATGCAACCGACATGAACTTGGGCAAACTGCAGGAGATAGTGAGGAAAAGGGAGGCCTGGTGTGCTACAATCCCTGGGGTTGCAAAGAGTTGGACATGACTTAGCAACTAAAAAGCAAGTCACATCCTATGATGTACATGACCATAATAATTTGTTTGTGTTCAATTCAGTTCAGTCGCTAAGTTGTGTCTGACTCTTTGCAACCCCATGGACTGCAGCACGCCAGGCCTCCCTGCCCATCACCAACTCCCGAAGCTTGCTCAAACTCATGTCCATCAAGTTGGTGATGCCATCTGACCATCTTATCCTCTGTCATCCCCTTCTTCTCGCACCTTCAATCTTTCCCAGCATCAGGGTCTTTTCCAATGAGTCAATTCTTCGCATCAGGTGGCCAAAGCTTAAGTTTCAGCTTAAGCTGCAGCATCAGTCCTTCCAATGAATACTCAGGACTGATTTTCTTTAGGATGACTGGCTTGATCTCCTTGCACACCAAGGGATTCTCAAGAGTTTTCTCCAACACCACAGGTCAAAAGCATCAATTCTTCGGTGCTCAGCTTTCTTTATAGTCCAACTCTCACATGCGTACCTGACTACTAGAAAAACCATAGCCTTGACTAGACAGAACTTTGTTGGAAAAGTAATGTCTCTGCTTTTTAATATGCTGTCTAGGTTGGTCATAACTTGTCTTCCCAGGAGCAAGCGTCTTTTAATTTCGTGGCTGTAGTCACCAGCTGCAGTGATTTTGGAGCCCCAAAAATAAAGTCTGACACTGTTTCCACTGTTTCCCCATCGATTTGTCATGAAGTGATGGGACCAGATGCCATGATCTTAGTTTTCTGAATGTTGAGCTTTAAGCCAACTTATTCACTCTCCTCTTTCACTTTCTTCAAGAGGCTCCTTAGTTCTTCTTCACTTTCTGCCATAAGGGTGGTGTCATCTGCATATCTGAGGTTATTGATATTTCTCCCAGTAATCTTGAATCCAACTTGTGCTTCATCCAGCCCAGTGTTTCTCATGATGCACTCTGTATAGATGTTAAATAAGCAGGGTGACAATATACTGCCTTGATATACTCCTTTCCTGATTTGGAACTAGTCTGTTGTTCCATGTCCAGTTCTACCTGTTGCCTCCTGACTTGCATACAGGTTTCTCAAGTGGCAGGTCAGGTGGTCTGGTATCCCCACCTCTTGAAGAATTTTCCAAGTCAAAGACTTTGGCATAGTCAATAAAGCAAAAATAGATGTTTTTCTGGAACTCCCTTGCTTTTTCGATGATCCAGTGGATGTTGGCAATTTTATCACTGGTTCCTCTGCCTTTTCAAAATCCAGCTTGAACATCTGGAATTTCACGGTTCATATACTGTTGAAGCCTGGCTTGGAGAATTTTGAGCATTACTTTACTACTGTGTGAGATGAGTACAATTGTGTGGTAGTTTGAGCATTCTTTGGCATTACTTTTCTTTGGGTCTGAAATGAAAACTGACCTTTCCCAGTCCTGTGGCCACTGCTGAGTTTTTCAAATTTGCTGGGATATTGAGTGCAGCACTTTCACATCATCATCTTTTAGGATTTGAAATAGCTCAACTGGAATTCCATCACCTCCAATAGCTTTGTTCATAGTGATGCTTCCTAAGGCCCACTTGACATCAAATTCCAGGATGTCTGGCTCTAGGTGAGTGATCACACCTTCGTGATTATCTGGGTCATGAGGATCTTTTTTGTATAGTTCTTCTGTGTATTCTTGCCACTTCTTCTTAATATCTTCTTCTGTTAGGTCCCTACCATTTCTGTCCTTTATTGTGATCATCTTTGCATGAAATGTTCCCTTGGTATCTTTAATTTTCTTGAGGAGATCTCTAGTCTTCCCATTCTATTGTTTTCCTCTATTTCTTTGCACTGATCACTGAGAAAGGCTTTCTTATCTCTCCTTGCTATTCTTTGGAACTCTACATTCAAATGGGTATATCTTTCCTTTTCTCCTTTGCTTTTCACTTCTCTTCTTTTCCCAGCTATTTGTAAGGCCTCCTCAGACAGCCATTTTGCTTTTTTGCTTTTCTTCTTCTTGGCAATGGTCTTGATCCCTGTCTCCTGTACAGTGTCACGAACCTCTGTCCATAGTTCATCCCACACTCTGTCTATCAGATCTAATCCCTTGAATCTATTTCTCACTTCCACTGTATAAATAAGGGATTTGATTTAGATCATACCTGAATGGTCTAGTGATTTTCCCTACTTTGTTCAACTTAAGTCTGAATTTGACAATAAGGAGTTCATGATCTGGGCCACAGTCAGCTCCCAGTCATGTTTTTGCTGACTGTATAGAGCTTCTCCACCTTTAGCTGCAAAGAATATAATCAGTCTGATTTCGGTGTTGACCATCTGGTGATGTCCATGTGTAGAGTCTTCTCTTGTGTTGTTGGAAGAGGGTGTTTGCTATGGCCAGTGCGTTCTCTTGGCAAAACTCTATTAGCCTTTGCCCTGCTTCATTCTGTACTCCAAGGCCAAACTTGCCTGTTATGCCAGGTTTTTCTTGACTTCTTACTTTTGCATTCTAGTCCCCTATAATTAAAAGTCTTTTTCGGGTTTTAGTTCTAGAAAGTCTTGTAGGTCTTCACAGAACCATTCAACTTCAGCTTCTTCAGGATTACCAGTCAGGGCATAGTCTTGGATTACCGTGATATTGAATGGCTTGCCTTGGAAACAAACAGAGATCATTCTGTTGTTTTTGAGATTGCATCCAAATACTGCATTTTGGGCTCTTTTGTTGACTATGATGGTTACTTCATTTCTTCCAAGGAATTCTTGCCCACAATAGTAGATATAATGGTCATCTGAGTTAAATTCATCCATTCTAGTCCATTTTAGACCTAAAATGTCAACGTTCACTCTTGCCATCTCCTATTTGACCACTTCCAATTTGCCTTGATTCATGGACCTAACATTCCAGGATCCTATGCAATATTGCTCTTTACAGCATCGGACTTTGCTTCTATCACCAGTCACATCCACAACGGGGTGGTGTTTTTGATTTGGCTCTGTCTCTTCATTCTTTCTGAAGTTATTTCTCCCCTGATCTCCAGTAGCATATTGGGCACCTACCAACCTGGGGAGTTCATCTTTCAGTGTCCTATCTTTTTGCCTTTTCATACTGTTCATGAGGTTCTCAAGGTAAGAATACTGAAGTGGTTTGCCATTCCATTTTCCACTGGACCACATTTTGTCAGGAGTTTTGTGTTCAGGAGTTTTCACTTTGACAGTCTTCCTTAAACCTTGGAAGTATCTAGAATTAGGAATCAGAGCAGTTCTATGCACCATTCAGCTCTGAAATTCACTGTCTGTACAGACGTGAGAACATTGTTGACTTTCTAAGGGTTTCCATTTCCTCAGTGGTAGGCTGGACCAATTTTGCGGGCCTCTCAGAGGGTTTCAAATTCTAGCGTTCTCTGATTCTGGTGATCTCAACTATAGCCTGCTACTTCTCAGGCTTGTTTTTTCCACCCTATCATGAGGAGAAAAAGAGACGTGATTAAAGATTAAAGTCTGTAGCTTATACCACAACCTTCCTCCTTTATCTTCTACATATTAAGATTTATCAGTGACAGCTGAATACACCTAAATACAGCTAGAAACCTCCCCCAGCTTGTGGAATCTATGGCATGTACTTGGCCAGAACCTCATACATGTTCATTTAATATTGCTCATTCACACTGGGCTCAAGCATCACCTTCCTGTGAAGAGGAAGGAAAATTAATTTAAAAACCTTTCTAGAAGAAAGTGCCTTTGCACTCCAGCCACTGACCTATGTGTTAAATTCAATTACATTAGGAGAGATGATAATTAAGATGCAATATAATGATTCCTCATTTTATGTAAATGAGATTTCTGATTGCAAAGAATAAATAACCTGTGTTTAAGTAACTCATCAGTTGTCCATCTAAGCTCTACTTTGTCCCTTCTTTGCTAAATCCCTAATCTCACAAGCCAAATGCAAGAAATATTCCTGGAAATTCAAAGAATGAAATTATTCCCTAGTACTATCTGCTGCTTTTAACTCGGTAGATAGTACTGCTGTACCAATTGTTTTTTTAACTTAGAGATTCATCTATTTCACAGCCCACCATGCATTTAAGTGAGGTTGTTTTTAAGGCCACTCTGACACTGGAAAGAATTCTAATGATTTGAAAGACTTTTCTACACCTTGTAGAAATGAATCTTGTCTTGATGGAAGATTGCCCTCACGTAGCCAATTCCATGGGCTTTCCAGGTGGTGCTAGTGGTAAAGAACCCACCTGCCAGTGCAGGAGACATAAGAGATATGGGTTCCATCTCTGGGTTGGGAGGCTCCCCTGGAGGAGGGTACAGCAACCAACTTCTAGCATTCTTGCCTGGAGAATCACACATGCAGCCAATTCCATGCTCTTTCAAACATACGTTTTGGTCAGCAATTCAAAACACAGAAAGAATAGTCATTGTCCTCATAGGGAAAGACAAATGAATTTGCAAATACCTATTTAGAATTCCATTTATACTGAGTTCATTTAAAATCAAAATCACACAGACATCACTCTATTAATGTTATTTCTATCATAATGTTGGGTAACAAACCACCCCCAAACTTAGTGTCTTTCAGTAACAGGCATTTATTATCAAGTTCACAGATGTGCAGATATATGGTACTTAAGCTGATCTAAGTTAAACCAAGTGGTCCTGCTTCAGGCTTGGCTCCAGGCTGGAAACTAGGTTTAGTTGCTCCATGTATGTTTTCTTGTCCCAAACTGAAGGGGCAGCAGCTACCAAGGCAGAGTCTTCATGATTAATTACTCAAGGACACAATACAAAAAAAAAAAAAAAATTCAGGCTCTGCTGGGGTACTGACTGCTCATGTTCCCTTGGTCAGAGTCACATGGACAGTCCACTGTCAGTGGGTGGGAAAGCACGCTCCATCCTTAGTGGGTGTGTGTAGTTGGTAGTTCAGTTGTGTCCGACTCTTTGTGGCCTCATGGACTATAGCCTGCCCAGGCTCCTCTGTCAATGGAATTTTCCAGGTAAGAATACTGAAACAAGTTGCCATTTCCTTCTCCAGGGGATCTTCCTGACCCAGAGATTGAACCGGCATCTCTTGAGTCTCCTGCATTGGCAGGCAGATTCCTTACCATTAGGGTCACCTAGGAAGCCCATCTTTAGTAGGAAGGGAGATTACTTTCACTAAACAATATAGGGGAGATTATTTTTACTAAACAGTATTCCAAACTGTCCCAATTGTCTTTAGCTCTAACATTTAAAACACCCAATGGTAACATACTGGAGAGCTCTGATTCTAGGGACACAGGTTTTCTAGGCTTAGTAAAAATCAGTAGTTTATAAAGATATTTAAATGAAGTAGAAACTTTTTGATTGTTTATATTTAAAACTTATAATGTGAGTTTTAATATATTTAATATATTTAATATATATAATTAATATATATATTAATATATACAATGTTATATATATATTAATATATATATTAATATATTTAATATATTTAAGTCCTTATATATATATATAGGACTTCCCAGGTGGCACTAGTGGTAAAGAACCTGCCTGCTGATGCATGAGACATGAGACATGGGTTAGACTCCTGGGTGGAGAAAATCCTTTGGAGGAGGGCATGGCAACCCACTCCAGTATTCTTGCCTGGAGAGTCCCCATGGACAGAGGAGCCTGGCGGGCTGTAGTCCATGGGGTTGCAGAGTTGGACATGACTTAGTGACTAGTGAAAGAATAGTTATATAATGAAGGAGAATATGAAATCTATATTGCTGAACTTCATTTGCAGGTTTTCAGCTTTTTCAAATGCCATCACATTTACACAATCAAACTCAGTTATGGATGCAAATAAACTGGAGCATTCATATTCAGAATGAATTTATATTCATTTTGTTTTAGTCATTGTATTTAAAGAAGTACAAAAGTTGAAAGCATGCACTTTTGAATCAATTAGCAGTGGAATTGCACCCTTATTTAAGTTAACTAACTTCTTTCCTTTTTAACTTTTTAGCCACACCCCATGGCAT
The DNA here is from genome assembly GCA_024291935.2 of Okapia johnstoni. Taxonomy (NCBI): domain Eukaryota; kingdom Metazoa; phylum Chordata; class Mammalia; order Artiodactyla; family Giraffidae; genus Okapia; species Okapia johnstoni. Next base: position 52,197,965 of record CM044322.1, read on the forward strand.
GTGGGATCTTAGTTCTCCAGCCAGGGACTGAACCAGCAACCCCTGCAGTGGAAGCATGGACTTTTAACCGCTGGACCACCAAAGAAGTCCCTTAACTAACTTCTTTAGCATTCATCAATATATATTGGTAGGTCGACTATGAATATTAAATAAAATATTTTATGTTAAACTCTTAATACAGTTCATGATGAAAAATAAACATTTCAACTAGCAGTTTCAATTCTCACTTTCCTATTGTATGTATGAAAATGGAGTTATATCAGGGAGGGCAGTCAGATATACACCACTGTTATAGGAAGCTCAGTAAGGAATGTTAGCAGTGTGAGATCTTTTTTTTAGCAGAGGTTTTTATTTATTTAAACTCTGTGCTACTTAGAGAAACTCCCAAAAACATATGCAGTATTCATGGGGGCTTTGGAGAATAACAAACTCCAACCCTCACTTCAAAATATTTCCACAGCATAGAAACTGAGAGAAAAGAGTCCACTTCCAGAAAGACAGCAAGCTGCATGGAGAATAACTGTGGGCCATTGTAGGTACTCACCAGATTGCTAAATATTTTACCTTTCTTAAAACATACAGCAATAAGGATTTCCCTGGTGGTTCAATGGTTAGGACTTTGCCTTCCAATGCAGGGGGTGCCAATTTGATACCTGGCTGGGGAGCTACATGCCTCATGGTCAAAAAATCAGAACATAAAATAGAAACAGTACTATAACAAATTCAGTAAAGACTTTAAGACTGGTGTACATCAAAAAAAAAATATTAAAAAGAAAAAACAGCTTACAGCAGTAGTACTTGCCACAGGGCTGCAGTAAGTACAGATAATAAAGCAAATTTGGGCTGAGAAGATATGGTCTAAATCATGTCATACTGGCTTACGCCTTTCATAACCTCTAAGATGCTGAGGTAGAAATTGTCTCCATCAGACACACAAAATCCAACTTCTCTCAGAGAGCCCATAAGATTGTGAAGAGAAGCAGGTGAGGTTTCAGAATGGGAAAGTGTTCATGGAACTAAATGGAAAAACCTTGGGGGAAAGGGAAGGTTTAGGAAGAAAGCACCATTCCTCTGCTAATTTCAAAGCTGTGACTCGTGGCAGTGTCTCTCTACACAGGATATGGGGGTGGGAGTTTATGGCTCTGATCTTGTCCCCAAGATTCACCTTCCCTTCTCTCATTAATCAATCTTGCTCCCATCTGCCTGCCTTGGAGACGTGGTTTCCCGAGGGCTGTTTCTCCTTTAACACCCTGGCTTTTCATTTTCTTCCCTAGAGCACAGCAGAACTTGAGACTTTACCACAAAGGTAATAAACAGATTGTGCAGCCACGTTTGGGACCCAGGCTATGCACTGTCCAACTCCAGAGCTGGAAGACAGTGTTGCCCCTGTGCTGTGCTGTGAGATAGCCCTGCCTGAGGATACCTCAGAATTAGACGGTCTCATTTTCGTGGTGTGGCTAAGCCCATCTCAGGGACCTGACCTCCCTCCTATGGCTTCATATCAACCACTAGCCTAGAGCCCACACTTATATACTGTCCTCTAGGTGGTCTAAACCCTGGAAAATGAGGACCAGAAGGAAATGAGAATTTCTATTCTCACTTGTAGAAAACCTGTCACCCAAGTTCTGGTTTCCTCTCTGAGGACCTAATATGTCCCACATTGACTGACACAAAAAGTATTCCATTCAGAAGAAACATTAATGCATAATCCCAGTGAGACAAGATGAGTATGACAACCATACACTCAAGTAAAGCAGGAGGAGGTAGTTATGTTGTAGAAGGTACCTGTCTGCACTAACCAGCACTCGCCACACTCCAGACACATCACATACATCATCTTAACAACAACCCCTCTGCCTTTTTATGTTATATTTCCATTCTACAATGGAAGAAATCATCCAAGAAGCTAAATAATTTACCTGATGTTACAGTTGTTGTTTAGTCGCTAAGTCATGTTCAACACTTTTGGGACCCCATGGACTGTAGCCTACCAGGCTCCTCTGTCCATGGGATTTCCCAGGTAGGAATACTGGAGTGGGTTGTCAATTCCTTCTCCCGGGGATCTTCCTGACCCAGGAATTGAATCCACATCTCCTGCATTGGCAAGTGGCTTCTTTACCACTGAGCCACTAGGGAACCCGGATGTTACAGTTAGTATGTGGCAAACTTATGATGAACCCAGATTCAAAGGACTTCCCAGGTGGCTCAGTGGTAAAGAATCTGCCTGCCAATGCGGGAGACTCAGGTTCGATCTCTGGGTTGGGAAAACACAGTGGAGGAGGAAATGGCAACCTATTCCAGTATTCTTGCCTGGAAAATCCCATGGACAGAAGAGCCTGTTGAGCTATAGTTTAATGGGTCACAAAAAGCCAGTCATGGATGAGCACACACACAGGATGCAGATTCAAAGAACAAAAGTAGTAACAGCTGTTATTACAGTTACAGTTCAGTTGCTCAGTCGTGTCCGACTCTTTGCGACCCCATGAACCACAGCACGCCAGGCTTCCCTGTCCATCACCAACTCCCTGAGTCCACCCAAACCCATGGCCATCGAGTCGATGATGCCATCCAGCCATCTCATCCTCTGTCGTCCCCTTCTCCTCCTGCCCTCAATCCTTCCCAGCATCAGGGTATTTTCTAACAAGTCAGCTCTTTGCATGAGGTGGCCAAAGTATTGGAGTTTCAGCTTCAATATCAGTCCTTCCAATGAACACCCAGGACTGATCTCCTTTAGGATGGACTGGTTGGATCTCCTTGCAGTCCAAGGGACTCTCAAGAGTCTTCTCCAACACCACAGTTCAAAAGCATCAATTCTTCGGTGCTCAGCTTTCTTTATAGTCCAACTCTCACATCCATATATGACCACTGGAAAAACCATAGCCTTGACTAGACAGACCTTTGTTGTCAAAGTAATGTCTCTGCTTTTTAATATGCTATCTAGGTTGGTCATAACTTTCCTTCCAAGGAATATACCCGTTTGAATGCAGAGTTCCAAAGAATAGCAAGAGGAGGTAAGAAAGCCTTCCTCAGCGATCAATGCAAAGAAATAGAGGAAAACAATAGAATGGGAAAGACTAGCGATCTTTTCAAGCAAATTAGAGGTACCAGGGGAACATTTCATGCAAAGATGGGCTCAATAAAAGACAGAAATGGTAGAGACCTAACAGAAGCAGAAGATATTAAGCAAAGGTGGCAAGAATACACATAAGAATTGTACAAAAAAGTTCTTCACGACCCAGACAATCACGATGGTGTGATCACTCACCTAGAGCCAGACCAGCTGTTATTATTACTACTTAATTCAAAAAATGGCAGAGAAATATTGAAAACAAAACTGAAATTGGAGGTAAAGATTGTATTTGTAGATAAGTGCAAGACTGACTCTTACATAGGTGGTTCCTGGCATCATTACAGGTGAAGAGGATAGATGGAAATCCAAAACTGTGTAATCTAGTCACTAAAATAAGTGATGAAAGGGCTGGGCAGTATATTTCAATGACTCTAAACTGCAATGAGTGACTCATTAGAATTCTTAGCAATAAGAACAAGCTGATGACAAGACTATCTCAGAGCCTGGTTGTAAAGCTGACAGTCAATTAGTTAACTTTATTTCCAGTCTACGAGGGAGACAGGAAAAAGAGTTTGCAATGCTATGTTGGCCCTGAAAGAAAATTTCTAGTCAGGAGGCTAAGCTTCAAGCTCATAGCATTGCTGACCTGCCATTGGAAGGCAGCTTGTTTGCAACCCAGAGAAGAGCAGTTACCAAGGTCAGTTCCTAAAGTGATGCAAGTTTATTGGCTCAGAGGGAGATCGCTGGGGAATGAGACCCAGCACTTCTTATGTTGCATTTCTCCAGCTGGGTGGATGCCCCCTCCTTGATTCAAGCTTGCCTTGTTCTCCTTAACTACACCACTTGGGAGTTCCATGGGTGCACTGTGTCCTCACTTTCCATCCTGCCTGACATCATAGGGCTTAGTGTTCCACATTGTTTCTGCAAGAGTATCTTTTTCCCACCCGATTCAATCATCTTTCCTCTGCCTAACCAACTTCTACTTAGCTTTTGGGATCTGAGAAGCCTTTTGTCCATGCCCAAGAGTAGAATAGCTCCCCCAGCCCGCCACAACATATGCACAGACACACACTACCCCCAAGGCAACTTGTCCTCCTTTGTTTTCTTTGCACTGCCTTGCTGTGAGTTGCACACGTTCCAAACCTCTTATCCATAAGAGTAAAGTACAGAAAGTTATGAAAACTAAAAATTTTAATGTTAAGTCTAGTGCAAATTTATCCCAATTGATAATAACAGTCAGACATTTTGCTGTAGAAAAAAATGGATATGTGTGCCTTTGAGATAGTGCCTCAGACCCCATGGGGAGTGTTAAAAAAGGTATCATATAGGCACTAGATTATCGTTCCAAATCTGAAAAGAATGATGTATTCTGAAGCTTCTCTGGCCCCAGGAGTGTTAGATAAGAACTTATGGGTCTGTCCTGTCCTGGACTGTGTCCCATTGTGTGCTCTTATATTGTTCATATTGAAGTGCCTTAGACTCTGAAATCTTCAAGGACCAGAAACTGTATCTCGTTCATCATTTTATCTCCTTTACCTAATACGGTGTATATAGATTATCAGTGTGTTTAAAGAATGAATGAGCAAGTAAATAGAAGAACGAATGAATGAGGATACAGCAGCCTTGTAACTCTGAATGAATGAAGAGATATGGCAGTCTTCTAGTTAAAAATGAGAAGCCATAGCCAGTCCCCAGGTTGCTTAGGTACTCCTAGATGTCCCATGATAGAGAATTTCCAATGACTAAGACTGGAAAAGCTAGAAGAAACTTTACAATATATTTGGTTCTTGAACCATATCAGCTTTTATGCATTCACTCATTCATTTATTTTTTAAAAAAATTGTTATACAACTACTCTGTGCTGTATAATAAGCTAAGCCATAGATGTATTTTAACCATAACAACAAACAACAACAAAATGCAGATAAATTCAGAAAGAGATGAAGAAATTTGGCACAGAGTAAACGTTCAATTCAAATTAGGTCATTTATTTTCCCCATGTATGAAACACAATGTCTGTTTTAAATTCTTCACCTAACATTTTTTTTGTGTTTGTGATTCACTATTAATTTTATATCATTATACTCGGGCATAACACAATCTTGTGGTAGCATGCTTTTATTGAAATATAATTGCTTTACAATGTTGTGCTAGTTTCTGCTGTACAACAAGTGAATGAGCTATATGTGTACATATACCCCCTCCCTCCCCACCTCCCACTCCATCTCTCTAGGTCATCACTGAGCACCGAGCTGAGCTCCCTGTGTGTACAGCAGGTTTCCACTAGTTATCTATTTTAGATATGGTAGTGTATATATGTCAGTGCTGCCCTCCCAGTTCATCCACCCTCCTCTTCCCCCTCGATGTCCACATATCCATTCTCTACACCTGTGTCTCTATTTCTGCCCTGCAAATAGGTTCATCTGTGTCATCTGCCTTCTTCTCTTCCACTTGGTGTATCTCATGCAAACACCATTCACAAGTGGAATTTATGCAAAAGGAATCTGGGAAATATAGTGTCTAGACTTTAAGCCCCTATCGTACATGGGACCACCGACAAGAAAGGAGATGACCCTAAGTATCAACAAAAAATATCCACCAAGGGAAACTTTCCTTATAACTATTGCATTTTTACCCAAATTCCTCTATAGGTCTTCAGGAATTAAAAAAAAGAAAGGAGGAAGAGAAGAACAAATGATCTTCTTCATTGAGGGTGGTTTATTTTGTTTTCTGAATTTTTTAACAAACATGACTTTAAAAAGTCAAAGTGAACAGATAAAAACAGTTATAACTATTACAGCGCTTGGTAAATGGTTTTGTGAAGCTCCAGTGGAATTGGTCCCAAATAAAGACTAACCCAGGGACTTCCCTGGTGGTTCAGTGGTAAAGAATCTGCCTGCCAATGCAGGAGACATGGGTCAGATCCCTGGGTAGGGAAAATACCCTGGAGAAGGAAATGGCAACCCACTCCAGTATTCTTGCCTGGGAAATCCCATGTACAGAGGAGTCTGGTGGGCTACAGTCTATGGGGTCACAAAAGAGTCAGACATGACTTAACAACTAAACAACAACAACAAAGACTAACCCATAGGGGAAATACCAGGTTTCTGCAGAGAACCCAAGGAGGCTGAATTTATGTGGCCATTTCTTATATTTGGGCCTTATTTTTATTTTAAGTGACTTCATGCACTCTGAGGTCTTCTTGGACTTCTAGTGCAGTTTTAGAAAACTGGAGAAAAACATAGTCCTGGAGCAGTGAGAGATTGCAATTAAAGACCATGGAAATATTCTCCTCTTAAGGAACTACAAAAATTTCTAAAAGTAGCTATTAAAATTATAATGAAAGTTGCTATTTTTCTGGCCTCAGATGAGCTAAACACAGAAGTCAGTATTTAGTAAAATGACTGAACATGTATTTGATCCTGAGTAATGGCTAACCCTAACTTATATGCAGAGTACATCATGAGAATGCTGGGCTGGAGGAATCACAAGCTGGAATCAAGATTGCTGGGAGAAATAACAATAACCTCAGATATGCAGATGACACCACCCTTATGGCAGAAAGTGAAGAGGAACTAAAAAGCCTCTTGATGAAAGTGAAAGAGGAGAGTGAAAAAGTTGGCTTAAAGCTCAACATTCAGAAAACTAAGATCATGGCATCTGGTCCCATCACTTCATGACAAATAGATGGGGAAACAGTGGAAACAGTGTCAGGCTTTATTTTGGGGGGGGCTCCAAAATCACTGCTGATGGTGATTGCAGCCATGAAATTAAAAGACGCTTACTCCTTGGAAGGAAAGTTATAACCAACCTAGACAGCGTATTAAAAGCAGAGACATTACTTTGCCAACAAAGGTCTGTCTAGTCAAGGCTATGGTTTTTCCAGTGGTCATGTATGGATGTGAGAGTTGGATGGTGAAGAAAGCTGAGCACCGAAGAATTGATGCTTTTGAACTGTGGTGTTGGAGAAGACTCTTGAGAGTCCCTTGGACTGCAAGGAGATCCAACCAGTCCATCCTAAAGGAGATCAGTCCTGGGTGTTCATTGGAAGGACTGATGTTGAAGCTGAAACTCCAATACTTTGGCCACCTCATGCAAAGAGTTGACTTATTGGAAAAGAGTCTGATGCTGGGAAGGATTGAGGGCAGGAGGAGAAGGGGACGACAGAGGATGAGATGGCTGGATGGCATCACTGACTCGATGGACATGAGTTTGGGTAAACTCCGGGAGTTGGTGATGGACAGGGAGGCCTGGCGTGCTGTGATTCATGGGGTCGCAAAGAGTCGGACACGACTGAGTGAACTGAACTGAACTGAACTGAATGGCTTTAATATCAAAGTTGGATAGAAATGAGCAAACTTTCCTTTTAGACTTTGCACAGTTTGCCTAATCTCTGCTGATATAAACTGTTACAAAACACCACCTTAAACCAGAAACAACCCCTGATCAAGATATGAGAATTCAGATCTTTAAAGTCAACAAGAATGAGCAATTTCATGCCAGTATATTTATAATAAATGTGCGTTTTAATCAACTCTCCTTTTACACTTCCAATCTCTTAAAAGGAAAGGCATCCTGTTAACCAAGTCCCATAGGTTTTCCAAATTACCCAGGGTATACTCAGCAAATTAAAATTAATATTAAGCATGATCACATTGAAAGAGGACATTACTCAGCAAGCATCCAAAGGTTCCAGATTCTTTGAAGTGATTTGTTTCTCTCCAAGATTTGTGAGCTGTCTGTCAATGAATTTAACTGGATATTTATTGATATTAATGGCAGCTGCAGCTGATTGAACAGACTTTACTTAAATTTTGTGTTTCTTGTTTATGGCTGTTTTTCCTGGCCTTGCCTTTCCATGTTACATGCTGATGAAGCCCCGGGCAAAATGAATGGAGAAATCTTTTCCAAATCAAGACATGACTCTCCTCACCGTCCTTCACAAAATGGGAAAATATTACCGATGATAAATCACCTCCTATTCTCAACTCATCACTATTCGGGTTTGTTAAAAGCTCATTTTCATGCACACCCTTAGGAGTTAAGGGCAGAAGCTCCATAGACACACAGCCTGTATTCAAATCCAGATCATCCACATATTTGCTGTCATCCTAGGCCGAGTTTATCAACCTTCTCCTTGCCTCAGTTTACCCACTTGTAGAGTAGAACTGATAATAATAGGCTCCCATAGGCTCAGAACCTGCCTAGCACAGGGCCTGGAACTTGCTAATACCTCAGTAAGACTTAGTTCTTCTTACTTTTTTCTCTATAGGGAAAATGAAATTATATGGATCTATTTTATTCCTCTTGTGATGAACAAACCACTATACTTAAAAATACTTAAAAACCAGACTCTGCTTTAATGTGACACAGAAAAGCCTGGAGAAGTTGAAGTTCCTGCTATAAGAAAACAGAAGATGCCTTCTTCCCCTGTTTCTTTTTCCTTCTACTCTCTGCCCCCAGGTACTATTCTGACATATTTTATAGACTTCTTTCTGAGGTTCTGAAGATGCTGAAAATTCTTGAGTAGAAGCAAAACTCTAGAGGAAGTGGGAGGAAGGAGAGGACAGCTTTCTATAACAGATTGTCTTGGACTTGTGGTTAATGTCACAGTTACTTTTCCAAACTTGCCTGCACTCTTTTTTTTTTCTTTCTTTCTTTATTCAGCTAGCTCCATGCCAGGTACTGGAATTTCAAAGCTTAATTTTAGGAAGCCAGTTCTCAAGAATCTTTCTCACTAGTGAAGAAAGCAGTATTTTACAACCTAGTGTTTCTGAAATCACATAGCATAGTAGTTATGTGTCCAGATTCTGGAGCCAACCATGGTTTAAATCCTGCCTTTGGCAACTTAAATGTGTGTCAAATTACCTTACCTCTTTGTGTTTTAGTCATCCAACTGTAAAGTGGGATTGTAATAGTACTTAAGATTTTAAAGATTAAGTGGATATACATATATTATATTATATATTATATATATTATCTTGAAAGAGTGTCTGGCTTAGGGTTAACATTAAAGGTTAATATTAAATAAATGTGTATCTTTATTACAATCATGATTCTAAAGTTTTTTCTTTTTCATTTTTATCAATTTTATTAGAGTGTGATTGCTTTATAATGTGTTAGTTTCTACTGTACAGCAAAATGAATCAGCCATACATATATATACATCTCCTCTCCCTTTTGGATTTTCTTCCCATTTAGGTCACTACAAGCACCGAGTAGAAATTCTGGTGCTATACAATGCCGTACAGTATGTTTTCATTGCAAGAAGGCATATTCTTTACCATCTGAGCCATCAGAGAAGCCCTGTTATTTTATACATAGTGTCAATAGTATGACACCAAAAAGTTTATTTTGGGAAGTTGTGGAAAAAGACAAGAGGAGGCAGATGCACCAGACAAATGATAAATTTGTGTCTGGACCTGCTGAGATACTTTGTGGTTGCCCAGCTAGACATTCCTATTAGGAAGTTAATTGGTAACACAGATCTAGCCCTTCAGCAAGTATTGTGGGCTAAAGGTAATGACTTGGACATCAGCAACGTGTGAATGGAAGTTGAAATCATGGACATAAATAGGGTCACTCAGAGAAAGGGGAGGGTGTGAAAAGAGAGATGATTAAGGACCACATCCCTGGAGCTACATCTATTTAAGACACTGGGCAGAATCAGAGGAGCTTGCAAAGGCAGAGGCCTGGATAAAGGGGCAAAGGGTAAGCGGGAGCCTGTGAGGGAGGTGAGCTGGGGGGAGGGACCCAGGTCATGAGTTGCCTTGGCTCTTTTGCATTTGTTTTTCTCTTAACCATCTCTGGCCCTGAGATTTGATTAACCAGAGAGAAAACAACTAAGGGCCAGCAAAGCCTGCCCAGGGAGGAGTGGAAAAAGACAGCAGAGGACAGCAATGGCTTAGGCACTGCTCCCATGACCCCTTCCCGCCTCACACACCACACCCTTCATAACACCTTCTGGATTTTTCTTCTTTAACAGTTTAGAGAGTTTAACTTCAAACTTTGGGTCTATCAGACCATATTCAAAGATTCTACATATTATATGCCTCAAAACTTAATTTTAGTTTCACAAGATTATCTGTCAGAAGTTTGTTGTGCTTTATGTATTTTTTTAGCCACACCACACACACACATGCATGTAGGATCTTAGTATTCTGACCAGGGATCGAACTCCCACCCTTTGTGTTGAAAGTGTGGAATCTCAACCACTGGATGGCCAGGGAAGTCCCTTACATTCTAGTTTGAGAAATAGGAGAAAGCAGAAGTAGAAGGCAAACAGTTTCCTTTTAAGAAAGTGACCGACAGTGTTCACATACCATTGGTTGGCACTTTGTCACACGGCTCCACATGGTTGTAAGAGGAAGGGTTAGAGGTACAGTCATTATAGATGAGAAAGCATTAGTTCTCTAAATTATCATCATCATTCCACTTGAGTAACTTCCATTGGCCAGGAATTGGGGACTTGGTGGTGAACAAAGTCTAGAGGAGGAGACAGATCGTTAAGTGATTGTAACTATTATATCAAAGTAGGAGAAGGACAAGATGCCTGAAATAGACAGGGAAGGGGGGCATTCCTGAGGAATCTAAACTATCCAGTTATCCAGAAGAGAGCCATGGATGAAGTGAGTTTTATATTAAGAGCTAAGAAATGACTAAATGTTACTCAGGAAGAGAGGGTAGCAAACGAAGTGTGTTCCTGGCAGAAGAAATAAGATATGCAAAAGCCCAGAGATAACAGAGGGTGAGACAAAGCTTAGAGGAGCTCAAATTAGTCCAGTCAAGCCAAAGCATCTTACAGCATAAAGGAAAGTTCTGCAAAGAAGGCTGAAGAGTTTAGCGTGGTTTGGATCATCTAAGGCTAGAGGCTTGAGTCTGTGGGTGATTAGTTGGAAGGAGGAGGTCAAAAATGAACTGCAAAGACTCTGCACCAAGCAACATGGTGGTGAATGAGATTTTTCACTGAGACAGAGGACATTAGAGGTGAGATTTCAGGCTGATGGGGGAGGGAGAGATCGTCCTTTCAGCTCTAGCCACACTGGTTGGGGAGTCCTGATTAGACCTACAGACTTGAGTCATCTGCCTATAGATGAATTGAAGCTACAGGAGTGGATGAATCTCATACAGAATGAGGAGCAATGAAAGCCTTGGACAAACTCCAAAGAAATACAGATCTTTTAGGGGTGAGTAAGAAGGAGAGCTAGAGAAGGGCAAAGGAGGGAGGGCCAGGTGGACAATAGCCATCATGGTGAAGTAAGAGATATAGTCATCTGCTGAGAATATGGGTGAAGGGTCATCAGCCTCACCCCAGGGCTCTAGCATCATATGGGTTTGCCCAACCTGTTCAGGGGAGTAAGCAGGACATCAATTACAATCTGTACTGGAAGATTCCAGTCTTCCCATTCCAACCAGAAGAGGACGGCCTCCATCTTACTGATATCTACTCTAGTCCTGACGATTGCTTTTCTGAAGAAGTCAAGGGGTTCACATGGACCCCTTTGGGGGAAAGACTATGGACCTCCTAGTTTTAGCATTATGGAAGTAACAGCCTGCAAGATATTTTAAGTTTATGAAATCTCAAACGTTTCAGCAAAGGCTAATATTAGTGAATGAAGTGAGACTCTCATACTATACTTACAAGATAAATTTCACTATAGAGCATGTTTCTCACTCCTTGACTACTGAAGATATTTCCATCAGTGACTAAAAGAAAGTCTGTAATACTTTAGGAAAATGTGTAATCAACACAAACTACAGTGAAAGTAGACATGAGATTTGGCATATGACAGTACAATGTTAAAATGACCTGCTAAAACAAATGTGAGCTGTCTTTGATCTCATATCAAAAGCCCTGTATTTTACTTTTTTCTAATCAATGTAGAATGTACTTTGGCATTTTTGGACTAAGATATTCTCTATAAATTTCTGTTGATCCAAGAAACTTTAGGGCCACCACCTCAACATTAATAAAATGATATGGAGAAGAATCAAATGCACTGTATTTATGACCTGTAATAGAAAAATGGATATTTTTATTCTATAAATGGTTAAGTAATACATAATTTGTTGATTTATTCAACGAATATTTACAGAGTGTCAACTATGTTCCTGCTTGGACTAGCTGTTAGCTAAAACCCTCTAAAGGATTTCATTGCACTTAGTGTAACAAAATTCCTTACCCTAACCTGTTAACCCTCACATCATCCATTCCTATCTTCCTCTGGAGATATTCTCGGCCTCCCTCTTCAACACTCACCATGTTCTAATCATACTGACTTTCTATTTTGTTCTCAGCCACATCAAACTTACTCTGGCTTCAAATGACCATCGCTTTCTATTCTGCCAGTCCATAAATTTTGCCCCGTATCTCTTCTCATGGGTAACTCCATCATTCAAGTCTCAGCTCCAATTTCCTCCTGGTTCTAAAGAAGCCAGTCTATTAAGTAAATGCCTCTTGCCCAGCACTCCATCACAGTAACCTGCTTTATTTAGCTGGAGTCCTTCATCACTATATTAAATTATCTTGTTTACTTGACTATCTACTTTTTCTCTCTCTTCAGAGATAACGTCAGCAACCTGAGAGCAGGAAGTGGGCTGCCTTGTCCAAGACTAGATACCCAGTGCCTAGAATGGCCCTAGATTAGATTAAGCATTCAATAGAATTTGTTGAATGAATGAATGACTAGTGGTTATGAGAAAAATGTAAAACCATGGGAAATGGTAAAACCTAGGGAAAAACGGTGAAAGAAACTTAAAACCTAAGTAAAAAAAAATAATAAATAAACAAGATTCAACGCTATATATACACAGTGAATACAGCTTTACGCTATGCTAAGTCGCTTCAGTCGTGTCCAGCTCTTTTCAACTCTATGGACTATAGCTTGCCAGGCTCCTCTGTCCATGGGATGCTTCAGGCAAGAACACTGGAGTGGGTTGCCATGCCCACCCCCAGGGGATCTTCCCAATTCAAGGATTGAACCAGTCAGTGTCTTTTATGTCTCCTGCATTGCCAGGAGGGTTCTTTATCACTAGCACCATCTGGGAAGCCCCATACAATTATATATCAGTAGTTTATCTTTTAAAAATCTGGATATATATATACGTGAAAGATGCCAAGATATAAATAAAAGTTGAAATTGTATTTAAAAATGTTTTTAAAGAAGTTATATGAAAGCTCACACTCCAGGAGGCCAAAAAAATGCTATTAAAAATACTATATTAACATTTATTAATATAAAAAATACTATATCAACAAATAAGGAACTCAGACATGTTACAGCTACATGGGCAGGTCCAGAGAAGCTTTCCTGGAAACAAGTTTTACCATCAAACTAACTAAGAAACACACGCGTGTCTGTTACTCACAACTCTTTGTCATGCACCAGAAGGTTATTTTCCTTGTTTTCAGCCTAAAGCAGGGAGAGGGGGATAACTGTAACAGGGATGCCAACTCCCTCAGAATAACTTCCCCTTGGTAGGATCACATGATGGTGGGTATGGAGCATGTGTATCGAAGAAAGCTTGGGAAAACACAAGCAGTAAGCAAGAGTGGCTTGTGAAAGAAAAGATCTGGAGGGATTCTATATGTGAGTGCATGAGAAAACGTCCTTGGTTGGAGATTTAAAAAGTAAGATTTATACTTGGTCTAAACTGAGGACACAGGCTGCACAACCAACTCTGTGTTAGGAGTCATCTGTCCCCAGAAGACTCCTAGAGTAGCCCCTCCAGGATGGTTCCCAATGATCCCCACCTCCCGGTATTCACAGCTTTGCATAGTCTCCACCCACGAAAGTTGGTCTCTGTGACCAGCAGAGTATGACGGAAGTGATGGTAAACATCACTTCTGAACTTAAAAGATGAAAGATGTACTTTCTTCTCAGGGTTTCTCTCTGTGTCTCCCTCTATCTTATGCTCTCTCTCTCTCTCTCATCACTTGATATGGGGAAGAGAGACACCATGTCATGAGCAGCCTCGCACAATCACACACAAGGTAAAGAGCTGAGGCCTCCAGACAACAGTCCACAGAGATCTGAAGCCTTCTGCCCACAGCCACACAAGCGAGCACGGAAGCGGAAACTTTAACCTTAGGCATGCCTTCAGCTGCTTGTATCCGAGGCCAACATCTTGACTGCAAACTCGTAAGAGGTCCTAAGGCAGAAATAACTCATTGTGCTGTTCCCAGATTTTTGTCCTTCAGAAACTGTGTCAAATGTTAGTCTTTTAAACCACTGAGTTTTGGAGTACTTTGTTATGAAGCAATAGACACTGAACTCAGCCACTGACAAGTCCTCCTCCACACTGATATCTTCTGCTGTCCTCCATGTGGCTTGTCCAGAAGTGCAGCCTCACCCTGCAACTCCATCTCCCTGAGCTGGTGACCAGTTTATCTGGAGTGCCAGATAATCGTGGGTACAAAGGCACTTCTCCACTCACCAGGACAGAAGGCTCTACATCTTGGGGATTGATGTTACCAATGTTATGCGGTTAAAGAGGCAGCTTCAACAGTGATGGCCACTTGTTCTACTACATCCTTCCAATCCCTCTACTTAACATCATGCAGCCAGCATCCTCTCTTTAGATCACTAAGGTTTTCTAATATTGTTATCTACCTAGGTATTCAAGACTGTTATAAATGATTTCCAACTTTTATTCTCCAGTTTTCAAACTTGCAAGTGCATGAAGTCAACTAAGGAAATAGTAAATGATGACGCATGGGCCTTGCCCAACCTGAATTGGGTGTGAGATACAAGAATCTGAATTCTCAGTGAATTCTTCAGCATATCTGATTCAGGAGCTCTCTGGAGTTCACTGAGAGAGACACCCTTGTAGTTATTCCTCTGTACTGTCCTGTTTCTCCAACTAAGCTCTAGGTTCCTAAAGAGAGACTATTTTCTGTCTCTCATATTCACCCAAGGCATCAGAACACTGCTGGGCATTCAGTGAACTTTCAATAAAGTGACTTACAAGAATCACCATTCAAATAGACATCAACTGCAGGGTTATTTACATTTTGCCAAATGTACCCTGGCTATAACAGGAATGGATGGCAAAGTTCCTGCTTTTAAGGAACTGGCGGCATGGGTAAGGAAACAAGAGAAAGGCATTGCAAGGAGACAGTAGTGAACAACTTCAGACAGGATGCAGAAGACCTGCTATGTGATAGGGTACAGGCTCCATCCAACTTTTAGAGGCATTAGAAAGATTAATGAAGTCTGAAAAGCTTCAAGCAGAAGCAACACCTGGAGAACACTGGGAGACAAGTGGCCTGAATGTTTGTCCCATTTGTTTTAGAAGCCAAGTGTCTTAGAGCCAGGACATCATTTCTCTGGACTTCAGTTGATTCTCGTAGAGAGCCAGAGCAGTCTGTTAGTATCATAGTTTCCAAACTGCCCTGCAGAGTCCTCAAGGGATCATATGAGGGGAAAGGAAGCCATGAGATCAGGTGTGACCACAAGTCTGCTTCCCAGGTCTTATCTGACCAATAGGTGAATTTCATGAAAGTCTTAGTGTCACAAGAAGTTCTACTGCTAAAACAAAAAAAGCAACGAGGTTTGGAAACATTACATGTTGACTTCCTTTTTCAAAGTAATTTTTATTGGAGTATAATTTCTCTGGGCTTCCCTGGTGGCTCAGCAATAAAGAATCACATGCCAATGTCAGGAGATGCAGAAGACACACGTTTGATCCCTGGGTTGGGAAGATGCCCTGGAAAAGGGAATGGCAACCCACTCCAGTATTCTTGCCTGAAGAATCCCATGGACAGAGGAGCCTGGCAGGCTATATAGTCCATAGGGTCACAAACAGTCAGACACAACTGAAGTGACTTGGCATGCATATTAATAGTGTATATGTGTCATGCAACAGCAATTGACACATATACACTATTGTATGTTGATTTGTGAGGCTCCTTTATGAGACATCAACTAGGAGGGAGGCCCTATATGGGAAGGACCTGAAGATGGGGTAAATGAATCCATAACATTTTCGTCTCTAACTTATTTTATTGTCACCAGCAATGTCGATTTTGCTAAGAGTGATGCTCCCTTATTAAAGCTCCTCCTAAGGTAAGGAAAGTTGACACACAGAGTTGACCTTAACTTGCTAGAATTAGCCTTTAGTTGCCTAACTTTTTTATACAACATATTTCCAAATGAACGGAAGTTGTCAAATGCTATACCTAAAACTACCGTACAGACCTGTGGTGTCCATTTGGACAAGTACTTGCCACATGCAACTATTTACATTTAAATTAATTAGAATTGAGCAATTAGTTAATTAAGGAGTTAACTAGACATTTACTTCTAGACTGCCTTAACTACATGGTATGATCTCGATACCCACATGAAGATGGTGGCAACCTGACAGGGCATCACGGATCTAGAATATTTTCATCATCACAGACTGTTTCATTAACTAGCACTGGAATGAGAAAAAAGCCAAGAAAACAAGTATAGTTACCATTTGGCCGAGTCCTCAGTTAGTTCTGTTTCTCAGAAAAAACTGAATCTGTCCCTCAATAGAGGATGGACAGTCTCCAAGGTTGCTGGTGTTATTTATTTATTTGTCAGCTAGAAAGACCAAGACATTAAAGCTGTTCAGGGTGAGAGGCTAAAAATCAAGCTGAAAAGTGATTAGAAATCAGTGCTTAATAAAAAAACAAAATGGAGTTCAAAATATTCTTTCCTGGAGAATCCCATGGACAGAGGAGCCTGGCAGGCTATGGTCCATAGGGTCGCAAAGAGTTGGACACGACTGAAGAGACTTAGCAGGCACGCATGCACAAGGAGTGGCAAACTACAGTGCAAGGACCAAGTTAGGATTGTAGTCAGTTTCTATACTTCTGGAATAAGTGAGATATTTATACTTTTAAAAGATTTTAAAAGACGAACAAAAAGTGATGGCCACATGTGGTTACCAAAGCCTAATTTATTTACCCTCTGGAAAAATACATGTCAACCCCGCTCTAGATACCTACAGCATTTCCTTGGAGATCACAGAATCCGAAAAAAAATATACAATTCTTCTGTAATTTCCAGAAAAAAAAGAGTGTTTAAATTCCAGCATGTCTCTGAGTAGAGGCGAACTCAGTTCCATCCCATCAAGATCGATGCTCTGGGGCTACTGTGTATTAATCCACACGACCTAGAGAAGGACAGAGAAGGGGACTGTAAGATGAGGTTTAGGATCTAGTGTTTGCCTTTTGAGGACAAAGACCACCAACAACTTCATAGGTGTGCTTGAACAGATGGGGAACTCCCCTGAGAGAGGTGGGCTGGAACATGGCTTAGAACACAGACTAGTGGATGACAGAAGGGAAAAGTTATTCAGTTGCTTAGTCATGTTTGACTCTTTGCAACCCCAAGGACTGCACATGCCAGGCTTCCCTGTCTTTCACCATCTCCCATAGTTTGCTCAGACTCATGTCCATTGAGTTGGTGATACCATCCAACCATCTCGTCCTCTGTCACCACTTCTCCTCTTGCTTTCTATCTTTCCTAGCATCAGGGTCTTTTCCATGGAGTCAGATGTTCTCATCAGGTGGCCAAAGTATTGGAACTTCAGCTTCAGCATCAGTCCTTCTAATGCATATTCAGGACTGATGTCTTTTAGGATGGACTGGTTTGATCTCCTTGCTGTCCAAGGGATGGTCAAGAGTTTTCTCCACCACAGTTCAAAAGCATCAAGTCTTCAGTGTTCAGCCTTCTTTATGGTCCAACTCTCACATCCATACGTGACTACTGGAAAAACCATAACTTTGACTATACGGACCTTTGTCAGCAAAATAATGTTTCTGCTTCTTTTATACGCTGTCAAGCTTTGACATATTTTTTCTTCCAAGGAGTAAGCATCCTTTAAGACAGTAGATGTCGTGACTCATGCCCTCAGTGGTGCCCCCTGCAGGCCAGAATACCAGAGGCAGGAAAGGACGAGAGTTTTATTTCCACTGAGATTATGATCTAGGTTTCAATTGCCTCTCCACCTCAGAAATGAACCTCAAGAGTATTTAGCAGTAATCATGGAAAGGAAGCTTGTGTGTTTAAGTGAATAGGGTCCCTTATAGGTTTTCTTTTATGGCTCTGTGGAAATGCTGGTGATCCTTGGCAAATCTCCAGAGGCAGTATAAAAAGCTCTGTCAAAGGCATTTATTCTTTTAATTTCCCCACAACACCAAGTTGTGAATTGCATGCCCTCTTCTCTTCCCTGGAATCTCACTGACCTCTCAATAGCTAATAATCACCCCCTTGTCCTTCATGTCTCAGCTCCAACAGCATTTCCTCAGGGAGGCCCTTCTGACTCTCAGAATAAGTTAGGACTTCCTGTTTCCTGTTTCTGCCACGTGCTGCGTTTTCCCTTTATGACCCTCACCACATTTACAATACTTGTGCAGTATTTCTCTTCCCATCTAAACCACTAAACACCATGGCCACAGGAACAAAGGGTGTTTGTTTAGTATTGTAACCCCAGGCTGTAGCACAGTGCTTGGCACAGAGAGAACCCAGACTGCATGGAGTGATTAGCAAGATCAAGGATTCATGCTCCCACTCGATAGATGGGGAGCATGGGGAGAACCTGGCTCAGAAAAATTAAACACGAGCCCAAGGCCAAAAAGTTGTGTCAAAGTTAGGTTCAGACTCTGAGGTGTTTTGTTTTGTTTTTTTAAAACATCCATTTCATTAAAATAATATATTTATTTATTTATACTTAATTGACTGTGTTGGATCTTAGTTGCAGCATGCACGATCTTTGTCTGGAATCTGGGATCTTTCTTTGCAGCTCATGGACTCTCTCGAGGTGTGGCCCATGAGTTCCACAACACAGGGGCTCAGTAGTTGCAACGTGTGCACTTAGTTGTTTCTTGGCATGTGGGATCTTAGTTCCCTGATCAGGGATCAAACCTACCTCCCCCACATTGCAAGGCAGATTCTTAATTCCTGGACCACCAAGGAAGTAGCCAGACTCGGGCCTTTTGAAAAGAATAAGGCTTGTTCTGCCTGTTCACGTCTGTTCCTGTTGAATTTAGAAGTACTCTAGTTAAGTCAAACTTGCTTCTCTAGGTCCACACTGGGATCCTCCAGCCTCTGAGATCTTAAGACTTGTAAGAGTTGTTTCGGCAACAAGTCAAAGCAAGTTTTATTTTTCAAATATTACCCATTCATACAGAAGGAATACATCCTTTCACTTAGGAAGCGAGGAGAGTTATGTCGATGTAGTTCAGAATGGACTCTGGCTCTGTTCCATCAGCTGTGTTGGGAGGGACTGTGACTTTGATAAATGCTAGTGAAGAGTCCGGGGTTGATGACTGGATGACACGTCTCCAGATTCATAGGTCCAGAGCACATGGGAGTTTAATGGTCCCATAAATATTAGGTGCTATCTCTCTCCTGCTCAGAAAGCTCCCAAATCCATTCATCTCAATGCTTTGCTGCCTCTTTCTTCATGTTGCAGATTTTTCCAGGGAAGTTTTATGGTTCATTTAAGTTGCCACTCACGTCCACAGGCCAAGGTTGGGGGGAAGGAAAGAGAGAATAAAAGAGCAACCCATGAATAGTGTTCCAAATGCCCGGACATTTCTGTCCACATTGATTGAGCTCTACTTTTTTCACTGCCTGAGTTGCTCCTAAACTGTGACAGGTGCTGAAAAAGATGCATTAACTCTTTCATGTCAGGAAGACTAGAAAGTGCTAGGATCAGATGCTCAAAGAATAATACGCAAATCAACATCGTTTTGTCTGGAGGGTGCCTCTTTAGAGAGGGAGATGGCTTTGAATTTCCTACTGACGAGACACACAGAGTTAGCACAAGTGATTCAGATGAAGAGTTATCTCAGAGCCTAGCATGGAAACTTCTACAAATTAGGGCTTGACAAGATATTGTTAGACAAACAGATGAAGAAACCACACCCCTGACACCATAGGACAGGCTTAGAAAACTCCTCTCCAGCACCAGGCTTTACAATCCCTTAGCTTCAACCAGCTGACACAACAGTAGCCCTAACTTGTCGCCAGACTCCAAGAGCATTCTGGAAGATCATATATGAAGATATGGACTTCACAGCCATCAGGGCTATGAGAGATTCTCATTCCAAACCTAATAGTGATTTCAAGCAGACTACCTGGAATATAGACATCTGGTTCAGAAAGAAACAACAACAGCAATAACAATGGTCATTGAAATATAATCGTGTTTTTATGTACAGACATAACGATAGTGCTTTGCAGTTAAGGACTAAACTGTACGTATCTCTTTTTAGTGAACTCATCATTTTACCAATTTGTCTATCTTTCCATTTGTAGCATTGCTGCTGCTGCTGCTGCTGCTGCTAAGTTGCATCAGTTGTGTCCAACTCTGTGCGACCCCATAGACTGCAGCCCACCAGGCTCCTCCGTCCCTGGGATTCTCCAGGCAGGAATACTGGAGTGGGTTGCCATTTCCTCCTCCAGTGCATGAAAGTGAAAAGTGAAAGTGAAGTTGCTTAGTCGTGTCCGACTCTTCGCGACCCCATGGGCTGCAGCCTACCAGGCTCCTCCTTCCATGGGGTTTCCCAGGCAACAGTACTGGAGTGGGGTGCCATTGCCTTCTCCGTTTGTAGCATTAGGTGAACTTAAAAAAGGAAAATATTAAAATGCAAAGGACAACAAATAAATTTAGGAGGAGAATATAAATCCTAATAATGCAATTAATTTATCATGTTATTATATGTGAGTGTGGATCACAACAAACTGTGGAAAATTTTTAAAGAGATAGGAATACATGACCACCTAACCTGCCTCCTGAGAAACCTGTAGGCAGGACAAGAAGCAACAGTTAGTACTGGAGATGAAACAATGGACTGGTTCAAAATTGGGAAAGGAATACTTCAAGGCTGTATATTGTCACCCTACATCATGTGGAATGCTGGGCTGGATGAAGCAAAAGCTGGAATCAAGATTGCTGGGAGAAACATCAACAGCCTCAGATATGCTGATGATACCACTTTAATGGCAGAAAGCAAAGAGGAACTAAAGGGCCTCTTGATGAAGGTGAAAAAGGAGAGCGAAAAAGCTGGCTTAAAACCCAGAATTCAAAAAATGAAGATCACGACATCTGGTCCCATCACTTCATGGCAAATAGATGGGGGAAAAGCAGAAACAGGGACAGATTTTATATTCTTGGGCTTTAAAATCGCTGTAGATAGTGACTGCAGCTATGAAATTAAAAGACGTTTGCTCCTTGGAAGAAAAGCTATGACAAACCTAGACAGCATATTAAAAAGCAGAGACATCACTTCGCCAACAAAGGTCCATCTAGTCAAAGCTTAAGAGAGCTTCCCTGGTGGCTTAGATGGTAAAGAATTCACCTGCGATATGGGAGACCTACATTTGATCCCTGGGTTGGGAAGATCCCCTGGAGGAGGGCAAGGCAATCCACTTCAATATTTTTTTCCTGGAGAATCCCTATGGACTGAGGAGCCTGGCAGGTTGCAGTCCATGTGGTCGCAAAGAGTCGGACACAACTGAGGGACTAAGCACAGCACAGCAGAGCACAAGGGTTAAGAATTCTAGGCTGGACTCTGTCGACCTTGACTCCAATATGCAGTTCAAGTTCAGATCTTTTCTCATCCTCTGGGCCATCACTAACTGTGTCATATTTTTTTATGGTTCTGGCATAAGCACAAGAGGGATGAGCAGAAACATGAGAGGCCTCCTAAGGCCTGAGCTCAAAATAGAAACTCTGCTGTGTCTGTTCATACTTTGTGGCCCAAAGCGGACCCAATGGCCAAAAGTAACATCAATGAAGTGGGAACTCTCTCTCCTTTAGTGGAGGTGAAGAGTGTGGATTCTTGTTGGAAAAAAAGCATGGATTCTAAGCAAGAGTGCTACATGGCCCTAAACAGACCACAAGCATTCATTCAGATTCATTACAATCCTCAGGCAATTCTGTTGATGTGAATTGCATAACAGAGCATTTTTAACACCAGCATATGAAATTTATTGACTTGGAAAAGAATATATTCATCAGAAAAAAAAATCCTTTGCAAGTCAAGTTTTGCAAAAGAAACTGACAACGGTCAATGAACATGCTGGAATCAATTGTCTCTCTACCTTGCTTATTATCTCCACCCTGCCTATCTGGACATTGCAGGGATTCAAAGGTTGTTTCCTTTGTTGCTACAAAGCAGGGCTAACTCCGTCTTTCTGGAAGGAGCACCAGCACCTATGTCCTGAAATGAATCATCACCAGAAGCAACACTTGCTGAAGAACAGTTCTGTTGGCAGGACAACATTAAGAAAGAACATATGTAGTTCCTTGACCAAAAGGAAAAGGCAAAATTAATTCAGAAAGAAAATGGAACTAATGCTTCATTGGAATATTTCTTGGGGTGAGATGATGGGAAGCAAGATAAGAAGGGTTGTATGTGTTCCACAGTGGCAGTTACACGAGCACATGAAAGCAGTGAACTTGAGTTTGTCGCTGGACTCACTCATCTAAGCAGTTGTGTTCTCATATATCTTTAATTATCTATATCAAAGGAAAAAAGAAGAAATCAGTCGCTGCTGTTGTGCTAGTGGTTGTTTGCATGTATATGTGCATTTCAAAGCCATCTAGCATTACCCATGTTATGCTTTTCCTTGGTTTATATATTTGTAGTAGTTTTTTAAAGCTGTCATAATAATTTGCCACAAAGTAGTGGCTTAAAGCAATAAAGATTTATTCTATCAGCATTCTAAAGACTGCAAGTCTAAAATCAAGGTATCAGTAGCCCATGCTGATCTTTCCCAATGGCTCAGTGGTAAAAAATCTGCCTGCAGTGCAGGAGACATGAATTCAATCCCTGGCTCAGGAAGATCCCCTGGAGGAGGAAATGGCAACCCACTCCAGTATTTTTGCCTGGGAAATCCCATGGGTAGAAGAGCCTTGTGGGCTACAGTTCACGGGGTCCCAAAGAGTCAGACACGACTGAGCGACTGAGCATCCAGGCCCATGCTCCCTCTGAAGCACTAGGGAAGAATCTTCCCATGTCTCTTCCTAGCTTACAATGATGACTGGCTGTTGGTCAGTGTCCCCTGGCTTATGGCTACATCACTCTAATCTCTGCTTCCAATGTCACATGGCCTTCATCCCTGCATGTTCCCTCAGTCTCTCTGTACCTTTCTTTTATAAAGATATCAGTCAGTGGATTTAAGACCCACTCTAATCCAGTATGACCCACTGTTAACTTGATTACATCTGGAAAAGTCTTATTTCCAAATAAGGTCACATTCTTAAGAGGACTTCAACAGATGCTCTTAGGAGATACAATTCAACACTATACCTGGATACACAGGCCACAATAGAATTCCTTCCATGAGATCAACAGGAAATGTAGAATGTCACAATTCTTCATGTGTTCAGCAAATACTTATGGATAATCCAGAACATGCCCCAGAGAATAATATGGTTCCCTCCCTTACTTACCCAGATCTCTGTTCAAAAGTCAGCAAGTCAGAGAGGTCTTTCCTGATTATTGTATTGAAAACAGCAATGCACCTGACCCTCAGCACTCTCTGTCCTTTGTCTTTATTTATTACTTTTTTATAGCACCCATTTCCATCTGTTGGATTATACATTAATTTGTTTATTTTTGCCCTAATTAGCATATAAGGTCCAGGACAGAAGGGATTTTGTCTTGTATACTTCTGTGCTCTCAAAACTTGCTCATTGTCTAGTAGATATTAAATATCTATTTATTGAGTGAAGGGAAGAATGACTTAATGAATATATTAGCAGACAAAGAAGGTTTTTAAATGCAATTATTTTTTTCCAGAATGGGTTACTATGACTTCTAACTGATGTCTGTTTCTTATCTTTTTCTCCCACTAGCAGTGTGTTGATCAGCAATAGACATGAATGGCCTAGTAATTTAACCATAGTTTTAAGGGTAGCAAGCTCATTTTATGTTACTTACTTTAAGTCAGAAATAAATCATTATTTGGATTGGAGAATTATTAAATACCCTTGATTACCTAAGAAAAACAATGATAGCCATACCTTATATGAAAATTGTCTAATGCATGTCAAGTGATTTTTATGACTATGGAATGATTCTCAATCCAAAGCAATTAAAAATACTCAAACATTAAGTAATGATGAAAATAATCAAATATCAAAGATAAAAAATTCCTGACAGAATAATTGGTCAATTTATTGACCAAATGCAAGTTGCCGCATCTTCATAAATGGTTAAACCTTGTTAGTGATAATGCTAAAAAATGTTGGTGAACTTACCAGAGAGGGAAGAGGAAAGAGGGAGATAAAACAGGGAAGGGTAACAAAAAAGAGATGTATCAGCAGCCTAAGTGACAGCAGAAAAAGTGGCAGAGATGAGAAGTAATGAATGACATTAGTGAAAAATAAAGATGACTACTGTTTAGAAAGAAGCATTGTCTCAGAGATGACTTAGTGCAAGGAAACACACAAACAAACAAAACTCTTGTTGGCTTCTATCAAGGAAATCCAGCTCAGGATTACACTCGGACTTTATAGCAACTGGAGTCATTAGGAAACTACTTGCTCTATAGTTCTTCATGAGTCTATTGGACCAGTTCCTTCTCAAACATCTGCTTAGTTTTTCTTTTTCTGAAGCTTCAGTCCCTAAATCCATGACCTTCTACTTCAACTATTCAACTTTGACTAACTCTGTTTCTGAGCATCTCCGTTCAATGTTTAGGATAGAAATCTAATTGGCTCAGCTTGTTGTAGGACTTTTGGCCCATCAGCCAAGGTGGCTGTATAGAAGGCGGGCTGTCAAGTTGTACTTGGGTTGCCCTTTCTAGGCCATGAGTGGAGAAGGTCCTTTGGGAAGGAAATCTACAGTGGTAAATGTAACTGACACTTCCAGTACAGAATCAAGCCAGGACAACACTGGGCCATCAAATTAGCCTTTCTCTGGCTTGTCATTGTTTATGCTCATCCTTTACCCTTTCCTCAAGTGACACCCAAAGCTGGGAATATATTTCATGTTCCCCCAAATCATACCCTGTCTTAAGTTTATCTCCAGTTTTTCCTTCATAAATTATTTTCTGTGTCAGGCCACAGTGAATTTATAGCCTATGTAGCACTTTATTTTTTTAAATTCATAACCACATGATCAATTTAATTGTCATCTATTTATTGATATATAGCATATTTATAGGTTATTTACTGATTGTAGTGTTATGTATATGCTAGGATTTCAATGAAAATTGGCTAATAAGCGTGAATTTGTCAGTTCAAGCCATTTGTATCTCAATTGCTTTTAAAAGAATTATCCTTCATGCTGGCAACTGTGAAAGTTAAAAAAAATCAATGTTTGGTAAAAATTCTGTGAAAGGAAAATATAAGATTTGCTTATTTCAATACTACTAATAGTGCCATTATATTCAAATGATGCCATACAGAAAGCACATAAACCACACATAGGAATTGTATGTGATGCATTCTTATAGTTCATGCTATGCTATCTACCTTTGAGTGAAATTAACTAGGCAGAAGTCAAAATTATTGTAGTTGTTGCACAACTACTGCTGCTGCTGCTAAGTCGCTTTAGTCGTGTCCGACTCTGTGCGACCCCATAGACAGCAGCCCACCAGGCAAGCACAGAAAACAACACAAAAAATCATATCTTTAATGACTGGAATATGCAATTTTCCGGCTTTGAAGAAATCACAAATGCTATTGCATCCTTCCTGTTACAAAAAGTTAAGACGTGTCACCCGATGCCTGCTGTAAGGATCAAAGCCATCTTAAAAAAGGTTTAGGGAAAACATGACCTGGTTGTTATGTTTTTAGAAGTGTTTGGTGATGATGAAGCATGTGTAGGCTTTGAAGTACTGTCTGTCCAAATTATACTAGCCAGAATTCTTAGAGCAGTAAGCACTCTTCCTTCACACCCCATCAACAGGTAAAACCCAAAAGAAAAAAAAGTGGAAACTAGATGATGAGAAGCTTACCATGAAACACAACTTGTCAGTTTTATTCAAAATAGAAGTTTTTCTTCATGTTGAGCATACAGAACAATAACAGTGGTGAAATAGAAACGTCTTTTAAAGGTGGAAAAAATAGTATGCTTGACCTCACAAATTCAAGCTTTAATTCACTAATTGATTTTGCAGAAGAGCCATGCAAGTAAAAAGTAAAAGCAAGGAGTTAGTTTTATTGGTCAAAAAGAAGATGCAAATATTAGAAGTTTATTTACTTAAAATATACTTAAAAAGAGATCTGTACACATTGAGAAAATAGCAAGCATGGGAAAATGGTACTGAATAAGTACAATACAAGATCATTTGTGTTATGTAGATTCAACTTACGAAGACATCTGGTCAGATTTGAAGTCAAATAAAAATGCACCAATGCTATAATGCCTTATCTTGCATAGAGTTGATCTAGGCCTGATTCTCTATTAAAAGCTTAGAGAATATTTTAAAACTTTGGCTAAATAAAAAGGCAAATATCTACAGCTAATTAAATTACATGACTATTCAGAAGGAAGGTTTTACTATTTCTAAGCGACTAAAAGGTCAAAAAATTAAAAGCAAATAAAAACATTTAAAAAATCTTAACACTCTAAGGAAAAAAGGGACTACTAGTTCATGAAAATCATTTCTAAAGTTAGCCTATTCATTGAATATGTCTGATAATGCTAACGTGAGCTACGGTCAACTTTGTAAAACGCTTCTCTATTGGCTGCCGCATTAGTTACTCAGTTGTGTCTGACTCTTTGCGACTGTAGCCTGTGAGACTTCTCTGTCCATGGGATTTTCCAGCAAGAATACTGGAATGAGTAGCCATTTCCTTCTCCAGGGAATCTTCCCGACTCAGGGATCAAACCCAGGTCTCCTGCAGGCAAATTGCAGACAAATTCTTTGCCGTCTGATCCACCAGGAAACAGTTATATTATACCACAAAAAATTATCATCATTATTACAAAACCAAAGAGATAAAATGGCCAAAAGAGCAAGTTTATATTCATTCACAAGAACTGTTCATTGAGCATTTTTTTTTTTTGCCATAAAGGCATTTGCTACTTTGCTGAAGGAATAAATGGAAATAACAGTAAAAAAAAAAAAAAAAAAAAAAGAAAAGAAAAGAAAACAGACAACCTAATACCACAAGATAAAGTGCAATGTGAGTTGCCAAGGGACAATGTTCACTTCCAACCTGACGAGTTCAGGGAAGGCTTCGTGTAGGAGGATAACGTTTGATGGCCTCAAAGGTTGAGTCAGGTGTAAAAGTGTTCAAATGGTAAACAGTATTCTAGGTAAAAGGAAACATCAGTGGAGACCTACCACATTAAAGCACAGCAGGAACAGAGGATGTCAGAAGGGAAGAGGTCCTGAGGCAATGAAGCCAGATCAGAGGACCTCAGATACTGAAGGAATGTTCTTTCCTCTGCAGGCTGCGGGGAGTCTTGAAAGGCATCTGAACAGGTGAGTGACCCATTTGGGTCCTGCTTTAAGAAGAGTATCTGGCAGGAGTGGATGAGATAAGCTGAAGGCAGGAAATATGAGCTGCAAAAGATCAATGAGGAGGCAGTTAGCAAGGTCTAAATAAGAGACCATGAGGAACTAAGTTAGTTGGGGACAATGGAAATGTGGGGGGTAAAAGTGTGAAATATTTCACTGCCAGACCTGTCAGTTGCACAACAGAGCAGGCGTCGGGGACAAGGAGGAGATAGGAATGAAATCAGCATGGAGTTACTCAGCCTGTGGTGATGGTGACTTTAATAGTAAGAGGGGAGGGTGTCTGGGTTAGAAGATGTATTTATTTTGAATGTCTGGACTTCGAGAGGTCAGTAGGACATCCAGAAAGATGTCTAATGGACAGCATGGAATACCGCCCTAAAACTCAGTAGAGAGGTGAAAGCTAAAGACAGACAGACACCAGAACCTTCCCTTTTTCCTTTTCTTCAAGAAATCAAGTGTATTTTTCAGCCATGAGAGCTCAATCAGCATTATTATCTACATCATCTCTATCTTTGTCTACTTCTGGACCCCCAGCGGTCTGTATGATGAGCCTGTACCATCATGGCAAATATGAGGATGCTGTCTTCACCCAGATAGGGACATGTGCAGTGTCCTTTAAAAAGTTTTCCATTTAAAACAGTGTTTGTTTTTTTTTTCTAACACTTGGTTTCTGTGGAATTTTAATAGCTCATAGTCCCACCACTTCAGATATTAAATAACAAAACCCCAAGGATAAGGAAAAACAGAGTTCTCCATAACGCAAAGCCTAAGTTTTAATTTTACTTGATAAGCCAAAGTGTTCTTCCAAGTGCTTGTACCAATTTATATTCTCACCAGTACTGAATGTTTTCAGTTCCCTACACTTTTGTCCATATTTGCTATTATTGGGATTTTAATATTTTTGCCAATTTTGTGGAAGTGAAATAGTATCTCTTTACTATGTTAATATGCATTTCCTCATTTTTTCATGGTTCTGGGCATATATTTATTGATAATTTGTGTTTCTTTGTAAGTTGCCAGTTTATGTTCACTAAACATTTTCCTAATGAGTGGTATATCTTCTTACCACTTTGTAGGGATTATGTAAAGCTATTTATATGTATTGTAAACATCTTTTTTACAATAGCTTGATGTTTTTCTCTAACTACATAATGTTTTAAAATTGTAAGGTATTCATATATGCCAATATTTTTCTTTAAGATTTTCATTTTGGGGATGTTATTTAACAAATCCTTCTCTATACTGAAATAAGGATACTTTTGTGTATTTTATCTTGAAGGATACACGGTTTTCACTTCATATGAAAAGAAAGGGAAAGTGTTAGTCACTCAGTCATGTCCAACTCTTGGCAACTCCATGGACTGTAGCCTGCCAGGCTCCTCTGTCCATGGAATTCTCAGGCAAGAATTCTAGAGTGGGTAGCCATTCCCTTCTCCAGGGGATCTTCCCAGCCTAGGGACTGAACCTGGGTCTCCTGCATTGCAGGCAGATTCTCTGCCATCTAAGCTCTAGAGAAAGCATATCACAGAAGTTTAAATGGCTTGCACAAAAGAACAGTGATTAAAAAGTGGAAATTGGTCAGAGCGAGGAGCAGAGGAAAGACTAGCATCATTTTTAACCACTATGCTATAATGATTTCACATATTTAATAATGTTTTAGAGTATGATTTCAGATCAGTTTATTTTAAGTCGGATAAAAAATTACCATTTATATCTAGTCTAACAATATATATATTTAACAATTTGACATTGTGCTGTATATGTAAATATGATATAGGGATGTTTTAAAAATTTTAATTAGACAAATAATCACTCCAGGATGATTTTTTAAAATAAACTCAGTCCCAGATAAATCTAAAATCCAGGACCATTTTTAAACCTGTCCATCCCTTCCTGCCAATTTTTTATGCCATCTCTGTTATACAGAAAGGTCCTATACATTCATGGATCTCTTTCTAGGGTCCATTGCTCTATTGATCCCAACCTATGCCAATAATATTCTGTTTTAAATATGATAACTTTATAAATAATATTTATTTTGAATAGTGTCAGTCTCTTCCTTTGTAATTCTTTCTCTTCAATTTTATTTTGTCCTTCTGAATTCTCTATTCTTTCATATGAATTTGAGAGAATTTATATGAATTTGAGAGCATCACTCTCTCAAGTTCTGCTCATAACTCTCGCATTTTTATTATAATTACATTGAATTTGTACATTAATGTGGTGATAATTTCCATCTATGTGATGTTAAGCATTCCCTTCCATTAATATAATTTATTTTTCCATTTATTCTGGCTTCTATCTGCTTCAAGAGTAAGATCTTTTATTGCATTTATTCCTTTTAGGTTTGTTGCTTTTTTTGCTTTTGTAATATGTACTGCAAGTATATTATTTTTCCTAAACATTAAACATTTTTTATTCCTATTATATAGGAATGCTATTCATTTTCCTGTAAAAGTCTTGTATCTAGCAACCTTGCTTATTATTTCTTACAATTTACATGTACATATCATTCGTCTATTATAATAATGTTAGCATATAACAATAAAATTTGTATTCCTTCCTTTCCAAGTATCCTAGCTATATCTCATTTTTCTGTATCATTACACTGGCTAGGGTCTCCAATGCAATATTAAATATAAACATCATTAAAAAGCAACCAATTTTGTTCTCTTACTTTAAAAAGAATATGTGTAATAAACAAAGATTATGTTTATATACCTATATTTAACTGAGCCAAATTAAGTTGAACAAAAATGAATAGAGCAAACAAGTTTTTTTTTACTTTAAATGCCTTCTTAATCTATTGAGAAAATTCTTTCTGTCTTATAAAGTATTAATGAGGTAAATTAATTTTCCAACTGTTGGATACAAATAGTTTTCTGAAACAAACCAAATCAGTAATTATATACTACCTTTCCTTGTTTTTTTAATTACTGGCTTCATTTACTAAAATTTTTCTATCTGAATCTGTTTTCACAAAAAAAATTACTCACATTGCTCTTTCTTGGACTGATCTTGACTGATTTTATTATTAGTGATATACTTGGCTCATAAACTGTATTGGAAATTTTCTTTTTTTTTTTTTTATAGAGACCTCTGAGTTTGCATTTATTTTTCCCACCATAAGCCACCAGTCTTCTGTTTTACTTCCTTTTTTTTTTATTTTGATATCATAGTATTTATTTATTTATTGTTTAATTAGTTTATTTTCTATTTTTTAACTTTACAATATTGTATTTGTTTTGCCATACATTGACATGGATCCACCATGGGTGTACATGT
This sequence comes from Okapia johnstoni, assembly GCA_024291935.2. Taxonomy (NCBI): domain Eukaryota; kingdom Metazoa; phylum Chordata; class Mammalia; order Artiodactyla; family Giraffidae; genus Okapia; species Okapia johnstoni. Next base: position 52,228,784 of record CM044322.1, read on the forward strand.
GTTCCCCTTCCAGAACCCCCCTTCCACCCCCCTCCCCATCCCATCCCTCCAGGTCATCCCGGTGCACCAGCCCCAAGCACCCTGTATCATGCTTTGAACCTGGACTGGTGATTCATTTCACATATGATAATTTACATGCTTCCATGCCATTTTCCCATATCATCCTGCCCTCAGCCCTCTCCCACAGAGTCCATAATACTGTTCTATTTCTCTGTGTCTCTTTTGATGTCTCACATACAGGGTTATCTTTACCAATTGACTAAATACCATATATATGTGTTAGCATACTGTATTGGTGTTTTTCTTTCTGGCTTACTTCACTCTGTATAATAGGCTCCAGTTTCATCCACCTCATTAGAACCGATTCGAATGTATTCTTTTTAATGGCTGAGTAATATTCCATCGTGTATATGTACCACAGCTTCCTTATCCATTCGTCTGCTAATGGGCATCTAGGCTGCTTCCCTGTCCTGGCTATTATAAGCAGTGCTGCGATGAACACTGGGGTACACGTGTCTCTTTCAAGTCTGGTTTCCTCAGTGTGTATACCCAGCAGTGGGATTGCTAGGTCATATGGCAGTTCTATTTCCAGTTTTTCTGAGGAATCTCCACACTATTCTCCATAGTGGCTGAAACTTTCTTGATTTTTTATTTTCTGAAACAGTTTGTAAATGACAGATATTTTTCTCTGTAGTTTCATAAACTTGCCTGTAAAACCAGCATGATTTTGTTATTGTTTTGCTTGCTTGGTTTGGTGTTTTAGAGAGTCGATTTTATTATACTGATTATACTGTTTAATAGTTATAAGATAATTATGATAGTCTAGTTTTTCTTGAGTGCGTTAAAAAAACAGAACATTGTTTTTCTCTAGCATTCCAAATTTTTGTCATAGAATCATTAATAGTATTATTTTTAAAAACAGAGTTATCTCTAGTTAAGTTCATAGAGTTTTCTATTATTTATTTTTGTCATTTCTTTTTGCTTTGATTAGCATTCTCATAGTTTTCCCTATTTTATTAATCTTTGCAACTAAATATGTTTTATTTTAGTCTATTTTCTCTATTTTGGTTTGTATTCTACTTCTTGATTTCTAATCTCAGCATTATTATTTCCTTCATCTTACTGTTTTATTTCTATTGTTCTTGACTTAAAAACTTTGTTCATTTTAATTATTTTTACTTTTAGCCTTATGCACCAGGCTGTAAACTTTTCTCCAAGTACCATTTTACCTACATTACATAAAATTTAACATTTGGAATTTTTATTTTCACCACAAAATATTTTCTAATTAATATTTTATGTTTTTGTCTCAGAAATTATTTTTAATGATTAAGGAGTGGGGGTACCACTTTCGATTCGATACTTATGTTTATTTTATTGCACTGTACTCAAAGCATCCTGTACTGAACAGGATCAAAATATCAGATCTTAGAGTTTATTGAACTTCACTAATCCATTATTTTGAGAAACCTATTTAAAATGCAGAGACATTTTCTGCCTCATGCAGACTAGCATATGAGACATGTTTTGCTGATATGCTGTCTTTTGGAAATCAGAGCCAAATCTGTAGCCTTATTTTTTAGTATAGATCCCAAGAATTATAAATATTGTAAGGGAAGGAAACCAGTTTTAGCCCAGGAATACTGAAACATCAGTAATCATAAAGCTTCATACAAAACTCTAGTCTGTTTCATAAAGGATTAAAGAAATATCCCTGGACACCAAAAAGTCATGCAATAGGCACGCCTTTTTGAAATATTCTTTTGTGAGTATCATTTTGCTCCATTCTGGTGCTAATTGTATTCTACAAGAGGAAGCTGTAGACAAAGGGGCTGTAAAAATTCTCCTGCCCCACACAATTTATTTCTTTAAAAAAAATACATATTTGGGGGTAAAATTTTGACAGCTCTGGGGGAATGTGTCTATATGAATATGTTGGGTCACAGTTTTAACTGGCCACTCTTTCTCCCTTATCTTTGTAGTGGAATGTAAAATAGTGATGAATCATAAAAACTTAGGGTGTCTTAGATTAGATAAAACATATAGTATTTCAACACTGACTCAATGGACATAAACTTGAGCAAACTCCAGGAAGTAGTGGAAGACAGAGGAGCCTGGCAACAGTCCACGGAATCACAAAGAGATGGACATGACTTAGTGACTGAACAACAACAACAGCTTAGTGTTTCAAACACCTGAGACTCCATGGTATAAAATTCTTTCCTTTGTCTACTGGATCACTGAACTAAGCCTGTGTTGTTAAGTCACTTTACTAAGTTAAGGTTTACTTTCTCTACCTTATAGGATTGTTGTAGGGATAAATAAGTGAGTATATCTAAACACTTAGATAATATCTACCGGGGACCTATTATTACACTATTGTCCTAGTCAGGCAAAGGCACTGAATGAGAAAGAGCACCTGGGCTGCCCAGGGATTTGTTTAGGAGGAGAGAGACCATGTTCTATTAATAATATGACCAGCAGCATGTAAAAGATTGTTTCTTATGGTTTCCTTTCAGACAATTTAAGTGCAGATTGGTAGAAAATGCAGGTGTAATCTCCTTTAAATTCATGGATTTTCTTTATCTTCCCATGTGCATTTGCCATAGTTACTCTTATGAGTCCTTCTTTTTGTCTGGAGATCTAAGTCCCTGTCCCCTGCCTTTCCCCCCATACTCCACGGTGCCCTTTGCTATCTGTGCAGCAGGGCAGCTCCCCTTGAAGGCTTGATATGAGCAGTTAGAGGAGTGGGAACAGTAATTATTCTTGCCAACATTTATAGTTAAAGTCTCTTCAGCAGCTTTTATCAGACTTGCAGTGGAGCACTTGCTGCTGACAAGGCTAAAATTACAAAGAGATTCTTTTATTTATTCTTCAGTGGAAGGATGGGAATAAGATTCAAGTTAGAAAAATCAAACTACTCAGCTATAGCACTGCATGAACACTGAAACTGGAACTCTTCTGCCATCATTCTCTTGTTACTCAATCTTTGTCAGGCTATTTTGTCCCACTCCAAAGCCCTAGGAGTTTTGAGCAAACTCCAGCAGATAGTGAAGGACACGGAAGCCTGGCATGCTGCAGTCCACGGGGACACGAAGAGTCAGACGCGACTTAGCGACTGAACAACCACAACAAAGTCCTAGGAACTCAGCTCGTGCATGCTCAGTTGTGTCCGGCTCTGCGGCTCCATGGACTGTAGCCCGCCAGGCTCCTCTGTCCTTGGGATTCTCCAGGCAAGAATACTGGAGTGGCTTGTCCCTTCCCACTTCAGGGGACCTTCCCAACCCAGGAATCAGAATCAAACCCGTGTCTCTTGTGTCTCCTGCATTGACTGGTGGGTTCTTTACCACTAAAGCCACCTGGGAAAGCTGAATGGAAATTTACACCATTTAAAAAGGAAGACTTACAGTGCAAAGCAGAATATGCTAAATGTAAAGTTGTAAAAGGAGCTATTAGTATTTATATGAGGGGTGGCAGGATTGACAGAAGATGGGACAGGAAAGGGAAATTGACTCTATGATGTGACTGACCTTATATATTAAACTCAAAAGTTACATTACTAGGCAGCTAGCAGTGACCAGGCACAGAGTTTTATAAACAAGAGGTGGATGTGATCAGTTTAGTTTTTCTAGAACCAAGCTTCTGACAGTGGTTTGTTTGCCAAATGTGGCTCCAGATACCCACAGGGGACCTATTTCACTTCTTAGAAGTGAGGACCCCAGACACTCTAAATCAACTTCTCCTGGAGATGAGCACAAACCAAAGGAATTTTTATTGAAACAAACAAGCAAACAAATAACAACAACAGTGAAAACCCTGAAGACTTACATGAATTAAAGCTGGTTTGAGGATGCCCAAGGTGTAAGACGGCCTGCGAGAGAAAGGCTGTTACCGAACGCTTAGGACAAAACTGGAAAGAGATGGTGAAGTCCTCAGGGAAGGCAGGGGAAGCCAGATTCAGAGGCTTGTGATGCTTTTTGTTTATGGAAACTATTTCTTCCGTAGGTTATCTTCTAGCAATTGGAAATGCAGCAGTGACTTTAAGAAAAAACAAGTGCATGGAAACAGAGAAATACATAAAAAGATAATCTCACATCCTCCTGAAGGTTTCGAAGAGATTAAAACAAGGTGCTGTGATTGTGCTTTCTGGGAAAAGGCTCATGTGAATAGATAAAATCTGATATGAGACTTGAATGGGAAAAGGAGCCACTCATGAGAATACTTGAGAAGTGAGGGAGACTGAAACAAGAGCAATGAGATTACTTTTTGCCTAGAAATAGGCAAGGGTGGTGCAGAAGATGAACAAGCCCTAGGTTTTATAGGGACTTAAAATTTTAAATGCTGTTAAAGTATAATTTTCAAAAGTTGAAATTATGACAAGTATCACACTAATTTTTTTTAGTTTATTAATTTACATACACACATGTGCATACACACGTACATGTGTGTGTGCACACACAGTCAGGAATACCGAAATAAATTTGCCAATAGAAGCTAAACTACTGATAACTATAGGGCAATACAAGGCAATGTTTAGAATTAGCTCTTCCACAGAGTGGAAATCAAATAAATCTCTACCCGTATAACACCATTTGCATTTCTGTAAGATAAGAATCATTTGTATTACCACCCATTTTTTACAATAAGTGGCAAAATAGGCTCAAACTCTATAGAATGAGATAATCCCAGAGGACCAACTACAAAACATCCAGTAGTCCATTAAAAAAATCTGGAAATTCCTTTTGCCTTTTCATACTCTTTTACAATTTCTCCTAACAGACAAATGGGAGAATTTTTGAAGAGTTTTAAGCAGGAGAGTGATACACTAACATTTTGGAAAGATCACTTCGACTGTAGTTTTACCAATCGTTTTATCACTGATTGATAATAAGTTTTGTTTTTCACACTAGACTGTGAGTTTTGTAAGAGTAGAAACTGTATCTTTTTCACCATCACACTAAAATATTTCATCAAAGTACATAGCACAATGCCTGGCAAAATGGTTGATAGACAAAACATGTTTCTTAATAAAGGAGAAAACCAAAGGGCTTGTTGACTGATACAATGCAGTATCTGAGGAAGCAGAATTCCAGGCTTCTGGTTTGGGAAATTGGGTGGAAACAGATGCCATTTGTGAGTAAAAGATTATAGAACTGGGAACAGACTGTGAAGAGAAGATAACTCTGCCTCTCTTTAATGCCTTTTGGTATCTCTGAGAAAGACCTCCTAGATATTCTTTAAACCTGGATCCTCTTGACTATATAGCTAAAATTCATTTCCCAGACTGGCTCATATGGTTAGATATGACCATTTGACCGAGTTCTGGCCAATAGAGTGTGAGTGGTGGTAGTGTGGGCTCCCATAAGGATGTACTCATACATGTTCCTCTTCTTTCTTTTTTAAAATTATTGAAGTATAGTTGATACACAAGATTATATTACTTGAGGGTATACAACATCAGTTCAGTTGCCTTGATTATCCTAGGGAAGCTAGACTTAGCTTTGTTTCCTCTGGGTTCCAACAGTGTTTCAAAAAATACTTAAAAGGTATTTTTATTTATCATTTACTTGATTTTGTTTCCCGGTATAATTATGTACATTTTGATATTTTTTCGACTACTTGTAAGCCTGTAATGTAATGTTTCTCAAAGGAGTGCTGTTTGTGTCTAGGACTGGGCAATGCTTTATTGTGTGGGATTGTGCTTAGTTTATTTGTCAGCCACTAAATGCCTGTAATTCCCCCGACTCTACCCCTCCGCACTTAACATGGCAATCACTGTGAAAAAGAACTGCCCTTACTTAACTACCACTTCATGAGGATAATGTCCAGGATGTCATTTTTTCTGTGTTTGACAGAATGAATGAGAAAAAGAACTTAAGTTGGAAAGAGTAGTGTCAGTCCTACCTCTATCATGTACAAACTGGGTAATTTTAGATAAATCTCTTACTTCCGTATCTTCATCGGTAAATGGAAGTCAATAAATCTACTCCATAGGGTGATTTTAAGAATTAAATAATGCAAATTTTTTGGACCTTTTGTTTCTGTACCTCCTTTGTTCTTATTTAAATTAAATGAGATTTCAGAAATATTTGTTATAGCAATTTTTTTCCTGGAAAAGGTCTATGGCTCAAAAAAACTTTAAAGGAAATGGGTATGTGTGTATGATTGTGATTATACGTGCCTATTAACATTATATTCAGAAAAGTAATTGTGGAAGAATTTCAATTATTTAACACAAAATATTTATTTTCATTATAGAATTTAATTTGCTGCAATGGTCAACATAACATAAATGACTTTCACAGTTTGAAAAGAAAAATTCAAGAAACATCTGAAAGTAAATTTTAACTCAGTCAAATTGGGATGGAGGGCATAGCACTCAGTTTGGTAACCGATTGAAGGATGAGCTCATGGCTGTTTCTGACTGACTGATTTTTGGTTTGTGTTTTGTGCTTGTTTTTAGGGTAGAAGTAAAAAGAGGAAGACAGATCTTTCCAAGCCTGTCTGAAAGAAAATGAGAACTATGTCATTGTCTCTTAAAATACAAATGTGATGAAGCTGCAAGGAGGGCTCTGCAAGGAGGCGTGGTTGACAGTATGTGAAATTGCAGCCAGGCCATTTGTCATGAGTGACACGGCAGAGACTCTGCTCTGCAGCCTGGGTCTATAGAAGGTGGAAGGAGTGGGACACCCTCACAGGACAGTGCTACAGCCTCCCCTTCTGCTTCTTGTGCCTGCTCTTGGATTTCTGTGGGCCAGGAGCTAGGAGAAATTCATTCGTGCCTGGCGTGTTGGTTTCCTTCACTGAGGAACACAGGCAGCCGGGCAGGGGAGGGGGAGGGGGCAGCAGTACAAAAAAACAGAGGAAGCATTCTGCTACCCAGGCAGGAGAGTAGCCTTGGAATATTTGTTTGCAATTTAGAATAGCTCAGTTAGTAAAGAATCCACCTACAATGCAGGAGACCTGGGTTCGATTCCTGGGTTGGGAAGATCCCCTGGAGAAGGAAATGGCAACTCACTCCAGTATTCTTGCCTGGAGAATCCCATGGACTGTAGCCTGCCAGTCTCTTCTGTCCATGGGATCCCAAGAGTCGGACGTGACTTAGCGACCAAACCTTCACCAACACCACCTCATTTTAACTTAACTCATAATGCCATCTATGAAGTCTCATAGAATCGGACACAAATGAAGCAACTTAGCAGCAGCAGCAGCAGCATAGTTGATGTTCCATAAATGTTTTTTTTTTTAAAGAAAAACTATGAATAACTGAATCTACTTGTTATCAACTTTCCATCAACAAGAAACATATGTCTATATATAGGTTTAGTGAGACGGGATCTTTTACAATTACAGAACACAAAGAGATACAGGGCAATGAAAGAAGGATTTGTGTTTATTTAGTGTTGTAAACCATTCTTTAAAAAAAAAAAGAAACAGAGAAGATTGGAGAGTTAGGGGAAAATTGTTAGTGAGAGTTGCTATGTCAAAACAAAATGCAAGACAGAGTCAGGCAACCTCCTCTGAGTTGTCCTAATACTTGAATATGAGATACACTGGTGTGGTGGGGCTCATTGCTTTGGGGTTTCTATGTCTTGTCCTCCTTGCTAGTTAAATAATCACACAAACAGAACTTAGCCACCCAATTATTGATAGCTAATAAATATTGATCAAATATCATTGTTCACATGCTAATGGCTTTGATATTGCTGGGTATATCATAGGCAGAGAAGGAAAATGGATTGTCCCTTTCCCCATATATTTCAGACACTTCTCTGGTAGAAGTGACAGGGCTGTATGTTAGCCATCAATCAAATTCCCAGAGCACATATTTTTGACAGCACTCTCCCCAACAAGGAGAACTCCCTTACCTTCCAGCATGTTACAGTATTTCACAAATCCCCTTATTTAACGTATATGCAGAGGACATCATGAGAAACGCTGGGCTGGAGGAAGCACAAGCTGGAATCAAGATTGCCGGGAGAAATATCAATAACCTCAGATATGCAGGTGACACCACCATTATGGCAGAAAGTGAAGAAGAACCAAAGAACCTCTGGATGAAAGTGAAAGAGGAGAGTGAAACAGTTGGCTTAAAGCTCAACATTCAGAAAACTAAGATCATGGCATCCGGTCCCATCACTTCATGGCAAATAGAAGGGGAAACAGTGGCTGACTTTATTTTCCTGGGCTCCAAAATCACTGCAGATGGTGACTGCAAACATGAAATTAAAAGACGCTTACTCCTTGGAAGGAAAGTTATGACCAACCTAGATAGCATATTAGAAAGCAGAGACATTATTTTGTCAACAAAGGTCCGTCTAGTCAAGGCTATGGTTTTTCCAGTAGTCATGTATGGATGTGAGAGTTGGACTATAAAGAAAGCTGAGCGCCGTCCATCCTAAAGTAGATCAGTCCTGGGTGTTCATTGGAAGGACTGATGTTGAAGCTGAAACTCCAATACTCTGGCCACCTCATGTGAAGAGCTGACTCATTTGAAAAGACCCTGATGCTGGGAAAGATTGTGTGCAGGAGAAGGGGACAACAGAGGATGAGATGGTTGGATGGCATCACTGACACAATGGATATGGGTTTGGGTGGACTCTGGGAGTTGGTGATGGACAGGGAGGCCTGGCGTGCTGCAGTTCATGGGGTCGCAAAGAGTCGGACACGACTGAGCGACTGAACTGAACTGAATTGAACTACTACATAATGTTCACAAAGGAAAAATACACATTGCAATGATGTCAAGTGATAGCTGTTCACCACAAAATAATCACAGAGCTGAGTAACCCCAAGGAGGATGTGAATCTTTGTGACTAGAAATTTCTAGGCAAGAAAAATACATTTGTTAACGCAGAACATTTTGGTGAGCAAAGCCCCTGGCCACTTGCTATAAAGGATAAATTTGTATTTTTTATTTCATCGCCAGTTTTTCTTCTAAGGACTTAATTATCCTGTGTACATTGTTCCCAGCAGAGGCACAGAGAGACACACAGCAGTCTTATTTAATCTATTAGATTTTATTTTTCCACTCCCTCAAGGTACAGAGGCAAATTCCAGTTTAGTAATCAAGGCTTGAGTCATCAAATAAATAACTCAATTTTTCATCCTTGTTCACTGAGCCAGTTGTATGAACAAACACAATTTTTATGCCAAGTGTGCAAATGGGCTTACTGGGATATTGCATAAAAATGCCCAAAGCATTCAGAGTGCAAGAGAAGAAAGAGTGGTTTCAGTGTCCAAAGAGAGAAATATATCTCTGGAGATGGGTCTTTTTTTTTAAATTGAAGTATAGTTAATGCTTTTTTTCTCATATTCTTTTCCATTATGGTTTATCACAGGATATTGAATACAGTTCCCTGTGCTATCAGTAAGACCTTGTTGTTTACCCATTCTATATATAAGTTTACAACTACTAATCCCAAATTTACATACCATTCCTCTCCCATCCACCCTCCCCGTTGTCAATCACAAGGGTGTCCTATATGTCTGTGAGTCTGTTTCATAGGTAAGTTGATTTGTCATAATTTAAAGTTCATACAGGGATTCCCTGGTGGCTAAGATGATAAAGCCTCTACCTGCAATGCACGAGACCTGGGTTCATTCCCTGGGTCAGGAAGATCCCCTGGAGAAGGAAATGGCAACCCACTCCAGTACTCTTGCCTAGAAAATTCCATGGATGGAGAAGCCTGGTGGGCTACAGTCCATGGGGTCGCAAAGGGTCAGACACGACTGAGCAACTTCACTTCTTCTTCAGAGTTCATATATAAGTGATATCATATGATATTTGTCTTTCTCTTTCTGACTTGCTTCTCTAGGTATGAAAAACTCTAAGTCCATTCATGTAGCTGCAAATGACACTATTTCATTGTTTTTAATGGCTGAGTTATACTCCAGATATCTATAGCACATCTTCTTTATCCATTCATCTGTTGATATACATTTAGATTGTTTCTATGTCTTAGCTATTGTAAATAGTGCTGCTATAAACATAGGGGAGAATGTATCTTTCTGAATTATAGTCTTGTCCAGATATATACGCCTATGAGTGGGTTTGCTGGATCATACAGCAACTCTAGTTTTAGTTTCTCGAGGAACCTCCATGCTGTTCTCTATAGTAACCACTATAGAGAGCCACCAATTTACATTCCCATCAACTGTATAGAAGGGTAGAAGGATCTTTTTAAAATGTATTAATAGTTACAAGAGTGCATGTCTGAGTGCTAAGTCACTCAGTTATGTCTGACTCTTTGAGACTCCATGGACTGTGGCCTGCCAGGCTCCTCTGTCCATGGGATTTTCCAGGTAAGAATGCTAAAGTGGATTGCTATTTCCTCCTCCAAAGGAGCTTCCCCATCCAGGGATTGAACCCACCTCTCCTGCATCTTGTATATTGGTAGGCGGATTCTTTACCACTGAGCCACATGAGAAGCCCAGATATGACAGATTATTTCACACACACACACCAAAAAAACACCAAACTATGACCCATTAACAAAGAGATAAAAGCAACCCTAAGGTTCCAAGTTAGCTCATAAGAAACAAGGGTAGGAATTATTTTGTTTCAGAAAGGTAATCTGTTTATAGAAATTGTTGAGGCATCCACTCTTCATTCATTCATTCATTTATTCATTCATTGAATTAAATATTTTTGAATGCTCAAGATGTTCCAGACACTCTACTAGTAAAAGAGATATAAAAATGAGTAAATCAGAACTCTTTCCCAAAGTTTCTTACATAAACAAACAATTACAAATAATTCAATAAGCTAGTGGTAAAGGTATGCTCAGGGCATCACAGAATCATCAAGAAGAGGCATCAGGTCTGTCCAAGAGGTTTCACAAAGAGTCTCACAGAATCTGATGCTCAGGACCAGTCTTATAAAAAAATTACCAAAGAAATGAGGGTGGGGGATAGGGCAGGAGAGATAGTGAGGAAGAAGGCAGTGAGAACTATTATTTCTCCTTTCTGCTCTTACTCAAGGAAGACCCACTGTCTTTGCTTGAGTTATGATAGAAAAGGGACTCTCAGTAGTATTTTAGAATGAACACCAGCTGATGAAATATTACCCACCATCTCTTCCAGAGTAACAATAGCTTCTACTTGCCACTCGCCCAACCTCATGGCAGGAACTGTGCTACACACTTCACACACTTGATCTTGCTTAATTCTTTCAGCAATCTTAGCAGATTGGTATTTTTATCTCACTTTACATATTACAAAACAGAAGTTCAGTTAGATAAGATGCTTAAGGTTACACAGCTAATAAGTGGATATTGAACCCAGATTCAAGCTAATTCCAAAGCTTTTGCTCTTGACCTGGACACTAGACACCTCATTATTAATTACAAAGTATTTTCAGACTTGTTTTAGCATGCAAATTGAGATAACCTATGAAATGAAGACAGTGTTTATATTTTCATTTCATGGCTGAAAAGACCTGTGCACAAAGGTTAAAGACCCATCTTGAGATCAAGCCATAAACTCTATACCTGGGCACATGGAGTCATCCTGTCTTATCCATTCAGCAGATCCTATTTCAACAATTCTAAATGTGTATTGAAAACTCTGTCACCTCTGTCTTTCATATTCTCTGTCTTTCTGTGTCTCATAAAATAACTCAGGTAGATAGTTAAAAATGAAACATTTCCATTTTGTAAATAAGCTCATTTGTATAATTTTGTTTTAGAGTCCACGTATAAGTGACATCATATTATTTTTGTCTTTCTCTGTCTGATTTACTTCACTTAGTATGACAGTCTGTCGGTCACAGACATAGAAAACAAACTTATAGTTACCAAAGAAGGTAATCAGGAGAGGGATAAATTAGGGGTTTGGAATTAACAGATACACACCACTACATATTAACTAGATAAACAGAAGAGACCTACTGTATAGCACAGGGTTGTTGTAATTTAGTCGCTAAGTCATGTCCAACTCTTTTGCAATCCTGTGAACTACAGCTTGCCAGGCTCCTCTGTCCATAGGATTATGCCTGCAATAATATTGGAGTAGGTTGCCATTTCCTACTGCAGGGGATCTTCCTGACCCAAGGATCAAACCCATGTCTCCTGTGGCTCCTGCACTGGCAGGCAGATTCTTTACCTCTGAGCCACCAGGGAAGCACATAGCACAGGGAGCCATATGCAATATCTTATAATAACCTATAATGAAAAGCATCTGAAAAAGAATATATACACCTGAAACTAACACGACCTTGTAAATCAACTTTACTTCAATTAAAAATTCAATATTAAATGGTGTTCAATAAAAAGTAAATTTTCTCAATCCATCCCCACATTCCAACCTTCTTTTAAAAAAATCCTTTCTAATGTCTATCATTATCCCACATAATGTATTTATATCTTTATTTCTTGATTCATCTACTTTAAACTGCATATATTGACATTTTCTCTTAAGTCATATATTTTCACACAAAAGTTTGAAAATTCTCTACTGTGGCAAATAAGAACAATTGAGAAATACTGCAATGCAATCATGTTAAAAAGAAAGGGTAGGGGGAAGGACTCTCTCTTAAAGCAACTTTACTCCTCCAGAAGCAGAAATGCAAAGGGGAAATAAATTTGAAGAGAATGCAAGTGTATTCTTTTTACGTGGTAACTCTAAATATATTTCCAGCCATCTTCTTTTCTCCAAAAAATGAGGTACAAGTCCATCACTGACTGTATTTTTCCTTTACCAATCCCTTAATTACATTTTTACATATTTTATCACAGGAGCCATTCCTATAAAATTTTATCTGACACTAGACCCTCATATTTACTGAAGACATGCAGCCTAAAAAAGATTAGCTCTGACTCTTTTGACCAATTACAGTAGATATCTTTGGAGCCTTAGTAGTGAGAGAACTAGGATGGCTGGTACTGGCCACTCTGAATTTATTCCTGAATTATGACTGCTACCTGAAAAAGTAGCCTATCACTTGTCTTGCACACTTCTATCATCTCTGCTGCTTTGAAGACTTCTGCTAAAAATCTGCTTACCTATCACCTCTCTTCCAAACTAAATCACAACTTCTCTGAGAGACAACCTCAGGACTGCCCTTTGGACTCCACACTCCCCACAGTATCTTTTGATGACCACTAATGTCATGGCACTGGTAACTCCAGAAGAGCCCCAGCTCTGGGATAGGATGGTGTGGCAGAGCTATATCTTGACTATGAAGGTGTAACCACGAAAGCTCTAGATTTATACGACCACAGCTTGAGGTGACTACTAAGAGAGGCCACCAGCTTGCAATGAACTACTCATCCATCCATCATGCTGTCCTGTGGGAGTGAGGAGAAATAAGAAAGGGGATGGAAAGAATGCAAGAATATGCTCTAGAGTTCTCTGCAGCAGTGTTCTATGTTTTCTTAGAATCTGTGTTTGTTTGTTTGGCATCCATTAATCACAGAGTCAAAATAATGGTCAAAGTTGTTTACATTTCTCTTGTGATCGAACTTTTGCAGGCGTACAATATTTTCCAAGCCTTAAATCAACCCAGAGCCAGGCACCAAAGGACTAGGAACAGGCTCCATGCCCCAATGCTATGCTATACTATGTCACTTTAGTAGTGTCCACCTCTCTGTGACCCCATGGACTGTAGCCTGCCAGGCTCCTCTGTCCATGGAATTCTCTAGGCAAGAACAGTGGAGTGGGTTGTCATGTCCTCCTCTAGGGGATCTTCCTGACCCAGGAATCAAACCCATATCTCATGTCTCCTGCATTGGCAGGCAGGTTCTTTACCACCAGCACCACCAAGCCTGTTGGAATTATTCAAGCTAATAGTCAATTCTAAGCTATTTCCTCTCCTGCTTCTTGCCTTTCTCATGGACACCTCATTAAAGGTGGTAGCCTATGCTTTACCTTCACTCTTGCTTCTGCCTTCTGATCGAACTTGGTGCCTCCTCATGTGGCCCTGCCTGGCATACCATGGCCGCTTTTCTTGGGAACTGTAAGTAGTCAATTCTTTCACATCTTCACTCAGTCTCCTTTATAAACTAAAACCTGAGAACATATAAAGTAACACATAGGCACAAATCAAGTAGCTTATTCACTTACTAGTCTAAAATGAAAAATAAAACTGTAGGCTCCAGAAGAGTAACAACCACCTTCTACTTTGCTTGCAAATTAAAACGCACATACAGCAAAATTCACTAAGAAGCTAGTGATTTCTACATCTCTTTTTACAAAGCTCCAAAATAAATACTGTCTGCTGGCCAATATTCCAGTCCCTCCAATCCAAATGTATCAAGTTCATCCAAAGGAAGGGGCTGAGGTTAGGAGAGTAAGAGGACAGAAATGTTATTCTTAAATCAGTGTTTGAGGCCTGAGATCAAAAAGTAATTTTCTTTTTTGTACAATCACTCCCCTGACCAATCCTGGTCAATTGGTCAGTTAGTAATTCTCATGGAATGTTCTTGAAGGGAGCTCCTGGGGTAGATGCTAGTGAACTAGGGGATGGTTCACTATTCATTGAAGATCCTCACAGTGTTTCTACATGTGGGGAAAGTGAATTCGCAGAGATGACTAAATATACAGTCAACATATGGAGAAATTGTGTGCTGGGTTTTGACCATAGGAAGCTATTCTCTTCCTGGACAATAAAAATAAATGGCTAGAGACAATGACTGATTCTGGTGCTGGATGAAAGCCTAGTAGTCTGGCCCCACTCTATGTGAGGAGTCTTGGATGTACACATAGAAGGAAAGAACTGTTTTCTGCTTAGGTGGTATCTTCAGGCCTCATTTAACCTTCAGATTTGACAGAGAGAGAAGGATGTTGGAAGGAAGTGTCTAATTTTAAGACGTGTTTTTAAAACCAACCCCCGGATATAAAGTTGAGATTGAAAGTGAAAGTGGTCTTTAAGAGCTGAGAGGAGTCAGATAAATAGAGGGTGTATCCTCTTCCACATTTGAATACTGTGACCCAGAAGTCAGACCTGGGTAGGAATCCTGAATCTGTCACTTGCCATGTGACCCTGAGCAAGTTTTCTTGTCCTCTAATTCTCCTCTGTGACTTGGCGAAGATAGTAACTTTTGCATGAGACAGCATTGTGAAGCACTTCACATTATGTGAGTTTCGCTAAATATTCACTATCCTTTGCTACCTTTACAACCCTATGTTTCCTGGTATGTTTACTTTTGAACTCCGGAAATGCCCCCGTTTTGTGCCAGTCCCCACCTATCGAGAGTGATGCTATCAGCTGGGAATGCCTTGGGGCCCTAATGCTTATGATGGAGCAATCCCACAATACATTTTCCTAGACCCGAGAGCCAATTGTGGCTGGACTGGATTTTGTGGTTCTTATTATGATTATAAGAGGTACCTCAGCAACAACTATCAGGGAACTTTGAAAAAACTCATAGGTACTAAAGAGAACACTGCGTCCCCAGGACCACACAGGGAGGTCCTGTGTATAGAAAGACAGAGAGAGAGAGCTTGGACCAGAGTTTCTGCCTTTATTGGCATCAAAGATAGGGTGCCTAGGGTTTCACAGGTTCACTCTTTACTGGTGAACATTTTTTAAAGTGGATATTAAAGTACAGGAAGGGAAATGCAAATGGTCAGTTACCTAGGTCACATAGGGCTTTCTGAAAAGGGAACTTCATGTATGGGTTGGCCTGGCTCTTTCTCTAGCTGTGTAGTTGGCAATGTGTTTATTCAAGATCTCTCTCTGCTCAGTCGCTCAGTTGTGTCTGACTCTTTGAGACCCCATGGACTGTAGTCTACCAGGCTCCTCTGTCTATGGAATTTTACAGGTGAGAATACTGGAGTGGGTTGCCAGTCCCTCCTCCAGAGGATTTTCCTGATCCAGGGATCAAACCCGTTTCTCTTGCAGTGGGTTGCCAGTCCCTCCTCCAGAGGATTTTCCTGATCCAGGGATCAAAACCCGTTTCTCTAATTTTTGCATCTCCTGCCATTGACAGACGGATTCAGATATTTCCAGCACCCATGGTCTGGGAAAAGTGATGCAATCTCATACGTTGATTACATAAGCATACAATAAATAGTGGCTATTATTACAAGTGCTCAGAAAATAAGAACTGTTGCTGCTTCAGATGAAAAGAATGGCAGTGAATAAATACTACGGATATGCTGCTGCTGCTGCTAAGTCACTTCAGTCGTGTCCAACTCTGTGCAACCCCATAGACGGCAACCTGCCAGGCTCCTCTGTCCCTGTAAATTAAAAAATTACTGATTTTCCAGTAATCAGGAAAAGACAATGTAGATATGGAGTGTAGTGGTTAATTTTATGTGTCAATTTAACTGGGCCTTGGGCTGTCTAGATATTTGGTTAAGCATTATTATGGGTGTGTTCATGTGGGTGTTTCTGAATGAGATTAATATTTGAAATGGTAGGCTAAGTAAAGCAGATTGTCCTCCTCATTATGGGTGAGTTACATCCAATCAATTGAAGGCCTATAAAGACTGAGTAAGAGGTAATTGTCTCTTCCTACTCGACTACCTTTGAGCTGGGACATTAGTCCTCTGCTGTCTTCATATTTAGACTCTGACTAGAGCTCACACCATCAGCTCTTCTGGGTCTCCAGCTAACCAACTGCAAATCTTGGATTTCTCAGCCTCCATAAGCACATGATCCAAATCCCTTTAGAGTAAATTTTTTGTTTGTATATGTATGGGCTTCCCTGGTGGCTCAGATGATAAAGAATGTGCCTGAACTGTGAAAGACCTGGGTTTGATCCCAGGGTTGGGAAGATCCCTTGGAAAAGGGAATTCTTAGCCCCTTCAATATTCTTGCCTGGAGAATTCCACGGACAGAAGAGCCTGGCAAGCTACAATCCATGGGGTCACAGAGTCAGACACAACTGAAGTGACTAACACTTTCACTTTTTGTAGATATATATGTATATTTGTGTGTGTGCATGTGTGTGTGTGTGCATGTGTGTGTGCACGTGTGTATTTCCATCTCTGTCTTTCTACAAACCCAATTAATTTTCTGGAGAATCATGACCACTAAATGCACTTACAGAAAGTCTGTCTGGAAATCTAACACTTGTGCTGAACTCTAGAGAATCAGGAAAACACAGGCATGATAAAGAGCCAGAAAAAAATAATAATAATAATTCCAATAAAATGGAAGATGAGAGCAAAAGCCCAGGCCCAAAAGAACTAAAATGAAAGCAGTGAGCATGAGATTATATCAAATAGAAAAGCAAGGACCAGATTGCCTGGGTTTGATCGATAGGGAAGGAACTTGAAAATTTTCCGTAAAAGCATTGAAAATATGAATAACTGGCCCTCAACAAATATTTGTGTGACAAATGAATTAATGGATAAGTAGTTATTTCCCAAATGGTGAAAGTAATTTGAAAACTGTAAAAAGAATGATTATTTTTTCCTTATTCCTTGATAATTTTCATTTAGCAGGCCTGGCAGATGGGGGCAAAGGGGAGGATGCAGATAAAAATTGGCCTTGTCACACCGGACGAGCAGAGGCAATGGATGTGCAACCCCAGCACAAATGAGTTTCCTGATATGTTTGCAGTTTGGATTTTTTATCTGCCGTTGCAGAATGTGTGTGCACTAATGCGGACTACATTTACCAGATATCATAAGCAATGAATCATCCACTCAGTAATGAACAAGGAAACCTCTCTTCTTCCCAGGAAGCCAGTTGCAGCTTTACACAAGAGCACCCTCTTCTGTGCAGTTGCAGCCCCAGATTTCAGAGAAACAGTGATGATCCCCTGCAATCCTGCTGCAAGCTGCATCCTGACAGTCAAGACTAAGGGAAAGCAAGCCCTTCTTAGCTTCTGTCCTTTCTTCCACACTCCCAAAGGCCATGGAATGCAGGATTCACCTGGAACACTTGCCTAAGCATGGGGAAAAGGCAGGGAGTAGAGTTTGGAGCACTTTATTGGGAAGGGAAATGGAAGCTCTTTCCACCTAATAAAATTCTACCTCATCACCCAGCATAACAGGGGTCATCCAGAATGTTCTGGCCCACCAGCCCTGGGAGCCAGGGGAGTCAAATGACACCCAGAGTCCACAAGGCAGAGAGATACCCAGAGATTAAAGAAGAGGAACCAGTACAAGCTCTGCATGTATACTGGTTGTGCTGTACTTTGAATGAAATGACTTTAAGACAAAAGAATTGGGCTCTGGTACAATCTGGCACTGCTTGTTCGAGGGCAAATTAGCAACTATGGGGGCACTAAGTACAGAGTACTCAAATATTTATTGAACAAATGAAAATACTGGCTTCCTGTGTCTTTCAGAAGAGGGGAAACATGAAATCTCGTCAGCCGTTAGTATCTTTAGTTTACTAGTTATTTCAGATAACGAAGGTCACAGTATTACTCCACATAGAATAGCTGCAAAAACTCAAACGTGCTGCGTGTTCAGCCACTTCATTCGCTCAGTGTCCTACTCTCTGTGACCTCGTGGACTATAGCTCACCAGGCTCATTTGTCCATGGGATTCTCCAGGCAAGAATGCTGGAATGGGTTGCCCTGACTTCCTGCAAGGATCTTCCCAACCCAGGGATCAAACTCCTGTGTCTTACATGTCCTGCATTGGCAGGTAGGGTCTTTACCACTAGCCCCACCTGGAAGATCCCTCCAAAACCTCAGAAACATACAAAAATGCATTTATGTAGCTCACAGCTGTGCTGGTTGGCAGCCCAGTACTATTGATCTCAACTGGGCTCACCCAGACATCTGCATCTGCCTGGGGTCATCTGGGAGCTGCTGATCTGGGGTGATCTAAGCTGGGTGGTTAGAGTCTGCTCCTTAGGACTTTCACTCTCCTCCTGAGATGAGCTGTCTGTCCTAGGCATATTCTCTCTGTGGGCATAGCAGAGGTTCAAGAATGTAAACTTAAGCGAGAAGACACTTTTCAAGACTATACTGCTTTAAGAGAAAAGAATCTAAAAAATACACACACACACACACACACACACATGTTGTTCATTGTTGTTGTTGTTCAGTCGCTTAGTCATGTCCAACTTTTTAGGAAATAGCAATGCATTTGGGTATTCTTGCCTGGAAAACTCCATGGACAGAGGACCCTGACAGATTACAGCCCATGAAGTCTCAAAGAATTGGACATGACTGATCAACTGAGCACTATCAATATACATATATATATATATATACATACATATATATATACATACATATATATATGTAACTAAATCATTTTGCTGTACACATGAAACTAATGTAACATTGTAAATCAACTATACTCCAATTAAAAAAAAAATTCTACTGCTTTATGGCTGCTGACTTCCCATTGGTCAAAACAACTCACAGAGCCAAGTTCACCATTGTTGAAGTAGAGAATCACATTTTTTTGCATGGGGGTCATGGGGAAGGAGTGACTATTTCTAAACATGAATCTTATGTACTATGTGGAATTTTTCTTGTTAGATGAGTCAAGGCAGGACAAGTTAACACATGTAGAAAAATGGCGTCCATGGGGCCTGGCCAATTGAATACATCCTGAGGGCTAATTCACAGGTTAGCCTACATCCCTTAGTCCTGAAAAGGACACAATGAAGCTGACAATATCAACCTTATTTTGTAGAGGAAAAGGTTGAAGCTGTGAAAGTGTTAGTCCATCAATTGTCTGACCCTTTGTGCGACCCCACAGACTGTAGCCCACCAGGCTCCTCTGTTCATGGAATTCTCCAGGCAAGAATACTGCAGTGGGTAGTCATTCCCTTATCCAGGGGATCTTTCCAACCTAGGGATGGAACCCAAGTCTCCTGCATTGCACGCAGTTTCTTTACCATCTGAGTCACCAGGGAAACCCTGAGACTGTGAAGGGATGCAGAAAATTGCTTAAGACCACTGAACCAGGAAGATGCTGAGTCAGGACTTGAACTTAGATCTGCTCTGTTCCAAATCCTATGCTCTTTACCATTGTGACTAAGATTGGGGAATTACCCCAGGAGGTAACCCTGACTGGTCCCAGTTCTAATCTTTAAATGAACTTAAAGCAAATGTAGCCCCTTCCCCATAAGTCCATCTTTCTCGTATTTAGAGTCAGCTTCCTTTTCTTCTCTCCTTGAGAACATGAAAGCCCACTTTCCTCTTCATCTTCCTAATTCCATTTCCCTGGACTTCATACTTTCCTAAGTGTCTGAGTCTAGAAATGACAGAGACAAACAGACCTGGATGAAAACATTCAGAGAAGACTTTCATTAAGCAGCACACTACAGAATGAAGACAAGTGACCAAAGCAGAAACAAACAAGGCATTTCATTTGTGCTAAAAAACAAGATGAAGACTTGGAGAAAGGTAAGCAAATTTGGTTTAAACAAATATCAGGTGGTGTTTTTGAGCACACTGATCATACTATTCCTGGACATTTAGATCAGGGACCACATATTAAGAAAGAAACAGAAAATAGGAATACTTAGAACTGACCAGCTAGAATGATGAAGAAATCCAAAACCACATCACTGGAAGAATTTTTGGATACACTCAGGCTTTGCAGCTGGGGAAAGAAAAGAGATTTGTTAAAACATGTAAGGGGTTACCATGTTGGAAAAGAGATTAAGGTTTTAGCAGGAAGAGCTAATACTAAATGGTAGGAGTTAGATTTTTCTACACAACTTGATAATTAGAGCATAAAATATTAGAGCTGGCTAAATAAAGCTCTGATTTCCTTGGGAGACAGTATATTTTACTGAAGTTTAAAAAAAAGAGTGGGTAATTAACATCAAGAATTGGTCAAAGAGATTGGAATTGAAGTACACATTGGACTAACTGAAATTTTTCTGAACTAGCTGAACATTAGGAAACACCTGGAGTAACAGGAAATTTGGCCTTGGAGTACAGAATGAAGCAGGGCAAAGGCTAATAGAGTTTTGCCAAGAGAACACACTGGTCATAGCAAACACCCTCTTTCAACAACAGAACAGAAGAGTCTACACATGGACATCACCAGATGGTCAACACCAAAATCAGATTGATTATATTCTTTGCAGCCAAAGACAGAGAAGCTCTATACAGTCACCAAAAATAAGACTGGGAGCTGATTGTAGCTCAGATCATGAACTCCTTATTGCCAAATTCAGACTTAAATTAAAGAAAGTAGGGAAAACCCTAGACCATTCAGGTATGATCTAAATCAAATCCCTTATGATTATACAGTGGAACTGAGAAATAGATTTAAGGGACTAGATCTGATACACAGAGTGCCTGATGAACTATGGACGGAGGTTCATGACATTGTACAGGAGACAGCGATCAAGACCATCCCCATGGAAAAGAAATGCAAAAAAGCAAAATGGCTGTCTGAAGAGGCCTTACAAATAGCTGTGAAAATATGGGAAGCGAAAAGCAAAGGAGAAAAGGAAAGATATTCCCATCTGAATGCAGAGTTCCAAAGAATAACAAGGAGAGATAAGAAAGCCTTTCTCAGTGATCAGTGTAAAGAAATAGAGGAAAACAACAGAATAGGAAAGACTAGCGATCTCTTCAAGAAAATTAGAGATACTAAGGGAATATTTCATGCAAAGATGGGCTTGATAAAGGACAGAAATGGTATGGACCTAACAGAAGCTGAAGATATTAAGAAGAGGTGGCAAGAATACACAGAAGAACTATACAAAAAAGATCTTCACAACCCAGACAACCACAATGGTGCGATTACTCACCTAGAGACAGACATCCTGGAATGTGAAGTCAAGTGGGTCTTAGGAAGCATCACTATGAACAAAGCTAGTGAAGGGATGGAATTCCAGTTGAGCTATTTCAAATCCTGAAAGATGATGCTGTGAAAGTGCTGCACTCAATATGCCAGCAAATATGGAAAACTCAACTGTGGCCACAGGACTGGAAAAGGTCAGTTGTCATTCCAATCCCAAAGAAAGGAAATGCCAAAGAATGCTCAAACTACCACACAATTGCACTCATCTCACATGCTAGTAAAGTAATGCTTAAAATTCTCCAAGCCAGGCTTCAGCAATAGAAGTTTTGCCAAGAGAACCATGAACTTCCAGATGTTCAAGTGGGTTTTAGAAAAGACAGAGGAAACAGAGATCAAATTGCCAACATCCGCTGGATCATTGAAAAAGCAAGAGAGTTCCAGAAAAACATCTATTTCTTCTTTATTGACTATGCCAAAGCCTTTGACTGTGTGGATCACAATAAACTGTGGAAAATTCTGAAAGAGATGGGAATACCAGACCACCTGACCTGCCTCTTGAGAAACCTGTATGCAGGTCAGGAAGCAACAGTTAGAACTGGACATGGAACAACAGACTGGTTCCAAATAGGCAAAGGAGTACATCAAGGCTGTATATTGTCACCCTGCTTATTTAACTTATATGCAGAGTACATCATGAGAAACTCTGGACTGGAGGAGGCACAAGCTGAAATCAAGATTGCTAGGAGAAATATCAATCACCTCAGATATGCAGATAACACCACCCTTATGGCAGAAAGTGAAGAGAAACTAAAGAGCCTCTGGATGAAAGTGAAAGAGGAGAGTGAAAAAGTTGGCTTAAGGTTCAACATTCAGAAAACTAAGATCATTACATCTGGTCCCATCACTTCATGGGAAATAGATGGGGAAACAGTGGAAACAGTGTCAGACTTTATTTTGGGGGGGCTATAAAATCACTGCAGATGATGATCGCAGCCATGAAATTAAAAGACGCTTACTCCTTAGAAGGAAGGTTATGACCAACCTAGATAGCGTATTTAAAAGCAGAGACATTACTTTGCCAACAAAGGTCCGTCTAGTTAAGGCTATGGTTTTTCCAGTAGTCATGTATGGATGTGAGAGTTGGACTGTGAAGACAGCTGAGTGCCGAAGAATTGATGCTTTTGAACTGTGGTGTTGGAGAAGACTCTTGAGAGTCCCTTGGACTGCAAGGAGATCCAACCAGTCCATCCTAAAGGAGATCAGTCCTGGGTGTTCACTGGAAAGACTGATGTTGAAGCTGAAACTCCAATACTTTGGTCACCTCATGCGAACTGTTGACTCATTGGAAAAGACCCTGATGCTGGGAAGGATTGGGGGCAGGAGGAGAAGGGGACAACAGAGGATGAGATGGTTGGATGGCATCAACGACCTGATGGACATGAGTTTGGGTGAACTCCGGGAGTTGGTGATGGACAGGGAGGCCTGGCGTGCTGGGATTCATGGGATCGCAAAGAGTTGGACACGACTGAGCAACTGAACTCATCTGAACTGAACATTAAGATCTTTTCCATATTTGGAAATTCCATTAAAGAAATCCAAAGAAATAGCTTTTTATTACTATAAATTACAATGATAATAATAGTAATAATAATAATCCATTATTCTTCTATTTTGTAGTATGAAACATACCATCACATACTCAAAACCATTTTGTGGGACAGGTAGAATACGTGCTTTGTTTCCATTGTATACAAGGAACCAAGACTCAGAGCTGAGTGATTTCCCAGGGTATTCAAAGTAAGGCCAATATATTCATTCAAAGTAAGTAAAAGAATTGAGATTCTTCAAAGAGCCGTTCATGGTATCAATACTATTGCTATCAAATCAGATCACGAAGAGAAAATTAATGACCACTCTAGATATTGTTGGAGAAAGGAAGAGCTGATTTCAGAATGGTCAGCCAGGACTTCCTGTTTGGAGGGCTCAGAGTCATGTCTCCCTTTATTAATCTACTAGGAAACAGCAATGAGCACACTTAACAAGCCAGCAAGCCTCTTGTACAACCTACTCTTTGCAATTGCCTTGCTTTGACTCTACCCTGAGACCTTGCCAAAAGGGGGGGAGGTGGTTATTTCTGATACAGTACAATCAAGGAAACACAATCCAGTTGGCGACTTTTTCTTTGACAAACTTTAGAGCTTTGATTGGGCTTCCCTGGTGGCCCAGAGGGTAAAGAATTCACGTGCAATGTCGGAGGCCTGTGTTAGGAAGATTCCCCTGGAGGAGGGATTGCAACCCCCTCCAGTATTCTTGCCTGGAGAATCCCATGGACAGAGGAGCCTGGTAAGCTACACTCCATGGAGTCACAAACAGTTGGACACAACTGAGTGACCAAGCACACACAAGGCTTTGATTAGCTTTACTCGGTTTTCCACATTCTGACTTTGAGGGCACTGTTTCCCCAACTGTTTTGTGTATTTCATTTCTGAATCTTCACTTTGGACTAGATAGAAACTCCCTCCCTCATTTTCCCCTCTACCTTCACTTCCCTACTGTTCACCACAGGGCTGAATAAGGGCACGCAGGAAGGAGGCTAATTCAGCTCCCCCCGCCCCCCACCTCCCTCCTGGCAGCCTTGCAGAGATCTGTCCACGCATCCCTCCTGTCCCCAGGGACCAGCAGCACTCCTTCAGGTCACTTGTTCCCAGGTCATTTCTCAGCTCCCCATCAGCACTTCACAGCCTTGACTTCCCTGACTAAAGAAGACTAATTAAAATGACAAACCCTGCATTGATTTATTACCACGTGGGTGAAAACAGTAAACAAGCTGCACAGTGCTAATGTGTTTGCTGCTCTCTCACCCCTTCCCCACTCTCCACACCTGTTCACGGACTGACCAAGGCAGCGGGGAAATGGTGACACTGGTGCAGTGAGATTCCCCTGTGTTCCCTCTCTGATCCGGATCTCTTTACCTCCCTTGATTCCACCCCCAGAACATGGGAGAATCAACTTCGACTTGACTGAGGCATTCTGCCCATCTCTCATCCAGTCCCAGGGGGACACTCATTATCACTGCATTTCACAGATGAGAAATCTGAGAGCCCAAGAGGTGAAGTAATTAACTCCAGGTCACAGGGCTGCTAGACAGACTACTAATTAAACACGTACACTTGAACAAACCAATAATTCTTTATAAAACTTTATTCAGCAAATGCTGCTCTCAGGGCTAGGAGATGAATGAAATGATAGAAGTAAACCCCTCCTTTAAGAAAGTGGGGAGGACCCTCTGGGAGCAGACCTCTGATATGAGGCTATAGATCCTGACAACTCTCCATGCCCTTGGAGAGCCTAGAATGAAGGAGCCAGAAGGCAGCCAGGCTCTGGGTGCTCAAGTATAGGATCTCTTCCTATTTACATCAGTTGAGTTCAGTCACTCAGTCATGTCCAGCTTGCTGTGACCCCATGGACTGCAGCACACCAGGCTTCCCTGTCCATCACCAACTCCTGGAATGTGCTTGAACTCATGTCCGTCAATTCAGTGATGCCATCCAACCATCTCATCCTCTGTCATCCCCTTCTCCTGCCTTCAATCTTTCCCAGCATCAGGGTCTTTACATGATTTACATCATTCCTCTATTTGTTCATTTAGAACCTCTCCTGACTTCCTTCCTTCTACTGCTTCCACCTCATTTCTCGTCTTTCTACAGAAAAATCCCTATAGTATTATATACACCTTTATTTTTAGCAACTTATGTTTTAAAATAATGCAAAGCTGAGGCTGGCACAAAAGCCCTCCCACAGATTGCCTGTGACCAACCACTCTAATATTTCTTCCTCCACACCCTCAATTCTTCCTATACTATTGCCTTGTTTTATTTTCTTTATATCATTTACCACCATCCAGAATTTTCTTACTGGTCTGTTCATTAGTCAATTGCTTGCTTTCCTTCTACAAGGACGGATCTTGTTTATCGTTGCAAACTCAGGACCTAGAATGGCAGGTAGAATGGAGGAGATCAAGAAATATTTGTTGAATGAATGAATGAATGAATGTATCACTCTGTACATAGATTATGCACTCTCCACAGTCTTACTCAAGTGTATTTATTCAAACTCCTCAGACATTTCCCGATCACGTATTCTTATGTCAGTTCTGTGACATTGATTAAGGATTATTGACAAAATGTGTAAACTACCTAACATAAGATCAGGCACATAGGAAGTACAAAATAATTATATGATGATTATGAGGGGAAAGGAAAATTCTATCCTCTAAAAACTTTAGAGTTATTCTGAACACTATGAATTGTGATTAACGAATCATATCGAAGCTAAACCTATATGCAAAGACCTTGAGCTGGAACACCATTCTTTGCCAGGATAAGAACCACCAAATTCAAATGGATAGGGCAGCAGTAGCATTAGAAGCCAAATCAGATGAAAAATGGGTTCCAGACAAGAAACCTGTGGTGGGAACAAAAGAAAAAAAGGCTATTGGCATTAAGAAGCTGACGAAGGCTTTGGTGGAAAAAAAAAAAGGCTTCAATGATCATTCAGCAGCTGAAAAGAAGTCCACAGAAAAGAAACCCATCACAGAGGAAAGAAGGCTGCTGCATAAACTTAAATTTGTTTATTTCGTAAAGGTCAAATCATCTTGGACAGCTAATCTTGAATAAAGACCTTATGAAATAAGAATGAGAAAAAAATTGAGATTCACAAATGGAATTTTTAATGACAAGTTATTATACTAGGTGTTGTCTACAGGCTCATCAGCTGAGCGGCGAAGAATTGATGCCTTTGAACTGTGGTGTTGGAGAAGACTCTTGAGATTCCCTTGGACCACAAGGAGATCAAACCAGTCAATCCTAAAGGAAATCAGCCCTGAATATTCACTGGAAGGACTGATGCTGATGCTGAAGCTCCAATAATTTGGCCACCTGATGTGAAGAATTAACTCATTGGAAAAGACCCTGATGCTGGGAAAGATTAAAGGCAAGAAGATAAGGGGATGACAGAGGACGAGATGGTTGGATGACATCACCAACTCGATGGACATGAGTTTGAGCAAACCGCAGGAGTTGGTGATGGACAGGGAAGCCTGCTGTGCTGCAGTTCATGGGGTCGCAAAGAGTCAGACATGACTGAGTGACTGAACTGAACTGATTACACTAGATGCTGAGTTGAAAGACCCACTTAAGTATAAGCTCTTTTCTGGATTTAATAACCTACCTGGGTTAAAACCCATATGAAATCTAAATGACCATATGTGTTGAATAATTCAAGACAAGTTTGCTTACCAGGATAGTACAATAATTATTATATAATTGTGATGTTGTTGTTTTTTAGTTGCTAAGTCATGTCCTACTCTTTTGCAACTCCATGGACTATAGCCCATCAGGGTCCTCTGTCCATGAGATTCTCCAGGCAAGAACACTGGCATGGGTTGCATTTTTTCCTCCAGGGGATCTTTCTGACCCAGAGATCGGACCCACGTCTCCTGCACTGCAGGTGGATTCTTTTACTGTTGAGCCGTGGCTAATATTTATAGGGCTCTGGTGATGTGAAAATACTTGATACATAGGGTCTTATTTAATTTTTACACCCCCACAGGTATGAGTATAATCCCACCTTTATAGATGATGAAAGAATTTAGGAAGTTATTTCCTTTGATGAAGCACCAAGAGAGGATGTGGAAGAATCTGCACTTCAAGTCCAAGCGCATTTGCTAAAAAGGCTCATTCTTCTAACCACTAGGTAATGCTAGTGCGATAAACTGCTCATCTATGTGGGGCTGGCAATTTTCAACAAACTGAACCAAGCATTTAAGTTGGGGTGCTAATTTTTCAAGTTCGGAAGCAGTGGACTTGAAGCCATTTTGGGTGGCATCATTTGGGAAGACTGCACACAGACTAATACAGTGAAGCGGCTCTGCAGGGACTGATCGGGAGTGTGTTCAAGGATGCAGCAAGGTGATGGTATGGGTGCTACTGCTGTGGATTAACTATAGTCTTATCCAGTACTGATTTTTTTCTAGGGCAATGAAACTCAGCTGCATGGTTTAGAGCTGTGATATAGAGAAATGAGAACTCATTGCACAATACACTCTAGAAAATCATCCTTCCATGCTCTTCACAAGACGTGCACCATTGTCTTCCACGCACCATGGCCTGGCAAAACGTCATTACACGGAAACCCGTGTGTCTGTTACCTCAAAGCATCTGCCTTTATACATCTGCTGTCTCAATTTTGCCTAACATCATGGTGAAAAGATACTGGCTTAAGAGGCAAAAATCTTGTTACCATCAAATTCCATTTGAAAATGGATACAGAAAATGAAGTGAGTACATACAATAGAGTGTTTAGCCTTAAAAAAGAAGGCAATCCTGCCATTTATGACAATATGGATGAACCTGAAGGACATTATCCCAAGTGAAATAAGCCAGACACAAAAAATAAAATACTGCATGAACTCACTTATATGTAAAATCCTAATGAAGCTCATAGAATCAGAATTAGAATGGTGGTTGCCTGGGGTGGGAGAGTAAGAAATTGGGAGGCGATAGTTAAGGCTACAAAATTTCACTTATGCAAGACAAGTAAGTTCTGGAAATCAACTACTCTTAGCACAGTGTCTTTAGCTATCAATACTGTATTGGCTTTCTGAAATTTGTTAAGAGGTGAGATCTTGGGTTAAGTTTTTTTATTTACCAAGCAAAAAAAAAAGTAATAATAAAGGTATATTCGGGTTCAATCCCTGGGCCAGTTAGATAACCTGGAAAAGAAAATGGCAACCCACTCCAGCATTCTTGCCTGGGAAATCCCATGGAGAGAGGAGCCTGGCAGACTACAGTCCATGGAGTCACAAAAGAGTCAGATCCAACCGAATAAACAATGACAACAAAAGGGGTAGGAGGAAATTTGGGGAGGTGATGTATATGTCTGTGCCCTTGATAATGATGATGGCTTCATGGAAGAATACTTACTCCCAAGCTCATCAAGTTGTATACATTTAAGTCTACAGCTTTTAACGTATCAATTACTGATAAACAGAGTGGCTTAAAAAAAAAAGAGAGAGAAAATGAGAGAGGAGCGTAAAGGAGAATTGAACATCTTCTAAAGATGGAAAAAATGGGGATGTGGCTTGGGACGAGTTGATAAAAATTTGAAGTATGTTTTTCACTGAGTTTAGAAACTACCTGAATTTCTGATGTCACATTGTAGATACTTAATTTTTGTTTGTTGAAGATTATTTATACAAGTGTGACAAGTGTCTCCTAGGACAACAATAAAAACACTTCTAAGACTAAAGGATCGGGGCTGGGGAAAGAGAAACCGAGGGAGAGAGCGTAAGCTCGAGAGGGGAGAGGGAGCGAGCAAGGGAGAGGAAGAGAGGGGGGAGAGAGACAAGTGCTGCATGCTTCATCTCTGAGAGGAGGGGAAAACAAAAGACCTCAGCGGCAGTTTTGTGTTACTGTGTCTGGCTTAAGGAAGAAAATTCTAGACATCCAGGCTGACAGAATCAAAGCACAGCTGAGATTCCTTCTATCAAGAGAATTCTGTGATCTGAGAATGGGTTGGATCAGTACAGGTGGTCTGAGAAGACACTGATGAGGACCATGGAAAGGTGGGAGAGGACATGCGGCTTCCCTGCTTCCTCTGAACAGAGCTCTAGGCACCACAAGGCCACATAAGGAGGGTGAGGTCCCTGGAGTGGACTATATTTTCATCACTGTTGAAGATTTTATGGAATTGGAGAAAAGTGGTGCTCTCCTAGAAAGTAGGACTTATGAGGGTTTCTCAGGAGGCAGGTAAGGTGGTCTGGTATTTCCATCTCTTTAAGAATTTTCCACGGGAGGCGGGGCTAAGATGGCGGAGGAATAGGACGGAGAGACCACTCTCTCCCCCACAAATTTATCGAAAGGACATCTGAAAGCTGAGCAAACTTCACAAGACTACTTCTGAACGCTGGCAGAGGACGTCAGACATTAATCAAGTCAGAGCATTATCTTCAGAAGGAGGTAGGAGAAATTATAAAAGATAAAAAGAGAGACAAAAGAGTTAGGGACGGAGACCCGTCCCGGGGAGGGAGTCGTAAAAGAGGAGAAATTTCTAAGCACCAGGAAACCTTCTCACCGGTGGGTTTGGGGGAAGATTTCGAATCTCGGAGGGCAACATAACCGGGAGAATCAATAAATAAAACCCACTGATTACGTGCCTAAAGGCAACTTCCATTAAAGAACCCCAGACGCCCGCATCCGCCACCAGCAAGTGGGGGCTGAACGGAGAGGAGCGGGCGGCACTGCTTAGGGTAAGGACTGGGCCGAATGCCCTGAGGGCAATCGGAGGGAGCTAACGTGAGATAGTAACCTAAACTGTGGGACAGCCAGAGAGAGAGAGAACTATCGCGCGAAAAGCCCAAAGCTAAGGCACTGCCGGCCCGCTCACAGAAAAAAGGACTGAGCGATACAGGGGAAGAGCTAGCCGGCTGCGGACCGCCCCATCCCCCGCCGGACACAGCGGACAGGCGGCACCAGCCAGAGCCAGAAAGGGGCAAACTCGGCTCCAGAGAGGGCACCCCCTACAAAACTGCAAACAGGCTCCCAGTTTCTAAGCAAAGACAGCCTGAGGTCCCGGAGGGTCGACAGCCGCCGGGAGGGTCGCAGCCAGAGACCAGCTCCCCAGAACCGACACAAAGCACACCAGAGCCGGGCGCGTCCGTAAACCGAGGCGGGGACCAGGGAGGTGATAAGCCGCACCGCCCCGTCAGGGGAGAGTGCGCTCACCAAACTCCTGGCTGCCTGAGCTGCTCCGACCGGGAACGGCGCAAACCGCCGGCCCAACCGAGTCTGCGCCTTTGTGGAGTACCCGGGAACCTGAACCTGAGCAGTTTAAACCTGGGAAGTGCGCGCATATCAGGGCCCACCCCCCAGCAGAGTAACCTGAAGCCTGAGCAGGGTAGACGGGGAAAGCACACACGCCGTGAGCGGGGGTGAACCCAGTGTGGCCGAGACACTGCGAGCTCTCCACACACACGCCAGTGATATTGGTTTGCAGTGGTCCTCTCTCCCCACAGCAGGACTGAGCAAGTGAACCTAAAGAGACCACTTCCGCCCCTTTGTGGCAGGGCGGAAATTAGACACTGAAGAGACCTCCAAACAAAAGCCAAATAAACACAGGGAAGCGCGTTGGAAGGGATAGGCCAACAGATTAAAATCCCTGTAGTTAACACTGACTGCATTGAAAGGGGCCTATAGATCTTGAAAAGTATAAGCAGGAACAAGGATCTATCTGAAACTGAAGACACCCCACACGGCTCACAACTGCTCCAGAGAAAGTCCGGGATATATATTTTTACTATTATCATTTTTTTTATTTTTTTTTAATTTTTTTTCTTTCTTTTTTCTTTAAGACCTCTATTACACCTTTAATTTTCATTTTCATAACCCACTACTACCTTGAAAAAAAAAAAAAATCAACAACCCTATTTTTAAAACAAACTGCGTACATATATCTTATACTTTTTGTGTTTTCTTTATTTTATTTTATTTTATTTTATTTTATTTTTTTTTTTACTGTTTTTTCCTGTTTTTCTTTTTTTTTTTTACAGTTATACTGTTTTACTGTCTTTTTTCTTTTTATACTGTTTTCTTTTTTCTTTTTTTTATATTGTATGATTTATAAGAGTCTAACCTCTACTCTAGATTTTTAATCTTTGTTTTACATATTTGATATCAATTTTGTGCATTTAAGAATACAATCTTTAGTACCCATTTTTACTCAGGAGTATGATTACTGGCTTGATTACTCTCTCCCTCTATTGACGCTCTTTCTTCTCCCCCAGGGAACTTCTATCTCCCACCCTCATCCTTCTCTTCTCAACCCAATTCTGTGAATCTCTGAGGGTGTTCTGGGTACCGGAGAACACTTCGGGAACAGAATACTGCCCAGATCTCTCTCTCCCCTCTTGATTCCTCCCTTTCTACTCATCCTCACCTCTATTGCCTTCCTCCCCCCTCTCTATGTATCTCTGTGAACCTCTCTGAGGGCTCCAGACTGTGGAGAGCACAGAGGGAAGTGCTTACTGGCTAGACTGCTCTCCCCACGTTCGAGTCCCCCTCCTTTCCTCCTGGTCACCTCAACCTCCCTCCCCTTCACCTCTCCATGTAACTCAGTGAACCTCTCTGGGTATCCCTCACTGTGGAGAATCTTTTCACCATTAACCTAAAAGTTTTATTATTGATGCTGTATGGATGGAGTAGTCTTGAGGCTACTGCAAGAAGAAGACTGAAAGCCAGAGGAAACATTAATTAATAAGAGATCTTCCAAAAGCCTCCACATATACACTGAAACCAAGCTCCACCCAAGAGCCAATAAGTTCCAGAGCAAGACATACCACGCAAACTCTCCAGCAACGCAGGAACATAGCCCTGAGCATCAATACACAGGCTGCCCAGAGGCACACCAAATCCATAGACATCTCAAAACTCAATACTGGACACTCCATTGCACTCTAAAGAGAAGAAATCCAGCTCCACCCACCAGAACACCGACACAAGCTCCCCCAACCAGGAAACCTTGACAAGCCACCCATCCAACCCCACCCACAGTGAGGAACCTCCACAATAAAGAGGAACTTCAAACTACCAGAATACAGAAAGGCCACGCCTAACACAGCAATCTAAACAAGATGAAAAGGCAGAGAAATACTCAGCAAGTAAAGGAAAATGAGAAATGCCCACCAAACCAAACCAAAGAGGAGGAGATATGGAATCTATCTGAAAAAGAATTTAGAATAATGATAGTAAAAATGATCCAAAATATTGAAAATAAAATGGAGTTACAGATAAATAGCCTGGGGACAAGGATTGAGAAGATGCAAGAAATGTTTACCAAGGACCTAGAAGAAATAAAAAGGAGTCAATATATATTGAATAATGAAATAAAGGAGATAAAAGACACGCTGGAGGGAACCAACAGTAGAATAACAGAGGCAGAAGATAGGATAAGTGAGGTAGAAGATAGAATGGTGGAAATAAACGAAGCAGAGAGGACAAAAGAAAAAAGAATCAAAAGAAATGAGGAAAACCTCAGGGACCTCTGGGACAATATGAAACGCCCCAACATTCGAATCATAGGAGTCCCAGAAGAAGAAGATAAAAGGAAAGGCCATGAAAAGATACTCGAGGAGATAATAGTTGAAAATTTCCCTAAAATGAGGAAGGAAATAGCACATATTAATCAAATTAACGAAGATCAAACACAAAGAACAAATATTAAAAAGCAGCAAGGGAAAAACAACAAATAACACACAAGGGGATCCCCATAAGGATAACAGCTGATCTTTCAATAGAAACTCTTCGGGCTAGAAGGGAATGGCAGGACATACTTAAAGTAATAAAAGAGAATAATCTACAACCCAGATTACTGTATCCAGCAAGGATCTCACTCAGATATGAAGGAGAAATCAAAAGCTTTACAGACAAGCAAGAGCTGAGGGAATTCAGCACCACCAAACCAGCTTTCCAACAAATGCTCAAGGATCTTCTCTAAACAGGAAACACAGAAAGGATGTTTAAACATGAACTCAAAACAACAAAGTAAATGGCAATGGGACCATACTTATCAATAATTACTTTAAATGTAAATGGGTTGAATGCCCCAACCAAACGACAAAGACTGGCTGAATGGATACAAAAACAAGACCCCTATATATGCTGTCTACAAGAGACCCACCTCAAAACTAGGGACACATACTCTGCCTCCATCCTATTCCTCTGCCATCTTGGGATCACCTCTGCAATGCTATTCTTTACAGCGTCAGATTTTACTTTCATTACCAGACACATCCACAACTAAACATCCTTTCCAAAGTTTCCCTCAAACTAGGCTTCAGCAATACTTGAATTAAGAACTTCCAGATGTACAAGCTGAGTTTAGAAATGGCAGGGGAACCAGAGATCAAGTTGCCAATATTTGCTTAATTATAGAGAAAGCAAGGGAATTTCAGAAAAACATCTACTTCTATTTCATTGACTACACTAAAGCCTTTGACTGTATGGATCACAACAAACTGTGGAAAACATTTAAAGAGATGGGAATAGTAGACACACTTACCTGTCTCCTGAGAAAACTGGATGTGGATCAAGAAGCAACAGCTAGAACCTTATATGGAACTGATTGGTTCAAAATTCAGAAAGAAGTACGACAGGGCTGTATATTGTCACCCTGTTTATTTAACTTGTATGCATAGTACATCATGCAAAATGCTGTACTAGATGAGTTACAAGGTGGAATCAAGATTGCTGGGAGTAATATCAACAGCCTCAGATATGCAGATGATACCAGTCCAATGGTAGAAAGTGAAGAGAAATTAAAGAGTCTCTTGATTGAGGGTGAAAAAGGAGAGTGAAAAACCTGGCTTGAAACTCAACACTAAAAAATCTAAGATCATGGCGTCTGGTCCCATCACCTCATAGCGAATGAAAGGGGAAAATGTGGAAGCAGTGACAGATTTTCTCTTCTTGGGCTCTAAAATCACTGAGGATAGCAGTCATGAAATTAGAAGATGATTGCTTCTTGAAAGGAAGCTCTGGCAAACCTAGACAGTGTATCAGAAAGCAAAAACATAACTTTGCCAACAAAGGTCTGTATGTTGTTGTTGTTGCTGTTGTTCAGTCGCCAAGTCATGTCAAACACTTTGCAACCCCATGGACTGCAGCATATAAGCTTCCCTGTCTCTCACCATCTCCTGGAGTTTGCCCAAGTTCATGTCCATTGAGTCAGTGATGCCATCCAACCATCTCATCCTCTGTCACCCTTTTCTCCTTCTGCTTTCAATCTTTCCCAGCATCTGTATAATCAAAGCTATGATCTTTTTAGTAGTCATGTATGAATGTGAGAGTTGGACTATAAGGAAGGCGGAGCACTGAAGAATTGGTGCTTTCAAACTGTGGTGCTGGAGAAGACTATTGAGAGTCCCTTGGACAGCAAGGAGATCAAACCAGTCAATCCTAAAGGAAATCAACCCTGAATGTTCAGCAGAAGGACTGGTGGTGAAGCTGAAGCTGAAGCTCCAATATTTCGTCCACCTGATGTGAACAGCTGACTCTTTGGAAAATACTGTGATGCTGGGAAAGATGGAAGACATAAGGAGAAGAGGGTGACAGGGGATGAGTTGATTGGATGGCATCACCGACTCAATGAACATGAACTTGGGCAAACTCCGGGAGATTGTGGGGGATAGGGAAGCCTTGCATGATGCAGTCCATGGGGTGACAAAAATTTGAACATGACTTAGTGATTGAACAACAACAACCATCTTGATGATTGTAGCTTTGTAGTATAGTGTAAAGTCAGAATGGTTGATTCCTCCAGCTCTGCTTTTCTTTCTCAAGACTGCTGTGGCTATTCAGGATCTTTTTTGTTTCCATACAAATTATAAATTTTGTTGTTCTAGTTTTGTGAAAAATGACATTGGTAATTAAAGATTGCATTCAATTTGTAGATTTCCTTGGGAAGTATAGTTATTTCCACAATATTGATTCTTCTAATCCAAGAACATATTATATGTTTCCATCTGTTTGTGTTGTCTTTGATTTCTTTTCATCACTGTCTTATAGTTTTCTGCATAAAGGTCTTTTGTCTTCTTAGGTAGGTTTATTCCTAGATATTTTATTGGATTTTTGTTTGTTTTTTCCAATGGTGAATGGGACGGTTTCCTTAATTTTCTCTTTCTGATCTTTTCTTGTTTGCATATAGGAATGCAAGTTGAATTTTGAATTGGCAACTCACTCCAGTATTCTTGCCTGGCTTCGACAGAGGAGACCACAGGCTACAGTCCTGCATCTATTTAGGATTTTATCCTTTCACATTTGTTAATATGGTGTATCACATTGATTGATTTATGTATATTGAAGAGTCCTTTCAACCCGGGGATAAATCCCACTTGATCATGTGTATGATCCTTTTAATGTGTTGTTGGATTCTGTTTGCTAGTATTCTGTTGAGGATTTTGGCATCTATATTCACCAGTGTAGTCTTCTTTTTTGTGATATCTTTCTCTGGTTTTGGTATCTGGGCGATGGTGACCTCATAGAATGTGTTTGGAAGTGTTCCTCCTTCTGCAAGTTTTTTAAAGGATTTGAGAAGAATAAATGTTAGCTCTTCTCTAAATGTTTGATATAATGTGCCTGTGAATCCATCTAGCCTGAGACTTTTCTTTGTTGAAAAAATTTAAATCACAGTTTCAATTTCAGTGTTTGTGGTCGGTCTGTTCATACTTTATATTTCTTCCTTGTGTAATCTTACAAGGTTTTAAGAATTTGTCCATTTCTTCCAAGTTGTCCATTTATTGGCATATACTTGCTTATAGTAGTTTCTTATGGTCCTCTGTATTTCTGTGGTGTCAATTGTAACTTCTTTCATTTCTAATTTTACTGATTTGAGTCCTCTCCCTATTTTTCTTGATGAGTCTAGCTAATGGTTTATCAATTTTGTTTATCTTCCCAAACAACCAGCTTTTACTGATCTGGTTTCATTGATCTTTACTATTGTTTTCATTTCTTTTATCATTCATTTCTGCTCTGATCTTTATTTCTTTCCTTTTGTTAACTTTGGGTTTTGATTGTTCTTCTTTCTCTAGTTGCTTTAGGTGTAAGGTTGGGTTGTTTACTGACATTTATCTTGTTTCTTGAGGTAAGATTTTATTGCTTATAAACTTCCCTCTTAGAACTGCTTTTGCTGCATACCATAGGTTTTGGTTCATTCGATTTTGATTGGCATTTTTTCTATGTATTTTTTATTTCCTCTTTGATTTCTTCAGTGATCTCTTGGTTATTTAATAGCATGCTGTTAAGCCTCCATGGAAAGACTAGAGATCTCTTCAAGAAAATTAGAGATACCAAGGGAACATTTCATGCAAAGATGGGCACAGTAAAGCACAGAAATGGTATGGACCCAACAGAAGCAGAAGATATTATGAAAAGATGGCAAGAATCCACAGAAGAACTTTACAAAAAAAGATCTTCATGACCCAGAAAACCACGATGGTGTGATCACTCACCTAGAGCCAGACATCCTGGAATGTGAAGTCAAGTGGGCCTTACGAAGCATCACTATGAACAAAGCTAGTGGAGGTGATCTCTAATCTTTCCAATCCCAAAGAAAGGCAGTGCCAAAGAATGTTCAAACTACCACAAAATTGCACTCTTCTCACACACTAGCAAAGTAAATCTCAAAATCATCCAAGCCATGCTTCAATAGTACATGAACCATGAACTTCCAGATGTTTAAGCTGGATTTAGAAAAGGCAGAGGAACCAGAGATCAAATTGCCAACATCTGTTGGATCATCGAAAAAGCAAGAGAATTCCAGAAAAACATCTACTTCTGCTTTATTGACTATGCCAAAGCCTTTAACTGTGTGAATCAAACAAACTGTGGAAAATTCTTAAAGAGATGGGGATACCAGACCACCTTACTTGCCTCCTGAGAAATCTGTACGCAGGTCAGGAAGCAACAGTTAAAACTGGTCATGGAACAACAGACTGGTTCCAAATTGGGAAAGGAGTACGCCAAGGCTGTATATTGTCACCCTGTTTATTTAACTTATATGC
Organism: Okapia johnstoni; assembly: GCA_024291935.2. Classification (NCBI taxonomy): domain Eukaryota; kingdom Metazoa; phylum Chordata; class Mammalia; order Artiodactyla; family Giraffidae; genus Okapia; species Okapia johnstoni. The sequence continues at coordinate 52,266,024 of CM044322.1, forward strand.
AGAGTACATCATGCAAAATGCCAGGCTGGATGAAGCACAAGCTGGAATCAATATTGCTGGGAGAAATATCAATAACCTCAGATATGCAGATGACAGCACCCTCATGGCAGAAAGATAAGAACTAAAGAGCCTCTTGGTGAAAGTGAAAGAGGAGAGTGGAAAAGTTGGCTTAAAACTCAACATTCAGAAAACTAAGATAATGGCATCTGTTCCTGTCACTTCATGGCAAATAGATGGGGAAACAATCTGCATCATGGCACTTGTATGCACTTGTCTTAGATTACCAGACCCATCCTCTATGTCACGGGGCTTGTGTGCCGTTGTATTAGCTTGCCAGCCTACCCTGTATGTTGGGGACGGGGGCGCGGGTGGGATGGGAAGGGAGGGCTGGTGTGTTCTTCTTTCATCTCCTTGGGCTTGCCCTCTGCACCCTGAGGTTTGTGTGCACTGCAGAGGTTTGTATGCCACACCTCTCTTGGGCCCACCCTTTGTGCCACGAGGGTTGTGTGTGCTGGAGAGGTTTGTATGCTGTGCCACTCTTGGCACCCCAGGCCCTCCAATCAGCTCCAGGGCTTCTGTGGGCTTCTGTCAGTTCCCCAAGCCTGCCGTCTAGTCGGGACCACAGTCCAAGAGGTCCTTACAGGCTGAGAAGTGCAGCTTTCCCTGTTTTCTACCCTTTAAGTCCCTCCTTTGCCTGGTTTTCCAAGATTCCACAGCTCCCTTTTGGGCCCAGCTGTGAGGGAGCTTCCCAGTGCACGAGAACTCTTCCTGTTTCAGGACTCCATCCTTACCTCGGGGCACAAGCTCAAGTCCAGAAGTTCTCCATATTTTCCCTTTTTATGGCTCCATCCTCTCTTCTACCTCATTCCAGGGAGCTTAGCCTACATCCCCCTGGAGGCCTGGGGTCTTCTGCTATCACCTAGAGGTTGTTTTGTAGGAGTTGTTCCATATCTTGATGAGCTTTTGATGTATTTGTAGGGAGGCTGGTGATCTCATCTTACTCCTCCACCATCTTCTTCTTCTCTCCTTGAGAGGAATTATTTTTAATCCTTTAAATCTTTTCAAAATTCACCAGTGAAGCTATCTGGTTCTGGACTTTTCTTCATTGGAAGATTTTTGATTACTATTTCAATTTCTGTACTAGTAATTCATCTATTCAGATTTTCTATTTCTTTCTGATTCAGTCTTGGTATGTTGTGTATTTTTAAGAGTTTTTCCATTTCTTCTTGGTTGTCTGGTTCTTTGCTGTATAGTTGTTCATGCTAGATTTTTTGAAAGGCATTTTCTTAATGGTTTACTAAGTTTTCTTTTATTGACATATTCACTTTAAATATATCATCCTACTGTTTTCTGAAATTCACTGTTTCTAATGAGAAGTCAGATCACATCTTGTTAGGTTTCCCTTGTTGATAACAAGTAACTTTTCCTTTCATGCTTCCAATATTTCTTCTTTGTTTCTCTCTTTCAATATTTTAAATATGATGTGCCTAATTGGAGATCTAGAATAGTCAGTATTATGTGTCAAGTTTGCTAGGCTACAATTTAATCAATAATAATCTAGGTGTTGAAGATATTTTGTCATTGTGATTAAGGCCAATGTCAGTTAATTTTAAGTAAGGGAACATATCCTAGATGGTCTAAGTTGACGTGCTTCAATGAGCTGAAGGATGTTCCTGGCGGTTCAGTGGTTAAGACTCTGTGCTTCCACTGTGAGCGCATGGATTTTATTCTTGGCAAGGGAATTAATATCCCACATGCCACAAGGAGCAGCACGAAAAAAAATGATTTGAAAGATCTTAAGAGCTGAAAGTTCCCTGAAGAAGAAATTCCATCAGTGAGTAGCAACTTTACCTTATACCTGAGGTGTCCAGTCTTCTTTTCTACTGTCCTGTTCTGTGGGTTTTGGACTCGCCTAGCCAGCTCCACAATCATGTAAGTTGATTACTTATTAATGTATAATAAGTAATCAATTTACATTATAATACATTTATTAATGTATTACTGGTCCTGTTTTTCTGATTATTCATGGGTGATATGTATTTTGCTAGTGAAGTAGTTCTAGAGGAATAGAATGTTAAAGAAGTGTTTTCTGATTTGGTTCTGGGTTTTCTGGAATTTATTCTCTAAACTGACTAGGTATAACTTTAAAACATTTTAGTCAAACCAAGAAATATTACAGAACTGACTTGTTGTTCTTTGTACTAGAGAAAGTTGAGAAATAAAAGCATGAGCCAGGGCTTAAAATTACTGGCTCAAATTTTGCACAAATGGCCAAAAAAATTTTGTATATACTCCACAAGAAGCCCTTATCCCCTGTATCCGAAGAGTCAAGATTTATGAAAACCAAACACAGAGTGTTTCATTTTGAGAGTGACTGAATTGCAATATCAATTGAAATCACAACTTCTCATGGTGTATTCTGTTAAAAATGATGCATTCATTAGGAATGAAATGAAACAGGAATGTATGAGTACTTCCTGGTGATGTTGGAGAGATCAAATCCCTAAATCCTGCAGGCTCTTTTTTGCTAGTAGAAGAAGCCATTTCGCCTCTGCCTAAGGCAATTGGCTTGCTTTTACCTGAAAATTTTATAATGATTTCTTCTCAATACTTTGAAAAGAACAGATTATTTTTCTCAGTGCCTATCCTTGACACTCTTTGGTTTGAGACCTATAACTAGTTTCAAGTCCCAACAGGCTCCAAAGAGTGAGATACAAATATGACCTGTGAGGACCTGTACTACATACCAAAAGAACTACATAACTTTCCCAATTCTTGCAGACAGAAATCCAAGGAATAAGAATTGAAATGGGTTTTAATGTTGTGGGATTGTAATGGAAGGTATATACAGTTATATAAGGAAGAATTTGTCAATATGGCCCTTTAAGTAGAACACTGGATTGGGTATTTTACTTAAAAGATTAGAAAAGTCTCTAGTAGCTTGTTTGGTTGATAGGATAAAACATGGTTACAAAAGTGCCTATGTTAAATAAACTTGAAATGTCAGAACTGCCTTAGAATACTGTAGAGAAAGTATCAAAAAGGCTTAGGAGGATTGGAATGTTAGAGTGGATTAATTATGTAAGACCTGCTCACCCACTCTTGGTGAGTCCAGATGGAGGTTTCTATACACTTTGACTGATAACTTTGTGAGGGGATTCCAAGTATCCTTGAGAAGCTGTTGTGACTGTCCTCTGCAAGTCAGAAATCACAGCTTGAAGAGCTATGATTGAACTGGAATCCTTAAGTGAAATAAGGATAAATGAGATAGCAAGGTAGTGGGGCCAAGTGGTAGCACTTAGTTGCTAAATACAAGATAGACATAGTTAGTATAAAGGACACTGGAGCCAAAACAGTAACCAGAATATAATGTCACACAAAGACCTACAGCATTGGCTAGTTGATAATGTGCCCACAGAAGAGAAGTAAATGAGTATACTACTAAATTCTTACTTTATTTGCATAAATGGAAGAGTTCTAGGTCAAGTTAACAGAAGTCTAATGTGGATCACCAAAATGAGATTCAAATCTCCTCAGTCAATTTCCAAGCTTAAACCTATTTACAGATTTAGAATCCCTTGAATTAAGGGGAAGCTAGGCCCCTTAAGGAAGGACCCATCTACTTTGCCAAAAACTTATTCTGCTAATCTTTCTCCACATGTTCCTCAAAAGACTCTATAGCTTTTAACCATGGTGATGGTACACTAAGGAAAAATGATTTTATGTTCTGTTTATTACTGTACATTGACACTGTATCACCTAAGCTTTCCATTATGACCTGGATGTTGTCTGCTCCACAAAGCCCTAAAGTTGAGTGCACACATTAGTACTTCATCTTCAAATGAAAGTGGTGTACATGAGATCAGAATAGAGAAGTCCTTGAAAGCACAAGTAAGTCACATGAAGATGTGATTCAAATACCTATTGTCTTCACTCATTCTACATTACCTTCTTTCTCCAAACTCACATCTGTGGACTCATAAATGGTTAGATCAGTTGACTGAAGAAAACTCAAGCCTGTATTACAAATGGCTCTATATGTTATGTAGATACCATCTAAAAGTGGAGAGCTGTAAAACTACAGTCCATTTCTGGGATATCCCTGAAGAAATGAAGTGAAGGGAAATTCTTTCAGTAGGAAAAAACCTTCAACCAGTATGCTTAATTGTTTACTTTGCTTCAAAGAAGAAATGGTTAAAGGTCCGAGTCTATATCTATTCATGAGCTATGACAAATGGTATAGTTGGATGGTCAAGTGTCAGAAGGAACACAATGAGAAAATTGGTGACAAGGAAGTCTAGGGGAAAAGTATGTGGCTAGACTTCACATAATGGGCAAAAAGTGTGAGAATATTCGTGTCCCATGTGAAAGTTCACCAAAGGATGACATTAAAAGCAAGGATTTTGATAATCAAGTGCATGGGAAAACTCATTTTGTGGATACAAGTCAGTCTTTCTCTAGCCACCCTTATCATTGCTTGATGGATTCATAAACAAAGTGGGCATGCTGGAAGGGATGGAGATTATGCATGGGCTCAGAAGCATGGACTTCCACACACCAAAGTTGAACAATAGACTAGACCAAATGGAAGAAAGTATCTGTGAATTCAAAGGCAGGGCAGTGGAGTAAATCCAATCAGAGGAGCAAAAAGGAAAATTAATGAAAAATAATAGTAAAGATAGCTTAAGAGACTTGTGGGAAAAAATCAAGGGGACCAATATATACAATATAGAGATCCCAAAAGGAGAAGAGGGGCTTCCCTTGTGGCTCAGCTGGTAAAGAATCTGCCTGCAATACAGGAGACCTGGGTTTGACTCCTGGATTGGGAAGATCCCCTGGAGAAGGGAAAGGTTACCCACTCTGGTAGGGCTTGGGTGAAGCCAAGCCCCACTTGGGTTTCCCTGGTGGCTCAGAGGGTAAAAGTGTCTGCCTGCAATGCGGGAGACCCGGGTTCGATCCCTGGGTCTGGAAGATCCCCTGAAGAAGGAAATGGCAACCCACTCCAATACTCTTGCCTGGAAAATCCTATGGACGGAGAAGCCTGATAGGCTACAGTCCATGGAGTCTCAAAGAGTCTGACACGACTGAGCGACTTCATTTTCACTTTCACTTTCAAAAGGAGAAGGGAGGGATAAAGGGGTAGAAAGTTTATTCAAAGAAATAATGATTGAAAACTTCCCTATCATTGGGAAAGAAACAGACATATAGATCCAGAAATTCCAGAGATTTCAAATAAGATAAATCCAAAGAGATACAGGCCAAGATACATTATAATTAAATTATCAAAAGTTAAATACAAGGATAGTATCTTAAAACCAGCAAGAGAAAAACAATTTGTTGTATACTAGGGAAGCCCCATAAGACTATCATTACATTTTCATCACACATAGCATTTACATATTTATGTCTTCAAAATCGTCTATAAGACCCTTCAATATACTACCTATAAAGAGACTCAAGTAAGGGCTAAAGACACAGACTGAAAGTGAGAGTACGAAAAAAATATATATTTCATGCAAACAGAAATGAAAAGAAAACAGGAGTAGCTATACTCATACCAGAAAAAAGAATAGACTTTAAAACAAAGTTTATTAACAAAAGACAAAAAAGGCATTATATGAGATCAATACAGGAAAAGAATATTACGCTCATAAGCATACAAATTCCCAATATAGAAGTACCTAAATATATAAAACAAATATTAACAGACATATAGGAATAAATTGACAATAATACAACAATAGTAGGAGTCTTTAACACCCCACTGACATCAATGGACAGACCATTCAGACAGAAAATCAATAAGGCAACAGATATCTTTTAAATGATACAATAGAATAGTTGGTTGTTCAAGTTTTTCTGTGGACATACGCTTTTATTTTACTTCTCTAAGTGACTTGGAGTAAAATTCTGTGGCTATATGGTAAGTATATGCTTAACTGGGTTTTAAAAGAAAAGAAAGAAAGTGAAGTCGCTCACTCATATCCGACTCTTTGTGACCCCACGGACTGACTATAGCCTACCAGGCTCCTCCGTCCATGGGATTTTCCAGGCAAGAATACTGGAGTGGGCTGCCATTTCCTTCTCCAGGAGATCTTCCCAACCCAGGGATTGAACTCGGGTCTCCTGCATTGTAGGCAGACGCTTTACCATCTGAGCCACCAGGGAAGCCACAACCTGCAAAAAATTTTCCAGAGCTACCATATCATTTTGTGTTCCCAGCAGCAATGTATGAGAGTTTCATTTGCTGCGCATCCTCACCAGCATTTGAAGTTGCCAGTTTCGTTTTGTTTTTAAATTTAAACCATTCTACTTGAATGTGAAGTTATGTCACACTGTGGTGTTAATTTGCATCTCCCTAATGACTGATTTTGAGCATATTCTAAAAATATTATTTATTTATTTATTTATTAGGCTATGCTGGGTCTTGGTTGAGACATGTGGGATCTTTATTTGTGGCATGCAAACTCTTAGTTGCAGTATGTGGAGTCTAGTTCCCTGACCAGGGATTGAACCTGGGCCCCTTCACTAGGAGTGCAGAATCCCAGCCACTGAACCACCAGGGAATTTCTTCAGCATCTTTTCATGCACTTTTTTTTTTGGTGGAGTATTTGTTCTAATATTTTCCCATTGTTTTATTTGCTTTGTTTTCTTATAATTAATGCTTAGGAGTATATATTAATGAGCCCTATATATTCTGCATGTGCCTAGTGCTTTGGTGGGAGAACTGGATCTCAAATGAGCATGAGTCATATCTTCTCCCAAGGTGTGCTTGTAGCTATCACCTTGGTAGGAAGTGGGCCTGGCGATGGGGATGCTAGATACAGAGCCTGGTGTGACCTGGGACTTTTCTTCTGCTCGGGGGCTATCACCATACTACTGGGGGTAAGACAAGTCCCAAGCTGCTGGAGTAGAAGCCCAAAGGACCCAAGTAGGTTGAACATGAAAAGGGCTACAATGAAACACATTATATTTAAATTGTCAAAAGTCAAAGGCATAGAATTTTATTATCAGAAAGAGAAAAGAGAATTTACACATAAGGAAAACTCCATAAGGTAATTGACAGATTTCTGAAGAGAGAATTTTCAGGCCAGGAGAGAAGGAGATGACATATTCTTAATAATGAGAGAAAATAAACCAAGGGTTCTATACTGGACAAAGCTGTCCTTCAGAAACAAAGTTGGGATAAAGACTTTTCAGCAAGCAAACTAAGGGAATGTAGTTTACTACCAGATATGCCTTACAATAAAGGCTATAAGGATTTCTTTGAGTGTAAGTAAAATAAGGCTAGTTAAAAACAAACGAAAAAAAAAAGGTAGTTAACAGTTAAACTTTGCAAAAGCTAAATTTTGCAATGTGGTAATGATGCTGCATACTTAACTTACATCTATAGTTTTAAAAAAACACATAGCAAAACCAGCTAAAAGTACAATAGTCTATTATTAGTTAAACAACATTAAAAAAAAAAAGGTAAATTGGAATAATAACCTAAAATGTGAGGGGAAGGAGAAGTGAAAGTGTAAAAATTTTCCAAATTCTATTGAAGTTAAATAGTGATCAGCCTAACATAGAATCTTGTAAGTTTAAGACATTTCAGGTAAGCCTCATGGTAACCATAAGGGGAAATCCTGTAGTAATTACATAAAGAAACACGACAAAAAAGACATCAGCACACACAAAAAGAAAACAGAATAAGAAATAACAATGAATCTACTAAAATCCCCAGAAAACAATGAATAAAATAGTAATAGCAAGACCTGATTTATCAGGAATTCCTTTAAACATAAATGGATAAAGTTCTCTAATCAAAAGACATAAAAATGTAGAATAGATTTTAAAAAAATGCAGCAACATTCTGCTTACAAGAGACTCACTTCAGCCTGAAAGCCACACATAGATTGAGAAATAAAAGATGAAAAAAGTTATTTCATTTATAGTGCCAAAAGTTATTTTTGGATTTGTTTAAAATCTATTTTCATATGAAAATAAAAGATAAAATAAATTTGAAAAAAAAGAAAGAAAAAAGTTATTTCAAGCAAATGATAACCAAGGGAAAAAAAAACAGGGGTAGCTACACTTATATTGGACAAGAAAGATTTTTGGTAAAAATGATAAAAAGAGAAAAGGCCATTATATAATGATAAAAGGGTCAATACATCAAGAAGATATAACAATTTAAAATATTTATGTACCCTAAATTGTAACACCTAAGTATATGTTAAAAACTAACAGAATTTAAAGTGAGAAATAAACAGTAATTTAATAATACATGGAGACTATACACCACTCTCAAAAATGGATAGATCACCTAGATAATCTATAAGGAAACAGTAGATCTGAACAAAGCTAAATACAATAAGAATCTAACAGACATACACAGAACATTTGACCCAACAAGAGTGGAATACACATTCTTTTCAAATGCACATGGAACATCTTCTAGGATAGATCATATGTTAGCTCACAAGACAAGTATTAGAAAATTTAAGATTAAAATCATACCAAATAACCTATCTGAGTACAATGGCATGCAATTAGAAATCAATAAGAATAAAACTACTGAAAAATTCATGAACACATGGAAATAAAACAACAGTCCCCTGAAAAACCAATGGATCAAAGAAGAAGTTAAAAGTAACATTTTTAAATTTTTTAAACCAAAAAAAAAAAAATGGAAACACAACATACTAAAACTTTTGGGACACAGCAAAAGCAGTACTAATTGGGATGTTCCTAATAATAAAAACCTATGATACATTAAGATGAAAAAAATTTCCAAATGAACAATTTAACTATACACATTAAGAAACTAGGAAAGAAAAAGCTGAACTTAAATTTAGTAGAGGCAAGAAAATAATAGAGATTAGAGCAGAAATAAATAAAATGATAACAGAAAAATAATACAAAAGACTAACCAAGCTAAGAGTTGATTCTTCGAGGAGATATATAAAAGTGACAAACACTTAGCTGGACAAACCAAAGGAAAAAGATGAAGAGCACAATTTTTTTAAAAAAAAAATGAAAAAGAAGACATTACAAATGACATAGAAATGCAAATGGCAAGAGGATGCTGCAAAGAGATATACACCAACGATGCTGTAAAGAGCAATATTGCATAGGAACCTGGAATGTTAGGTCCATGAATCAAGGCAAATTGGAAGTGGTCAAACAGGAGATAGCAAGAGTGAAAGTCAACATTCTAGGAATCAGCGAACTAATATGGACTGGAATGGGTGAATTTAACTCAGATGACCATTATATCTACTACTGTGGGCCGGAATACCTTAGAAGAAATGGAGTAGCCATCATGGTCAACAAAGGAGTCCAAAAGGCAGTATTTGGATGCAATCTCAAAAACGATAGAATGACAACAAAGTAAATGGCAATAGGACCATACTTATCAATAATTACCTTAAATGTAAATGGGTTGAATGCCCCAACCAAAAGACAAAGACTGGCTGAGTGGATACAAAAACAAGACCCCTACATATGCTGTCTACAAGAGACCCACCTCAAAACTAGGGACACATACAGACTGAAAGTGAAGGGCTGGAAAAACATATTTCATGCAAATGGAGACCAAAAGAAAGCAGGAGTCGCAATACTCATTTCAGATAAAATAGACTTTAAAATAAAGGCTGTGAAAAGAGACAAAGAAGGACACTACATAATGATCAAAGGAACAACCCAAGAAGAAGAGGTAACAATTATAAATATATATGCACCCAATATAGGAGCACCACAATATATAAGGCAAATACTAACAAGTATGAAAGGGGAAATTAACAATAACACAATAATAGTGGGAGACTTTAAATCTCCACTCACACATATGGATAGATCAACTAAACAGAAAATTAACAAGGAAACACAAACTTTAAATGATACAATACACAAATTAGATTTAATCGATATTTACAGGACTTTCCACCCCAAAACAATCAATTTCACTTTTTTTCTCAAGTGCACATGGAACTTTCCCCGGGATAGATCACATCCTGAGGCCATTAAATCTAGCCTTGGTAAATTCCAAAAAATTGAAAATCATACCCAGCCATCTTCTCTGAACCACAATGCAGTAAGATTAGACCTCATTACAGGAAAAAAAAAACTATCAGAAAATGTCCAACATATGAAGGCTAAACAACACGCTTCTGAATAACCAACAAATCACAGAAGAAATCAAAAAAGAAATCAAAATATGCATAGAAAACGAATTGAAAATGAAAAACACAACAAACCCAAAAACCTATGGGACACTGTAAAAGCAATGCTAAGGGGAAGGTTCATAGCAATACAGGCTCCTCAAGAAACAAGAAAAAAAAATCAAATAAATAACCTAACTCTACACCTAAAGCAACTAGAGATGAGGAGAAATGAAGAAACCCCAGGATTAGTAGAACGAAAGAAAATTTTTAAAAATTAGGGTAGAAATAAATGCAAAAGAAAACAAAAGAGACCATAGGCAAAAATCACAAAGGCAAGCTGAGGTGTGTGAGAAGATAAATAAAATAGACAAAAACCCTTAGCCGAATCATCAAAAAAAAAAAGGGAGGATAAATCAACAAAATTAGAAAAAAAGCCAATGTTAATATCTGGAGGATCCCAGAAGCTGTATTATTTCAGACGAGAAGCCACTTTAGGTGCAATTGTGGCTAGAAAAGCCTGCTCCTTGAAGTTAGTCTGTGTCTAATCAGCCTGACTACAGCAATTTACTAGAATACTCATAGAATAACAAATAATGCTCTTCAGCGCGTGTGCTGAAGAAACATCAAGAAAACATGGGAAACCAACTTTATCATTTCCATGCTGTTTTTCCGCAAGATGTGAGAGAACAGCGCCCAAGACTTCGTAAAAGGATAGCGATAAAAAAACTCTCTATGTCAGGGTGTGGCTGGAATTTGTATGCTATGGCAAATGGCCAAATCTGCAACAATTTGGGAACAACTTTTTGAGGAACAAGCAAACACTAGCGCATGTAGTAAGTTCCAGGGCACTGTGAACTTTGATCGCGCATATGGAGTGACATGTTATTGCAGTTAGTAGACAGAGTAGCAGAAGGCGCTAATTAATAAAAGTGAGAAAAATATTTGTTAGCAGTTGTGTCCAAGAAGACAATAAGACCCTTGACATAGGATAAAGGAAATGTCTTGTGTGATCTAGTCTGCGTCGCTTGTCATCATGAATGCAGAGTATTCAATATGATCAGTCAAAATTGTTGCTAGGATGGCTGGAGGTAGGGGGCGTAACGGAATTTCTGGAGATCCGGGAGATTGTACATAAGTATATACGAGACTCACTAAGGGATCTAATAGACAGTAGTAATGTGTTTGTGGACAGAAACTCCAAAGCGTGCGCTCTGAAGAGTATATAGATGAAAGACAATAGAGAGTCAAAATCAAGTCGGGAATCTAAAGTCACTTCTATAAATAGTGTTCTGTTCGAGAACAGACACAGTAATACATATTGGGATAAATAGATACGCACACATATCAGATCTCCGGTGGTCTTAAACTCCCCGCTGCCTAGAGGAGAGAGTAGAAGATTTCGTATATGGATGTAGCAAAGATTTTGTACTGTCTTTGATCGCGTTGGAGGTTAGACTCTATAAGATCTACGCTATACGATATCTATAAGGCATAGTGTTTTGTGAGTGTGTTGTCGCAACTGAATGAACAGTGTTCCTCAGTGTTAGACAGGTAGTTGAGATGCATCAGTGAGGTTATATAAGCTGATATAGAAGTGTGATATCTTGTGTGTGAGTTATAGTCAATAAGTGTGCTATTCTCAGAATTGTTTGACTGAGTGTGTGTGTGTGTCTAAGGATAAGAGAACTTCTCTGATTGTGAAATATACTATATCACATGGTTGTCTGTGTTACTCTAGATAGTCACTCCGCAGGTGTCTCCGCGCTTCATTCGTATTGACTGCTTCCAACCCGCTAATGGCTCAATATCAAAGAACTACAGCGCTCTCACTCTCACGCGGCTTGCTACCTACTTGCTAGTGAATGCACTCGTGTCTCGTATATGGTATCTCCACAGAGATGTAGAGTAGCAGATCTCACATAATACATGTCTGATAGATACATGACGACTATTATGTTGTATCTGCACCATATATGTCACTAGATGTATATCACTAGATCGGACTCTCACAGAGACGTTTGTGTTCGAGTGCGCACACAGTCAAGTTGACACGTGAGCCTGGGCCCCAACTTGGATCATCCTTAAAGGAATCTTTTTTTCTCATTTGGGTACAAGGAGCCAAGTGGGAAGTAGGTTTTGTCTTCTTTGGGACCCCCGTTGCATGGGGCACTTGGAGGGGTTTGTCTGTGTCTGCTTCGCACATACCTGAGGATCTTGTCCCACAGATGGCACAGATGTGTTTAACAGAGAATCCGGGCTGGGTGGATGGTAGTTCATGTTTCCAATGCCAGGAATCCTGGTAAGGGCTGTGTCCTCTGAAAAGTGACACTGTTGGACCACATTTGCTTCAAAAAAGAAAAAAAGATACAATAAAACCACAGAAGCCTATAAACACCCAAACCCCCAATTCATCCAACTCACAATTCCTTCCTTGTTTTAAAAAAATCTTGTTCACAATTCAATAATCATTTAACCAATAACATATTACAATAAAAATCCAACAATTAATATATTAAATTTTATCAAAAACTATAAACATCAATTAACAACTACAAATTCTAAACATCCACACATCGTACCCTATGATACCATACACACAGAGTAATACACCTCACTACACCACACCCAGTTGTGTAGATATTATATAAAGCACATGCTATGATATCTAGTGTGCCAAACTGGTCTCTTACCATTGAGACGGCACCTAATCACAGATTATAAGATTGTCATTGGAATAGACATTCTAATGTGACTCTGCTCTATCTACACCACTATCAGCTCACATGACGATACGTATCATAATCGTAAGACACCCATATAGTCCTCATAGAGTCCACGTTTGTGAACTACTATATTTCTGTAGAACTATTTGAGTGACCAAATAGCCCTATAGAGTTCTTGACTAGATTGTCAATCTTCCCCATATTATATCATGGTGTTCAGTTGTTGACTCGCGCAAAACCACTCCAATGAGTCTAGACCACATCCATTGTTTCTGAACCCCATACACTGTCGGTGCACCAATAACAATGAACATCAGTCACAACCACAATGTTCTAACACCATACCGATCCCTATGCTATACACCTCGCACACAGTGGTCCACACATACACCACACACCTATACTACAGTAGATGTGTGTGCTTCCATGCCTGTCATAACTCCACATAATCTATCACATATGTCAGTAATAAAGCGACAACCCACATCGCTATACACCCCCACTAACCATCAGCCCAATGTGTCTTACAAGTTGTATCTCGCCACCAGCTATAATCTGTACCCATGAAGTGTGCATATGTGCTGTCTGTTCGAACAATCATAGAGAGTGTAATTGTATCCGTGATCCATCAGTCAACTACCGCTGTAGAAAAATACAGATTAACTGCTATATCTTGTCCCTTGACTATGTTCCCTTTGTGAACCACCACTTGAGTCATTCACTAACGCACTGTGCCTGTCCCCAAATGATTGAATACCAATAGTTCCTACCATGTGTATAATAACCTGAAGGTATCGCCTACAAGTACTATATCACTCAGTATCAATATGTCGTCTCACTATAGCGCCTGCACTAAACACAACACACAGAGTGTGTACATCCACTACAAGGATAGATCAGACTCCTTAGTGACTACCACACTCCTAACCATGATAACCACTAGAGCATCTATACTGAAGGTACCTAAATGTCCAAGGTTTCACAGACATGTCCTCTCCATGACCCAGATGTTCATTAATGTGTTCATGAGTAGCTGTCGGAGATAGACATAAATGTGACACTGTGAGGTGTATAGTCATCAGCCTGTAAACACCAGTTGACATTACGTGTGTGATGTATAAGATGTAACAGAGTTGATAGACTCTCAGATATCACATCAGATCATACGCCACTCTATGAGATCGTGTGTGTCTTCACCTACGCGACAGCTCATTTTCTCTTTTTGTGCTTAGTACTGGTGATGAGTCTCCTGTGATTGCGTGTCTAGATCTCTAAGTTCGCTGATGTGAGTCTGGTTCTCGCGCTAGCCTGACAGCATGAGATACAATCTACACATGTCCTCACTCTTCTGTTCGTACCTCCATCCCGTACTATGTGTCTAGCATCCATATAATCACAACACTACCACCAACGTCACTACGTGTGCACACTATCAACCTACCCGCCATCATTAATCCTACTCTCATACACCTCATAGCGTCTAATAATTCTCCACTCACCGTACCGTCGTATATACTCCCCTTCACGACTACGTCGCTCCACAGACCTCTCACAAACATACAGCACCCCTCCTAACTAACCTCCCATACAACGTTCGCCCATCACTATCACGTACAGTAAGACATGCGTGTACTAATCAATAACCCCTTCAGTGTCTACTTCCCAGTCAGAAGAGTCGCTTCCATCCAGTCTCTTGCAGTGTCACATACCACCTGTATCATAGAGTCAGTCACACTCGTACAACTGCTGTGCCATGTACACTGTACGCGTAGAGTCACCGAGTAGACCATCCACAACTCTTATTAAAGAGCTCACTTTCTTATAAGCGCCCCAGCTGTGTATATCTCATGTAGTGTTCTCATTCGACTATCACTCCCTACCTTATCTTGCTGTGTGACACGATCACGCGTACGCGACTCTGTACATCACCCCTTGCACTGCAATACACATGTCATTCAAGAAGCAGTTGACCCCATACACTGAATAGAATCATCCGTACAATCTACAATCCAAACCTCAACAACCTGTGTGCTCTCGCGTGACCTACATAGTATAGAACTTAATCATGTGATAATAACTCGTGATGTCAACACACTCTAAATCATCACAATCATATGACCGTCTGTGCTCCACTTCTAATGTAGATCTAATCTCACACGCCGACTACTGAACAAGTATCACTAGAAGAGTGAGCCTAGACAGTGTAAAAATGTAGTGTGACTATGTGAGATTCCAGTGTGTGTGTGCCTCCAACTGACTACTCTCATGTATGCTAGATGAGTGTGTATGCGCTTAGACTAGTGATTGAGAGACCACTCATAGAAAGCATTGTATTGTCTCGCTAAAACATCCTCATCCAAGGACTTCGTCCCTCTATGATAGAAGAGTCTGTCCAAAAACAATTGACCACAATGTTGTGCCACTCTCACTGTATCTCTGCAAGAGTATCGTACCTGTGAGAACTCTACCCACTATCCTACTGATCTGAAACCAACCTGTTCTGTATGAGGTAATTCCCCTCCCTCGCATCCTAATCCTCTTTGTATTCCTCATATGTTGTGTGTAAGTGGTATGACCATAGTGAACCATGCACACTAATCTCAGCCAAAGATCAACCACGATCTCAATCGTCGTTAGAGAAGATGAACACCACTAGAACCAGTGAAATCCCATGTGTGTATACACACAAACATCTAGTTGCCAGAGAAGTCACATCAGTTGAAAGAGAGACTCTAGAATCGCTCCGCATGAATCTTGAGACACAAACCTCGCGCTTTATTTTAGGATGACCTCTCAAGAGCACTGTTGTACACATGTGCATGTTAGAGAAGAGATGGTGTGTGAATGAGATACTGAATCACCTCCCATAGTACTTCAATCATACTATATGTGTTGAGTCATAGAGATACTCTGCTATCCTTATATAAAAAAAAGAACGAGCACAACAGATCATATTTAGATTAATAATATCACGTCTATGTTAGAGTGTAGAACACTAGTAAATCTTAAGAGTCTACTAAATATTGATGTAGTTACCATCCATCACTGTGCCATCTGAACTGGTATCTCCCACCCACCAACATCCTAATACATCTCATAGAATCTGTCTACGCACTAATACTCATAGAACTCTTCCATATGTGAGTAAGTAACCTTGAGACAACCCAAGAGACACTTCTCTCACTCAGTTGTGTGTGTGCCACATATCAGAGAGTATCACTCTCATCATAGTAAGACATACATCCATATCTGTCATTACTATGTGTGAGTCCTGTACACAGAGTATCACACAGATCTCTATCAGTGATACACACCACAGACCTGTCCTAGAACCGTGCTGTTCTACTACCTACCTAAAATATCACACCCCAGGACACTCTGGTGACCCCATCATTGTCCAATACACCTCACCTCACACATCTCCTTGTGTTGCCTACTGTGTCAGTAATGATGTGAGATTGTTACACTCCCACACTATCCATGATATAGAGACCTTGTAATCGAGCTCATCCGTGAACTCTGTAGTATAATCGAGTGTACATAATAGAATAGACTCCACAATGATTCTAAACACAGACAAGAGATCCATAAAGAACAATCTACCAAAAGATCCATGCTACAATGTGCTACTTTTCTTCGTACCTTAAGATCACTACTGTGCAGAGATCCACGCCCAGACAGATCTCCAGGTCCTCGTGCCCGGATCACTCTATACTGTCAGTACTTCCCTCTAATGTACTCAATCTCATCGTCACAGTACCTACTCCTACTGTCTGGCTAGAAGCGTTAGTGCCTCATGTGAGATCACCCTGTAAATACTAGCCGCCTACGTCAGACCCAAAGTGCATGCCTCAGAACCTAATTTGACTATCATATCAAATGTATGCGAATGTTGTACTACTATTGCCCGTATCATCTCACCGTCTCAGCCACATAATTAACGCCCCCTGAATGCCCACTCGCTCATAGCCTCTGCCATGTGAATTTACCGCTAAGAGTGACACATCAGAGTCTATGTGAGATTAGTGCCACTGACTCACTTGCACGCTCCCCAACTGACCTTGAGTCTCTCTCCACTTTTTCTCGGACCCTACATAGTTTCCTCCATAAAAGCCACTGAGTGCTGTCATAGTCCTCCACCTCTACTGTCACTAGTACCCCCCAACAACCTACACACCAAGACTCCCCTATACGTGCACACCCCAAGAGACTCTGCTCTATCTTACGACTACTCGTTCGATCCCTCGCTATCGCACTCTCCAGCGTACACCTCTAGCCAAGATATATCTTATTATCCCACCCACACTCGTGTTGACAAGAGACCATGACACCCCTACTAGTACCTCCACCAATCCCCTAGAAGACTACCACCCCCACCCCACTCTTCGTGCATCTAAAAACAATAGATGTGTGATACACTATATGATGTCTAGTGATAAATCTATAGATAGACTCTGTGCTCATGTACTGTCAGATAATGCAGTGCTACCTGCCACTTGTATGTCTCTGATAACACAGATCACCCACCCACAGAAACCATCACTATGTGCACAATATAATGTGTGTGTGCTTCATAGAGTTAACGAGAGACACCACTCTCACCACATGCCATAGAACCCACACGACCAAGAATCTCTCTCTGTGTATTCCCTCCATATCAGTGCTTGATAACACACTGTAACATATACACTATTAATGCTCACAACCTTGTTCAATAAGACGACTGAAGTATAGACAATACCTAAACATTGAATATGTTCCCATGTGCCTAATAAATCAAATCCTACACTAGAGAGAGTTCATCCTCACTCTGAATAGAAGTAGAACTTATACGAGATATATCAGAAAATAACTCCTCGATAGTGCTCTCGTCTGCAGATTCCTGTTCAATCTACCAAAACAGTCTCTGTATCTCTGTTCCTAAGGTTCTCCATCTCTCTACACAGACAACTGCCAGACTCTCGATCTCTTAAGCTACTCAATAGTCTGCTATCCATCAACTATAGAGACAAGACCTGTCATATCTCAAGTCAAACACGATAGTAGACTAGATATAAACCTAATACGAGCGTGTCTAACACATATATTCCGGACACCACCCCTCCCCTCTCTTCCTTCTCCCGTTCTTTGTGTGATGTGTGTATAGATCCTTTGAGTTAGAGAGATCATGTACGTCAGCTCATGTAAATTGTCTCAGTGCCTGAGTGTTATGTGAGAGAGTACATCGCACACGACAGAATCGTATGTCCTACGCCACATGTGTGTCACGATTGTCCAACCAGTGTGTGTGTTCCCTTTGTCACCCATTCTTGTTCCCGCTCCTCACCAAGTGTCGAACGAGCAATATGTATCCTTCTATGCGTGAAAGTCCCTGATGACACCTAGATGTTCTGCATATTGCCACGCCAATTGCCACCTCATTTCTGTTCTCGTCTCTCTCCTCGTCCCATGCTATCACTCTCAAGTGACCGTTGTCTGTCGTGTGCCGCCACAAGAGAGATACTGTGCCTCTCCACTACTATTCCTGTCACCTCTACAACCCCTCTACCACTGATTGAGCTGATAAACCACGCGTAACCAATCAATGTAGCTATGTGTGTCGCTATCCATCTGACTGCCTCGGTGCTTCATTACACCACCATGCACCTCCCAATAGTTCAGTTAGAGTACCAACCACGCACACTTTGTCTAAATCCCGGTGTCGCTAGTGTTACGCTTGTTCACTCCCTATGCATAACCAACATCGCCTCTATCCATCTATCCCTAGTACATGATGTGTGCTGTGTGCTCTCTACCTCCCGCGTTCGCCTTTTGACGCAGATAGCCGTGCTACCAGTGTGCCTGTTAAGTGTGTGTTCATCACACCAGTGTTGTCATAGTGTGTCCTCCATTCCGCCGCAGAGAGAGCACCACCCTTCTAAACTCTCACTCTTGACTATAAAGCCCCGTCACTCTCCACATGCTGAACGTCTTGCATATGTGAAAGATGTGTATGACTCTCCACAGCAGAGTCATCAAGAGTGAAGTGACTGCTCGTAGTGTGACGCCGCCTTCACTACCGACTTGCATGTATCGCAGACCAGCGCACATGTCATATATCCATCAGGCTCCCCTTGTCCTGTCATCCCCATCTCTGACCACTCATTGTATACCACTCTCTCATCTGAGTCCACACAAACTATGTTCACACACTCCAGTACACCTACTCCACTACCCAGACCTTTTGTGATACACTATATCGTCTGCCACACCCTTTATGATAAAATCAGTCCGCACACCTCAATGATATCCTCACACTCTACTGTGTTTTATCGCCTATCACCACTCGAGTTAACTGCATAACACAATATCTACATCCATCTTTCATCTGAGTTAAGATGACTACCCATCACCCTCTTCCAATCAATTGGTTTTCTGAGAGGAGTGTGTGAAAACAATCACTCTATGTCAATGTGCTCCATAACCTCCCTCATATCTATTCTGTGTGTGTATATTCTCCTCATCTCAACAGACGCACCTAAATGCACCAAGTGAATAACTCACGCTTATTGTACACAGTCTATACATGCACACCAAACTGAGTATATCTCAACTCAATCCTCAAATACGCATCTATATAGGTAGAGTAGTCTCCCACCTCTGTGTGTGTACATAATTCAGACCTGATCACATTGTCACTGTATCTCCCCGCTCTAGTCTCTCCCTGATCGCACCAGTCACACTCTCCATCCCTAATGTCAATCTCATCCAAGACCCCAACAGCATACACCCTTCTTAGTCATCTAGTTATGCACTCTAATGTGTGTAAAGAACCACCTATTCAGCTCTTGATTGTCACTCAAACAAAACCCTATCAATTCATAATACTATCGTTGTCAGTGTTGATTCCTAGCCTCACGAAATACCATATAATTCATCTATTCTCTCCATGTTACCCTCTGTCCAGAGATGCTCTCAACAGACTCAGTGTTTGACTCTGACCTAGACTGGTCGTCAATCAGCGATGACTGCCAATAGATGTTACAGCTCGCTGCTGTGATCGTTAGTTCACGTGTTTACTCCACTCCCACTAGCTGGTTGTCTAGACTAACCACCTACAACCATTCCCTCTACATCCATGTACCATCACCCAGGTCTGTTCTCACAACTTGTTCCACCTGATAGTCCTCTCACACTCTACAATTCCAGATCACATCATAGTTATCAAATCAGTAAGCAGAGTAGTCTACAATATGGTCTCGTGACTCTACTCCATAGTGTCCTCCCACTAGTCATTAGTTACTCCAGAGTCTAACTCATCCTCCTCCCCTAACCCGCATGTGACCTCATCTCTCATGTGTGTACTCTGTCCAATATGTACGACCTCTCACAGTCACCTGGACTGCTAAGATATGTGACCCTATTGTATCTGTTAGTGACGCTCACACCACTGTACTAGTGTTCTGCATAGTTGTTCCTGTTAGTGTGTCTGCACATATATCACACTACACACATAATCACTTACGCTCTCACATGATCACAGTTGCATACACGTGTTCGATACTAAATCCTCACCCATATCCATGTGTCTAGCACATTATTACATGTCTGCACCACTATCCCCACACCCACCCCCACCAGAAAACCCTCCCACCACACATATATCATACCACTCACACCCTAAAAGTCGCCGCTCTCCTCTTCACTCATTACTCTCACTCCCTCTAGTTGACTTCTAACCTCTTGTGTCTATTCCCTCTTCTCACATCCATATACATCCACCATAGTATTAAACCATTTCTCAATACCAGTCGATTATGTGTATGTCACTATACGCTCCATCTTCCACATCCTTACACAATAGATACTTCCTTTCATCCTATGTCCAACACACACTCACCGCAGTAAAGAGTCCACTATCGATACCAATGTCAACCAAACAATACCTCACAATACATCATGTATACTGTACCTGTTAATCACACTCTCACTCTCTCACACTCTCTCACACCCCACATCACCCCCCTCCACATCCACATTCCCCCCCCCCCCCACCCAAACCCTAACCCTTTCATCTTTAACAAACAAAACACCCAACCCCTAACCACACACATAACCTCCTAAATAACACCATGACACATTGTTAGTGATCTCCTCCTGTGACTGGTGTGTGACTGGGTTGCTTTAATTCGCAAGAGACTGTTATGCATTACTAACCTCCACACAAATACTGGATTAAAATCTATACTTCTATGCACTCGGCTATACAGAGAGCATATTGTCTCTCAATGTTGTCGTGTCTGTGCCTTATCTTCAGTACCTAGTCATGTTATTCTGGTCGCATAAAGTGTTGTTGACCTCGTGCTCATATCAGTCCCATCCCATCGTGTCGTTCTCTGAAGATCTATCCTTGTCTGATGACTATAGTGTGTGCCTCTATGTGTGCTCTACAATCCATCGCTCTAGTACCGCGTTATGTCGATACATAGATTCGATACATCACATATCCCAGGATAGAATGAGTCACGTGATGCTTCTGTCATATCTGTCCCAACCCACACTCTAGACATGTATAACCCTGCTCGTACATCCATTGACATTCAACAGTGTCCCTTGATAACTACACCACCTATGGTGATCAACAAAGCTACACACACCCTCGTTCTCACACCCACTGAGTGCAGTCAGACACCTGTGTATCCTCAGCTCGTGTCTCACGTGTACTGCACCTCAGTGATCTATAGAGAGTCTAAGAGAAGAAAGGAAGATCTAAGTCCTCCGTGTTAAGATAGTCCACATAGTGTTGCTCTCTCCATCTGTGTGTGACACCTATGTGATGTGACTCAAGAAAGAGTGTGCCTCATCACCTGCTCTCTCCAACTCACCACTCCCACACTCACACCTTCCCAACTTGAACGAGTGATTTGTTCAGACCCTACGATCATAGAGTTCCTTACACATCCTGTGCTTAATTACATGTATCTCCCTTCATGCACACCTGTCTGTACCATGTGTTTCCACATTCACAGCCCTATCCGTTGTGCTACAGGAGCTACTTCTCGCACACTACTCCTGTTGTTTATAGGTGCATCTGTGATATTCTACATATACAATCTAAAGTCTTCACCACTCCCACCTCTCCCTCGTTCACTCATAATGTGTGTGTGCTCCTGTACTTACCATATGTCCCTTCACACTCTCATGTTCACCCCCAGCTCCATCATCACTCCACTAGCCACTATCTTGTATCTCACCTTATCTACCACATCATCCACACCTTCAATCCACCATCTGGAGATGTAGACAGACCTGTAAGAAGTCTATACATAATATAAATAGAACATCAACTACATGTGCTCACTACACACTCTGTGCCCACGTCTCCACTGTCCACTCACTCCTCTCACTCAACTCTGTGTCTCTACCCCACCACCAACCCCCCCTCCCAAAACCCCAAATTCTCCAACACTGTGAACTCCATCAGTGTCCCACTTACACAGTACCTCCAGATCCTGTGTTCACCCACACCATCTGCACCAGAGTCTTATACCCCATGTGAACACTCTCTATACTCAACTATAGAATCTCATTGTTGTGCGCCCTCTGTCAGTTTGACCAATACCTCTCCCCCGCTCTCTCCAACTTTACCCCTCACTATTGTCCTTATACCCAATTCTCGTCGTTAAGATGTGCCTGGTATGTATGAGTCCTCGCGCTGCACTCTACAATACTCCCACATAGACAGTCATAACCTTAGTGTGTATAGGTATCTATTCCACAGTCATATACTACTTTACACAGTGTGCTCACATACTAACTAGTAAAACCCTATGCCTCATACTGACCTCTTGAGCCTCACTAAGTGAATATCAGCATCGCCATGCCTCACAGCAAGAGTGTGTATCTCATATGATACATGTCTCACCCACAGACCCGTGTTGATGAACCTGTCTCCACTAAGTGTATTGATAATACTTTTGTCCCACAAGTGGACTGTGTCTCTATCACGTCGCCTAACATCCCCTTGTTGTTTGACACGGTCCATACCTCATATCATTGTTCCATGATACAATACCAAACGATGTTATATACCCCACCACTCATATTTCCTCAAGTATCCATGTGCCCAGACAAGAGAACTGATGTTATTCATCAACTATACCTCCTCCAACCTACACCCTTACTGTGAGACTTGTGCACATTGGTATCACACTCGTGAGTCCCCTGATGTTACTCTGAAAGACTAGACAGAGATGTGTTGTGTCTCCTACTCCTCCTCCCTAGTATTCAGGACCCCTGTACCACCCGCGACATTCTAGTCCACTGTATCCGATGTTTACCGTACTAATGTGTTGATCCCCAGACACATGCTCCAAAAAAACTCCATCCATTCATCATAGACTTCCCCCTATCAGACCCATCTACCTCGTATTTAGGTGTGACAGATCACCCAATATAGAATAACACTTCCCTTTCGTGTCCTACTCAATTCTACGCCCACCCATGAATGTCTGTTACTGTCAACAAGACAAGTCTCCATATCATAAGAACCACGTTAAATAAGATCTCCCTGTGTGTCCAACACCTCCACTCTAATATTGCTACTCATCCTTCTACCAACCTTGTCCGCCTATAGTATTCCCACCATGTTCTCCTTCACACTCATCTATAATCATTGTATCTCTACATGCACGCCAGAAATCTGTGTTCACACTAGATACTCTACATATGTGTGCCCCTGTCTCATACATCACTACCTAGAGACTGCCTCACTCGTGCTCTGTACCTCCCAATCTGTCCCTGTGTGCCTGTAGTCGTTAGATTTAGATCTCTATAGTGCACTCAGTCACGCAACACTTCTTAAGACGCAATCCGTATACTCCTCTCTGTGCTCACGCAGCATCTGAGACAAGTTCCTCCTCCCTCTCCAGTCGCCAACGCTCCCTCAGAAATGTGCCCCTTGCAAGATACATCTGTGATGTTTCTCGTGACATATGTTACAAAGTTCTCACTCCACTACTCTACTACTTTGCGCACCATCCCGTATCGTAGTGTGTCACTCTTCTCTCATCCATCAATCCACAATCATATCAAGCAGTGGTGAGAAGTACCTAGTTGAAGTTGCACAGTGTGCTCTGTCAGATCCGTCCTAAATGTGTGGTCTTACTATCTGCTAGTCACACGAGTCCTAGAATCACTATATCCACCTCCCGCCTGCACTATAGCATATCTGACGTGTGATTGTGCTGTGATATGTGATAATGTTCAGTATAGTGTTCACTTCGCTCTCCGATGACCTCACTTATAAATTATCTTTCTACATAATGAAGTGCTATGTGTGAACCATATGTTCTCTCATCCATTCGTAAGCTAACCAGTCCTCTCTAAGATCTATTCTAAGAGTCGTCAAAGTACATAACCTAGTGAATCCCTGTGCGCCCACCCTTGATCACTCTTCACCCCGTCTCGTGTGCTACACTGTGATATGGTGACTATGCTCTTCTGCACCATGAACAGCCACTTGGTCCCCGAAGACACCATCATAGTATGAGTCCGTATACTCAGTCTACCCTGTAGCCCAGTCCACACCCCCATAGTTCTGTAATAATCGCATGCAAAGATGCTGACTAATGACTATTGATGTTAGACCGACTCTATCGAGTAACTGGCGAGCTTTATCCAGTGTTGAGTTCACTGTCCCCATACATGTATCATGATAGACAACCTATAGTATCAGACATATCACACACGCATATAGACTTATCATGACATATATATTTAATACAGAAGATACCAACCGATCGTACCCCTCATCCTG
Source organism: Okapia johnstoni (assembly GCA_024291935.2). Lineage (NCBI taxonomy): Eukaryota > Metazoa > Chordata > Mammalia > Artiodactyla > Giraffidae > Okapia > Okapia johnstoni. Next base: position 52,290,692 of record CM044322.1, read on the forward strand.
TTCCTCAGTCACCCACTCGCTCCTGCATGTGTGAGACATGTCACCCAAAGAAGTCCACTCAGTGTGACATATAGAGAAGTGCACGACTGATGCGAAACACACATGGTGTTCGAGATGCATGAGTCTATAGTCGCACACCGTCGCCTCTCATACACTAGGTTCAATACACTGTACTCTTCCCCACAAGTGTGTGATGAGACACAAGATGACCGATGGATCTAACTTCGGTGAATCCCCCCAGTCCCCATAGCCACCTCGTTCCACATTTATCTGTCTGACGCCTAAACTGAGTGCAACGCTATCCGCATTGCACACCATGTTAGTGACTGATAGATGTCTGACTGATTCATCAAAAATTCTTACTATCTCTCCAATGTAAACCTGTAAGTAGTAGGTGTGACGCAGAAGAAATCATCGCAGTGTATGTCCTGTATAGATGCTCCGCAGAGAGGAGACTGAGATGTACTCTGTCCACGAGAAACGGCTCGCGTTGCTTATGTTCTTCATGCTGTGTCGCCCCCCAGAGCACTACAACGCACACCGTAGAGACGTGCACTATTTGTGTGTTGTGATAGTCTACGTTTGCATCAACGTAATCGTCTCGAGGCTAGTAATATATCTACTTTTGCCTGACACTCGCTAAGTCTCCTGAACTTTCTCGCTCATGTTCCTGGTGTGTGCTAAGCGCTCGCACAGAACCTCGCGTATACAAGCCTGTCGTTTGCTGTGGACTGTGTCTCGCAGCATGCTCTCTCTGACGTCCCTAGCTGTTTTACTTCTTGATCGTAGCTACCGATGAGCGTTCGAGCTGACTAAAGCTGCAATCTACAGTCTTAGTTGTGTGTATTGTTATGATAGGTCTAATGATACATAGGTGCGCAGTAGGGCGAGCACGTTATTCGCACATACTCTCACTTCATCGAGTTATCTGTGTTGATACGCTGCTCACAAGTGCCTCAGTTGCTCGCGCTCTCTGTCTTCATGCGCTACGCGCTGTTTGTCTATTTTCTCGCTTCATCTGCAGACTAGTGAGTGCGTTCTTTTTGTCCAATGCTTGTGTAATGTGTTCGCCTGTAGTCGCTCCCTCTGAGAGCTTACGTGAGTATTGCAGAGGTTATGAACTCAACTAGACATTACCAGTGTGTTCACACTGTTTGTTAGCTAGTGTCAGTGATAGACCACTGGTTACTCTCTGGTATTGTTGAGACCTCTCCCCAGTGCGTTTACACGGTTCCAATGTCAGTCTCATACCAGAGCCAATCACCTGTTCCCTTACTCTCAGTGTGACAGCCTGATCTGCGAATTGTATCTGTCTTCTCCTTGTGTCTCTCCTAATGTGCACTCAACTACACAAGTTTCAGACCTACACCTCTCACATGCCTATAGTGCTACCAATACGCCGACGCGCATCTAGATGTAGTCGGAATTGATGATCTTGAGCCAGTATGCCCAGTGTATACAATGCCCTGTGTATGTGTGTCTAACACCTGCTCCTGTTCTGGAACATTAAACCAGACCACACTAGAGTGGATCCTACTGACTTTTACGTCACAGTATATTCGCTCGTGATACTCTTCTCTACGCACTCACGATAGATATGCGCAGTTTTTGACATCCTATATTGACAGCGCACACTACTCGTGAGATCTAAGTGATAGTCAGTGGCACTCTCCGTCGCCCAACTTCTCATTTTTTTCTACTCACAAGCTCACGTAGCTTGATGCTGTTGATGGTGTCTCGAGTAGTTGTTCTCTGTGAACTCTCCAGCATATACATATTGTTGTGTATTCTCTCTCTCAGGGATCTGCTTATGATGTGAGTACTAGTCATAGGTTGGCGTCTCATAGACCGTCATCAGAGTAGTTAGTGTCTTCTAGGTGGTCTACTCTCGCTAGAGAAATTCGGATCTGATAGCACACTCCTCTATAATTCCCCTCTGTCGGGCTTAGCATTGTGTCGGATGTGATGCTGGATAGAACTTAGTAGATTATCGTATGTGTGAGAAGATGCTCTCGCAAGATCGAAGATGGTGGTCGTGTGTCGCGCTGGAAGCTTGGTCACCACGTGAGACCTGGTAGATCGGGTGTAGTGAGGCTATCGGAAAGTGTGGTAACCGTCGTAGCGTGTGTATGCTGAGGCAGGTGGGGAGAGTGGACTCAACAGACCCAGGGCCCTTCCTGAGCTGTTAAACAGCATATAGTGTTGTGTGCAAGTCTCGACCATGTACTTCTCCGCACACATCTTTCTATCTCATTTGCACGCGATGAATGCTAGAGACGGAGTTGAGGGGTTGTCTGATCCCACTAGATCAGTCGATTACTCACGTTATAGAAGAGATATTTCCAATCATGGGTGGATCTAACGTTTCTATTGAGCAGCGACGATCCTTACCTAGCACATAGCATGAATGTTGGCTCGGAACAACATTCAAAAATCTGTGATAGATCTAACTGGATGTGTCATTAATTTTGGCATCTCGCGATAATGCCTCCCAAATACTATGAGAACTGTCTTCTGAAGTGTGCTCATCGCAGAAGTGACATTGTGACAGGCAGTGTTTGTGGGATTATTAACGACTGCTCTCTAGTCGAATCCTCCCAGTTGACTTCTGTAAAGTTAGGTATTACTATTGTTCATGTCTTACTAGACAGGAGACAGTGAGGGTTACTAGAAGCGAAAGATATGTGTGCTGTGTAGGATGGTTGGGGATCACAGGCACTTCTTGTCTGAAGTATGCTGGTATAATATAAGGGCGCGCGTGTGCGGAAGTCCAATCCCACGAGGCTGTGTGAGATTTCAGATAAGACGAGTTTTCGCTCGTACATCAGAGTTTGAATAAGCACCTGGAGACTGCACTAATTGATCGCATTCGCTATATGTATACATAGTTATCTAGAAATTGCCAGTACCATATGACCCTCAGACCATTTCTTGGTGTGGAATTAACGCTTTGATTCCAGAAGCTGGTCGTTACGTTGTCGGCAATGAGACTCTGCACTGTATTTAGTGTCCAAAAGAAGAAAAAAGTACTGAACATAAATTCTAGATAAGCTTGTCTTTGCCTTGTACAAAAAGGATGGAGGAGGAGGAAGAGGGGGGGAGATAATTCTCTCCATCATACATAGTGTTTTTCTGCTTGCGCAGAAATTAATTTTTAAAATAGTTGTTCTGGCGGACTGTGATTGCTAGTTTCAAAGCGCTCATGATAATGGCCCTGAACCGCTATCGGTTTCTTGATTTTCACATCGCCTGCGAGCATTTTAATCCTGATCCTCTGCCTACCTCCTGCTCAATAAATATTTGTTTAGTGAGATTGAAAGACGTAGCCTTCCCTGAGATCCAACTCAGCAGGTCCAAACAGATGCTAATTAGGGAAGGGAGGAAGGTCAGAAGAAACAATCAGTTCAGTTCAGTTCAGTGCTCAGTTGAGTCCGACTATGCGACCCCATGGACTGTAGCACACCAGGCCTCCTTGTCCATCAGGTAAACTCCCGAAGTTTACTCAAACTCATTGAGTCGGTGATGCCATCCAACCATCTCATCCTCTGTCATCCCCTTCTCTTCCTGCCTTCGCTCTTTCCTAGCATCAGGGTCTTTTCAGATAAGTCAGTTCTTCGAATCAGGTGGCCAAAGTATTGGAGTTTCAGCTTCAGCATCAGTCCTTCCAACGAATATTCAGGACTGATTTCCTTTAGGATGGACTGGTTGGATCTCCTTGTAGTCCAAGAGATTCTCAAGAGTCTTCTCCAAAGATAAAACTCTCTCTCCTAGATTTAATTCAGTGTGGGGGGTACAAAGGGGTACTGAGGCCAGATTTAGCTTCAGTAAATGATGGATATGAGAGAAAAGGAATGAAGAATATTCCTGGTCCAACGCTGACTGGCTGTGAGGGACAAATGAGTAGATAGAGTTCAGGGTAACCACTGATTTTTGATGAGGAAATGATTGGTGACATTAAACAAATAAAAGAAAGAGAATGAGTTTGTTCAAAGAAGCAACAGTCACACTAAGCCTACATGGTTCCCTTCATGTTATAAACACAGCAACTTCCTTTTCTATTTCCTTAAAATTTAGAATTGAAACAGTTTCACGACCTCTTTTCCTTCACTCTCACCAGAGTCTTGGTTCTTTAAAAGAAGCACTTTCAGAACCTCCAAAACAGAGAAAACCAAGCAGCATATGAAATCCCAGGCAAGGCTGGTCTAGTAAGTGTTACATTTTATTTTAGGAGCACAGAGGCTCAGATACCTTGGCCCACTGCGGATGTAATAAACCTCTTCCTTTTTTAGCTTCTTCCCTGAAGTAATTGAAGCTCCTTCTCATAGTTACATGAGTCCAGTAGGAGAATAACTCAGGGACAGAAATTTCTACTCATAAACCAGTTAATCCCAGCCATTTCTAGCAATGACTTAGTTTAGATAAAGGGTAGTGTTCCCTCCTATCCCCTGGAGGAGGAAATGGCAACCCATTCCAGTATTCTTGCCTGGAATATTCCATGGACAGAAGAGCCTGGCAGGCTACCGTTTACGGGGTCGCAAAGAGTCAGACATGACTGACCACACAGACACAGTCTTTCCTCAATTTGAAAAGAACTAATTTTCTAAAAAGATATTATTCTAAGTTTTTGTTTGTTAAGTTTTGTAAGTTAAGTTTTGTTATTCTAAGTTATTCTCCTTAAAAGGAGAACCTAGTAGATGATTTGTTTTCTCAGAAGCTTGTATGAGGCTAATTTTTCATTGTGTTCAGTCTCTCAGCCATGTCCAAATCTTTGCAGCCCCATGGACTGTAGCCCACCAGGTTCCTCTGTCAATGGGATTCTCCAAGCAAGAATAGTGGGGTGGGTAGCCATTCCTTTCTCCACAAGATCTTCCTGACTCAGGGATTGAATCCTTGTCTCTTGTGCTTCCTGTATTGGCAGGCGAATTCTTTACCACTAGCACTTTTCATTACCTTAAAACAAATGTAGTCAGAATCACAAAGCTAGTTAGAAACATTTCTCTATCAGTACATTTAAAATGAAATTAATTGGAGAGATTCAATGTAAAAATTTTTTAACAATGTTTAAAATGAATAACCTGCAATCAGAGTTTCAAAATGAGAGAAAGATTATATAGGACTTTTTTCTCATATTAATATTCTGTACCACCAAAAACTACATATTGGCTAATACCGGTTTATTTCATACAGTCCTCAGAAGTAGTATATAGTTTGAAACTTATTTTATATAGTGACCAGAAACTAATGTTTTGGAAGAAGAAAAAACACTCAATTTATAACTAGAAGTTACAAAAATATTGTGGTATTTGTCTCATCCAGACTCATTTTTGAACAAAGGTACATTTCCCTTTTAGGTGGAAGCTGTCATTTATTCTTGTGATACATCAAGAAGCTACGGAACACAAGCATAGCTAGCAGTGATCTCCTGTCTCGTCCTTGCCCAGAGAAATTCAGGCTCTCCTCTTAACTCCACCCACCAAGGAGGAACAGGACAGACCGAGAACAGAGCTGCTATAGTTTGTAGTTTTTTGAAACTAAATTTTGGCTCAAGCCGTTTGTTAGAAATTCAACAACAACAACCTTCTGGTCTTATGGATCCTGGATGATCTCTATCAGGTAAAACTTGAAAGGATTTCTGCAGTCTTCACCTATTTTCTTATCAGATGACCAGTTATAAGGTCTCAAGAGATAACTGTTAAGTCTTTCACACTATCATTTTCCTAAACAATTTGTAAATTCTCTTCACATATAGATAACAATAGATTCTTCTGAGTAAATTTTTTAAAAAATGAATCTCTTCCTCTATGCAATATCTTTTGCCTTCATAAGTCCATAGAAAAGTCCTTGTTCAAAAACTCAATATATCTACCTCTTCTTAATAAGCGAGCCATCAAAGTGAATAGAATCCTGTACCTTAAGGAACAATACAGATGAAAATGTCTTTGAATGAAAATGTCTCTCTCAGGTGACTGGAGGAGGAGGAATACTCCAGATTGCAAAATTTGATGGGGGGAGTAAAAATGAAGGTTTTTATCTCTAAATTACAGATAATAAGGTGATAGATATGCTTCACTTTCATAAAGTTCTATGTACATGGAATTTTAACTTATTCAAGTAATGGTTATTCAAACTACAAAATGATTCTTTTCTTTAAATGGAAAGCTTCCAACAGATACTTGTTTCTGTTGGCTACTTGAGCGAAGGGCTGGTTCTAAAGAAGGTGGAGAAGTTCATAGCTGAAATAAATAGATTAGACGTCACTGCTCACTGAAGATAAATCTGATGAATTATCTTCTGAAATTAGAAAGATGAATTTCTTCTGATGATGAATTTTTTATGATGATGAATTTCTTCTGAAATTAGACTGTAAAGAATTAGGGGAAACATTTATTAATAAAAATTGGATTTGCTGTAACTATTTTATAAAATGAAGCACATCCAAAACGTCTTCCTTTTTGTAACAGTATCTGCTCCATTGCCTGTGGCCTCTCCCCAAGCAACTGTTACTAGCTTGGTCCCAGGAAAAGCAATACTATATTTCTAGCTTGTGTGGTGGGACCGGTTGCCTAGCATTGCAGTAAATTTTACAAAACAGTTGGCAGAAGGATCAGACCAGCTCGGCTAAATGAATTAAGCAATCACCTAAGACTGCAGGGCATATTAAGGAAGAATGTCCACATTATAGCACTTGATACTCCCTTCTCACAGCCCCACTTCCCCCAGTATAATGCTTTGGCTGAGCAGGCTGTAATCTGATATGAAACAAGGTTCTTGTTAAGTAGATGCAATGAAATAATGCCGAGTTTTTGTTGCATTAGTGGAATTAAATGCATTTTATTAGCCCTCATTAGAAGAAGGGAAAACTTGAAGCTAAGGACTCATTAGCCGGCCCCTGTGAGGTAGAGTGATTAAACTGCTGGGGGCCAGAGAAAGGGGACCTGGGCCACACACAGCAGATTCTGAAAGCTTGTCCTCTCTCTGTCCACCATGACGAAAATGTCTGAGAACAGCTAGGGGGAAAAATGATAGGTCCAACCTCAGGTCAGCTAAAAATATGTGTTTCTTTCTAAAGCTGTTAATTTGACAAAAGGCAGAAGCCCCAGAAAGAAAGCACAATTATGATTTATACTTTAGATTCAAAAGGAAGTCATTTACTTCGGAGATTTGAAAAAAAAAAATGCTACCAGCTCTCCAATTTTAAAAAATATATTATGAAATCTGCTTTTATTCTAGATTGTTGTTAGGAAAAAGCCACACACACACACACACACACACACAAATACATGCATCATTGCTCCGAAATAAAAGTTTCCCCTCAAAGTAAAATGAATATGTGAAGTTATTTTTGCTCAATTAAACTTCACAATGTAATTTTGAGCTAAAGAACTAATGCATTTTAAATAACCCTGAAACTTCATAATTTGGGAGTTTCATTGTTCTGTTATGTCTCTGTGATGCAGCTCTATGGAGTGACTGGTTTGTGAATGCATCCAGCTGATGACCTGTTATTACATCTCTGCTTCCCTATTTCCGTCTCATCTGCTGGCGCTCTACCACTGGCTGTTTTACAAACCTAGTATGCTCCAAACCGAGTCTATCATCAGTTCTTCCAAGGCCCTCCAATTCTCCCTCTATTAATGGCACCATCATCTTCACAGTCGTCCAGCAATGAAATCTTAGCGTCATTTTTTTTTTTCACTTTTAACATGCAGTCAGTTTACGAGTCCTCTAGACTTAACCTCTGAAACACCTTATGTTCATCCTCTCTCCTCCATCATAGTTTTACAAATCGGATCTTCGTGGGTCGTTTATTCAGACTATAGCCACGGCCTCAGCCAGCAAACAGGAGCTCCTGCCCATTATTCCTTCATTATACTCCATCTTGCACACAGATGCCAAAGGGATCTTCTGGGAGCACAGCTCCAAATGGGCAGTTTTTCTTGCTTAAAATATTCAGCAGGCTTCTATTGTCTAAATCTATAAAATGAGCGTGATATGATCTATTGCAGAGTTGTAAAGCTCAAAAAGGATAATGGATAAAGCTCTCTACCCAGTAGATATCACACAGAGGGATAGTTTTTCTGTCTGTTGTCCACACCCTTTTCTCTGACCACACTGAACTGTTCATCGCCTATACATGCCAGCCATGATGCCGTTTTCTTTTCCTGTTCTTCAGTTGTCTTGGCCTGGAGAATGCTGCCCTCATTGACCCAAATTCAAACTATTCATTGTCCAAGACCTAGCCCTTTCCCTATCCTTCTGGATGTAAGGGACTCCTCCCTCATCTCAATAACTACAGCCCTTCAGAGAGAGTTTTTTTAAATTATTCTTTGATTTTCTTATGCTTGCTAAGTGCTAAAATTTAAGGAAAGGATTGACAGCTAATTCATTTTTATACCTATTGTCACATAATAACCGTCAGAGGGTTTGTCTCAGGACTACTTTATGGAATTCTACAGAGCTCAAAAAATCTGTGCTTGCCTCTGCTGTCCCACTTCATCTTATGTCTGGGCAGAAATGGAGTGCATTGAAACCTGAAATGAATTCCAGTTTGTGTTTGATCAAGCGGCACTTAATGCTCAGATGCTCACATTAATGCGCAGGAGTCAAGTGTACATTTTCTTGCTTTTCTGTCAACTTGTCTTAGCAGTTCAACATGAATAGCCAAGTGTCCCTTCTATTATTATAGAAAGTCTATTTTGGCTACTGCTTCGTACATTTTTTATTTTCATGCAAAGATAGTTCTAAAAGGCAATGTTTTTTCATATCCATTTGTGTCCTCTATTAGCTCCCTTGTATACGGGCAGGGACCAGCCACAACCTGTGTGTGTGTGACACGTAACTCTGGAACCTCCCACAGTGCCTTCCTCTTGGTGATGTTCAGAACTTGTTCACTGAATAATAAAAATACTCAGGAGTTTTTCAGTTACAATCATTATTCTGTAAATCTTGATCTTATAAGCTTGCTTTTAGTTCTTTAGTCTAAGAAAACACTGATTAATTTGTATTAATAAAATAGCTATAAAATAAAAATACTGAGAATTTGAAAGTGCAATATTAGGGAAGGGTTCATAACCTCTAGTAGTAGAAGAAGTAATAAACGTAGAAGTTACACCTAGAATTTACTAGTCCCAAGTGGTTACTATGGCAGGCAGTCTGTTGAAGGTTTTAATGAATCTCCAAAATATCTGTGATAAGTATGCTTATTAAAAAGATAAGAAAATTAAAGCTTGTTTAAGCAATTTGAGAAGGAAAAAAACCCCACTTGATTGAATGAAATAATATGTGGTTAATATGATGATAATAGAAGATGATTTAATGACTTGTGTAAATGTTTTCCAGAGAGCACTATGTATAAACTAGAAAGTTGGTTATAAAACAATTTTATGATCTATATATATACATACATATATATATATATATACACAAAACATGATAGAAGAAGCTTGGCAGATAATATAGCAAAATATTAAAATCATCAATTATTGAATAATTAGATTTTGAATGAAGGGATTGAAACTATTTTATTTTTTAATTATTATTATTATTTTCCTCATTCTGTTTTAATATGTGTAAGAATTACGTTATTACTGAAAAAGAAATAAGCATTTTAAAATTTGTTGCTGACATTATTGTGTGTAAATGTGCTTTTAATTAAAGGAAAAATAAGGAAGATTGATGGAGTCGGTGTCCCCCTGAATTATTCTAGGGACGTGGATTAGTTGTGCAGGTAAAACTGTTAAAACTATTGTGGACTTGCGGCTGATTTTTTCCAGAAAGGCCTGGGGTTGTGCTTCAGTGTGTGTCCTTCCATGACTTTCTGCACAGCAGTTTCTGACCAAAATGACTCCAATTACTCACCAACTGGCCCATACTACCCACAACCCCAGGGTGGTGATGCAGGGAGTTCCGACAGCTTTTTTCCAGGCAGATGATAGGTTTGCATACATCCCCCTACATTCCTCAGGGCCCCTTCAGCTCCTGCTCCTGACAAGGCAGGGTTTCCTGGCCTGCCTCCCTTGTGGAGAGACAGTCTTACACTGTCCTGAGTAACACTGAAGCTAGCAGTACTGAATGATCAACTTAGACAGCCTAAGGCTCCCCTCCAAGAGTCAGGTCCCATGACAAGTTAGAAAAGAAAAATATCTCTGGAGTCATCTTTCAGAGGAGGAGTAAAATCTGCTCTGCTACTTGGAGCACCTTAGAGACTACAAGGGACAAAGCACAGTGGCTGCAGCAAATTGTGACACTTTTTACTGGGTTTTGTTTGTTTCAAAACCACAACCTAGAAGAAAATAAGTTCTATAAATTCCAAGAATGAAGTTTCCACAGTGAAGAAGATTAAGCAAAGACTGAGTGGTGGAAAACTTTTAGGAGTTGCCCCCTAGCCCTGTCCCCTCCACATGTGTGTGCATGCTGAGTGCCCTCATTCCTGTCTGACTCTTTGAGACCCATGGACTATAGCGCGCCAGGTTCCTCTTGGGTCTCTTAGGTCTCCTGCATTGGCAGGTAGGTTCTTTACCACGAGTGTCACCTGGGAAGCCCCCCCACATAGATGCCAATAATTGGCTTTCCTGAGGACTTTAAAAATAAGGAATTTGGGTCATTAGGAAGACCTCTGAGGTCTGAGAGCATTTTGAGGAGCACAGAAATAAAGACTAATCCATTTTCTTATTTGGAGAAGACTGAATCCTTCAAGTCAAGCGTAGGTTTCTAAGAAAGATGCTGTGAATGTCTACCTTTGATGGCATTGCAAAGAACCTTCTATGAAAGCATGCCAATCTAAAAATACAAGTTTTAAAAAATCCCATTAAAGTAGCATCAAAAAGGGTTAAACACTTAGGAATAAACTTAACCAAGGAGGAGAAAAAAATGTACACTAAAAACTATAAAACTTAAGAAAAAGCTAAAAAAAAAAAAAAAAAAAAAAAGACAGAGCAGAGGATGTTGCAATACTAGGTGTGGCATTCAATTTCAGGTGTTCGAGGAATGCAACAATGACGTTATTTTCTGTAATTATACTTAATTTATATTTTCATCTCCTATCTGCCCAGTAATGAAAGGGTTACCTTAGTCAATTCAAAAGTCTTCAAAAAAAAAAGTCTTCTTCATTCTTTCAGTAGTTATATAACCAAAGTGTCAAGAAATATGAATGTATAGAGTATATAGAGCATTAATTAATATTAACTATTGTCTACTAGCATTTACTTTAAAATACGTAATCTATAAAACATTTCTGTGCGAGAAGTAGCAGAGGGATTCTGAATAGTCTCCCCTCACCTCTGCCAACAAATTTCCTTTACTCTGATAACAATGAGAAGCTGATCCCTCCACCTCTGAGCCAAGCAGAGGACATTTAGCTCCTTCTGCACTTGGCTGTTGTCTTAGATTTCTGGGTTGACAGATTTCACAATAACACATTAAGATGGACTACTGTGCCTAAAAATCCAAGTTCCATAATCTGTATAACCCGAGGTGAAGGTGGATGTGCCATGGGGAGTTCTTTTCTGGAGGAATAGTACTTTCAAGTTGTGAATAGACTTCAGACCTGGAAGTTGTATGTGAATATATTTATGAGCTTTCCTAGAATCCATTCTACTTCCCCTTCATTGTATAGCAGCGATGCAGTTTGGGTAGAATTGACCTCACATCCAGAACTATAGGCTCTGATTTGCCTATGACCTAAGCCCTGATCACTATAGTTAATTTAAGAGTAGGCATGAAACCTAAGCTGGTTCATGACCTAAGTGAAGCTTGGAGCTTTGGTTCAATGGTTGAGAAAAGGGAAGTCTCCCATCCCTATATTTGTAGATAGGGATGTAGGGAAGCCCAGTTTGCTGCAGGCAGGTATCTTACAAGCACAAGGAAAATTAACCTTCCTTTGTAACTTTAAGATGATGCTGACTCTATGGAAATAGAGATATGAAAAAAACCTAAACCCTTTGTGAGAGAAGTGAAGCCCTAGATCAGACCTCACTTGAAAGTCACTTTGCACTAAACCTTCATTTATGAGAGCTGAAAAACGGCCTTTAATTTTTAAGCCAGTTTGAGTTAGATTATCTGTAAGCTGCAAGAGTAAGCATTGAAACAGATATGGGAAGAATCTATACTGATTGCTTACTTTAACAATCTCTCTTCTTCCCAAGAGCTTCCCAGGTGGCGTTAGTGGTAAAGAACCCACCTACCAAGGCAGGAAACATAGAGATAGGGGTTTGATCCCTGGGTTGGGAAGATTCCCTGGAGGAGGGCACGACACCCATTCCAGTATTCTTGCCTGGAGAATCCCATGGACAAAGGAGCCCGGCGAGCTACAGTCCATAGAGTCTTACAGAGTCGGGCACGACTGAAGTGACTTAGCATGCACATACACACACACACACTTTTTCCCTAACTCTTTGAGATTTGGGAGGAACGTGGGTTCTTTCTGAGTGAATTTACATCTGATTCAGCTAGGTACATAGTGGCACTACTAGTCCTGGGTCTCTTTAAACCAGGGGTTCCCAACCTCTGGGGGTTGAGGTGGAGCTGATGTAATAATAATAGAAACAAAGTGCACAATAAATGTAATGTGTTTGAATCATCCCAAAACCACTCTCGCCACACTGGTCTATGGAAAAATTGTTTTCCACAAACCAAGTCGCTGGTGCCAAAAAGGTTGGGGACTGCTGCTTTAAACTAGATTTCATAGATTGAGGGTAGATTGAGGGCTTCTGGTTCTCCTGAGGATGTAAGCTAAAAAATCTACATGAGAGCAGGGGAAATTCTGGTTCATATTTACTTCAAGGTGTAGCTCTTGAGGTCTCAGTGGAGAGTGGAACCATCTCCCTGCAGACATGACTTCTACAGAAAAACCATCAGAGCCAACTTCAATTTTTCACCCCTGTAAGCTTTCCCAAGATGCCAGCAAAGGTTTTCTGTACAAGTGGTAGAGAGGGAGATACCTGGTGACTGATTTAAATAGCCCAGGTAATTTCATGTTCCAATGGTTCCACTGCTAAGCTGCAGGCTGAAGGTGAATGAAGAATTGATGGAGAGGAAGAAGAGAAACAGATCAAGGAAGAAAGCAATTTAGCATGTGTTATAGATTATCAAGATCCAGCATGAAATAGGTGGCCATCTACTTAACGTTTTCTTTATCTTGCCTTCTTTTGGTTATGTAATTAGGATGCCACATTAGGGATTTCATAGTAATTAATGATACATTTGGAACATGTTTAGGATTAGAAGTGAGTTTGGAAATCATTAAAGTCAGTAGTTCTAACTCCTCAATAGTCAAAATCTATTTACATGTAAATCCAATATAGGAAGCAAATAAGAGAATTATGCTCTTTGAAGGCAGGAGATGAAGAAAGGGATTGTGTTGCCCTCATCTAACCCTACCCATTCCTGTGGCTTTAACAGACTTCCTTGGTACCCTCCTACTTTCCCTTTGTCTCGTATTTCAGTGCACATCCTCTTGGCTTCCAACTACCTATTGTATGTCTCTTTTCCTGATGGCTTTCCTAGGTGAAGCCTATTTCACCCCTGTGCACAGAAGGTAAAAGATGAGAAATGCTGGGGAACCCATGCCCCTCTCTAGATTAGCCCTCAGCCTACCAATTCTCAGCTGACTCACTCTTCATGTGGGAGAATTCTGATGCACATGTCCTCAAAGTATGCTCCATGGATATCTGGAGGTCCTCAAGAAATTATTGCCATAATAATTTAAAAGAACTGCATAATTTTTGCTGTTTTCACTGTGTTGACATGTGTATTGACAGTGCAAAAATTATGGTGTGAAACTTTCCTTAGCAATCAGGCAGGGACACCCTATTTTACTAGTTGTACTGGTTATACTGATAGTCATTGCATTAGCCTCAGTCTTGGACTGATGAGGGAAAAAAAAACAGTTCCACTTAAAATGTCCTTTATGAAGCAGTAAAAAATTACATTTTATTAAATATTGACCTTTGAGTACTCTATGTGGTAAAGTGGAACTCCATATAAAGCAATTCTGCTCCATACTGAAGTATGACTTTTGCTTCAAAGAAAAGCACTTGTACAATTGTTTGAGTAGAAAGAACAAACCACGCTTATTCAGATTTGGGTACTTGGCAGATATGTTTGCAAGATGAATGAAATCAGGCTGTTACTTCAAAGAAACCACTGACAGTATTTGTTGCCAGCAATACTATCTGAGTTTTCAAGAGAAAATTAGAGTTTTTCAAAACTTACATCCACCACTGTGAGTTTGATGACTTTCCGAAGCTTAACTGCTTTTTCTGATGACACAAGTGGGGATAATAATGAATGTGAATTTTTGAAGTTGTATAATGAAATACGTCAGCATTTGGAATATCTGCTTAACTCATTGAACCATGAATTTTCCTGTGACCAACACATGATCAAAATCAAATATGGTAAAAGATTTGTTCAAATAATAGGGTAAAAACATTAATTTTTAATGAAATAGGGTACAAAATGTTCATGGATGTGGTTTCAAATTTCACATTAAACCTAACCTTTAAGAAATGCTCAATTGTCAAGTTTTAGTTTATATCAATCAGGAATATACATAATTATCTGAGAATGAGAAATCTGTATGCAGGTCAGGAAGCAACAAAATAAACTGGACATGGAACAACAGACTGGTTCCAAATCAGGAATGGAGTACATCAAGGCTGTATATTGTCACCCTGTTTATGTAACTTATATGCAGAGTACATCATGTAAAAGGCTGGGCTGGATAAAGCACAAGCTGGAGTCAAGATTGCTGGGAGAAATATCAATCACCTCAGATATGCAGATGACACCACCCTTATGGCAGAAAACAAAGAAGAACTAAAGAGCCTCTTGATGAAAGTGAAAGAGGAGAGTGAAAAAGTTGGCTTAAAACTCAACATTCAGCAAACTAAGATCATGGCATCTGGTCCCATCACTTCATGGGAAATAGATGGGGAAACAGTGGAAACAGTGGCAGACTTTATTTTGAGGGGCTCCAAAATCACTGCAGATGGTGATTGCAGCCATGAAATTAAAAGACGCTTACTCCTTGGAAGGAAAGTTATGACCAACCTAGACAGCATATTAAAAAGCAGAGACATTACTTTGCCAACAAAGGTCGGTCTAGTCAAGGCTATGGTTTTTCCAGTGGTCATGTATGGATGTGAGAGTTGGACTATAAAGAAAGCTGAGTGCTGAAGAATTGATGCTTTTGAACTGTGGTGTTGGAGAAGACTCTTGAGAGTCCCCTGGACTGCAAGGAGATCCAACCAGTCCATCCTAAAGGAGATCAGTCCTGAGTGTTCATTGGAAGGACTGATGTTGAAGCTGAAACTCCAATACTTTGGCCACCTGATGCGAAGAGCTGACTCATTTGAAAAGACCATGATTCTGGGAAAGACTGAAGGCAGGAGGAGAAGGGGACAACAGAGAATGAGATGGTTGGATGGCATCACCGACTAAATGGACATGAGTTTGAGTAAACTTCTGGAGTTGGTGATGGATAGGGAGGCCTGGCTTGCTGCAGTCCGTGGAGTCACAAAGAGTCGGACATGATTGAGCGACTGAACTGAACTGAACTGATACATACATATATGCATGCATATTTAAAATACTCTTCCCTTTTTCAACAACATAACTGGTTAAGGGCAGTAGTATTTCAACTAAAACATACCGTAACAGATTGAGCACAGAGACACAGGAAGAATCCACTATTTTTCTATTAAACCAGATATTGACGAGATTTTAAAACATTTTTTGAAGTATAATGTCATCCTCCTCACACAGTTGTCTGTATTGGAAAATATGACAAGTTTTCATAAAATATTTGTCATTTAATTAACTTGTAATGAATTGACTTATTTTTAAATTAAATACATTTTTCAGTTTTAATTTCTCATATGATAAATAGTTTTAGATATCACCCACATGCTATAGTTTCTTGGGGTCCTCAGTAATGAGGATGGTAAAGGTGAATTGAGGTTAAATTTTTGAAAACTGTAGTTTCTCATTATTTCTGAGTTTCCTGGTGGCATTCATCTCAAACTCCCAGAGATAACTTTCCTGATAAGACACATTTTTTAGACTTAATTCACTTTCGTGCTCGTGTCTCCATTTCAAGACCACAATTCCTAGGATCACCTTTCAAATAAACAGCTTACATGCAGATTCTCATAATGAGGTAAATTCCTGAGGAAATCAAATGAAGAGTCCCCTGAAGAACCGTGGGACAGAATTGAATAGCCATTGAATTCAACTCTTTCACTGCACAAAGAGGAAACTGAATGCCAGGGAGAGAAAATGACATCACAGCTAGTGGTACATAGTTTACATGATCCCATAGGTCCCCAGCATTTTCGTTACCCTCAGCCTTCTTAAAGGCAATACAGTCCCAAGGCTGCTACATCTGTCCCTTACTGTCTTCCCATCATCAGCATGCAACATTGGAGAAGAAGCATAGCCATGCCAAGAGCATTGCTTTTCATATTTGTCTGGATATTTTAAGGGCCTTTTAGTGTAGTATCCTTGGCAATCTAGGACATAAGACTTCCTTGGCTTCCAACCCTTGTTTTATTATCAGTCTTTCCTGAACTATAATACCTGAGGTCTCCTATATCTCTGAGGGATAGGAGGTCCTGTAGATGGTAAAATATGCCACCACCTTTCAAAGAGCTTAAAAATCTCATATTCACCTTGACATCCGTATATGGGAGTTGTTGTTATTTAGTCACTCGATCAGGTTCGACTCTTTGGCTACCCCGTGGACTGTAGCCGGCCAGGCTCCTCTGTCCATGGGATTTCCCAGGGAGGAAGTTAACTGGAGTGTGTTAACACTTTCTTCTCCAAGGCATCTTCCCAACTCAGGTGTGAAATGAAGTATTTCCTACTATACACGGTGGGCAAGAAATGTCACAGCTATCTGCGATTCTGGCTCTCCAAATGTAAATAAGGGCTCCAAAAGGGGAACAGAATTCTTGCGGTCCAGCAGATGCTGCCATACCCCACGGTGACTGCTAAGGAGCTGGAGGGAAGCAAAAAGCAGTCATCCACCACATCTGAACAAGGAATTAAGGATATAAACAATCAAGAAATAGGATTTGGCCCCAGATAGCTGAGGTGCATATGAAAGGAAAGAATTCAGTGAGCCCAGAGGCTTGCATCTTCCCATACACAGAAGAACACTGAATTTCTTAACTTGATATCTGGTTTCCTTAATTAACAATAATCAATGTTCAGACTGCCCGCCCCCTTTGTTGCAAACTTGTATACAGCCTGACTCTCTCTCCTGCTTCCTCGGAATAGTCTTTTCAGAGCTACTGAGATGTTATCACCAGGGCTCGGAATCCTAAACATTCCTACCGAATAAAATAACCATCTATTTACATGTTGTGACTAGTATGTTTTTAGTCGACGCAAGGATCGAACCAGCATCTCCTGCACTGGCAGGCAGATTCCTTACCACTGAGTCACCAGGGAAGCCCAAAATACATGAATACTATGTTCTAATCTTAGGTGAATTTACTTACTGCATTATTTTTTTTTCTTTGTTCTATTTCTTATTGATTGGAATCTGCCTTAATTTAGATTTTTGCACATGAATCTGAGGGGCTATAAGAATGAAAGAATAGACAGAGAAAACCACAACCAACCTTGATTTCTTTTCTTAGATTTTTTTTTTTTTGCATTGTTACATGTGTGGATATCTACCATGGATGAGTGCTCAGTCGCTTCAGTTGTGTCTGACTGTTTGTGACCCCATGGACTGGACTGTAGCCTGCTCCTCCTCTGTCCATGGGATTTTCCTGGCAAGAATGCTGGAGTGGGTTGCCATGCCCTCCTTTAGGGGATCTTTCTGACCCAGGGATCGAATCTGCATCTCCTGCATTGGCAGGGAGATTCTTGACTGCTGAGCCACTGGAGAAGCCCAGATATCTACCAACTAATGTTTATTCGTCACCCATTCTACGTCAGTACTTGTCCATACATCTTGCAAAGGGTGGGGCTGGGGTTCTTGATGAGAGTTTTAACTCCAGAGACCATACTATCACCCTCTCACTGTCAAAACAAGCAAGGTCAGGAACCTAGCCCAGTCACTTTTATACTTTAAATTTTATTCGGTGTCAAATATTTTTACCCACCAGAGATTCCCCATCTGGGTAGTTTGACAGCTCACTTCAGATGTGCAGTTCGGTGGTTTCAAGTCTTGCAATTTCTATTCTGATCTGGCACCATTAC